>OZ026613.1:96074127-96717877 GCA_964020975.1 Hermodice carunculata | reverse complement strand
TTCAACAGAGATCCGGTCCATTACAAAGAAAATTAAAGACAAAAAACTCCGGCATTAATATACAAGATTTCAGAAATAATCATGAAGTGTTATTACATATGAAGCAGTCAACAATGGAGCAAGTTTCAGAATATTGGTTTATAAAATATGTTTTGATATACAGTGAAACCTCCCTATACCGAACACCCATGGGACCAAACAAAAGTGTTCGGTATAGGGAGGTGTTCGGTTTAGGGAGGTTTCCACATTGTGGCCTCATGTCTTACCAACTGTACTATACAGGTACCAGCTGAGATCATTTTGGTGGGAGATACTCATGTTAACTACATGTACATCATTAGATAAATGAACAACAAAGAAGTAATTTTTGATTGTTTTATCATTTGGGAAAGATGTATTGACTATGATAGAGCAAAGTTCAGATGTATACATGCACATGTATATAGAATTATTAAAGAACATTATAACATATAGTGTATGTTCATATTGAAATAATATGCTTAGGACCTTGCACCCATTTTAGCAGAACTGTTGCTCATTTCAGTCTACAGAAATTAAATCCCCTGGCTTTGGTGAGACAAACATAATGACTTAATTTGTAAGTTATTGTTCGTTAGAATGATTAAAGAAAACACCCAAAACTGGTCCAATTATCCCTGAGAGGATAGGAGCAAGGTGCTAAGTGACATTGACACTTTCACCCTCCACCCTGTTGTTGCCATCTATAGAAGTGGCAACAGATGTTCAACAGTTTGCTTGTGGATTGTTTCTATTGCTGCTGGTATAAGCAATAATTAAGCCTGTCTCTGAAGTTAATCTGGTTAGTTTCAGCCTTATCAGTAATTACTCCCTGCAAATACACAAATATATGCTGAATGTGTGTTCAGTATAGGGAGGTTTTTTTGGGAAAATGGTGTTCATTTGGGGTGTTCATGTTCACTATAGAGAAGTGTTCAGTATAAGGAGGTTTGCTTATAATGGAAGCATATGGGAAAAAAATTGGGACCGAGAAAAAGTGTTCGGTATAAGGGGGTGTTCGGTATATAGAGGTGTTCGGTAAGGGAGGTTTTACTGTATCTAGAGAATCCAGAGAAGGAGTGTGTGTGAATTTTTTCTGTTATATGTGAAGGTGTATCAGAGAGTAATTTGGGGATATAGTGCCGTATGCACTTTTTGGTGGATACATGTTGGGGGGTGGCATAGTGAGGAGTGTTGCGATATCTCGTGGAATATGAGTGAGTAACAGGTAAGGCTGAGAACATATTATTAAAGTAGCCAGGTAATTCGTTTTTAGTATATCTATAGTAAAATTTTAAAGCTTTCAGTTTAAACAAGTCAGGCATTTTTAAAACCTTTAGGCCCTTAAATAAGGGCTCAGTATGTGCATAATAATGTGTAGAACATATTAAACGAACAGCTGACTTCTGAAGTTTAAATATGCGATCATAGGAATAACCCCAAGCCAACATAGAGTAATTAATATGTGGTAGAAACAGAGAATTGTTAATTAAAAGTAGTGTATTTATTGGAAGCAGATGATGTAGCCTTTTAAGTATTCCTATAATGCGAGCAGTTTTATTAGCAATCTTATTTATATGGGCATTCCAATTTAATTTTTCGTTGATTATCAGCCCTAAAAAATCAAACTCACTTGTTCTCTCTAATTGTGTGTCTTTTATTTTTTTGATTAATATTCATGTTTAACCTACGTTGAGGAAAATAGAAAAGCATATATTTGGTTTTTGGTATATTTAGAGATAATTTGTTTGCAGCAAGCCAGTGATATACTTTATTAAGTTCGGAGTTTATGTTGTTTGAGATATACCTGTTGTTTGACTGAGGTCCAAAATTGAAAGTACAAAGTGAATTTATGAGAGTTGTGTCATCGGCATAGAGTATTGACTCAAAGTTTTGGGTAGCTAGATAAAGATCATTAACATAGATTATGAAAAGAAGTGGTCCAAGGATAGATCCTTGTGGGACACCAGTTATGATACGTAATGGCTTGGAATGAACGTCATCTAGCTGAACATATTGGGTTCTATTGGTCAAGTAGCTTTTAAACCATTTTAGAGGTGTCTCAGAAACACCATAATATTTCAATTTGTACAAGAGAATTTCGTGATCCAACATATCGAAAGCTTTAGATAGGTCTAGAAAGATTGTTAGGGGTATTTCTCCATTATCGAGAATTTTATATATTCTATCAACAAATTCTAAAGTGGCTGTTTCAGTACTATGAAGCTGTTTGAAGCCATGTTGACTTCTGTAAAAAATATGGTGTGATGCAAAATGGTCATAGAGTTGACGATAGACCACTTTTTCAAAAACTTTCGAAAGAGTTGGAAGTAGAGATATAGGCCTATAGTTATTTAGAATTTTTTCGTCATCCTTCTTATATATTGGTATTACTTAAGCGTTTTTAAGTTCATCCGGAAATATTCCAGTGGTAAGAGATTGGTTAATTATATGAGCTAATGGAGTCGCCAGTGAAGACCTAATCTTCTTTATAAGTCTCATCGACAGCTGATCATGTCCCGAGCTAGATTTAGGTGTAAACTTGTTTAATATTGATTCAACCTCAGCTGCAGAAGCATTTATGAAAGTGAAAATATTTTGCCACCGATGATTAAGGTATGTGCTGAAGTGATGTAAGTTTTGCTGGTCTATATTGGCTGCCAGTTTTGGGCCAATGCCTGTAAAAAATGCATTAAATTTGTCTGCTATCTGACTCTTATTTGATTCCTTTCTGTCATCAATCATAACAAAAGAGGGAAAATCATTTTTTCTTTTATTTACATTTAGAATCGTTTTTATAACATCCCATGTCTTTTTAGTGTCGTTTTTGACATTTTCAAATTGGGAATGATAGTGATTCTGTTTATTTTGTTGAATTGATCTGTTTAGTATCTTATTGTAAATTTTTAAATTTTGCTTCAAAGTCAGAAATTGCTGAGAATCAGGATGTGTGCTCTTCATTTGTTTGTAGAGATTGTCGCGAAATTTTATTGATCTGAGAATTCCATTTGTAATCCAAGGAGACTTTTTATGTTTGTATTTGTTAAAACGGACAGTTTTGGTGGGTAGATATTTATCTTTAGAGTGATGTATTATTTTTATAAGTTTGTCGTAGTTGTGATTAGGGTCACAGTTTAAATCATTATCAAGAATTTGCATGAAGTTAGTATTATTTATAGCTTGCTGAAAGTTTTGAATTGACGCAGGATCGTTTGTTTCGATTTGAACATATTTTGGTGGGGCTTGAAGGTTTATCTTTTGGTCCAGGCATGTAAAATATGGTAGGTGATTGGATAAATTTGTGAAGATAATGCCAGATAGACATACCTTGTTACAGCGGGTTAAACTACAAAAGACATTGTCAATCAGAGTTGCATTTCGCTCAGAAAAACGAGTGGGTAAGGTTATTTTAGGCATAAAGTCGTTATTCATCATAATAGTAAGGAAATCTGAATACTTCTCTCTGATATTTGCTTTTAACAGGTTAATATTAAAGTCACCCACAATTAGTTTGTCTGATCTTTCCTGAGACAAAGTTGATAAAATTGGCGAAATGTCATTGATAAATGATTCTATGTGGTCGTTTAAGTCACGGGGTGGCCTGTATATGTTAGAAATTGTAATTTTTTGTTTCAAATTATTTCCAAATATGTCAACAAACTGACCCTCCCACAGAGTATTTGGAGAATAGAAATTTCTGATCGCATATTGATAATTTTGGTGTAGATATATTAATAACCCTCCATGTGAACTGCAAGTAGCCCCAAGAAAAATAGGGATGTAGTTGTTAAGTTCAAAAAGACTTGTGTCCGGATTAGATCCTTCTAACCAAGTTTCTTGCAGACAGATGGCACTGAATTCAATGTTTTCATTTAGTAATTCATCAAGTAATGTTTTCAGCTTGTCAAACTTTGCATTTAAAGATTGGATATTCAAACTTAAAACAGAAAAATTCTGCGCAAAAGGTCTGATGTACTCTGAAAGGTTACTTCTATCAATATAAGGTGAATCTGAGGCAATTGAAATTGTGTGTTCAAGTTCATCAGGATTATCAATTAGATTATTTAGATTGTTCCTAACAATGCCACCGAAATTTTGAAGTACGTTGTTCACAAGAATTTCTGAAGTCATTATAACATATTATGTAAGTTTGCAACATTACTGGTTACAAGAAAACAAAGACATGAAAGTGTCCACGGAGATGACACAAATATATGCACTTCCCTTGTCTGGCTTACTCAGCTGTGTATGTTGTCTATTTTTAACAGAGGGTACACTCAGGCTTGGTCTGCTTAGAAGTCCAGAGCTGTGAGTTCCCTTGGGACTGAGCTCAGTAGACTGACATAGCCTCAGGCAAAATCAGGCCAGCTAGGACACCAATGGAAGCAAAAGCCTGCCTGGTACATATGGCAGTATGGAGTCAATCTGTTCTAGCATGAACAGAAAGAGATACTCTGTATTTTATTGAGAGCCTCATTACACAGTTGTTGGGAGTCCCCCCACCCCCACCCCACCCCACACCACAATTTGCTAAAAGACCCAACCCTTCTAAAGTGTACACTCAGCATGCATGTACAGAAAGCTGTGAGACAGGTTCAAGCTAATTAATTATGAATGCAAAATGGTGGCCTGGCACCATACAGGTCAAGCAATAGGTCATACAGCAGGCAGTTGAAAGCCTGCATGTGGATTGGGGAGAAATTTGGTGAATTTAGCATGCATTAAAATTGCACAGGTTTTGTTTGTGTGCTATGGATTTGCCAGTTGTCTCAAACCTATATGTGTAAGTTAGAACTTTGTGTCTATCTGCAATAATTTGGAAGATATGGAGCTTTTAAAATTTTAAGTGCCCCTAATTTGCATAATTTTAATCATCATGACTATTCCAAGTCAGGTGCCTAATTTCACTGGTAGGTCATTCACCATAGCAAGTTTGGTGGTTTTCGGAATAGTAGGGTCCAAGAAAAACTCCGGACAAATCTGGTTGTAAAGAAGAAAGAAGGAAGGAAAGAAAGAAGGAAAGATAAAAAGAATTCTTGGAAAAACAAAATGTCTGGGTGCCAATTAGTATGGAATGGATGCTTGTGGATGTTTGGCTCAACTTGGAATGTCCCCAAATAGTGAAGCATCACCCTAGGCCTGACACATTCTGCTGCTAAGAGCTTAAGTCCAGTTATTGATTGAATTTCATGTTCAGAAGCAGTTATTTTTTGCTCCCAAAGTTTCTATTTCATATTTGCATTTTTTTTCTTTTGGAACATAGTCATTTTGACTGTATCAAACAAAATATCCAAGAAAATCATGAGTGTTGTGGGAGGAACTTCTTTTTAAAAACACATTGGTTCCCAAAAGAGCAAGTATACAACTTCCTCAAATCTAAAAATGCAAAACAAACAGTTTCTGGTATGTCAGCTCCACCACAATCATTGAAGTACAGTGGAACCTGTCTTAAGGGACCTCCCATGGGAACAGAGAAAATTGGTCCCTTGAACAGGTGGACTCTTAATGTGGGGCTACTCCTAGCACATTCTGGTAAATAAGGAGAAAAGACAGTCGTCAAATGAGCTTACATCACAGTATATTATGAATGTAAAATGCTTTATTTGTTCATCATCAGTTTTTATGTATGTAAGGAACAGATTAAACTTTTACTGAATTTGTCCCGTAACGCTTTTGATATTGACCTTTAACAGTCAAAATATTAGAACGCTGTACCATAACTTATCTGTAGCATTAATAAACAATACCCAAAAGAGAATACTGGGTGTCAGGCACAGGTTAAATGGCTTGCTAAGGACTGATTAAGCAGAGCTCATGGTGCATTGAGCATGTGGGCCCTTAATGCAGGTAAAAATGAAAATATACACTTGGCACGGGGGGGGGGGGGGCATAATAATGGGAGCTGTCTGGCAAATAAATGCAACAGAATGCAAGTCAAATGGGATTATGCAATCAAAGAAAAAATAGCCCTTCCAGAAGTACTCCAGAAAATGTTAATTTCCAGGACAGGCACCAATTTGTATATATATTCTAGACAGATCTGCCTGAAAAAGTAAACTACCTGAACCTGGAGAAATTATCAAAGACGTGTAATCATCAAGCTGAAGGGTCACTCAGCTCTAATGGGTTCTCAAATAGAAACTTTCAATACCATGATTAACAGAATCACAAGGACATGAAAGGTCTAAAATGGCCCTTGTTTTGGGACTTTTTAAAAAAAAAGTATTTAGTGGAGAAATGCATGCACAAAAGTGTAATAGATTCAATGTGAAAGGTCTGGGGGGCACCAATTTAGTTTCAGTACATGTACATATAAATCTATACCCCACCAAAGGCATGAGTTTTGCTGTGATTACAACTAGCAGTTAGTTTTAGTTTGTTTTCCTATTGTAAGAGCTCTACCAGGTTGCGTATTTTTTTCTTGATAATCTGTGATTCATCTGACATAAATAGCTACTTAAAAAAAATAAAGTTTTGTTTCAAAATAAAAAAACCAAAAAACTTTATTTTGAAACAAAATCAACTGCAAAAAAGACAAGTTTGTTATGCAGCTTTGTGGGAAAGGATCACACATTTTTAACAGCTAAAGATTGAATACCTCATTAGACTGATGTAACAGAAATGCAAACTAAAGCTTGTGACATTCCTTGAGAAAATGTATAGTTCACTCAAAATAAAGATTTGTATACAACCAGAAAACATTGTAAGGACAAAGAACAGGTAGTTCCCAACACAGAGTGCACCCAAAACCAAGATTTATGTACCATTTGTAATCAAGGAAATGACAAAATGTCGTTATATTTATCTGAGCAAATTGGTCATTGTGAAAACCAAGTACACATTTTGTTGGTTCTGTATTGGACAGTGATGGTAACAAACTGAGCATCATTCCCAACTGCAGAATAGCAAGATTGTTTTTTTTTCATATTAACTTGACATCAGCAAAACTTGTGATAAAATTTTGTAACAAAAGTAAGCAAAAAATCAGTGCTTGAACCCAGCAAAAGAACAAAGCAGTAATGAAATTAGATAGGAAACCAGCAATCTTCCCATGAAGCATCAGGTACTTTACAAACTGACATAGTTAACCCATCAATTGATGATCATTCTTTAGAAAATGAAGTTAACATATATACAGTACTGATGGCATATTTGGAACCCTGTTGGTGTGCCAGCAAAATCATGCATGCAAGCCATGTTAGCCTAAGAAAAATGTGTGTTGGCATACACAAATGAAGATGCAAGCATAATGCTTGTACATCTAGCACATTTTTGGTGAGGTGTGCAAGCATTTTGCAACACACCATTGGCATTGGCAGATTGCATTTGGCATTGTGGCTTTGACCACAAAATTAATGCTGATGTGCTTGGCTTGGGGGAATGTGGTCTTTTCATCTTCAGCCCTTGCCATTGGCACACCTCATTTTGCCTGTTACCAGGTGACTCTGCCTACTTTATCCATGCTGTAGCCTATTTTCCATATGCAAATTGCCTACATTTTGCGGGTCAACAAATATTTATACCACTAATTTTGTATGTAGGCTATAACCATGGCATTGAACATATATTCACACGTCTGTGTACTAAATGAGAAGGCTGATTGTCGGTTAAAGCAAAATGGATGTGTGTAACCATTTTCTCATGCAGAGAGAACCAGATCTGTCCCCACAATACATTGCAGTAATCTGCAGAGAGCCACAATAATTTTTGTTGACCTTCATTGTCTCTGCAAAATTAATTTTCTATGGACACAATTTTGATGATGTTTGGTATGCTTAGGAAAACATTATGCCAAAAGAATGAGCTCACAACTTGGGCTTATATGATTGACAAAATATTGTGGTATTTTCAAGTTGATGTCTTACTGCCATATAAAAATATTAAATTTAATAAAACTGAGGGCAAATGTACCTTGCACAATTTTTTTCAGCACTTTCATGGTTGAAAATTGCAAAAACAGTGTAAAGAAATTGGTAAAATTGCACTCGTTTCTGCCTTCCATAGGACTGGATCACTTCCAGTAAGTGCTTCATGTTTGGTACCTTTAGAAAGAATTTCATCTGCAGCAGTAAAATGCTTTCTCATTGGCTAAATGTGACTGCAATGTGATTAGTTTATGCCTAACATCGCTGTCTCAAAGGTTAGAAATGTTAGTCAAACAATCACTTCTATTGGCTGATGGTGATGTAGTCAGATTGTCATATAAAATATTCGAATAATTCATGTGGAAGATAAGTCACATGGACCAATAGGAGCATTAAGATTGGTCAGACATGCACTTCTGCCCAGGTCTCAGCAATATGCTGTTGGTGGAAGCATGGATGCTGGGCACAATAAAAGCTGCAAATCTGGCTCTTTTGATGCTATTAAAGTGTAAAAACTTGGATATTTTCATAGGATTAGGACTCAGTTCTTCTGAAGCTTTCTGCTACAATTGCAAGCCATATGGGGTTAATACAGAGGGATATTCATTGTACATTTGGTACCAGCTAAGGCGACGTAGTGTGCTAGGACTCAATTTTGCACCTTGGAGCATTGTTTTTTTAGAACATATAAGTTTTGCCTTCATTAATACTAACTGGTAATTGTAAATAACTTGTAAAATAAGCAAACTAATAAAATTTCATATGATGGAAATCAATTTCATGTAGTAACAGTCATTTCAAACAAATTACTGCAGAAAAAAATACGTTCAGTTTTATAGATGTATGAAGTACCACAAATTATGCGACTTGCACTGGGGGACCACAAATGGTCAGTTTGACAAGACTCTGCTGGTGTGGCTGCATGTACTGATTATCATGAAAATTAGCTGCTTTCCCAATGACCCCAAATCTTAAACTGGCTCAAAATGGAGCATTCGAAAGTTGCATGCCTACTGTTCATTATAAAAAAAAAAGTGAAACAAACATACTTGTTCATAAAGAGTAAAAACAGAACTTGTGTCAATTCACTCACAAATAAAATGACTTCCCGGTACACACGGTCACACAAGGGTTGCATATTTGCGATTTTGTAACAGGAAATGTTACATATCATCTGTCATGTTTCAATGAGTCATGCATGGCCACCCCTACTAGGTAGTTCAGAAAACTTTACCTGTATTCATAAGCTATAACCCAACGATGAGAACAAGGTTAATAACAGTGAAGGACAGAGATTCACTAATTACCAAAACATCTTCCAGTACCAATATGAAGGAATAAATTTCACCCCTGAGATGAGACAGTCATCCATAAAAGCCAACTTATGGTTTTAAACCAGTCCTTTCATCCTTTGAAATATTCTTCATTAACTGTAGTTTTTCCCAAAACAAAGGGCTTAACCATTTAAAGTGCAGAATTATCAATTGTGCCAAACATAAAGATAGACATGGTAGGACTGCCACTTTTGGTTTTCATGACTTGTCAGTCAGCTGAGTTGACAGCAAAAGAAGAAAGTAGGCCTACATCCGTTTTGTGATATTTATGAATCTGGAACATTATAAAAAGGCTCTACTTTCATATTAACTGTGAGTCAGATAACACAACCCAGAGCACAACATAGCCAAGGAGTATTTATCAAATAGTTCATAAAAAACATGACCCATATTCATAAATTTCAACCAGATGATGAGAGCAAATAGTTCAGATAATATGCACATTCATAAATTCCAACTCAACGATAACAGCAAAGTTAAAAACCGCTAAAAACAGAGATTCAAATTACCAAAATGTCAATGTTCGTCTTCCAATCCCAATGTGAAGGGATAAATTTCATTCCTAATTTGAGACGGCAGTCATCCATAAAGGGCAGCTGGTGGTTTTAAAGTCTTCCCAACCTTTGAGATATTCACTAGCTACAGACTTTAGTTTTTTCCAAACCATATTGTCAGTCAGCTCAGTTGACAGCAAAGGAAAAGGGTGCCCATGGGCCTCATATTATAAGCAGCCACTGGCAACACAGGGTTCAATGTGAATTCATAATGCCATGGCTTACTGGTTACTCACAACTCTCTGAATTGACAGAGGCAGGGTCATTGGCATGTTTGATGCTGGTATTTCCCAATGTGAGGTTGCCAGAAGAATGGGGTGCTTCAAATCATTGGTACAAAGGTGGTGGAACCATTTTCAAGTAACAAAGGATGCAGAAGATAAGCTAGATCTGACCAAGACTTTCAGATAAGAGGGAGAACCATTACCTGTTGCAGTATGCAAAGAGACACAAGTTCTTTTCGACAAACAGGTTTCATCAGCGGAGCTGCCAGGCCTGCAACCATGCAGCCTCATGGTGTACAATCAATAGGAGACTGGTATCAACCAAACTGAGGTTATATTGCCATGCCATCTGCATCTGTCTCGCTCCTGCACACAAGTCTGCATGGATCTAGTGGACTCAGGAACATGCTGACTAGACAATCTATACAGAAAACAGTGGAGGAGTGTGATATGGTCATACGAGTCATGATTTTGCCTGAATTTGCTTGATGGGTGGATACGGGTAGATGTTGGGTGCTGGGGCGGGGGCAATATCGACGACAGGCGTAACAGAACTTGTCAGGATTAATGGGACTCAAACATTGCAGCACTATGTGGATGTAATTCTGCCAACACTCATAGAATAGTTCCAGCAACATCCTGGGCTACTGTTCCAGCAAGACAATACATGGCTACACACTGCATGAGTCGATCAGCACACTGGATCTCCAGCAGCACAACATCCAAATGTTGCCATGGCTAGTCCAATCTGCTGACCTGGCCCCCATTTAACATTAATGGGATTTGCTTAGCTGTTGAGTCAGGGATGAGTACAACAAACTTGGGATCACCCTGGACCAACAGGCACAGTGGCTCACAAACAAGTGGAACCAAATTCCCCAAGCTGAGATAGCCAAGCTTACCAGCAGCATGACGGAGATAGTCCAGGCTTGGTTGTGGAATTGTGGTTGGTGGTCACACCTGCTGTTGATGCATGCAACCTTCAAACAAACAAAAGGTCCTTTTCAGGACCAACACATCTGCCCAAAATAGGCTAATAAAAGCACTGGTACAATCAGTCAAACAAACTGTTAACAAACATACCCAATGTTGATGGGTGGGGGCGGCGGGCAGGAGTATTTGTGGCCTCTATATGGCATGTGCGCTTCATATTGTGTGTCCGATGTTTCGATGTGTATACTGCTCCTCTTACTGATGCAACAATCTTGGGGTCAGATTTTTGGTCGCCAGTGAATGCAGTATACCACAAGAGCAGTTCTGTCATTATAGGAGATATAATTATTTCCACTACCCTCTGTCAAGTTGGAGATAGAAGCTTGGCAGTTTGCAAAGTGAGATAGAGCAAAGGCTAGACATTCCACCGAAAAGTAGAATGCAAGGCAAGGTGGCAATTAACAATGCTCAGTTAGGAGAGTATGTAGTTACTTCAGGTTGCAGGACTGGGTCTGCATTCCATGTTGTTCATCAACCTGACTTGATATATTCATTGCATTAAAACCAGTGGGTAGTGGTTCATCACACTTGAGCACTAGAGCATTAACAACTCTGTGGGAAAAATCTGCTGCAAAATGTGTCTGAGGAAGAAATATACAAACTTGCCCCATATAGGATGGGTATTCTGATGTTTTGTCCAAAAATGATGTGGATCTTAGTTGCATCACTTGAATAACTCACAAAATAGACGCTTAAGGAAATACTTCAGTGAAGCAGAGAATGTGTTGATGTGGCATCCCAGGATGAAGCGGAAAGCCAATATGAAACAAATATTAGATTTAGGTGTCATTCAAGCTTCACCTTCAGATTGGCAAGCAGCACCAGTGCTGGTCAGAAAGGAAGATAGAAGAGTATGTGCTGTTGTATTGACTATAGGAACAAGGGCACTCTATGATATATCTCTTTGCCACCGATTGAAGAATATTTGACTTTCTGGGAGGTGACGTCTTGTACTATTTCTTAGATATGGCCTATGGTTGCTGCCAAATCCCATTTTAGCCAATTATTGTCATAACATGTCAATTCTGACCAAAAATAGGCTATTTGAACATGGTAGTGTAGGATTTAGTCCATGCAAATGCTCCAGCAACATTCATTACGGTATGAATCTGGTGCTGGGCAGATAAACTTGGTCCACAATCATGATATTTCTTGATGATGTATTGATGCTAGATCTTTCTTTTGAAGATCACTTTAATAACTTAAGGAAGTGTTCAAAAGGTCTTGATGATGTTCAAATGTAAGAAGTTAAAAATACATAACCCACATTCGCAAATTTCATTCCAACAAGGCCAAGAAGTGTTCATTGTTCCAACTGGAGATCAAATCCCTGGGGAAAAGGGTGTCAAAAGAGTAAGGTTTGATAAGATTAAGGCAGTAAAAACATGGCTAGGACCACACAGTACTGAGGACATAGTCCCCTTTCTGCTTTCTGAATTACTAGCTCTCAGCATGTCAATTTCAAGCGCACTCAAACAGCACACCATTGTGTATTGCCACGGATGTTGAGTACTCTCGAACTTTTGAAGTGGCTGATTAAAGGCTATCTGATTCTCAGTCATTGACATCAATGCTTTCACTTTGTTAGGGTTTAGGGCACAAGTCTTTGTTTAAATTCACAAAGAAACCACATAGAAATGTAGAGAAGGTCAACTTAACAAAAAGTCATTGGTCATTTTGCATGAATTGCAAAAATAAAGAAGTTACGGCACTTTTCCACCAGCATGCTGCATGTTGTGCTACAAAACAAAAAATGCCCAGTGGCTGGCTGTGCCAGATCCCAAAACTGCCCAGTGTGCTAAGGATTAAAAGGAGCCACAGGCCTGAATTTCCAGTGATGGCAAACCATCTGTATGAACTGACTGGCCTAAAAAGCAAAATTGTGTGGGAGGAAAGGCATTAGACAGTGCTTTGATGAACTCAAGGTAGTATTAGTGAAAGCACCCTTGTTATGTTTTCTACAGTAGGAAAGTAAGTTTTAGGCTGTTGCCTGACATTTGGTTTTCGGAGCCAACTTGCATCAGTTGCAGGGTGGGAAATCAATATTGTATAGTAGCTTATCTCTCACTGTGTCTCAATGTAAATATTGCACAACCGAAAATGGATTTGCTGAATGTTGTGAAACTCATCAGGCAGTTATAGCACTATACACTCGGAAAGAAGTTCATGGTCAGGGCTGAACATGCCAGTCTTGCATGACGCAAGAGGTTTAGATCAATACTCTTGCCTACGTTGGTTTAACATGGAGTATGATAACTACAATCTTTTATATGGAACTGCATGCACCACTGTGATTTCATGCATTGTGTTCAAGGAACAATAGTTCATGTTTGATTGAGTGCAGTGAATGCTTTATGTCAGGGACCCCTTAGTCCTCCACATTCTCTCAGTGCTCCTGTGGGTGTCCCTTCACACTCATGTAGATGCAAGTGGAATCTCCATAGAGTAACTGTACAGCTTCACAGATTAGATGAACATGCTCCATTTCAGTGATATATTATGAGATAGAATGCAGATCAGTGGATCAGTATGGAACTTTCGTATCTATTTGTGTGAAGCTGTTTCTTCAATAAAGATGGTGATTCTATTGATCCCAAGTAAAGTAAACCAGATTTTATAAAATTGTTTGTGTTGAAAATTGGAAAATGGTTGTGTGTTTGTTTCTGTTTATCACTCATACCAAATGTGGAGTAATTGGAGTAGAGTAAAAGTGGTGAGGTATTGCAGCAGGTTTAACAATGGAACTCCGCCATTAGTGTTGATGGATGAAGGTGGAAAAGAAAAGAAAAAAACACAGTGTGGCAAGAATGGCTTTAATGTGAGAATCATCAAAGGTGAAAACAGGAGGGAATTGCGTGTCAGTAAGTTCATCGAGTTGGACAAAGAATGTGCAAAATCTTAGCAGGTCTCGGAATGGGAAGGCAATTGTTTTTTTTTTTCACCACTGAGCTTTGGAAAATTTTAGTTTCATTTACCATACAATGATTTTTGACCCTGGATCATGTACCAAATTTAGGAAAAGCAACAACAGTGCAAGGATAGGGTGCAGCTGAAAAGGGAAAAAAAATGTTTGGATAGTGGTCTGGTATTGTTGTGCAAACTTGTAGAAAAAGAGGGAAATAACTGAGAGGTTGAGATCAGATGAATATACAGTGGTCCCTGTCTTGAGAGACTACCCCTAGGGCAGCACCAAAAGCAGTCTCAAAACAGGTGGTCTGTCATTGAAGGGAGGACATGCCACCTGGTTTACATATTAGACAGTGTCATTACCATATCCAAACCGTAGTCCTAATGAAACAAATCCAAGTCAATTCCGACCAAAGGCAATGTTCCTTGGTATGTATAGCTGAAACACATAAATTTATAGTTCGTATTTACCCAAAAAAGACCAAAATGTTAGTGTAAAGGTCCATAGGGTCGAAAAAGCCATATGTAGTTTTAACATGACAGAATGCAAAAAGTTTTGTTTGAAATTATAGGCCTATTTCAGTAAATTGGCTTGAACAGGTGCATCATTCATGCGCATACAGGACCATACAATTTATGAAAAGGGACCAAAATTTGCAGCACATCAGAGAATTTGTAAGCGGAGGTTCTTAATTTGTTGAAAATGTCAATAAAATTCAGTATTTAAAAAGGTACTACTTGCAACCACCATCTAAACAATGATCATCATCCATATAAGTCCACAAAGTGACACTAACACCAACATCAAACCATCAGAAAAGCCCCCTAGGCCTAAAATGACTATCAACAAGAATCCAAACAACATGATTATATAATTCGATGTGTTTTAGGCATGTAGTTAAAGACATGATGTTGTTTTAAAGGAGATAAACTAAGAGTATTTCAAAAAGAAAAGTGTTCGAATTTGCAAATATAGTAAGTACATTGGTTCAAATGTTAAACATCAGCCAGAAGCAAGTGACATTAGGCCTCAAACCATTAAAACGTAGTCAAAAATGCATTACAATAGCCAAAATTTGTAAGGATAGCAGTCACATTTCAAGTTGGTTTCCAGAAGTATTTTTGAAAGGAAATTTAAATGTTCAAGAAGGCATAGAATCCCACAAGTCATCCAATAAGTCAATTATTAGGGTAATAATTTAGAATTCCAAAAATGTAGTATGCCATTGTAAGTCATCTGTATTTGAGCCAAGCATAATGTACATCTAACTCGTGGTTCTACAAAGTTCAAAAGGTCAAAATGTAAAACAGTCCTAATTATTGTAAAATTCTACTACCGTTATCAGAGAAAGAATTAGGTTTTATGAAAAGAAAGAAAGAGAGAGAAAGAGAGGGGGGGCGGAAATCATGTTGAAATTCCTAAAGGTAACTGTAAGTATAACTGTTTTCCTGTGACAGTTTTGAATTTTTTGATTTATAATCAGACGTAGTTCAGCTTGTCAGTCAGCTGATTTAGATGCTAATTATTTATACGAGAGAGAGAGAGAGAGAGAGAGAGAGAGAGAGAGAGAGAGAGAGAGAGAGAGAGAGAGAGAGAGAGAGAGAGTAAACACTTTGAGCCAACCTGACATGACCTAAACCATATCAAACTATATTCATCAGACAATTATAAAAAACCAACATCAGTTTCACTACACTTGGAACACTTACTGCACTGCAATATGTGCAGAAAATGCCTGAATGTTCAAATTGTTACCAAATATATAAAAGTTCCATGAAAAGAGAAGCGGATAACAGTTTTCAATGATACTGATGAGACCAAACCGAATACCAGTTTAACCTTATCAGATCCAGGATCATTTACGAAATAGTAAGACATGCTAGTGCTCATTGTCAGAAGGATCCATGACCAACAGTAATGAGATTTAAATGAATGAGAGGATCTTCTACCTGACTTGGAACAGGTTACCAACATATTGGTAGTGGGTTAAACCAGTTTTACGGGATCCCAATCCTCCCACTTTGGAAAACACTCACATTCATTTAAAGTAGGCCTAAAACAAATTTAGCCCTGAGTATTAATGTACAGTTATAAAAGGGAATTACCTGACCATAGTTCACAGACATCATCCAAACAATGACAGGACAATTAAGAATTTTAAGTCAGACAACTATATTTACATTAGAATTGCCTAACATGTCAAAATTTGAATTTCAACACCAAAAAAAGTTTCCATGTGAACACAGGATAACTAAATTTGATACTTATATTATATTTATTATGAAACATGGTTAAGTTCTTCCATGTTCCATTCTCACTAGAAAAAACAGCACAATAGGCCTAAAATTCATTATAAAAATATGACTTGCATCAGCTGAGTAAGTATTCCTTACATTTTGTCAGTATATCCAAAAGGATGAGAAAATAGAAGGCCTGTATTGATGCATTTCATACATCTGGCTTACATCATCCACACATTTCCATTGATCTATATATAATTATATAAGCCCAATTATAATTCATTTGTTTACAATATTATTACTTAAAATATCCATGCTACACAAACTTTTTCACATCCCCTACAGCACTGAATAAATTTTAATCATCAAAAGTTTTGATACAAAAATCGTAATATTCTTTACTACATGTAAGAATGTTTCACAAAAAAATGGGACATGTTTGGCATTTTTGTTTGCTATGTAACTAAATATAATTATTACCCTCTGCACAAAAAGTGCTGTACGGTATTGCGTCCCCTGCATTGTCTGTCTGTCCGTCCAAATATAATATTTCAAAGGTTGAGAGTACCGGTTTAAAACCACCAGTTGCCTTTTGTGGTTGACTGCCTGTCTCAAGTCAGGAGTGAAATTTCTTTCTTGACATTGGTATTGGAAGATGAGTTTTGATGCTTTGGTAACTCTGCAATCTCTTTGCCGTCATTGTTGGGTTTGATGTTTATGAAATGGGTAATGTTTTTCTACATAAGTGTATCATACTAGAGACGTCCGTCCAACTTGTCAATGTTACCTCCATATTTTTTTATCAGAGATGCACCTTATAAGGGACCAGGTTCCTATGGAGAACCAGCTTTCTTGGATTATTTTTAACTTTTTATGCAACTTTTAATGTGTTTATTTGAAGGCTGTCCGACTGGGGTCAACCCTGACGACTTTGCCATGATATCTCAAATTATATTCATGGTAGCTTTACCAAATTTTTATCAAAAATGCATCTTATAATGGACCAGGTTCCTATCGAAACCCAGTTTCCTCTTATCATTTGAAACTTTTAATGTATTTATTTAAAAGCCATCTGAATGGTGTGAACCCTGATGACCTTCTCAACAAATATGCATCATAGCTTTACCAAATTTTATCAGAGATGTATCTTATGATGAACCAAGTTCCTTTTGAAAGTCAGCTTCCTTCGATTATTTTAAAACTTTTTATGAAACTTTTAATGTATTATTTGAAGGCCGTCTGAGAGGTGACAACCCTAAAGATGTTACCATGATATCTAAAAAAATATTACAAAATTTTTGTCGGAGATGCATCTTATGATGGACCAGATTCCTATTGAAAACCAGCTTCCTGTTTGTATTTATAAATTTTTTATGAAATTTTAAGGTATTTATTTCAAGGCCGTCTGAGTGACACACAAGTGGACAAAATTGTCATAATATCTCAACATGGATCCATTGCAGCTTCTGCAAGTTTCTATCAGAGATGCACGTTATCGTGGACCACATACCTATTGAAAACCAGCACTTAAAGAAACCTTTGAAGTATCTATTTGAAGGCCATCTGCGTGGCACACAAGTGGACAATCCTGTTACCAGAATATCTCAAGAAGGTTTCATCACAGCATCATCAAATTTTGGGTGCAGCTACACCGTATTATGACACCTGTTAGATCTCAAAAAAAAAAAAGAAAAGAAAAATAGCAGAATTGAGGAAAAAATTGTGGGCACTGAGGGTAATCTTAAAAAATCTTCTTCTCCGAAACCGCTCACCCAATTGCTTTGACATCACACAGGAACACTCCCTGGGACTCCTAGTTCTTAATTTATTCACCAGGTGGCACTGCAATTTTTTCCTAATTTTTTATGAATTTTTATGTGTTATAGCTATTTTCGACTTCTTCTCCAGAACCGTCACTCAGATTAAGCTGAAACATGGTGGATATGTTCCTTGTAGAAGGGTCAAACAAAGTTGTTCACTATGTGGGAATGTTGCGGATTCCTGATTTTTAACGATTTTTTCAATTCGGGTACTTGTCGGTCATTGCAGCTTTCCTATTGATTACTATGGAAGTCAATGGGCATTCTAATGCTAATTCACATTTTTGACTTCTTCTCCAAAACCGTCATCCAGATTAACTTCAAACTTGGTGGCAATGTACCTTGAGTGGGTTTCTACCAATTTTGTTCAAATGTTCTTGCTCCAGTGATTTTTGGATTTTTAATGAATTTTTTTGTTCTTTTTTTTTGGACAAATCTTAAAAAATCTTCTTCTCCGAAACTGCTTACCCAATTGCTTTGATATCGTACATAGACACTCCCGGGGACACCTAGTTCCCAATTTGTTCACCAGGCGGCGCTGTAATTTTTTAAGGAATTTTTTGTATGGTTTTGCTATTTTTCACTTGTCAGAACGGTCCCTCAGATTAAGCTGAAATGTGATGGATATGTTGTTGTGGAAGGGTCAAACAGTTGTTTACTAGGTGGCACTGCTTTGGATTCCTGATTTTTAAGGATTTTCAATTCGGGTACTTATCGTTCGATGCAGCTTTCCTATTGATTACTATGTAAGTCAATGGGCATTCTAATGCTAATTCACAGGACAACTGACACGAAATTTACTGTTTACTTGATAACTTGAGATCTGTTTTGAGTTAGCTACACATGTTAATTATTCTGTATGAAGGTCATGCTGAGACAGTACATGAATGACCTTGACCTTGTTTGTGGGGTCACAGTGCAACATACATGAATTTTACTCTTCATTATAACTTGAGAACTACTTGCACTTTGATGTTGCACATGTAAGTGTTCTTCTGTAAAGGTCAGACTTACTCAGAACATGGTGTCCTTGATCCTTTCCCAAGTTCATAGAGCTGCAAGTGTGATGAATGTCAAGATCAGCTGAGGCACGGGCTGTTCACACAGCCCTCTTGTTTTTTAATTCAAACAATTACTGATCTTGACTTGCTTTTCTTCTTGAGTATATGCAGTCTTAGAACATTGGCTATGGGATTGCAAGTGGCACCGGCGTCTTCCTGTGATTAGAGATATCTAGTTTGGTAATTTAGTTGCTTGCTGTCATAATTCTCTTGCACAACTTTGAAAAATAATGTTATTTACAATTTAAGCAAAAAATGTGGTTGCCTTATGGCAATAAAGCATCCTGAGTTTTTTTCTTGCCCAGATTGGAATTAGCTTGTACCATGTTTTCAGATATTGTAATTGGTTACAGATAGATGTATTTTTGATGGTGATGGGGTCTTTGCTTGTGGATTGCACAAAACTAAGTTTGTGAGGTGCATGAAAGACACGTTTATAGCTGACATTCTGGCATGGTCTTATAGTACCCAAAAGCTGGAGTCTGATAGGCCTGTTTTGTCAGACTGTCTGGCACATAAATGGGTACAAAAACCATGCAACTTAAGTGCTCAAGAGAATGTCAATGTGTATCACCATATGGGCTACAGATCATGTTGTGGAAAATCTTCACAAACTGTTTATATACAAAATGTACCCTACAAACTGTAAAAACGTGAACACAGGCAGACTTTATTTTAGGACTGTAAAAGCCTGGTTGCTGGACAACAGCTAATCTAACTCAGCTGGAATCTGCCGAACATAATTGGTTTAAAAATGGATGAGCTTTGTACTTATTGCCTTGCAATTCAGTTCTTAACTCGTATAGATTACAGCTTAGAGAGGCAGTAAGACAGGTCATTCTGGAGACAAACAACTGAGACAAAGTAGTGTAGGCTTATGATTATTTAATTCTACCTGTTCCAATGCTGAACAGAGGCTACTTGGGAGTAGGATCCCCATACAGAAGATTTTGTAGAGCTTTGAATAAATTTATTAATTAAGGTGGCCCGTGGTCCTTGCAGTGATAGTGATAGTGGTAGGGAAGTAGCTTAATGCTCCTGATTGAGTTGTTTTATACAATTAAACATTTTGAGAATAAATGTACCATTGTGCAAATGGGCCCCATAGAAAAACAAAAATCCCTCTCAAGATTTTTCCCCCATTGACCAGAATGAAAATCTTTATATTGGCTGTTTCTCAACCTCATTACCAGCAAACGCACCTGATGGATTTGTTTTTCCACCCATCTTTGCAGTAGCCTGTCAACAGAGACCATGACCATTATGGTCCTTTATATGGGAAGACTTTGCCAGTTGTATGGTACTTGCAAGGCATGTTTGTACCAATATTGTCAAGACACAAGCTATTTTATAACATAGACCATCATACAATAGTTTGGAGCACCAAGTACAAAAACACATTATCAGTGCTGAGTGCACATTTTCTTTCAGAGCATAAAAGATTTATCAGAAGAGTTTTTGCCTTGAAAACAGTGCATAATTTGTAACTGCTAAAGTATGTTGAATTGTGAAAACATCATCAATCATTCATGCATATGGAGTTTCAATTGCCTCATCAGCTTTTGCAAGTCTCCCCTGCTCAGTCTTTTGCCATGCATACCATGTGCCCCATTAAGAATGGCAGTGACCTGTGTTCATTGTACAAAAAACTTTACTTGATGACCTACTTTTTGGGTCACCATGACCCAATGATTATGGACTTTGGTAGTCGGCCAAGTTCACCTTCTTCTTTTTCAATAACTGGAACAACTTACAACTCCATTCACACAAACAGACCTTGTATGGCAGGCTGGGTGTAGGGCATATGGCAGGCTGTTTTGACATTAGTCCTATTTGGTGATATCACTAAATCAGTTAGCGGTATTGCTAAATCATTTGGTGATATTGCCAAATCATTTAGTGATATCTTTAAATATTATATTGATATTGCTAAATACCTACATGTTGCAAAATGTCTAAGTCATTTAGAGATATTGCTAAATGAATTGGAAATATTGCTGAATGATTTGGCGACATCTCTAAATCATTTAGCAGTATTGCTAAATGTATTTCCGCTTCCTGTCCAATTTTGTCCAGTATGGCTGCTGATTTGGAGGGATGTGCAATGACTTTATCCTCACCATAACTCAAAAAGTTTTATGACTTTGATAGTGCTCAGGTATATACTCCTATATAAGGGCTAGGTGAATTATAAGATGGTTTACCTTGACCCTATTTCCAAGGTCACAGAGGTTCTACATGTATTGTAAGTTTTGGTTTCTGCATGATAACTAGAAGTTTCTACATCTCTCAAAAATCATGAGACACAGAGTTGTACAAACTTTTGTGTTTGTCTGAAAAAAAGATCTGCTATATCACTATCATTTGTCATATTATCTACCATCCCGGGTCTGCTATTTCCATTATTTTTAATCTTTTTTACCATACTCCAAAAATCTTCATATTGCTTTTGTGTCATTGAGTCTGCGAATTTGTTAGTGGCATTCAAGTCTTTATTCGCGTTAACAGATCTAAGTGAATAGTGATATTTTGTACTAGTCCTATTACGGATATCTGCCAGAATACTGTTTCTGGGAGAATTATTATTCTTCCAGATACTGTGGCAAAAAAGAGCCTGCTGTCTGTAAGGCTCCACAGAGTCATTCCAACCAGGATTCCTCTATTAGACTTAGCCACAGACGTAAGACATGCATTAATAATGTCGTCATGGTAAGACTGAGTAAAATCATTATGTTCATTGCAAAAAACATCTTTGCAAGTAATTGCCTGCCAAAGAATATCTATTAAATTTAACAACTTTTCTAGAGATAATTTATACATATCAATATTTTCTTCAGAGATAGCTTGCCATATCAGTTAAGCTTGTTTCTGTTGAGAAAGTTGGTGTGCGTTTGCTATTAATTTTGCTATTTCCAAGTGCCGAATGACCGTCGAATGGTCAGATAAATTATCTCTGTCAAGTGTACATGAATACCCCTGAAACAAGATGGAATATATTTTCTGATACAATAAAGTGATCAATAGTTGTTTTGTCCTGCCTTATTTTGCTATCAAATTTATAGTTTATTCATTCCTACCATGGAAAAGTACGCATTTCATACTTTCTCTCTTAAGGAGCTGCTTCAAATTTGGAGTATTGAGAGATCCCTGATGCACCAAATCAGTGTTAAAATCACATGGGAGCAAAATGTGGTTGGTATTTAACTCATCAATTTTACATGATATCTTGTTTAATATATCAAGATATTCTCTTGATTTATTACCAGGGGAAACTGAATCACAAGGCATATACATGTTGACAGTAAGTATACTAAAGTTGTCCATTTCCAGAACAATGGCACAAACTCGTTTTGATTCCAAAAACACTGGAGATATATTACATTAAAGATTTCTTTTCCAAATGATGGTGCATCCCCCATAGGGTCTGCCTGCTGGCAACTCATCTTCAGGCATTCTAGAAATACCATGTAGGTTCCCAAATTTGTGAGACATATTTCTCAAACATGTCCATTTGCTTCAAGAAGAGCCAATGCTCTTGAACCAGGATAATATCATTGTGTTTGACCATATTATTTAAGTATTCAAGTTTGCCTGGACCATGTCCATTAGAGTTAGGTTTTCCATTATACATGTGAATATTATATATATTTCCAGACACGAACCCTATCCGGCCAAATTGAGTCACAAAACAAATTCCTGAATTGGGACAATGGTACGGTCAGTTTAAATGATTTAAACTTTGCATTTGGATTTGAGATGCACTGCAAGTCCCTATCTTCAAAGTGATTCTCTGTCATGTGGGCTCTTAAGTCTTCTGTATCTGTGGATGTGTCTACCCTATAGATAAATAGGTCCCTGCTAGGTTCATAAGGGATATCAATAAATGATTTTGGTGTATTTCCCTATTTCCTAAATGCCAAAACGGCTTGCCATAGGGTTGCACGTTGTGAACAGTAACATTATTTTAATCCGAGTTGAAGGTCAAGGTCAAACGGCCAGTTGGAATCAAAATGTCAAAACTTTATGAAAAGCTCTCCCATCTGTAGTTTTTACTGGATCTTCATAAAATTTAGTGGGATTGTGGAGAAGGTCAAAATCTTGATTGACAATACTAGTGGCACCATCTATATTTTGACAGAAGTTAAGAGCCAAAATGTGTCCAGATAAAATTCTAAATCTTGAAAGACAAATATGCCAAACAGGGCAAAATTATACCATGATATTAATCGTGGCTTGCACAATGTATTATGTAATATGAGTGAACTTGACCTTTTTATCCAAGGTCACTGGCATTGTAAAATCAAAGGTGGTAATCTGTCGATTATGTCAAGAGAACAGGTAACTTGCCATGATGTCCGCAGTTTTAAGGAAGCCCCATATACCTTTCAGGACTTAACCAAGGGTAGGAAAGTGTTAGCCAGGTTTAATACTGGTGCTGTCACCTACATGATCACGTAATATTTGTGTTAGTGTGAAAACTGTGTGAACAGGCTATATTGTATTTGTGTCTTTTTGTCCAGAACCACTTCCTGGTAGTCATTACCCTATTCCATAGTCCGAACTCTGTACACTTCATAAGCTAACCTGTCGCTGTCTAACCTGTGTACATATGGAAGTACTTTGTCACGTTCTTCTGTAGGATTTTGACATAGGCTGTATTAGCCCAAATAAATATAAGGGTTTTCAGCGGGTAACTACGCTATAGCATCTTTCTTTTGTGGTGTCCAGATTTTCATGAAACTTAGTGGGATTGTTGAGGAAGTAAACATCTGAACTAGACAATATGATTTCTGGACAGCAAATCTGTTTGGATGCCTGGAAGATTACAAAATTTGAAATGGTGCAACATATCTACATGAAACATACCGCGTTTGAAACTCCAGTCATAGCCTGCATGCCTATACTCGGAAATTTAAGTTGGAACTAGGGATGACATTTGAACTCATGTCTCTTTCTACAAACAGATCAGCAAGGCACTAGGCCCATGGGCTTTGTGTTTTTTTTTTTAATCAAAACCATTATTGTAACTTGTGAAAAAAATGTTGGAATATTTTCAACTTCATGGGCAGGGCTGTGGTTTGACTGAGCAGTATCCGTGTCCTCGGCAGGGAATGGAAGTTGCATTCAAACTGTTATATCATGTACTGATACAACAAAGGGGATGAATGGGTCAAGGTGTGAAGCAGGTGTAGTGAATAAATAACAAATTTGTTTTTACACACACACATTTGGGGAAGACTGCATAACAAGTATAGACTTGGGAGGTACAGTCATTACCAATGTGTCTTGCTTCACGGTCAGATTACGAAATTAAATCAGGCACAACTATAATTATGATCTGAATCATCAAGAAACAATAAACAGGATAAAGGTGCAGCACCTTGTATCTGCCAGCTGGATAAGCTGCTGGGAAAACATCTATTCTTTTCTGTCAGCAGCAGGCATTGGTATTTTAGGCACTGTTACTTAATTATTAGGTTCTCATGCTGACAACCTCAAAATTTTGCTCCCATCCCAACAATAAATCAGCCTTTTTATGCCCACCAATGTAAGTTTCTGTTTCCAATTCAGACAAAGTACATTATTTGATAAAAATTCAAAATATTCGCCCTATGTTTTTTTCTTCAAATCCTGTCACACTTGATGTCATGCAAACTCATTGTGACAAGGGATTGTCACTCTTGTCATAGCATAGATACCCGTGGCTAAAAAAACTTGTCATGTTGCTACACAGCACATACAGAGGGTTTGTGTGAACACAACCACCTCTTAGATTTGCTCACTTGTCAATGTTGCAGTCTACCATGAGTGGCCAAGACCCAGCATACATTGATTAAAAGAATGAGTGAGCATTTTTACATCACAAGCATACAGGTAAACCAACCTTGGGAGACACTTCCATCTTCCGGATTATTTGGTGACCTTCTGGTTAAGCACTTACATTCTTGAACACAACTATACTCATCTGGGATGTCATTCACTATGACACTCAAACTTGACAGAGGAACACACGGGATTCACCAGTTATGCACCAGTGAACCATTGGGCCTTTAGATATCAGTGGATATAAACTTTAATACTTGCCAAGTCTGAGGCTAAAATTTGATGTTCTAGATCTATCTATTATTACATAAGTTCGTCGAACATCTCCTGAAGTTGACCTGAGGGACACTGCAATGCTAGCTCTAGTATGTGTCATTATGTTGAGCTATATTTCTGATACTTATATCCTTTAATCTATTAAAGGAAGTTTTAAGCCTATATACATGTACTGGCTTAGTGAGTGAAGTATGATCTGCATTTGCAACAATCATGGTAACCAAAGACTGGTTGCATGGATTCCCTTCTGATGTCCTTGAGTTTAACTCATTCCATACTGTGGTCACAGTCCTTGGTCAGTGGTTCTGGTACTAACTTAGGACTATAGGCATGTTGGTACTTGAACGAAAGCTCTTTCAAAGAAGAATGTAAATATGCAATTGTCGCCTTAAATCTAGGTAAATATACTATAAAAAAAAAAAATCAGGGACTGGTATGGAATGATTTAAAGCATGTCAATGCAACCAGTTGGGTCAGATGGTGAATGTTTTTTTTTTCAGTGCATGTTGTTACAGAGGATCTTCTTGATATTTGCTGTCTGACGTTGTTAGCAATGTTACCCCTGTCAGGCCTTGCCTACATAAGACAGCAGCCCACACTCTTCCTAACTGCCACTGATGAAAGTTGTGTGATTTGAAACTGGTCTGGCATTTTCCCCATTGTTTGGTTTGCCATAACTGGTCTTACCTAGTCTATATCATTGATGTCACTGATTTAATGTCAACTAAGCAACCAGCTTGCTGCAATACCTAGACATGAGAAACAGGTGATTTTGTAGTGGTGCCCTTACTCTGAGGGGATAACACACTCATATTGGTTTCATCATTTTGAGGAAGTGCAGAAAAATAATGTCTGAGGTGTTCTTGGTCTATACTCACAGGGACACTTGTCATGTGGTTCGCTATCCAATATTATCGTATTTTTTGACAGTCTATGGATTCCGACCCACACGCAGATAAAGATAAATACATAGATGGGATTAATGGCAAACAGAAGTACATTGACTGTGAAATAGATACAGATGTTCCTCTTGGGTACCACACTTTTTAATCTGCTGGCAAGGATTCTACATTATTCCTCATCTCCTCAACAACACAGATGGTGTGCAACAGACTGGCTGGTCCAGAAGGACGGAGGGAATTCTATAGATGCTTATCGATGCATACCTATCGTGTCTGATGGCAGGCCCTCTCTCCCAGTACCTTTGCATAGTTTGTATCTGAGACATGCTCTAGGAATCTTTTGTGGCAGATTAAGCAGAAAATCAGAGGAAAGAAAAGCAGATTGAGGTTGTCAGCTGGTCTGAGAGGGGGATAATCTGCCAACCAGTGGACAAGGTATGTGTAGAGTTCATGTATGTTATGTCACATGCAGCTGACAACCAATCAGCAGGCATTGTCTGGCTACAGCTTCCCCCCACCCCCATAAAAACCTAGCCAAACTGGCTGGAGCCAGCATGTCTGGTTCAGTGATTTTTTAGCTCTGCTGACCTAAGGTTGCATAGCTTATATGACCACTCATGTCTGTCCGTCTCTCCGTCCATCTGTAAACTTTTGCTCATTAGCGCGATAGTGCCACAGTTTTGAAGTGAACCCAATGTAACTTTCACGACTTATATGGTGTATGAAAATCTAGGTCCCTTTTGATATTGGTGGTGCCACCGACTATATTATGCAATATGGGGTCAAATGTGAAAATCTTGTGAACATTCTAGCATCTTCATATTATGGCAGATCTTCACGAAATTTGGTGGGATTGTGGGGGAGGTCAAAGTCTAAGTTGCTAGTGACACTAGTGGCGTCACCTATAATTTGACAGAAATTATGTATTATTATATAAAATTCCATACCTGGAAAAGTAATTGGATTGAAATTGTCAAATTTATAGGATATTTAGACCATGGCCAATGCTGGAATGTTATATGATATCAGTGACCCTGACTTATTTTGTCAAGGTCACCATGCCTGTACAGTTGAAAGAGGAGATTTTATAATGACATGGTGTAGCTTGGACATCAATGGCAAACAGAATTGAGCCTCAAGAACAAAATTGCACTTGATTATATTGTACATAAAATTGTACTTGATGACCTACTTTTTGGGTCACCATGACCCAGTAATTATGGAGTAAGGGGCTTGTCCAAATTTGTTTTTTGTCAATAACTCAAAAAGTTATCACCCAATTTGACCAAACAGACCATGTATGGAAAGCTGGTTGTGGGGTGCATAGTTGGAGCATATCAATTTTTTAATTTGAGTTGAAAGTCAAGGTCAAATGGCCAGTTTGAATATAGGGGTCATCTTGTGAATGCTCTGCACCCCACAATTTTTTACTTAGGCCCCTATAACATGTAGAAGTCATAAAGTGTATGAAAATCTTTGTCGACATCAATGTTGGTGGCACCACCTATAGTGTTATGTAATATACAGATCAAAATGTGAAAATCTTTGACCATTGTTGCAACCTTAATTTTTGATGAATCTTCATGACATTAAGTGGGATTGTAGAAGAGGTCAAAATCTTGCTTGGTTATGATACTAGTGGTGCCACCTGTAATTTGGTCGAAATTATGAGGTAAAATGTCTTGAAACATACAAAATTCTATATCTCAAAAAATAATTGAATTAGGTAATCCAAGTTCATGGAATATATATCATGTTAAATGCTAATATATTATGTAAGATCAGTGATCTTGACCTGTTTTTGTAAGGTCATCAGACCTGTTAAGTCGGAAGAGGTGATTTTGTAATGCTAGGGTGTAGTTTGGACATCAGTGGCAAGGGGAATTGAGCCTCTAGATCAAAATTGCACTTGAGTACATTGTATATAAAACTACTTGTTTACCTACATTATTGGTCACCATGACCCAATGATTCTGTGACCTTGGCCAATTTTTAAGGTCATCAGGTACTCGAGAAAAGGACATCTAATTCAATATCATGATAAAGAATAAGGCGAATGATGCTAAATGTATAACAAATGTGTATCATGTGGAAGTTTGATATTGCATAATATGGCTAACCTTGATTAATTTTTCAAGTTCATGGATTGAATATATTTCAGAAAATGTTTTTTTGGTGATGGTGGTCAGCAGAGCATTAAGCCCATGAAACTCTTGTTTAATTATGTCCCCTGCTAATGAGTTTTGTGGGATATACTGTTTTTTTACTTGTCAAACTGTCTATAGCACAGTCCTTGTGAGCAAAATATCTCTTGACTCACAGGTTATATGAAACTTAAATTTACTTCCAGTGTACGTTGACACTTTTGTTAAACCTTGTCATATATGGTGACCTTGACCTCATTTTGAAGGTTACAGGACCCATGTGTGTGCCAAGTGGGATATCCAGTCTGTTGCCAACAGCTGTTCCATTTAATTTTGCTGTTAATCCCCATCCTCCCACCCACCCACCCCCAAAAAACAAGAGGGCTGTGTGAACAGCCCATGCTCAGCTAACCTAAACCTTCATCACACTTGCAGCTCTGTGAAATTGGGATAGGATCAAGGTCACCCATGTTCTGAGTAGGTCTGACCTTTACAGAAGAACACTAACATGTGCAGCATCAAGGTCCCAGTTCAAATAGTGGTCAAGTTACAGTGAGGAGTAAAATTCATCTATGTTGCACTGTGACCCCAGAAATGAGGTCAAGGTCACTCATGTACTGTCTAAGCATGACCTTCATAGAGAAACATTAACATGTGCAACATCAAGGTCCTAACTCAGAACAGATCTCAAGTTATCAAGTGACTAGTAAATTTGTGTCAGTTGTCCTGTGATCTTGGGAATGAGGTCAAGGTCCAAACATCACTGGAGCATGACCATTTGCACAAAATACGTAGACGCTTATAAAAGGTACATCCCTACCAAGTTTGGCACAAATCTGGCCAAAATTATTTAAGTTATAACCATTACAAGAAATTCCCATGTTAAACTTTCCTATTAAAACTTTTTGAAAAAAAATTATGAAAAATCCAAAAATCCCCGAATTATCACCATTT
The DNA here is from genome assembly GCA_964020975.1 of Hermodice carunculata. NCBI lineage: Eukaryota > Metazoa > Annelida > Polychaeta > Eunicida > Amphinomidae > Hermodice > Hermodice carunculata. Next base: position 96,688,761 of record OZ026613.1, on the reverse strand, counting down.
GAACAAACATGGTAGAGACCCACCCAAGGTACATTGCCATTAAGTTTGAAATGAATCTGACACACAGTTTCTTCAGAGAAGCCCAAAATGTGAATACCTTTAGAATGCCCATTGACTTGCATAGTAAGCAATAGAAAAGGTGTATTTACCCATAAATACCCATTTAAAAAAATATCATTAAATATCAGGAATACACTGCAGTGCTACAGAGTGAACCATATTTGCTTGACCCTTTCATAAGGAATATGTCCACAAAGTTTCAACTTATTCTGAGTAACGGATCTGGAGAAGAAGTCACAAATATCAAAAACACACACAAATTCACAAAAAATTTGAAAAAAATTGTAGCACCACCTGGTTAACAAATTAAGAACTAGGAATCCCTAGCAGTGTTCTTATGTAATATCGAAGCAATTGGGTGAGCGGTTGTGGAGATCTTTTAAGTTTTGTCCAAAAAAAAGAAATAAATAAAAAAAATAAAAATAAACAAATCACTGGATCATGACCATTTGAACAAACCTGGTAAAAACCCACCCAAGGTACATTGCCACCAAGTTTGAAGTCAATCTGAGTGACAGCTACAGAGAAATAGTCGAAAATGTGAATTAGCTTTAGAATGCCCATTGACTTGCATAGGAAAGCTTCATAGACCAAAAAGTACCCGAATTGAAAAAAAAAAAACGTTAAAAGTCAGGAATCCACAGCAATGCCACTTAGTGGACAACTTTGTTTGATCCTTCCACAAGGAACATGTCCACCAAGTTTCATATTAATCTGAGTGATGGTTCTGTAGAAGTCAAAAATAGTAAAAACACACAAAAAATCATTAAAAAATATAGGACAAAAATTGCAGTGCCACCTGGTGAACAAATTCAGAACTAGGAGTCCATGGGAGTGTCCCTGTGCCATATGAAAGTAGTTGGGTGAGCGGTTTCGGAGAAGATGTTTAAAGATTTGTCCCAAAAAAGAACAACAAAAAAATCATGAAAAATCCAAAATTCAATGGAGCATGACCATTTGAAAAAACTTGCTAGAGACCCACCAAAGGCACATCCCCACCAAGTTTGAAGGAAATGTTGCTGACGGTTTTCGAGAAGTCGAAAGTGTGAATTGTGGATGGACGGATGACGGACGGACAATAGATGAAAGACCCTCACAAAAGCTCAGCGGACTGACAAATCAGCTAAGCTAAAAATCGAAAGGTTGACAGGCGCTTTTAGAAGGGCCACAAAAAGAGCAGTGACAAGAAAGCTTTATTTTAATTGTTGAGGTGGTTGGTTTTCTATTTAAAATGTAAAAGATCATGCAGCATAAGCAGTTGTACCAGGTCATTTTAGGACAAACTGTGTTCCAATAGAGATGAAAATGAGATTTTAATTGCGACTTCAACAATGTTCATATTCCAGGATTATGGTTCTGGTGGGGTAACTAAGTGAGCAAATGCATGCCAGATGGCAGCACCAACTGAGGCTGCATGATGCACCACCTGAACAGCCACATCACGAAGTCAAGATTTGTGTTTTATTGTGTTATTTGATCCTCCCACCAGTTGGGGTGGGTGGCTTTATTGTACCGGTAGACTAAACATGTCTCTTTTCTCCTTCTACTCCCAGTTAACAGTCTTCCCTGAAGTATAAATCTGCTCCCTCAAAAAACAACTTTGTGGCTTTTTTTTTTTTTTTCCATTCCACTCACTGCTCACAGCTTGGCAACTCTTGAAAAAAAGGTTTAAGTCACAGATAACACTTAAAATTAGGTGACTGCACACACACTACCCAACTCGGTGAGTGTATTAACAGGCAATATATCAAGTGATATGTACCACAGAAGCCCTAAAATAGGAGTTTAAGCTGTGTGACTACAGCCCACATAGTAATGAATGCAATGTACATTTTCTTTAAGGATAGACACACTAGGTGTCTCCTTGGCAGAAAGATTAATGGAGAAATAAGCTCTGAAATTCATTTTTTTGCCAATTATTAGCTCAGCTGACTTGCCAGTTAGTTGAGTTCATATGATGGGTCTTGATCTGTCATCTGTCCATCGGTCCATCCTTAGTCATCCACAATTTTTTTATTTTTGAATTTTTGTTTAAAAGTGTCCATGAGATACACTTCAAACTTGGTGAGGATCTACATTGGAGGGTCATCACAAAGTTTCTTCAAATGGTCATGCATGCTCCATTGATTTGTTTATTTAAAAAAGTCTTTAATTTGGAAAATGTTCCTTTGTGAAACCACTTGGCCATTGCTATGAAATTTCTTAGGGACAGTTTTGGAGGCCCTAGACCTTACACGTGGTGCTGCAATTTTTAGCTCAGCTGAGCTATTGTGAGGGTCTGTCGTCCATCCACAATTCACATTTTCGACTTCTTCTCCAAAACCGTCAACCAGATTCACTGCAAACTTGGTAGGGATGTGTCTTTGGTGGGTCTCTACCAAGTTTGTTCTAATGGTCATTAGGATTGGTTTGGATTTTTTATGAATTTTTTTTGGTCTTATTTGGGGCAAATCGTAAAAAATCTTCTTCTCTAAAACCGCTCAGCCAGTTGCTTTGAAATCACACAAGGACACTCCCAGGGACTGCTAGTTCTGAATTTGTTCACCATGTGGTGCTGTGTTTTTTTTTTCTTTTTTTTTTTTCTGTTATGATTTTTTGTGTATTTTTGCTATTTTTGACTTCTTTTCCAGAACCATCACTCAGATTAAGCTGAAACTTGGTCGATATGTTCCTTGTGGAAGGGTCAAGCAAATTTATTCAGTAGGTGGCACTGCTGTGGATTCCTGATTTTTCACGATTTTTTCAATTCGGGTACTTTTCGGTCTATGCAGCTTTCCCAATGATTACTATGTAAGTTAATGGGCATTCTAATGCTAATTCACATTTTTAACTTCTCCGATGAAAAAGTCATCCAGATTGACTTCAAACTTGGTGGCAATGTACCTTGGGTGGTTTCTACCAAGTTTTTTTTTTCAAATGGTCACGGTCCAGTGATTTTTGGATTTTTAATTTATTTTTTTGTTTTTTGGGGGGGAAAAATCTTACAAAATCTTCTCCACAACTGCTCACCCAATTGCTTTGATATTACATAAGAACAGTCCAAGGCACTCTTAGTTCTTAATTTGTTAGCCAGGTGATGCTACCTTTTTTTTCTTTCTTTTTTTTATGATTTTGTGTTTGTTTTCATTACTTGTGACTTTTTCTCCGGATCCATTACCAAGGTTAAGTTGAAACTTTGTGGATATGTTCTTTGTGAAAGGGTCAAGCTAGTATGGCTCACTCTGTAGCACTGCTGTGGATTCTTCATGTTTAATGATTTTTTCAATTCAGGTACGTATCGGTAAATGCACCTTCTCTGTTGCTTACTATGCAAGTCAATGGGCATTCTAATGATAATTCACATTTTGGACTTCTGTTGTGTAAAGAAACTGTCTTTCAGATTCACTTCAAGCTTGATGGCAATGTACCTTGGGTGGGTATCTACCATGTTTGTTCAAATGTTCAGGGTTCAGGGATTTTTGGATTTTTTATGATTTTTTTTTCTTTTTTTCTTTTTTTTAAAAAATACTTTAAAAAGTTTTAATAGGAAAGTTTAACATGGAAATTTCTTGTAATGGTTATAACTTAAATAATTTTGTCCAGATTTGTGCCAAACTTGGTAGGGATGTACATTTTATAACTGTCTACGTATTTTGTGCAAATGGTCATGCTCCAGTGATGTTTGGACCTTGACCTCATTCCCAAGGTCACAGGACAACTGACACAAATTTACTATTCAGTTGATAACTTGAGATCTGTTCTGAGTTAGGACCTTGATGTTGCACATGTTAATGTTTCTGTATGAAGGTCATGCTTAGACAGTACATGAGTGACCTTGACCTCGTTTCTGGGGTCAAAGTGAAATATGCATGAATTTTACTCTTCACTATAACTTGAGAACTACCTGAACTGGGACCTTGATGTTGCACATGTTAGTGTTCTTCTGTAAAGGTCAGACCTACTCAGAACATGGGTGACCTTGATCCTATTCCAATTTTACAGAGCCACCAGTGTGATGAATATCTAGGTCAGCTGAGCATGGGCTGTTCACACTGCCCTCTTTTTTTTTTTTTTTTTTTTTTTTTTTTTGTTTGTGAATTTTGTGAGTTAAAGCTCTTTTGAACTTGTTCTCCAAAACTATTTCTCAGATTGTTCTGACATGTGGTGAAAATGGAGTTTGTAGAAGGGTCATATTAAGTTGTTCACTATACATAGTGATACTTCAGGACCCCTGATTTTTAACAAATTTTGCAATTCAGATACTTGTTGGTTAATTTACACATTCCTATGGATTACAATGCGAGTCAATGGGGATTGCACTGGTAATTCAAATTTTCAACTTCTCCTGTAAAACTGTCAGTCAGATTCCCATCAAACTAGGTTGGGATGTACCTTTTTTTGGCCAGCTCCAATGATTTTTATCTGCCCAGGTGTGAATCATGCTTGTCAGTGGCCAGGAGATGTAGCTGATGCCATCTGCAACATATTGTATTTAATAAGTGCCATGTTTTGTAACACTGTTCTGACTAATGGTTCATCTGTTTTAACTCTTTAAGTGCCAAATTTTGGACTGAGTCAACAGCTGATCTCAGCACACATTGGGTGCAATGCACCCAATGTGTGCCAAGAAAAGCTGTTGACCTGGGATATTTTTCATTGGGACTAGAGGCATGCTGGTACTTTGATGAAAGGTCTTTTTACGAGGAACATGATCAGATCCTAATGATAATTCAGACTAGTTTAACTTTAATAGATCGACTTTAGACATGATTGGCACTGAAAGAGTGGAGGGACAGTGGGCTTTGTTTCATGGATGTCCAGCATGATATGACGTATGTTATTAAAAATGCATTCTGAGTTATGGATGATTGAAGCAATATTTGTTTTGATGTATCTCCTGTCATTAATATTTTGCACCTATTACAATACCTTCAGATGTCCCCATCATTCAAACCTAAATGTACATGGATACCTGTAAACATACGCCCTTTTAAACAGGACTGGCATTGTTAGTGACCATTATAGTTGTGTCAAATTTGTGAAACGTAGAGCATCTAAATGGTGGAGCTTCATGGTACTATTCATGGTAGGTTTTCAGGTCTGCTATGCCTTGTACCTGTGGTTCAGAATGCTGTTGTACTTAACACTCTGTGCAGTAATATGGTGGAGCTGTTGATGTGGATTGACGCACCACTTGGGACACATTAGTGCAAAACTCGGCTAGACTTTGAGGCAGAAATGACAAGTATGTGAGTTGTAGTTAAACTTGATCAGGATACCACAAATATCTGGGGGCAGGATAAGATGTACATTTGAGGTTTGAAGAATGTATTATGCATAGCTACTGTGTATTGACAGTGGACCATAATGACCATATAATGGGCCTTGTTGTGGTCCAAAGCAGGCACAATGTCTGGGACAGTTTGCAACTGACATGGATACACAACAGCCAGTTTCTTCCTTCTCATTTGTTTGAGGAGTGTGGTCATGCAATATTATAAGAGAGCATTGGTCTGAGGTTTGATGAAGAAAAACATAACTGTAGCCTGGCCAGACGCAGACTACTATGTGTACATGAAGGCTGTTGCAAATAATGTGACTGCTTGCCCTAATAGCACACGCATGTATATGTTTGACCCTTTCCCCCTTAAACTGGCCAAAACCGGCTGTTGATCAAATGTCATCTGCTTCAATGTTTTCAACTAATTTCAACAGTAATGAAAAAAAGTTTGACTGTGAATTGCAGATGAGACCTATCAAGATCACGTGCCCCAGGTCAACATCTTTCCTTGGCATGGGTTGGGCACTTAGTGCCCAATCCATGCCAAGGAAAGCTGTTGACTCAGTCTCAATTCAATGGGGAAAGGGTTAAATCTATGCTTTTGTCCCCCACCACCGAAATGGCATAGGCGGACATAGAATTAGTAGGGATAGGGGCTGCTTCCGTCCGTTTGTCTGGGAGCATATCTCTAGAACTCTAAGAGATAGAATAATGAAATTTGTACCAGAGATGCATCATACCATGGGCATGTGCACTGGGTATTGTTTTTGACCTTGAGCGCTGTGTATTGTTTTTGACCTTGAAAACAGGGCCTAAGAACATATCCATTTTCATGTGTCTGGCAGCATATCTCTAGAACCCTCAGAGATAAAATAATTAAATTGATACCAGAGATGCATCATACCAAGGGCATGTGCGCCATATATTAATTTTGACCTTGACCTGTTTTCAAGGTCACAGGGCCCAAGAACATATCATTTTTGTGCATCCAGAAATGCTGTATACATTGTGTAGATTTCTTCTGTATATTGTGGCAGGGGACATCGATCCTTTGGGTCACTATGCACTTGCTGCCTTAGATACAATTTTAGTCTGAGAAGCACAAACATGCGTCAAATAATGTGAGACAGCTACAGAAAAGAGAAATCCTCAACAGCCCTGTACATTGAGTGTGCATCAAAAGAAATACTAAGCATTGACTATCCAACAATCAGTTGCACAAATGTTTGTTATGGTGTTAGAAATAAGGAAACTTTACAACTGAGTGACAGATCAGTTTGAGCATCCCTGAGTTTGAGCCAAGATCAATTTTGGATCGAGAACCAAGATACCAAGAGCATTAATGTGCAACACTAAAATGTCACAATAGCTGGATTATATGATTTCCCACATGTTTAAACTTATTGTCAATTAAAAAGTTAAAGTTTGAGGTTCAGAGAGATCTGCCATGTCTTTTATGGCAGTCTTATTGTTCTAATGCATGCATATAATGTGACCACCTTTGTGATTGGCATTTTTGGCAGCCAATCAGAATTAATGTAACAATTTTCTTAATATTATTGCCACCTGTTGTCATTAGTACCATACATATTATTATTATTATTATTATCATCATCATCATCATCATCATCATCATCATCATCATCATCATCATCATCATCATCATCATCATCATTATTATTATCATCATTATCATTATCATTATTATTATTATTGTATCTTTATTTGTACAATAAGTACACATAATACAACATACGAGGTGTTGAAAGAGAAACCCCCCCCCCAAAAGCACATACACACACACACAAACTGTGCATTATATTATCACACAGTCACTTGGCAGTGTTTCCTGCAGACCAACAAAAAGGGCAGAGCACAAGGAAATTTAGGGCAGGGCAGATGACCTACTTTCCTATCTCTCCTATGTTAAAATCTAAAAACGGACAGGAAACTAGGAAAAAGGGCAGGGCGGAGTGCCCTCCTATTTTTGCCTTGGGGAAACACTGCTTTGTAGTAACTGGTCAGGCTGTACAATGATAATGTATGAAGGTACTGCAGTCTGCGGGTGACAACTGACTGACCAGCCCCCCATCTCTTAGTTGGCATGGTTCTTGTATCATATGTGCTGGTCGACTTCTATCAGAGTACACTTCTGATGTTTTGTACACACCCGATTAAATCATGTAAAAGATATATGTGAAATTTTCATTTGGTGATAAACTTGATACCATGTATGATTTAATAAATCGGCTGCTGCAGATTGGCTACCACCACGTGCAATTTTGGACAACAGATTAATGTCATATGGTAAATTTTATAAAAGAATTTGAAAAAGTGTTTGACGTGCAGTTGATATTCAATATCTAAATCATTACATATTTTGTGAAGCAGTCCACTATGGCAAGTATCAGGTAGTTTCCAGAGATATTTTATTGCTTTACACCATGCCGTGTGAAAAAAGTTCAGCATCTTTACCTGAAAAATTCCATGGTTGACAACCATAAAGTGACATGCAGTAAGTCGTAAATGAACTACATGTACACATGTACCTTGCAGTAGGATATATTTCCTTGAACCGAGATATAACAATGTTAACTTCCATGTTAAAGTTACATACATGTATATGATCACACATGTTGGTTTCATTTACTTGCAGACCTAAATTACGTACTACAACATGGCTGTAATGTTGCTGTATCACTTCACTTCCAAGATGAATATTATTGTAACCTCATAATCATTTGACTTGCTGACTGAAACAAATAATTTCTGACTTTGTGGAATAGAATAAGACATCACATTCTTTGGAAGAGGACACACAGACATTTAATAATTTGGACATGGATGTTACAGTTAGAGCTAGAAGGACTAGAATCGTCCGCATATCCAGCAGCTCCTACAAATTTGTTGCCAATGTGGCACATCACATCCATACCTGTCCAGTCTGCTGACTGGAGTGGGAGTCTTTTGATTTTCTCAGGTTGTCCCCGCGTCCAGATCAGCTTTTCAGTTAATTTCAACTCTCCTGATTATGTCTCCCGGTGGAAGCCGGGGGACATATTGTTTTAGTGCCCGTGTCTTCCGCTTGTTGTTGTTGTTGTTATTCAGGTTCTTCAACACTTGGTTTCCCTGCGATAAGTCTTGAAGGACTTGACAGAATTTGATGAAAATTGGTAGGATTATGTATCTAGGCAAGACCTAGGTTGAGATTGTATTTGGATGACTTTGAGCGAATTCTCAAGGTCACAGGGTCACTTATGTGAAATTGGTTTCCGTTCGATAAGTCATGAAGAACAGGATGGAATTTGATGAAACTTGGTAGGATTATGTATCTTGGCAAGTCCTAGATTGGGATTGTATTTGGATGACCTTGAGCGAATTCTCAAGGTCACAGGGTCACTTATGTGAAATTGGTTTCCGTTCGATAAGTCTTGAAGAACTTGATGGAATTTGATGAAGCTTGGTAGGATTATGTATCTAGGCAAGACCTAGGTTGGGATTGTATTTGGATGACCTTGAGGGAATTCTCAAGGTCACTTACGTGAAATTGGTTTCCGTTTGATAAGTCATGAAGAACAGGATGGAATTTGATGAAACTTGGTAGGATTATGTATCAAGGTAAGACCAAGGTTGGGATTGTATTTGGGTGACCTTGACTTAATTTTCAAGGTCACAGGGTCATTTATGTGAAATTGGTTTCTCTGCAATAAGTCTTGAAGAACTTGATGAAAATTGCTAGAGTAATGTATCTAGATGAGACCTAAAATAGGATTGTAATTTTCAAGCAAACTTGGTCATTTTTAATTTGTTATCACCTGTAGCTTATTCAGAGACATAAGTGTTCCACCGGGAGACATTTGATTTTCTGTTGGAAAATCAGTCTGTTCTAGTTTTGCACAGATTTGTTAATTTTGCACTTCATACAAGAAGTTGAATGTAGCACAGGTGTATGAAAATACCTGGACTGTGGGAGCAACAATGCTCCTACTGCAGTCTACACCCAAGGCCAGAAACCCAGTCTGCATCACAATCACCTAAGATAGATATGAACATAACAAGAAATTATTATTGGCCATGGTTGTTCATTACTCTGTGGCATTGTCCATTTCATCAAAACTTCTGATTGCTGACAAATATGTGTGTGTGTTTTAGATTATGCATTTCAGAATTTAATGGAGCGTATTGCCCGTTAGCTCATTAGTAATGCATGTATGATCAAAGCATAATATATACATTTGTCTGAATTACATCCACATTTGTCCTTGTCTCCTTCTTTGAGCATTTACATTAACTGAATGAGCAGCATATGCTAAAGCATTAAACATACTTTTGCTTGGGTTTTTATCTGTAGACTTTCAAATTTGTTGAGCATCAACCTTACTGTATTTTGCTGGAAGATTACATCTACAGGTTTCACTTCTTGTGTATGGAGCTTGATTGTAAATCTGGACAAGTTTACACCTTTCCACAAGTTGAGTAATTACACTTTCAGGCCAGGTTGACTCAGTGCAGATTGCAGCTTGTGTTATGTGATTGCACACAGGTAACCCACGAGTGCTCACGGATTCTAGACAGTTTTTACCCCTCTGCCCAAAAGTCCAGAGGGGTATTATCGTCACCTATGCATCCATCCGTAGAAGTAGTCTTGTAGAAATCTGCTCCTTGCATTTGATATTCTATAACAGTGATTCAATCACTTAAGGTAGCGGAGGGGATTGAGCTATAACGGCAAAATCGTGACCCGACAGAAAATGAGTTTTTTCCATTTCCATAAAGTTTGGCACTTTAACTTTCTTGTCACCAAACATGAATACTAAAAAAGCAAAATTTATGTGATAAAAAAGGGAAAAAACATGACCATGTTTTAGCTGGCTGCAGCATGAGCATGTCTGTTTACAAATGTATGCTAATTAGTGCGCCAAAGTTTGGATAGCAGTCGGCTGCTTTCCACAATCCAGGACCGTAGCAACGACAAGCGACCAACTGTGACATTTTGAGGTCCGCTGCTACCAATTCTTGTATAAACTGCTTGACAAGATTAGTACTGATTAATTGGTTTGTTGTGGTGATCAAATGGCCATGTAGATAATTAAATCGATGGGCTCATGTTTTCCTTCTCAGAGTGTGATAAAAAAAAATAAAAAAATAAGGGACGATAAAAGGTGGCGATTGTCAAAACGGCACCTGGCGATGGACGTGAGCCTCAGTGTGTTTTCAATGAAGGCGATTTCAACCTATGCGTAAATCGTTACTCAGAATCATGGCATTGTATACATTATAAAGGCTTACAATCCTTTCTACAGTCTTGCCCTATCCAAGACCAATTTGCTTTTAATGTTTACTGGCAAAAAATACACATGACGATCGAGGAATCCTAACACTGGACCACTTGGTTATAAATATGCCGCAAACTATAAAAGCGGGGATTCGATTCAGCGTTAATAATTATATCTGCCTTCAATAATTATATGTGCCTTTACCTGAATGTGAAATGGTGTATAGCATTACATGTTAACCTTGAAGTAAATTTATATGAAGCACACGCCTCCACTAAAACTGGTACCGTCTGTGGCGCTGTCGCATTTTGTGGAACTGGAAGACTGGCCCATTGCACATGCACGGACTTGCCCACTTCATACGGGGTGTTTCGAAGTACACTGAGCCAGGGGACAGGAAAAAAAGCTTTAAAAATTTGACCATCAGGGGGATAAAATAATCAGATTACTGTTAAATGACTGCGAAAAGCGACTCTGCACTCTGCTTTTAGTTGGTTGATAGGTCATATAAAATTATTTTGTCTCACTGTGCGCGGCATGTTCAGATACCACTCGCCCGCACTCACCCATCAGGAAGTTTCGGTTTTGTGTCTCGATCAGTTTATTGCAGTTCAAGGGTGAGCCAACTATCTTTCAGTGGGCTAGTTATCTCCACAAAATAAAAAATATGTTACATGAGTGGCAAGGTTTCGAATGGCAATACGCGAGCAAAACATGGCGAAGTGAATGGCATTCTTTATCACAAGGAAGGCGCTAATATGTGGAGGAACCAATGAAATGGCTTGGCGTATTCTATTGTACTCCCGGCAACAAAAACAAAAAAAACAAAAACAAAAACAAAAACAAAACAAAAACAAAAACAAGAAAAAACAAAAACCAAAAAAAAAAAACAAAAACAAAAACAAAAAAAAAAACAAAAACAAAAAAAAAAAAACAAAAACAAAAAACAACAACAACAAAAAAAAAAAACAACAACAAAAATGCATAAGCCAAGGCCACGAAGAACACACTCCCTCACGATGCCCATCCCTTTCTCAATTTTGTGGGAATTGGAAACTTTCTTGACTGCCAGACAGATTCGTTCTGCGTAATTGTTAAATTGCGCTTGAAGTGCGTGTCGCCAGGTAAGCAAACACAGTCCGTCTTGGCAGGCAAGAAAGTTTTACCCTTGCGCACGAAGTGTAGCGTCATCACCTTACATCTGAGCGTGGTCTGGTGCATTAGGCCTATATTGATCTATGTAACCGTCAGGGTCTGATCAAAGACTACTTCAGCAAATCAATGGATTAGGTTATTCAATCTAGCAATACAGTTTCATCACCAATACAACGTTGAAACTAATGGATTCTCAGCACATATAATTATAAAACGTTCGATTTTTTGTGTGTGTGTGTTTTTTTGTGGTTTTTTTGTTTTTGTTTTTGTTTTTTGTTTTTTTGTTTTTGTTTTGTTTTGTTTCTTCTTTGAAGTATAATTTATCCTGGGAGTGTTTGTTTATCAGTAACAGGACTATTGTCTTAAATGTTACGTCACGATCATCCATGTTGACCGCCTATCTAGCATTTATAAGCTACACTCAGAACGACTTAGACCTCTCTCCGTCAAGACCAAGCAATCTCACTTTACAAAATGCCAAAAGCCAAGAAACAAAGCAAGACACATCGCCGTCAGCGCCAAGCTAAGCAGCAACGTGATCGCGGCATGTCGATTTTTCAAACGTTCTTTTCGGTACAGTCGCAAGTAGTCCAAGACACTGAATGGCGAATGTCCCATCCATGCCGTTAATAAAACCATGTTGTTCTTTGATCCAAGTTGCTGAAAAGTGAGTGAGCAACTCCTGCCTACCGGGCAGTCTTCTGAGTAGAGCAAGCTGTGAAATTGCAACCCGTTTGTTCAAGCGGCGCCATATGCAAACAATGTTGCTAGGGTCAAGGTGATGGCACCTTCGGGTCACGTGGCTAATCCGCTTTCGAATCCCCCTTTGAAGCTGTCCCATTCGCTTGGAATCCCGACTGACAAGCTTTCGAGTGTGGCTGCATTTGATGTCATTCGGGTAAATAACTGCTTTTTTAAGCCAATAAACATCATTGTATGTTGCAAACTATGCATCAAAGATGTTGATTGACCTTTGTTCGAAGTACTGAGACCAAAACGGGCCGAATTTGGAAAGCTGTATTGTCATTATGGCCAACAATGTGTGAAAAAAGGGCCTCAAGTCTTTCAACGCCGATTTCTTGGAACAAAATTTTCTGCTTATGAATCAATTTTGTGGACAGCGTCAATAAAAAGGTAATTGATCAGGGGTAGAAATTAACTGATTTTAACCAGTAGCAAAGGTTTGCTACTAAGTTTAATTTTTGGTAGCAAATCTGAGAATTAAGTAGCAAATCATGCGGGTTTGGCGAAGCCCACCTAGGGCGTGCAAGGACATGCCCTTCCCCGTTAGAAATCAAGCATGCAAATAAGTGCATTCTAAGGCACTTTTTCACATGAACTGAAGAGCTAAGGCCAGCCTTAAAAATATTTCTGTTTCGTATAACAGGGCCTTGAAAAATTTGATGAGACAGGGAGGATTTTTTTTTTTTTTCAATTTTTTTTTTTTTACTACACATACCTATTACGTGTTACTGCAATAAGGGCATCATGCCAGTACGGGGACTGATGGACTTAGTATTGATAGAAGATAAACAAGATTCCAGGTTGAAAATTTTTTATTAAATCTGTATTAAAGCAAGAGACTCTGCCATTGATGAAGTCGTAGCCGGACAATATATGCTTCAGGCTGGTTTGCTGGCGCTGAGACAGAGTAGCCATACTGTAAATACACCTCGGCTTGGCTTGAATTGGGGTGGGTCTTTTGCTATTTTAAACATGTACATGTACAGGGCTTCAAGAAAAAAGGATTAGCATAATTATAAAGTTGAACTTTTTTAAAAATATCACAGAAGAAAAAGAATAAGATATCAAATATAAATGTGTAGTTTTTATTTTCACTTGACAACAGCAGGGGACGGGAGGGGTGTATGATGAGGGTTCAGAGTAAATATTAAGTCATGAACACACCTCTTTTGTGTGTATGTGCGGGGATGTGGATTAAGAGTTTTATTGCTCCATGGTCAAACTGAGAGTACAAAGCAGGGCTCGGCAATTCACGTATGCGATTGTCCGGGGCAAGTTAAAAATAGGTACTTGCCCGGAGGGGCAACCAACTTTTTTTTTTCGCTGGAAACTCTATTCCTCAAATTTTCATGACACAGTTACAAGTTGCAGTTGTTTGCAAGGCTGGCTACAGGGGGGGGGGGTCTAATCACTTAAAAAATCCCAGCTTTGCACCACCTGTGTGGGGCGCCGATAGGTGATAATAATCGCTAATTGATAAGCATTCCAAGTTTAAACAATTACTTGGTCCGCAGTTGTATTCATCAGAACTTTATTCTGTCAACACAAGCAGACATTTTCACTGTCGTACATACTATTGCGTTACGATAGCAAAGCCAAAGCCAAAGGTACTGGCAGTGCTGAGCGGGGTCACACTACTCACCGTCAGTGTGATCTGCCTCAGCGATGTCAAAGCAGCGTCAAAATAGAATAAAATTTGCATGGCGAATTCATCTGCAAATTAACATCAAATTCCATTTATCGGCGGGTTCTAGCAATGAATGTTGGAAAAAATAAGTGCCTTGAGATGACTTCCCAGGCAAAAACAGGAAACAACTTCCAGTCACACGCAAGTGACAGTGTGGAGTGGATCTGTGGTGAACTGACCCAGTCTCACGGACTGATTTGGGACACATTCGGCTATTCCGCAATCCCCTACCTTTGCGTATATGCCTCTTACTCCAAATAATTGTTGCAATAAACACTGGAATCTTTATTTTCGCATGCAGCAATATAAACAAAGCTTCCCGTTTGTGTGTTCCCTCCGTAAATTACGGCAGATTCACACATGTTCACTGGGCGGAAGCCATGATGAAAACACTGGAACAGGAACCGTGATTGGCTCATTTTTGCATGTGACTCAATTGACCAATCGGGTGAGACCACATGGCCAAAGCAGCTGTTTGTGTACAGTTGCAGGAAAGATGTAGACAGTGTGCACACTCGATTTCTAAATTGAAATATTAAAATTTACGTTTGAATTCGATCTAGGAACACCGTTTATTGCAAGGAACTTGCCAATACTGTATACGCAAATTTACTACGATGTACCGATAGCATTCATGGTAGGTACGCAAACGATATGCGTTTACAGAACTGCCACGCGGGGCGTGCGAGTAGCGTTAAATCAAACCTGAAAAAAAAAAATTTGCACTGTTGAAAAAAATATTCCAACCGCAACGTTTTACGCACACCGGGCGCGTTATACGAAACAGAAATATTTTTAAGGCTGGCCTAAATTTGTGATTTTGACCAGGAAAATTTTGGTGGCAAAAGTCTGCTACCGCACAATTAATATAGGTAGCAGATCATAAAAGTTGGTAGCAAATGCTACCAATGCTACCGCTAATTTCGACCCTTGTTGATCGATCTGCTTAAAATAATCGTCTTTTGAAAGATAAATATATTATCTGGGAACCGTTTTTTTGTGTTTTTCCGTCAGATGTCCCCTTCCGAGACTTTTGTAGCTCACAAAATGAAGTAATTGTTGATGTTTAAAATGATGATCAAAGAATTCGATAATTCTGTTATTATGTATTTTATTTGTAAACAAAAAATACGGTTCGTGCATATTGGTCTATACTTTAATTTTACATAGGTAATACACTTTTGCATCAATTATTTTTAAAGAAATGCTGACAAAATGTCAAATCTGATACCCTCTTGTAAACAGGCGTATAAAACCCTTGAAAATTATCGTATTGATATGAAACTTCTTTCTAACAAATGTAGATGTCTGAACAATCAATAAAATGTATTGTTTTGTGGGTAAAATGTGAAACATAGTTCATCTATGCAACGTCAAAGTCGCGGGACCGCTGCGCGCGGCTCAATCCCCTCCGCTACCTTAACTTATTAATTACATAATATTCCAGGTTTATAGATATCACAAAAACGATATAGCCCCACTTTCTACTTTTGCTATGAACTCAGCTGACAGACTAGTTAGAAGAACCAAAAAATTGATAGGCCTACCAATTCTCTTTTTTAAAATTTTGGCAGAAGAAATGAAATTTGGATTTTGAGTAGTTGTGCCTATACATATTGGAAACACTATAGTCAGTATTTAATGAATATTTCAAAAAAAAAGAAAAAATACTAGACATGTCCGTCCGTCCATGCCTTGTTAACACCATACCTCCAAAAATGCTCATTTTACAGAGACGAAATTTTTATCACAGGGAGTCATTGAGGTGCTTCAGGTGCCTATTGAAAAGTAGGTCACTAGGTCTCATTTTTAGGTCACAGTACTACATTGCAAAAAAATGGCATTAACACAATATCTAAAAAATATTGAATGTAGCTTCATCAATTATTTATCACAGTTGGCCCTAAGAATGCCTCAGATGCCTATAGAAAACTAGGTCACTGGGTCACATATTTAGTTCACAGTGCTGCATTGAAGAAAAATGGCTTTGCCACGCCATATCTCCAAAAATACTCGCAAATTTTTATCACAGAGGGCCATTGAGGTACTTCAGATGCCTATGAAAAAGTAGGTCACTAGGTCATATTTAGGTCATAATACTACATTGAAGAAAAAAATGCCGTTAACACAATATCTAAAAAATTTAGAATGTAGCTTCATATTTATGACAGTTGGTCCTAAGGATGCCTATTGAAAACTAGGTCACTGGGTCACATATTTAGGTCACAGTGCTGCATTGAAGAAAAATGGCCTTGCCATGATATCGCTGCTCATTGCATTTTCACCAAAGCTTTGTCATTAGGTCAAACATTGACCTACCAGAGGGTTATTGTCGTCACTTGTGCGTCCGTCTGCAAGAAGATCTTATTCTCACACAAGAAGATTTATATATGTGCTTTAAACAATGGAGATGAAATAAAGGGGAATTGGAAAAACATATATCCCAAAGAACTAATATTAAATCTGGAAAATAAAAGTGATACAAAAGCTACTTTCCTTGATCTGGATATAGAAATAAAGAACAACCAGTATGTAACAAAAATATTTGACAAGAGAGACCAGTTCAGATTTGATATTATCTCCTACCCTGACCTGACAGAAAACATTCCAGAGAAACAAGCATATTGAGTTTGTATCGGACAAGTCATACGTATTGCTAGAAACACTACACTTTTTAGCGATTTTGTCAATAGGGTTAGAACTTTGTTGCATAAATTACAACACAAAGGTTATAAAAAACAACAACTACACAAAACTTTGTTGAAATGTTTCCAGAGATATGACCAAATACCTAATGAATACAACACTAACTCAAGAACATTAGTCAAATTGTGTCAAGATGGAGTTTGAAATGACAAAGTATAATCCTCAAAGTGTTTAGAGTGGTAAGGGGGAAAGTACCCGGGGTAAAGTATACTTAACCCACCTGGAGAATTTTCTCTAGTCCGTCTTATGTCGGAAAACCATGCTCATACTCACTTTTTGCAGGATTTTTTTCTTTTTAATCTTCATCCAGTACAGTGAAATAGGTGGCTTTCAGCTAAAACCTTAGGACACTTTACCTCATAACACCTCTAGTCAACTTTATGGTGCTAAAAGTTATATTACTATTTACCTGTGTATACCAGTGCCGGTATGGTGGAATAGTGTATGAAGCTTTTAAGTTTCAAAGGAGATGTCTGTCCGTCTGTCCTGGCCGAGGGGTTTGTGATCACTGATCGGCTTGTAATTTGACACTGGTCATACAGTGCAAAGGCAGTTGTGTTCACTTAGCTTGTACCATTATTAAGGCCAAAGTAAACCTTGTAAGAAAATTAGTTTGTAAAGCCCACTAAAAATAGGAATATTATAATGTAACCATGGTGCAAATCTGAACAGTAGAGCATCAGTTATGATCAAATGAAATAAACTGTTCTTACATTTTAACCTCAACACTGCAGTCAGCCATCTTGGTTGGTATCAATCCCATAATGCAACAGTGATGCAAATGCAAATTATCAATATTTCAATTGACTACTAACATTAGAATGTTTAAAATTCTTCTATTGATTGTATGTGGTCTTGGTCATTTATTGTTACAATTTTGATATGTTATTACATTTACTTTAAATACCTTATCTACATTCTAATATTCAGGTTCTGATTTATAGAAGTCTTTTAGAATCTCATATTACTGATGGGATAACATTATGGGGCTTTGGTAACTTGAATGGGTAGCAAAAAGTGAAGAAACAAGCTATTCGAGCAGTAGTTAAAACCAAAGATAATGCACATACGGATCCAATTTTTAAACATCTATTAATAATGAACGTTGACGATTTGTTTCACTTTTCATGTTTGAAAATTTATCATAGATTTCACAACAATCAACTACCCTATTGCTTTCATAGTTTCCACTTCAATCTACCAATCATTATATTTTTGCTCTCTTGTGGCATCTACAACTGTAGGAATGCTAGTATCAGAGCCTCTAAGTAGGGGAGATCTCCTGCTTTTTCTTATTTTCGTACAGTCTCCCACTGTTCCGCTTTTTGCTCTCGGCACATAAAGTGCCGGAGGGTATTGTTGTCCAATGCATCATCCATCTGTCTGACCGCGATATCTTAAAAAAACATTCACTGGAGATGTACCAAATTTATACCTGAAATACACCTTATAATGGACCAGATTCCCAATGAAAACCAGCTTCCTCTTATTATTTTTAAATTTTTATGAAGCTTTTGAAGTATTTATTTCAAAGCCGTCTGAGTGGCGCACAAGGGGACAACATAACAATAGTATCTCAAAAAATATTCATCTTAGCTTTAACAATTTTTTGTTACAGAAGAACCTAATGATAACCAGCTTCCTCTGATTATTTTCAAACTTTTTATGAAACTTTCAATGTATTTATTTGTAGGCCGTCTGAGTGGCGTCAACCCTGATGACGTTACCACGATATCTGAAAAATATTGACCACAGCTATACCAAATTTTTGTCAGAGATGCATCTTATAATGGACCAGGTTCTTATGGAAAAGCAGCTTCCTCTTTGTATTTATAAACTTTTTATGAAACTTTAAAGTATTTATTTCAAGGGCATCTGAGTGGCGCACAAGGTGACGACGTTATCATAATACATGTATCTCAACAAGGATCCATCGCAGCTTCACCAATTTTTTTTATCAGAGATGCACATTATAATTACCAGGTTCCTATTGAAAACCAGCTTCCTCTTATTATTTTTAAACTTGTTATGAAGCTTTTGAATGTTAATTTGAAGGCAGTCTGAGTGGTCGATAATGTTGCCATAATATCTCAAGAATGATTCATCACAGCTTCATCAAATTTTTGGTGTAGTTACACCATATTATGGTACCTGTCCTAAATAAAGGTTACCTACAAATACAGAATTCAATGTATTAAAGTAGAAAATATTCACTATTAAAAGTCCTAGCTTCGAGAATTGAGGAAAAAAATATTGTGGGTGCTGAGGGTAATCAGTTCTCTGAATACTATTTTTATAAAATGTTTCCAGCTTTTTGTAAAATTAAAAAAACAACAACGTAGCATTATTCCAACAGTGGCTTTTAAGTTGTTAATGTTTTGCTGTGTAATTGTACTATATATACACATGGAAACTACACATCTTTATCCTTATTTTGTGATTTGTGTATGTTTAGCAATGTTTTTGCTATGCCTTTCTACTTACTCATTTTACAGCAGTCAGACAATTTGTACTCTGGCAGACAATTTGCTCATATAACATATATAATAAAAGTGATGACCATAAATACACATGTATGGCCAAAATTTTCCTGGTGGAGCATGCCCCCAGACCCCTAGCTATGCTTCGCACCTTTGGCGCTCGCCTTCCCACTTTCCAGCACTTGTAGGAGGGATATCTCCCACTTCTAACATAGGCTAGCTTGGAGGCTCTATAGTATTTGAATGGAAGGATAGTTTACAAAGAACATAAATCTGGTGTCGTGATATCAATTTAGAGCACATGGGCTTTTGTTACAATTGGCATTATAAGAGTTAAAATGTGTGAAGCTATGAGGGTGCCTCTGTGTAAAATGAATAAATAGAGGGATTGTAAGTTTTGTAAAATTTTGATCATACAGTGTTTATTTCTGAAGAATTATGGCGGTAAACTGAAAAAGATGCTTTAATTATCTGCAGTTTCTCTGGCAAGCCATCAAATGGCCTGCAGATCCCTCGCCACATTAAGCACGTTCATAGACATGGTCTATCTATATTGAAGCCATGTACACATGCATAATGAGGCACCTCAGTGGCCATGTGTGTTAATTGGTTGGGTTTTGCTTTCTGAAAAAGCTTCATTTTGAGATCAGCATTGTTGCTGTGTGTATAAAGAATGAATATGAGTCTACAACTGTCATTGGTACATTTTGGCTATGTAACATTTACAACTAGAAAGGTGTCAAGGAAGATTCTTGACCATGTGTTTGCTGTTGATGTACATGTATGTGATGATCAACTAATACCTTTGGTCCAAATTAGCTAGTACGGTGAGCGACCGCTGCAACGCAGCATTCGCACCCCCTCTCTGTACTTAGCAACCGGCCTTTCTCCTTTGCTAGGTAGGTCACTCGATTCTCGGCCAACTTGCACGTTTCTGCCATCAGTTTGTTGTGCATTGTTTTCTGCAATCGTCCAGTTGCTATACGGAAATAACCTGGGCACTGGGTGTTCTGGTGTGGGATCTTTACCCCCAACAAAATGTCTTAAACATATTCTGTCAAATTTGCCTGCTTCGTAATCTTTTGGTCTTCTCACCATATTCAACCACTCCCGTCGTTTCTGTTTTTCTTTCTTTGGAGGAAAAGAGTGGAAAGCTACCCCTTGCACCCAGGGGTATTTATCCAATTTACCCAGTTTTCTGGTGCCTGACTTACAGTCAGGAACTTTGCAGTTGTAGACTGTCATTGTAGCGTATGAATACTTCCGTTGTACGTTGGAAAATAACGATCAATTTTGGTGACGTCTTTTCCCTGTACTTTAACTGTGGCGCAATATGGCTGCTATATTGAAACGACCGCAAGGTGCACTGGGAAATGACCCTGCCGCCGCAGCGGCTACCTGCGGTACTTGCTGTTTTGGACCTTAGGTATTATAAAGTCCAGGTAAGGTAGTGACACAAAATTTGACTTTGATAGGGATGTGAGTTTCCATTATATGGAAATAAGCTTCACTATGTCTCAAAAATTACTTTTTACCTTTGATGTTTAAATTTGTTTGTAATTCTCTGTAAAGATCAGTCAAAGTACATGTAAATTTGAAAGTGATGAGCTGTGTGGTCTTGTTTTGTCACAGCTCCACTTACAGTCCAAAACAGAAAATTATGGTTACAGTTGTTGCTCCTGCAACAAACCACCTGCAGGGCAGATAAAAAAAGTGGTTATAAAAAGCAGATGGTCTCTTAATTGAGGTGAAATAACATAAAAAGATAGCACCAGGGATCTTGTCAGTAGGGTCTCAAAAAGCAGGTGGTGTCTTATTGGAGTGGTCTTTTAGAGGCGGGACTACTGTAATCATCTGGTAAGGGATAATGGTTCTGCACAGTTCATGTGTCTGTGCTGAGGTGACTTAATCCAGAAAGGTCCATAGCATAACAAATGGCAGTGGTAACAGTCATGGATAGCCGAGACAAGAAAAAGGACGGAGGGTGGAAAGCTGTTCATTACTGTGAGACATGCAGACACCAAAGTTGTCATCTGAAGTGCACAGAAGGTTAACTTTATTTCCATTCCCAGGCATGTGTGCAAGCGAACAAAATGTCAAATTAGTGGTGGGACTACAAGGCAGACGGGAACTGTCTGTGCATTCATGACAATATAACAGTGCCTGCAGTGTTATCCCCATGGTACTACAGCTACAGAAGGCGAAAAACCTGGCAGACTTTCACTCCACATAATCTCATAGCTACAGCTTCATCGGTGTGCAGTTGTAGCTCAGCTGACATGTCAGTCTGCTGAGTTTGTAGGATGAGTGGCCTTCAGTTATCTGTCCATCATCCATCTGTCCACTCACAATTTATAAAACTTCTGTTCTTCTCATAAACTGTAAGCCAGGTCCTCGTCAACCTTTGGTAGCACTCTGCCAAATTAAGCTCTGGTAACCTAACAGTTAGCATAGCCAAGGAGGGTAGAATACCCTCCTTGGCAGAGTAGATTGATATGTTGGCATCTATATGACAGTCTACTGTCTTTCCATGTGTCCTTAAAATTTCACAGTTTTTACTTTTCTCAAAAACTGTCTCAGATTGCTTTGAGTTTGATATTTGGCATGGATTTTGTCAGGGTGTGCATTTACCAAGTTTGCAAATCAGATGGGGCTGTGATGATGATGATGATGATGATGATGATGATGATGATGATGATGATGATGATGAAGAATGATTATTATTGTTATTCAAGTTGTATATAATTTTTCTATTTTGGCCACCAGGTGGCACTGCAGGTTGTGACATGTTACTAATGATATAAAGACAGTTTTTTGTGTGTTTACACTGTTTTCAATTTTTCCAAACAGCCTTGAGATAAATGATTGTGTATCAGTACATTCTCTGACAAAGGGTCATTTAAAGGTTTAAAGTGTGTGAAAATGGTTAAAAGCACCTGATGATCAGTTCTTAGACTGAGGTCATATTGTCGGGGTGGGGGTGGGGGGCTAGGCTACTCTTGTGCCAGTGTGTCCAGATGCCTTGTAAATGATGACTTCACTGGTCAGGCCATTGATGAAAGATAAAAGTTGCAGTTAAGTTGGAGAATTTATTGCTCACTTCAGAAACTGCAGAATTGCAGAGTGAAAAACAGTTCTAAGACTGACCATCATAGGTCAGATGTCACTTGATAGCCAGGTGTCATTTATCTGTGTGCACAGCCCACCATCATTTATCTGTGTGCACTGCCCACCATCATTTATCTGTGTACACTGCCCACCATCATCTATCTGTGTGCACAGCCCACCATTATTTATCTGGGTGCACAACCCACCATCATTTATCTGTGTACACTGCCCACCATCATTTATCTGTGCGAACTGCCCACCATCATTTATCTGTGTACACTGCCCACCATCATTTATCTGTGTGCACAGCCCACCATCATTTATCTGTGTGCACAGCCCATCATTTATCTGTGTGAACAGCCCACCATCATTTATATGTGTACACTGCCCACCATCATCTCTCTGTGTACACTGCCCACCATCATTTATCTATGGGCACTGCCCACCATCATTTATCTGTGTACACTGCCCACCATCATTTATCTATGCGCACTGCCCACCATGTGTTCACTGCCCGCCATCATTTATCTGTATGCACTGCCCATCATCATTTATCTATGTGCACTGCCTACCATCTTTATCTATGTGCACTGCCCACCATCTCTATCTATGTGCACTGCCCACCATTGTAGTAATCTTGATGGGATTCATGAATTATGAGACTAAAGCAAACAGTTTTCCATGTGCAATTGGATATATGTACATGGGTAGTACCATGAGCTCTTTTTGAACATACAAATCATATTCCTGTCTACTTTTTGTTTCGTTTTTGTTTTTGCTTTTGTTTTTGTTTTTATGCTTGTTTTTTAGCTTTTTGTATTGATTGTGGTGGGAACAAGATGTGCAGTTGTGTTGTACTGGGCTTCATTTGCGACAGTAGACTGTAGGACATATTGATCCATCTTTTCACAGACTTTATGAGGTTTGGTGAACTGTATAGCATAATTGTATTATGATGTACTATGTGCACTTAACAGCTGCCCAATTCATTACCATTCTGACAGACACATGGGTGCAGTGCAGTTATGTATATATTGCATTTCTGCACCAAAAAATAGTGTGTTACTGTTAGCACAGTGTTGCAGGACTTTTTGACAAATATTTGGATGTTTTCCTACATGAGCAGTGATGACCAGTACTTGATTCAGGTAACAAAAATCAGGTAAGGGAAGCATATCATGTTCCATCTCTTATTTGCTTTACAGTGTAATGTTCTAGCAAGGTGCGACACAAAGTCGTCAGTATGGCTGTATTAGATATGCATAATAATGATATCTGTCTGGTAAGCGAGTACAAAGCCCCACCCGCCTCTCAAAAAATTTAAGAGAAAAAAAGAATGTAAAGTCGTGGCATAATTTGAAAGCACGCTGCTGTTAATTTTGCCTCCTTCCACATGGTAACAGTAATCAAGAACGCGTGAAAGGATCATTTCAGCAATTTCATATCAGGTAATTTTCATTTTTTGCATGTTAGGAAAAATGTAAAATCCTTGACATAATGTTCCAAATCATGGGTATAGTTCACTTATGGAAGCTTGTCTCATAGGCCCAATACTGTAGCAGAGTCAGGACATTTGTAAATGAAAGGGCCGGGGGGGGGGGGGGGGGGGGGGAGAAGGTAATGTTAATACAGAAAAGAGTTTGCATGATAATGGGTAAGTGGAAAGTGGAAAAGGAAATATTGTTGCATTGGGAATGTACCTTGAACGGGTCTCTACGAAGTTCATTCAAATGGTCATGATTTTCGAATTTTTTAGCTGAGCAGCTCATCAGTCAACTGAGCTTTTAGGATGGTCAATCATCGGTCCATCCATTGTCCGTTATCCATCCACAATTCAAATTATCAACTTCTTCTCCCTAACCATCAGCCAGATTGACTTCAAATGTGGTGGGGATGTGCCTTGGGTGGGTGTCTACCAAGTTTGTTCAACTGTTCATGCTTCATCAATTTTTTGATATTTTCATGAATTTTCTGTTCTTTTTTTGGCCAAATCTTGAAAAGTATGCTTCTCCTAAACCGCTCATCTAATCACTATGAAATTATACAGGGATATTCCTATGGGTAACTGGTAATTAATTTGATCACCAGGTGGCGCAGTTTTTTTTCCTATTTTTCATGAATTTTTGTATATATTCGCTATTTTTGACTGCTTCTCCAAAAGTGTCTTATCTCTCAGATTGTTCTGAAACTTGATGGAAATGTTTGTTGTAGAAGTGTCAAACAAGTTGTTCACTAGTTGGTGTTGCTGCGGATTCCTAATTTGTTCAGCAGGTGGTGCTTCAATTTTTTCCTATTTCTATATATGATTTTTTTGTGTCTTTTGGCAATTTTTGATTCTTTCTCCAGAACCATCACTTCGATTAAGCTGAAACTTTGTCTATATGTTTCTTGTGAAAGGTTCAAACAAAGGTGTTCACAAGGTGGCACTCCTGTGGTTTCCTGATTTTTCGGAGACTTATTCTAATGCTCAACATCATCTATTTTCTCCACCAAGTAGCTATATTTTTTTTAAGTTCCCTGTAAATATTTTTCAATTTCTCATGTTCTAGTTAAATTTATATTTTTAATCAATGTTTCTTAGGGCAAATCTTAGAATTACTTTTACCTGTCACATGCACTCAGCTAAAACTCAACATAGGTCTATTCAGTTACAACTCTGATTTTGTGAACAAGCTTAGGTCAGCTGAGCACAGGCTGTTCACTCAGCCCTCTGGTTCAATTTTGGTACTTATCAGTTAATGCATAGGGTCCCATTGATTACTATGTGAGTGAATGGAGATTGCAATGGTAATTCACATTTTCAACTTCTTCAAAACCACTTACCAGATTCACTTCAATCTTGGTGGGGATGTACTTTGGGTGAGTTTCTACCAAGTTAACTCAAATGGTCATGCTCCAGTGATTTCTGCATTTTTTTATGAACTGTTTTTATTCATTTTTTGGCCAAATCTTAGAAAATCTTCTCCAAAACCACTTGGCCAGTTGATTAAAATTGTATAGGAACTCACTTGAGGGCATGACAGTAGGAGTTACACAGTACATGGGTGACCTTGACCTCATTGTCAAGGTTACAGGGTCACTTAGGTGTATTTAAGGTTGTGAGATATAAATGTGGTGCAAATCAGCCTGGACAAGTTTACGGCCCTGTAACTTTTAAGCTGTTCACATGAACATAGTAAAAGTATACATTTTTGGATTTACCTAACTCTGAAGTATATGTCGGGAAAAAAATTGGGACAATACTGATTGTAATTGTTGAATAAACAAACCATGAAGAAGAGCATGTCATTTATCTCAGACCCCAGCGCTCCTGGCTAATACCTTTTTTAATATTTACAAAAAACTTGTGACAAGTATGCCATTTTATTGGCAATATATCAAAATTCAAAAGTGTCCTTTTATTTGACTGGATGTATTTTATTTGCATAAGTGCAGGCATTTAAATACGGGGGCATCACTTAATCAGCTGAATGCATTGAGCATTAACATTCTTTACAAGATTAAAAACCAACTAGTAGGCGCAGAGAAAAATAAAGGGACACTTTTAAACTCCACACAATTGCCTATCCAACCCCATTTATTTGAAGGAAATTGGCCGGTAAGTTTGTGCAAAGTAAAATTAGCGAGTTTGAGTAGACGGCCTTTCATTTTTGTTCAGGAACGGCAATCAAAGGTTCACTTGTCATCTTTGAACCAGGTCTGGAACAATAACTCATGCAGTTTTACTCAAACACTCATGGATTTTTGCATAGTGAGAGTTCAGAGTATGTTTGAACAAACATGATAACTGTCACTCATGTTGTTTATTTGCTATTTGCGATTAGATCACAGAACATGGTTTCCTGTCAAGCGTGTCACTTTGCTACACTTCATTTTGATTGGCCAATCGTGGTGACGCGAGATGCCAATCATCGTCGCGTGGCCTTTGCTTGACAACTGAGCGCTACATTTCAATAGCATTGATATCAGCTTGCTTGCCGCAGTTTTGAAGGCTTTGTAAACAAAAAAAATCACAACTTATCTTCAAAGCATGGCAAGTGTTTTATATGATTGTACATTCTGTGAGCATATGACAGTTGATTATTGGATGCAAAGGAGAGTACACATACAAGACAAATTGGCAGTCATAATGGGGAGAAAAAAATAAAAAAATGTCTGATGGACCCAGCAAAAAGGCAAAGGCTAAGCTCAGAGTACAACCAAGGGTGTTGGGGCAATAACAAGGGACCAACAGAGTTATTCAGTAATTGAAAGTATTTTCTAGATAACTGGACTGTAGGCCTCAATGCTTAGGCTTTATGTAAGTATACTGTTCAACATGGTAACGATTCATTAGTAGGCTCCTACTACCTATATATGGTACTTTCAAGGGATCAAATTAAACAGAATATTTTGTTGCAAGAAGTAAGCTGTACCTTTACTTACCCACAACAAATACAACGATATCGAATTACAATGTATATTTGATCAAATTGCCACCCGATTAGTCAGGCTAATTGATAGTTTTGGGTCCGTGTTAGCGGGTTGGACCCCACTATAATATCTGAATTGTACATACCCAAGGTCAGTCATTCTGTTCACCAGAATCTTTTCTTGTGTTGGTTGATCATCTGTTGCTGGCTGTGTCGCTGATTTTTCCTTCCTAACTTTAGGCATTTTGAGACTGATTGTGCCAGTTTAGCGATACAGCTCCTTATGAACATACTAAGATAAGACCACCAATGCAATGACCAAGTCACAAGTGCGGGTTCTGAGCTCGCAAGAACTTCAGATACAATTTAGACAAAGGCTTTAATTTTTGTGTTGAATTTAAATATAAAGAGAACTTGTGCGTGAATTATCAAAATCTGATTAGAACTATTGGTTTCTTTAGGTGAGAAAAAATCGCTGCCACGTCTGTAATGAAAGACGGTGTTGAAACAGCAATGCCTTTGAAGTAGGATTAGGACGTGCAGTCATGCCATGATCTCGGCTTACTGTTTGGCCTGTCTTCAACACTTTTCTTTGGATTAAATGTCAAAAACTCAAGATAGCATGAAGAAAAAAACAAAGTACATGTAACAAGAGCTACCTAATGCATAAATGTATGACCATATGGTTTGGGAACCACGGCGCTAATGCATCAGCGTCATCACTAGAACGGACACAGCGGTGGCCATTTTTAAATGAGCTGTTTCCACAGCCGGTAATGTGACCACTTTCTCAAGCCCATCCCCTTCACACTAACAATGAACACGGTCGGCGTGACTGTCAAGGCTCAGCAAGAAGCTCCACTAATTACCCCATTTTTCTCTGCTTTGCAGTTTTGGCAGAAATTGGATTTTTACATGACAGATACATAAGATATTCATCCATACGTAGATTAAAAAACATTTTTTTTGGCCGAAATTTCAGGTTATTTGCATCTCGCTGCCTTAACTCTACAGATGATAACTTGAGAACTACTTGAACTGGGACTTTGACTTTCACCTGGCTATGATTGTCTTTAAGAGCTTCACTCAGACAGTACATGAGTGACCTTGACCTCATTCCCAAGGTCACAGGACAACTGACATGAAATTTACTGTTCACTTGATGACTCGAGATCTGTTTTGAGTTGGGACTTTAATGTTGCACATGTTGATGTTTCTCTATGAAGGTCATGCTTACACAGTACATGAGTGACCTTGACCTCATTTCTGAGGTCACAGTGCAAGCAAGATGCATGAATTGTACTCTTCACTATAACTTGAAAACTACTTGAACTTCGACCTTCATGTTGCACATGTTAGTGTTCTTCCATTAATGTCGGACTTACTCAGTACATGGGTGACCTTGATCCAATGCAAAGTTCACAGAGCAACAGGTGTGATGAATATCTAGGTCAGCTGAGCATAGGATGTTCAGTCCTCATGTTTCTATTAACATGAAAATCAGTGGGGTGAAGAAATATTAAACCAGGTGACAATTTATATTTAGACATTTGTGGTCAATATGACCAGGCAAGTGGTTATGGTATGATTTTACAGCTGTGATGGGCAGCTAGTTTTAATGTGTCAGACCTACTGGCATTTAAACAGTGAATCAGACAGCTGCTGAAATGTATCTTCAGATGTGAGAATGAGATGAAATTGAATAAACAGCTCTCTGCAAATAAACATACTCTATAGGGTATGATGGTAACTGCTCGCTTAAATGACTTTCTTGTACCTGTGAGTTAGGTGTGCCATGCTATGTTCCTCATCAAATGATGTGCCTGGTCAAATGGCTGGATGATTCCATATTATTCTTTCAGGAAAGAAAATGTTCATGAAAAACCCTTAACATATTTGCTCTTTAATCTAGTTGGTCTTTAAATTAGATTATGCACCTTTCTGATCAAAAGCTTTGTCTGTCCATTTGCATGCAATTGCCTGGTGTGAAATGCAAGAGTTTGTGAAAATTGGTCTCTTTGGAATTGCTGGTAGTTGAACTCTTTACCCCTTGAATAAAGAGTGAGTTTCAGATGGAGTCAGCAGCTTGCAATTGGCAAGCATTGGATGTTCAGCCCTCAACCCATCCCATGAAAGCTGTTGACCTGGGAGACATTATCTTGGTAGGTCTCATCTACAATTGTCCTTCAAATTGTTTTTCTTTATGGTTAAAATTAGTCAAAACTTCAAAGCAGGCACCAGTCTGGGCACCAGTCTCAGCCTGGGCACAAGTCTGAGCCCCAGTCTGAGCCCCAGTCTGAGCCCCAGTTTGGGCACCAATCTGGGCAGACACCACTACCCTTATGATTATTGCCTGTAATTTTCTGTTGTCTGCACAAAAAACTTATATATATATTTTCATGTAAAATATTTTCAGTGCAAAAGCAAGTGTGATCTTGTGTGTATGAATATTGAAATGAATAAAATGGAGAGTGTTAAACCTAGATCATCAGATAGAACAAACTGGCAAGACTACCTCTGGAATACATGAAACTTTTAGTAATTTCAGTATTAGTAAGTAGACTGACCTCTAAACAACCATTGCCAAGACCACCATGTTGGGGCTTAATGCCCAAAACAATCAAGTTAAGTTCAATCACTTGATTGTTCCCAACACCTGATGGTTCCATGGCACCATCTCTTAGTTCCTATGGGTCTGGTGGTAACTCCTGCTGCGCATGCTCCCTGATCTTCCTTCCTCTTTGATGAGTGGTCAGTTGAAGTCATGTGTGAAGGAAGCAGGGAGGTCAGGTGGGCTTCTGGGGTGGTCGAGAGGTAAGTATACTCACTAATACCTAAAATTACACAAAATTTCACATATTACATGTGGTAGTTACATAACGAACCTCTCGACCACCAATGCCGATATAGAAACGCATTGGAGGAGGGTGTAACGTTACTTGCGTACTGACCAAGACCCCAGGGACCAACTGTCGGGGGGGGGGGGGGCATGGGTCCAAATGAGGAGGCGACATCTGAAGGGAAAACCTCAGAGGCACGTGGACTTGAGGCTGCCAACAGCAGAATCCCAGCCAAAGCAAGGCAACCCTCCTTACTGACCAGCATGAGACTACGTTGAACCCCCTAGAAATTGTCCACCAACATGATAGTTGTACGCCACATGGGTAGATGCTGTCTGTTTCTACTCGTCCAATCCTGGCAATCTTGCCGGACCTAGTCTTGAAACATGCGTGTACTGGGGAGCTGGTATATGGTTCTGTAAGGCATTGATCAACCTAGGCTGGGACAGCAGGGATGACTGCCCTATACAAGTCTGAGATTAGGTCAATTTTACTTTTGGAAGGCCCACTGAGAAGTAAACTGACCTATAGATGGTGTGAGTCTAAACCACAAGCGCACTATTAACTGAAACATGGTGGCTGCCCTGATGGGACTCGTAAAGCCTAACAGATGAGTATGAGGAACCTAAGCATAGGAGCCTAGTACGCCTGAAAGGGCGTACATGCCCTCCTCTAGCACTATCAAGTCTTGCAATTAGTGTGTGGCAACAGGTGTAGAAGATTGCAAGCGGCATGCCCATAGAATGCCGACAACAGTGACATTCCTTAAGGCGTGCCAGGAGGCATTGAAGGCTCACACGTCATAAGCTCTAACAAAGACAAGCTCCAAGGCACCAGACCTCTGCAGACCAGTCTTGTAGGCCTCAAGGATCGTTTTTTTAATCCATGAAAAGATTGTGTTTCTGCAAACTTGCTCCTTACAAGGGTAATGCAGAGGGGCAAAAAGAGGGCGGACCTCTGACCCTTGAAACCATCTGTGTGTGAAAGATACCAATGCAGAGCTCTCACTGGACATGAGGCTCTTTCCTACACAGAAAGTGCCATATAAATGGCACAGAAGGCGAAACCCTTAAAGACTGTAGCTGGATCTCAAGCCTCTTGGTTCTTTGCAAGGAAGCCCAGCTGAGCCCTCAGTGTTACCTCGGAGTGGTTAGACACCCATTGGATTCTGTGTGTGCTAGAGTGTGGATCTAGCTTCTTCGAGCCCCCGAAAAGCAAGTGTTAATAGAAAACAAGTTTTCTCATGTCCAATACTTCAGGTGCACCAGTTGAAGTCCTCAAGGCATTCAAAAGGCCATTTCTTTAGCAGGGTAAAGACCAGGGGTGAGTCTCAGCAGAGCATGACTTGCCTATCAGCGGGTCTGTCTGTGTAAAAGGAGGCAGTGAGCTTTGACAAATAAGGGTTGCTCCTAGTGCGAATATCCAGGACCTTTGTGAGGGTTGAGGGTATACTCTCATGCTGATCCATAGGTCCACAAGTGGAGTTCCCCATCTGGCCCACATAGCCTGACTGACCCATGGGTGGGGTGACCACTCCATCCCTACCAGCTGACCTCTGCTCGAGAGTTGGTTGACCAGGACATTTTGTTGTCCCATGACGTGCCTTGCATGCATGTGGACATCATGTTTGGAGCACCATCAAGTGATGCGGCCAGTTCCGTCAGCTTGCAGGAACGCGATCGCCTTGCCAGTTGAGGGAAGCAATCGTGGTCCTGTTGTCACACATCAAGAGGTAGTGTTTGTGCTCTGCTAGGTCGTGGAAGTGGAGGAGGGCTAAGTGTATCATCTCCAGTTCCAACCAGTTTATTTGGGTTCCCCACCCAGTCCAAGAAGAGTCCATGTAGATGGTAAACTGGCCCTTCAAAAAATGCAAGCGTCTGTCCTGGCATGACGTTCTCCCAAACAGTCCGCCACAGGGGGTGCTTATGGTCCACAGGGAAGACCAGCACCAGCCCTGGTCCTGCAACCATCTGTCCCATAGTGCGTGCTGCAAGGGACGATGGTGAAGGCGACCCAATTGGATCTGGGAGTCCATCAAAAACAGGGAAGCCCAGCAGGGCTTGCCACTGTTGCACCAAGAGAACTGCACAAGTCAGAAAGGTCCTGAGCAGGGTCTGTAGTCTCTCCCACCTGTCCTTCGAGGGGTGAGAGATGTAGGCGACCAGGTCAAACTGGATGCCCAGAAACACAAAGATCTGCTCTGACAGGAGTCTCTGACAGGACTTTCTTTGGTTGACAATCAGGCCCAAGTGTTGGCAAAGATCCAGATGTGTGTGTGACCCTGATAATCCAGGCTCTGATGTGCTCAAATAAGCCAATCCTCCACTGCCTATGGCAGTCTGTCAATGGTAAGCAGCAACTGCCTGTACGAACCGGGTGAACACCAGAAGGGCTGTGGTAAGGCCCAGCAGAAGCGCCCTGAACTGGCCGACGTGGCTAGAGAATGTGAACCATAGATACTTGGGTGAAGTCTGCACAATTGGCAAATGGAAGAACATGTCCTTTAGATGCAAGGACGACGTCCACTCCCGGGGCCACAGGGCCCCTGCCACGTACTGGGGAATCTCCATCCTGATGGATGTGACTACCAAGAAGGTGTTCAGCATTTACAGGTCTATGCTTAGGCACCAGCCTCCATCCTGCTTGGGGACAAGGGGTTGTAGAAATGGGTTCTCATCTGGCTCCATGGCACATTTGCTCTGAAGCATTTCCAGCACCTCTAGGAACACTGATACTTCAGGTTCCTGTATGGGTGTCATGAACCACAAGGGTTCACGGCTTAATGGAGGCCTGTCTTCACTAAAGGGCAGCAAAGAGTCATGTCTCAGGGTATTTAAGACAAAAGGATCGCCTGTTACGGACTCCCATTGCATGCGAAAAGTAGCTGGTCGAGACATAGGAAGCCACGGTGGAGGGCAACCCTGACACTGGGTGGTCCAGGATGCAAGAGTCAGGTCAGCTCTAAGGCTTACCCAACTTCTTTGCTTTACTGAGGGGCTTGCCCTTCTCTGATCGGTGCCAGCTCTTCCTTGGATGTCGCAGCACCGAGGTTGGTGTGCAATTCGAAGGGCGAGTGGGTGTGGTGTGAGAGCCATGCTTTGGGGCTGAGGCGGCCAAGGACGAGAGTGACCGAACAGTGTCGGTCAACGCCTTGGTGTGGGTCTGTTCGGCAGAGTGGGTCTAAAGGTCCTATGCCCACCAAACAACTTCTGCCATCACTCCTTTGAATAAGATTATGGAGAAGAGGGGCCCTGTTCTGGCTCTGCAGAATATCGGGTCTAACAACTGCTGACCCTGGAGGTAGGCACCTGTCCACAACAAAGGTTAGCGTCCAAAGTGCAGGCAGTTCAGACCTGGTGGTCAATCGCTCCTGACTAGGAAGCCGCAAGTAGTAACACCTGGTCAAGCCAGTCCCACACAGCCTCAACAATATGCACAGAGTACTTGAGGTCATCCAGGAGGGACCTCAAGGTGGCCAGAGAGACATCTGAATAAGATGTCATAAGGATAGATCCCCTGCCATTCTCTTCAAGCCTTTCGTAGGCTTCGGCAGACACAGTGATGAACTTTGGCTGCCGAGCTTCAAACTCTTCCCAATCCAAATGTACAGGGAGAGGACACGATGGGAAGGCACAGAGTCCCATTGTCCCCGGATGTCTGACTTTGGAGTCACCCTTGCTGAAGGTAGCTAGACATCGTTGGCTCCACGGGAACCCATGTGCCAGGAGTGTTAGCTGTGAGCCAGTCATAAAACTCAGCTACAAAGGGCGAAAAGGGGATAGAGGTCTTATGACGTGTATCCGCCAGGGACAAACCCCTGCAGGACATCATGACAGCCCGGCATCTCTCCTCCTCAGGTGAGACCACAGCTTGGTCTCCCACTTGGTTCTGAATGAGGGGTTTGAGACATTGAAAACCCTGTGGGGGAGCTGGAGCGGTATTTAGGGGAGGGGGGGCGGAATTGGTTCCACACGCTCCTGGGGCGCCACTGGGCTCAGCAGCTCAGATTGAGAACGTCTTGATTGTCGATGAGTCAGCCATGGCTGGGGCCTGCTGACGGACCAGTCCTACAACAAGACCTCATGCTCCTCTTTGGTGTCAAGGTCCAAAGACTCAGGACTCACGAAGGAAGTGGTGAAACCCAAAGCCTCATCGAACAATCCATCGTTGGCAGTCAATGGGGCGGCCACCTGTGACAGCGAAACTTCTCTCACCACGCTGTGCGAGGGGGTAGCAATGACTTCCGTGGAAGTTGTGGCAGTCTCCATCATGGCATCCATCTGTTCAGCCCATGTGGGGTCAAAGAGGGGAGCTTCTGGAAGACTGATTGCCGGGGGCACAGTTGCTGACTTCTTGAAATTCTGCTGGTAGGAGGGTGCCTGCAGCAGCAGTAACAACTCCTGAGTCTCCAGAGGGCCCAAGGCAGGGGCCACAGCTGTTGCCAACTGAGGAGTCTTTTGGCGGGAGGGGGAGGGGTCCTGTGGTAGTTCCGGAAACTCAAGAGCCATGGGGCCAAGTGAGAGCTGACTTAGGGCAAAAGCAGTAAGTTGCTTCGCCAAAGGAGTCTGCTCGCAGGCGGCAGATGTATCAGCAAGGGTGAATGAACACTAGATCTCCAACCGCAGGGGTTATTCCTCTCAGAGCTCGAGTTCCACTTGCCTCTCCAAGGAGGGTGGCAGGGCACTCGGAGGGAGTCAGCAGGATTGCCAGCTTCTCCCTCTGGGGCAGACTCACCAGAGGGGCAGTAGGCAAAGCCGGCACTGAAGTGGGAGGCTTCAAAGGGGCACTTGGACCATGGAAGGGGCCACCACTGCAGGAGCTCAGGGCTCACTAACAGTGGAAGGCGCTGTCACAGGCTTTGTTGTCTTTGTTTTAGCTCCTTCAACACATCAGTCTTCATTTGCGTGCTCCTAGGCATATACTCCAAGGCAAGGACAAGCCTCGGGTTAGTGGCTGAAGGAACACTGGTTGTCTTGGGTTAAGCTGGGCAGTCGTGACTTCATGAAGGTGATCTCTTCTTGCGCTGCTTGTAACCATGATGTCTTCTTCTATCTTTACTCCCCCATAGGGTTTTAGGAGAAGAGATAGCAGACACCTGAGTCTGCGAGCAAGCCACATGGGCTCGATAGATTGTTTGAAATTTTTATAAACATGAAGACTGTAATGATAAAACTTATGTATAGTGGCTAGAATTTGGCCTCTTGTTCTGCCAAATTGTGGGTCTCCATTTGTAATCTAGCCAGGGTTCTTTGTGCTCGTTTTGGTGTTGTTTTGTGGGGTGTTGATCCCTAGTTGGCGTGGTTAGCTTTAGAGGCCATGGTTTGGTACATCGTGGTGTTTTTCTTTGAAAATTGTGTACAAAGTTCTTATTATATAGTTCTATCACACTTTCCTATTCTTTTGAAAACTGGATTTTGCTGGGTATTTTGTTCATGTAAGTTTTTCTGGCCTGCTTTGAAGTGCAATAAACATACAGACATTTAGTTGGAGTGAAGTCGTATGCTCCTGTTTCTTATCAATTTTTCCCAATTTTTCCTTTGGTTTTTGTGGGTCGACAATCTGTAGAAACTTAGTCCTGGTGTCTTTTTTGTTGAGCTTATGCACTGAGGCACACAGCAAATATTGACTTTAAGCATTCTCTTCGTACACTAATGACCAAGTTGAGAGTTGTCCCATAGGTGCTGAGTGTTGGCTGTATACATGTATTTGTTGGCTACACTCGCCAATCCAGATAAGTCCCCTCAATGTACCCATAAGCACTTTCGATGAACAAGCTCATACGTCATAAGGATACAGGTCTATTTACATGTACATTGTACTTTAAAACACTTCTTGGTGACCTACTTTTTGCATCACCTTGACCCAATGATAATGCGACCTTGACCTATATTTCAAGGGCACTTAAGCAAGCACTTAAGAAAGGGATATTTAATTCAATATGTTGATAAAGAATAAGGCGAATGATACCAAATATACCACAAATGTAGATCATGTGGAAGTTTGACATTCCATAAGGTGGATTACCATGATTAATTTCTCAAGGTTGTTTAAAATGATTTTTTGGTGATGGTCTTCAGCAGAGCATTAGTTCCATGGGCCTCTTGTTCAGTATTCTTATTGTCTTAGGGTGCATGGGAAAGGGTAGCCATTGCCTCTTCAGGTTGCAAGTTTGGGAGGGGGGCGGGAAGGCAAACAGATGAGCAAAGTTGTGAATTAGACGCATTCATTTCCTGGTCACCATAGGTGAATGTCCACCTTTAGTCATAGAAAAAGATAATTTTTGCAATTTTCCACTCGATGATTTTTATTTGTGTTTAGTCAAGTGTTGTTGTTTGGTTTAGACATGTTGTCCCCAAGTATGTTGTATCTGTTATAATTGAGTTGGGAATTAGAAACCTGGCTTGATGGGTAGCATCTGAAATTATCTGTAAAATGTTTTCTATTTATAACATTGAAACGGAGGGGATTTTACATCAGAGTAATTATGGGTAGTTTGAGCAGGAAAAGTTTAAAGTGAATGATCACTTACTTATGAGCCTCATACCTACCCTGCCCTGGGTATGAATGGGTTTGAAAGTAAACAATCTGCCTACTAACCCACTTTGTCCCGGGTATGAAAGCGTTAATGTAAATGATCCGCAAACGTACCCGCTTCATACCCATCTTGCCCTGGGTATGAAAGTGTTAAAGTAAACAAGCTACCAACTTGCCAGTTTCATACCCACCTCGCTCTGGGTATCAAAGTGTTAAAGTAAATGATCCACCTACTTGCCAGCTTTATCCCTACCTTGCCCTGAGTACGGAAATGTTAAATGATCCACCTGCTTGTCAGCTTCATACCCATATAGTCCTGGGTATGAAAGTGTTAAAAGTAAATAATCCGCCCACTTGCCAGGTTCTTATTCACTCCAACCTAAGTATGGCAATGCCAACCATTTAAGTGACCCACATGTCTCCATTTTGAATGTTAAGTCTCTTATGGTGACAAAAAAAGGTGAAGACCAGTCACATCATAATGAGGAGAGGGTTAAGTTTGGGGAAATGGGTACCTCTTTAAAAAAAAAAAACAAAAAAAAACAAACCCCAAAAAACGAAAGTGAAGGGAAAACTGTATATATAAATTTCAGCAGAGTATTGATTGAGAATCCTGAAATGTTATCAATGGCATGTTATGTTACTGAAAAATTGCATTGATTTAGTTGTCAGTGCAGTTTGGCCGATCCATTTCCTGGGAAACCATCATAAATTACTATTACACATTCTGCTATTGATTACTGGATATGTGCAGAGTGAAAAATTAAGATTGATTTTGAAGACAATAAGCAATAATCAGATAAGTATTGTAAACTGCACAATGTAATACCAGAAGAGTCAAACATCTGGAGATGTACGGACACATTTTTCCGCAGTCCTGCATAACTTTACAATATGTGTTGGAAGACATCCAGTCAGTACCTGTACTGCCCAGTCATTGGTTAACCTGATAACTTTGTCCCATAGGCCAGTGTTCAATTACCATTTGACGGAGAATCAATTCACTGTTGGCACTGTCTCACCATCTTACCGGCTGGCTAAATTGCATTGTGCCTCACCCTAGTTCTGCATGCCATTTATTGCCAATGTAAGCCGGGATGAAGTGCTGTAATGAGATGGGAGAGACCGCTACAAAAATCTGGTTGTCCACCAACTGATTACAGACCACAAGAATATTTTGTTTTGCATTATTATATTCTTATGTCAGGATTGATCAGTGGTCAGATTGTTTAAGCTTGCAGATCGAGTGAGTGGTATCTCTTGCAATAATCATGATTGGGACGTGTTCAGGTTAATACATTCTCCTAGGTTGTTACTTACCGTTACTGTAACGATTAGAGCTGGAATCTGATCATGACGATCCTGTTCCTGATTGCTGTACCGTCTAGCATGCAAGTAGTTCATGCCTAATAATTGGGTTCCAAGAAGCCATTTGAACCCAAATCTACTTGCTAACATTTACTCGTGCATTCAGTCTTAAAGTGTTAACCATTGCACATAACACACGTGAGTGTATGAAATCAGCAACCTGGCACCATAGATAAATTTTCAGCAAAGTCAGTTAGAGTGGTAGCGTTTATATCATTTTGAGATGCTCCCTCAGCAGGTCATAGAAAAAGTTGCTGAGTTAGTCCCTGGCAATGTTATTGCATCCTCCAGGTTTCTAGAACCTGCAGTTCTCAGAGCTATTGGTTATAATATCATGAATATGCTGTGTCTTCTTTGATGTGAGCCTAGCGTGCCAGACCAGTCAACCATATGGCATGAGACGTTGGTACCTCACAGACTAAGCGGGACTTGGCTCAACCTCTGTACTGTGGAGACTCGGAAGAGCTTGTCTCAAGTGGTACATTGATGCATCCATCCCAGCCTTCATCAACTATCTCTGTGTATACCTAAGCATTCCAGCCAGGATTCCGCAAATATGATTATTCTATTTTTTTATTTCTCATAAAATTTTTGGTTCCACAATGGATTTGTGAATGACATAAGAAGACAAGTAATTGGTGATCTGTGGGCTGTTACATGCTTGGAAACATGGAACTGGCCAATGTCAGAAGGCTTGATGGGACTTGGCTTGGGTAGGGCCAAGTGTCAATGTCAGTGGTAAGTTAAACATGCAATGTATATGTCACAGTTAATGGTAAATCTACTGCCAGTTGACATCATGATTATTTATAGTGCAGGCTTTTTTTCCTCTCAGAAACTCCAGTTGCCTGTAAGTCTCTAACAAACTGAGAGCAAATTTATTGCTAATCTGGGTGCACAGAAGACAAGAGCATTTTTTATATAGAGTATTAATGTTTAGGGAGTAGTTGATTATGAAACATTAGACAGAATAGGGTGGTGTCATTATTGTGGTTGCACTAACTAAAGTGGTGGAGGTGAGACATTTACAGTGGTTGCTGCCTGCAGCCACCAGCTCCAGGGCAGGCTGTAAGGTGCTCTCTGAAGCATGTCACTAGAAGTACAATATGGAAAGGACAGCTCTGTGAGCTCATAAAAGTTGTCAGTCAAGCCAGGTAGTCTTTGTTGAGGTGGTCTCTCAAGACAGGTTCCAACGACATCATATTGGCTTCCCATTTGTGAGTACCTTAATCAAAGCATACTTAAAAAAATATATGGGGAATGATTCTAAACCCTGTGTTAAAGTATGCCTTGTTGAACTAACGGCAGCATTTTGGACAAATTAAAGACAGAGCAGAGGCAGAGATTGAGTGGCAGCCAAGCAGACTGACTGCATTCTGCCTGTGGATGGGGCACTAGAAGTCTGTCAGTATCAACACGTACACTCCCCCAGTGACTTCACAGTGCCCCATCCAAGGTATCATCAAAACAGGGTATGATTGATGAGCACGTAGTTTCCATGGTGAGCATGCCGCAGTTGCATTTTACAATTACGTGTAGCTGCAGTTCTTTTTCAACCCTGGCATGCAAATTCAAAATATTTGGCTCTGGTGAAGACCCAGGGAGCAGCACAGCAATGGCATGATCTGGATCAGGGCTGGTCTGTAGGCAACGTGACTGTTGTGAAGTGTTTCTTCAGCATGCCAGGAATTTTACAATGTGAATGTGACTGGCGACAGCATTGGGACTGTACTTCTTATCCAGCACTGCAGTCCCAGTTGAGCCTCCTTCCGGACAGTTTCCTTTTAATTGGCTGATACCGTGTCATGCCATGTTCTGTCACCTTTTGATATAATCAATTGATGCCAAATCCTATTGCCTGAAGCAGTGGCATATTTTGATGCAGAGTGAAACTGACTTGTTCATGTTGGATTAATCTGCCCTTTAAAGCAATTGAAAGTGCCTAGGTGCAAAATGCTACGGTCTGCTGCAGAGTTTTTTATTTTTGTTTTAATTTGTTTGTTTGTTTGTGTGTGTGTGTGTGTGTGTGTTGTTGACAGCAATGTTTTGATGAGAATTATTGCTAAGATATACCAGAACAGTTTACACAACGCCTACATGCGACTTTGACATTGCATATGGTGATGGGCCTCTTAATGCACTAGATTGTGACAGCACAAGACCTTGACTTGATTTCCAAGGTTACAAGGCCACCTCATGAAACCTCACTGTCCAATTGAGAACTGTTGAATCTAGACCGTCTGCATTGCACAAGATGATTCCCTTAGAAGGACTAGGTTTGGATTAATTGTGGGAACTCTTGATCTAATTTTCAGTCAGGGGGCAACTGTGGTAAGTGGTATTTCAATACAACTTAACACAGTTGCCCCCATGTATGTAAGGACTTTCTGAGATAGGAATTTCATATTGTATAGTGTACATGTACATGACAAACTTTTGCTTGTGAGCACTAAACAATCCACACTTTTCAAGATAGCCCCATATAACTTTCAGGACTTATCAAATGTATGAAAATCTTAGTAGTGTTCAGTATTGGTTGGCCACCAGCAGTATTAGGTAATATATGAGAAGACTTTGTCCATGCTAGCAAGGTATGACTGTCAAGTATCACTTGGTTTAAGCATATTTTATTCACCGTTCATCAAGAGGATCAGTAATGCATATGGAAGTACAGTGAAACCTCCATATACCGAACACCCTTGGGACTGGAAAAAAGCATTCAGTATAATGAGGTGTTCGGTATAGGGAGGTTTGATAGCATTGAAAGTATATATTTGGGACCGAGAAATGGTGTTCAGTATGGAGAGGTGTTCAATATACGGAGGTGTTCGGTTAGAGAGGTTTTACTGTATTCATTTTTACCTCAGCTGACTTGTCAGTCAGCTGAGGTTTTGTGAGGGTCCATCGTCCATTGTCTGTCGTCCGTCTGTCCACAATTCACATTTTCGACTTCTTCTCAAAAACCGTCAGCCAGATCCACCTCAAACTTGGTGGAGATGTGCCTTTGGTGGGTCTCTACCAAGTTTGTTTAATTGGTCACGGTCCAGTGATTTTTGGATTTTTAATGAATTTTTTTGTTCTTTTTTTGGTAAATCTTAAAAAATCCTCTACTCTGAAACCGCTCACCCAATTGCTTTGATATCACACAGGAACACTCCCTGGGACTCCTAGTTCTTAATTTGTTCACCAGGTAGCGCTGCAATTTTTTTCTAATTTTTTATGAATTTTTGTGTGTTATAGCTATTTTCGACTTCTTCTCCAGAACCATCACTCAGATTAAGCTGAAACATGGTGGATATGTTCCTTGTAGAAGGGTCAAACAAAGTTGTTCACTATGTGGGAATCCTGAGGATTCCTGATTTTTAACGATTTTTTCAATTCGGGTACTTATCGGTCAATGCAGCTTTCCTATTGATTACTATGGAAGTCAATGGGCATTTTAATGCTAATTTACATTTTCGACTTCTTCTCCAAAACCGTCATCCAGATTAACTTCAAACTTGGTGGCAATGTACCTTGGGTGGGTTTCTACCAGTTTTGTTCAAATGTTCATGCTCCAGTGATTTTTGGATTTTTAATGAATTTTTTTGTTCTTTTTTTTTTGACAAATCTTAAAAAATCTTCTTCTCCGAAACTGCGTACCCAATTGCTTTGATATCACACAGGAAGACACCTAGGGACTCCTTGTTGTTAATTTGTTCACCAGGTGGCGCTGCAGTTTTTTTCTAATTTTTTTATGAATTTTTGTGTGTTATAGCTTTTTTTGACTTCTTCTCCAGAACCGTCACTCAAATTAAGCTTACACGTGGTGGATATGCTCCTTATGAAAGGGCCAAACAAATTTGTTCACTATGTGGGAATGCTGCGGATTCCTGATTTTTAATGATTTTTTCAATTCGGCTCCTTTGGGGTAAATGCACCTTTCCTATTGATTACCATGTAAGTCAATGGGCATTCTAATGCTAATTTACATTTTCAAGTTCTTCTCCAAAACCGTCATCCAGATTTACTTCAAACTTGGTGGCAATGTACCTTGGGTGGGTGTCTACCAGTTTGGTTCCAGTGGTCATACTCCAATGAATTTTGGATTTTTTTATGATTTTTTTTTTCATAAATCTCTACAAAAGTTTTCAAAGGAAAGTTTAATATGGGAATTTCTTGTAATGGTCATAACTTTAATAATATTGACCAGATGTACTTCAAACTTGGTGGGGATGTGCCTTTGGTGGGATTAAATCTCACATTTACCATGAAAAGCCTATTAAGTCTCACATTTACAGTGAAAAGCCATACATGTACAATTTCATGGTGAGTTTAGAAGAGAAATAGGATGTTTGGCCAATTTTGGTTCACATGCTTCTGTCTGTAGTGTAAAGTTATACAGGCATACCACTGCAATGTGATCCAAGTCAACGTAAGTCCCATTATGACCTCACTGTCACCTGCACTTGAATGTGGTAATATGCATATATTGAATTGCTAAAAACATTTCTTTACTGT
Organism: Hermodice carunculata; assembly: GCA_964020975.1. Taxonomy (NCBI): domain Eukaryota; kingdom Metazoa; phylum Annelida; class Polychaeta; order Eunicida; family Amphinomidae; genus Hermodice; species Hermodice carunculata. The sequence goes on along the minus strand of OZ026613.1, from coordinate 96,646,631 downwards.
TAATTTTGAATTTGCTTAAGGCACAAACTTTTTAAATGGAATGGAATGGCACCACTGTCTATATAAGTTTTAAAGATATTCATTCAAGATTTAAACTTTTCAAGTGCCCCTTATTAACATAAATTTAAAAGCTACAACTTTAATTTACTCTTTATTGGATTTGCCACTGGCAAAAAACTATAAATTGAAATTAGAATGACACGTATGTTTATAATAGTTTTGAAGATATTCAAGATTAAATTTTGCAAGTGCCCCTAGTTAGCAATACATGTCATTAAAATGATACAACTTTGCTTTATTGCTCATTGGATTCACCACTGGTATAAGCCTAGAAATTAAAATTAGAATTACACTTCTGTTTATGATAGTTTTGAAGATTTTCAAGATTTAGATTTTTCCTAATTAGCATAATTAAAATCCTGAAAGCCTTTTTCATATTCCGTTTGATTTGCAAGTGTCACAAACCCGTAGTAAAATAGAAATTTAATGTCTATCTAAAATAGTTTTAAAGATACAGAGGTTTCAACATCTTAACTGCCCCTAATTTGCATAATTTTGAACATGATGACAATTCCAGAAATATATGCACAACTTTACTGGCAGGTCAGTCACCATGCCAAGTTTGGTAGTTTTTGGAACAATTCTTGAAAAAAAATGTCTGGATTTGCACCTGGACATAATAATTACTCCCAGATATGAGGGCTTTCCAAGGAAGTACAGGGTCCGGGGTTGGGGTTGATTGGGCAAGGAGTTAGAGGGTAACAATGCTATTGGCCTCTCAGAAGGGGGCCGGCACTCTCTGCATTCTCTGGTGCTTGTTACACTCAACCATGAGGCGGCTCCCATAACCCTTTGAAAGCCACAAACCTGTGGCAAAACAAATGCCAAAAGACTTGAAAGAGGAGGATTGACGCTTCATCCTTTCCCCCTTGAATTTAGGAAGGGTCAGCAGCTTTCCTTGGCATGAATTGGGCACTTTGTGTGCAACCTATGTAAAGGAAAGCTGTTGACCTAGGGTATGTGATCTTGATAGGTCTCACCTACAATTCTCAGTCAAACTGTTTTCTTTAATGTTGAGTTAGTTGAAAACACTGAAGCAGACGACATTTAACCAAATGGCAGTTTTGACCGGTTCAAGGGGGAAAGGGTCATATGTCAGTAGTGTCCAACATGAAATTTGAGTAAAGAAAAGATGAAGATGTCAGTCACTTGGTTCCCACGTGCAAAGATATTATGGATTCCAAACTGAGGTTAACCAGAACCCAACCAAAAAAAAAAAAAAAAAAGTAATCCTGATTGAAGAGGACCTGGAAGGCAGATAACATGGGAGTATAGTAGCATGGGAATACATCTTGGCTGACAGTGCAACTAAAGTAAGTAGTTGTATACATGACCCCCTATTATAGGGCTTGAAAAGCATGTAATTTGTTCAGGACTTTCCATGTCAAGTTGCACCATGTAGATTTCAAGGTCCAGTCGGGTCTCATACACTGATAATTTATCTCTAGTTGCAAGTCACTTCATATCAATTGACCATTGCCATTTGTACAGTGGCTATTTGGTGCCCTATTTGATAAGATAGGTGCTAGGTTCTTGTAGGGACTGAATTACAAACCCGTCAACCATTTCCATTATTCTTTGGCAGCTTCATTAAAAAGAGAGTCTGGCTGTACTAAGGCTGTGTATAGTGTGACAGGGCAAGGAGCCTTCATGGAGCCAACAGGTGATAGAACCCTTGGATTTTTTTTTTCTTTCTTTTTTTTTTTTGTGGCAGATTTTTCTGCAGGTGCTAGGTCATGGATCAGGAACGAGTATCAGTAGATTCTTGGTTATGAATGGACAAGGCGGCTTGTGACCAAGTTGATTAAATCAAGAATCTGCTAATACAAGTCTGTCCTTTAATTTAACATTAGATGCATTATCATACTTTCACCTTCCATATTATTATTTTGATAGTAATTAGCAAAGATGCCACGCAGAACTGTTTCTGACTGCTGAGACACCCATGTAATAGCTTCCAACTTATATATACGAGTGGTTGTATAATGACCCTGCATTGACTGTCAGCCACTGATTAGAGCAGTGGTCAGAGGAGAGGGCTATGGAAAGCAAGGAAGCCAGTCTGACCAGGTTTGAAATCCCCTTGTCACTGCTGAGAAAATGTTCCTGGTAAAAGTGTAAGCAGCACTGCGAAATTTCAAACTGCAGCATTTCTGGTCACTGAAAACAGTATCATTTCAAAGTAACTTCAGTGATTAACAGAAGACCTAGCAGTATACTTGTAAGATGAAACAGTGCATTCATAAGAAATAATCTACTATGAAAACAAAAGATTTTTATTAGTGGCTTATGTTAATAACAAAGAAACTGTAGATTTGAGTTTGAAAATGATTCAAAAGTATAATTTCTGATCACTACTCCAATTAATAACCACGTATCAGTTCACTTTTTAGCTCTGCTTAGGTCCCGGAGCTTATGTGATCACAGATGTCCTTTCATCTGTCACTCCCTCACTCTGTCCATCCATCCGTCTGTAAACTTTTGCTTGTAAATGCCATATGGTCAACAGTTTTCTCATCAGCCGCATATAACTTGCAGGACTTAAAAAGGTATGAAAATCTAGGTCAAATTCTATATTGGTGGCGCCACCTGTGGTATTAGGTAATGTTTGGGCCAAACTAGGACAATTTTACAAATGCAGTTTGTTTTTGAAATGCTTTTCATGAATCGTCGTGAAACTTGGTAGGAATGAAGATCAGCCAAAGAGACGGAAACTCAATATGTGACACCAATGCAGTGTTTCCCCTAGGCAAAAATAGGAGGGCGCTCCGCCGTGCCCTTTTTCCTAGTTCCCTGCCCTTTTTTTAGATTTTAACAAAGGACAGATAGGAAAGTAGGTCATCTGCCCTGCCCTAAATTTCCTTGCACCCTGCCCTTTTTTGTGGTCTGTGGGAAACACTGCAATGATAAAAACTGGGTTTTTTTTTCAAACAGGCAAATGTAGTGACATCAACTGCACAGGCAAGAAACATTACTGAAATACTTAGGATACAACATCAAAGTAAATGCAGAAAATGTAACAATTGTTAAAATATTTTGCATTTGTGACATTTTACAGTGAAACCTTACTATAATGACACCATCTGTTGTCCAATATCTGAATATGTCAGATAAATGAGTCCAAGTAACAAAGGAATTTGACATGGAAGTCCCTGAAAACTTTTGTCGTCAAGTAAACATGTCAAATATGTGTGTTGCCATTATGAAGTTTCACTGTACATTGTATCATACCCAGCTGCTACCAAAGGTGGTGTGGTTAGTAGTTTTTGCATTGCCAGGCAATGAAAAACCCTTAATATTTGACTAGGAATGTAGGTTATCGAATTTGACTTGTATCTGAATATGCAATTGCTATAATAGATGCAATGTCAGCTTAATGGATGGGAAGGCACATGACTGATATGAAATTAAGTAATCAAGCGAAGTGCCTCAACTGTTCAATAATGCCATAGCTCGGATTTAAACCTTTGCCTTTGAATTAAGACTGACTCAACAGCTTTCCTTGGTGTGAAAAGCTGTTGACCTGGTTTGTGTTATCCTAATAGGTCTTATCTTCATTACTGTTAAAATTGCTCCAAAACATTGAAGCAGACAGCATTTGACTATCAGCCAGTTGAGGGGAGAGTGTTGTTCACTTAAGATACAGAGAAAAGGAGCCTAACCTTTGTACCCTGTGTCATACAGGCTCACAAATGCCAGCTGTACTTTAACTCTTTCAGTGCCAATTAAGTCTAAAGTCGATCTACTTAACTCAAACTAGTCTGAATTATCATTACGATCCCAGATTCGTATTCCTCATAAAAAGATCTTTCATTCAAGTACCAATATCCCTATCGTTCCAGAGAGAATACCTCAGGTCAACAGCTTTTCTCAGCACGCATTGGGCGTATTGGGCCCAATGCATGCCGAGAAAAGCTGTTGACTCAGTCAGAATGTGGCACTGAAAGAGTTAATGTATGTTGAATGCCCCCTTCCCCAGACTGCTCCATTGCAGGGCCTTGTCATTTCATTTATAAATTAAACTGTACATGTACATGTGTACTTATCTGTTCAGCTGTTTCAAATAAGTTTCATTTTCCTGTGCTTAAATGTTTTATGTACAGGTTTTACATGTTTGACTCCTATTGATGTATGCATGTGCTATTGAGAGCAGGGTCATGTGAGTGAATGAGTAAACACTGGGAAACTGAAAAATCACAGAAGTCAAATAACATTTAAAATAATATGGATGAATTATTGATGCAACTGGGCATTTTGCTTTGAATTAATTGAAGGCAGTGTTATTTATGTGGCATTACTATTCAATATCAATGAATTTCACTCACCATATCACGCTCATATGGGCCAAATTCAAGACAAGCTTACATTGAACAAAATGACATTAAAGTGTGATTCACCCTTGCTGGTTATCAATTGACAAAAGGACAGATGTATCTCCATACATTGACCTTTAAGTTTCAACTCCTTAACCCTGTGGGACCCAATGCATGTGTATTGGAAGATGTTCCCGTTAAAACGTGACCAGGACTAGCTCAGTATGATCAGTTTCGCCATCAGGATTGATGTGGGTGAGCAGTGAACACCTTGCCTTGACTCACTGTGTGCACATTACCTGCACAATTACACAGAGGAAAGTTGGCGACTCAACCCCCCAGAGGGTTAACTTTTGCATCTGCATACACATCCCCAGGACAGGAGGTGCAGACTGGGCAGGCTGTTTCTTGGTGCTGCAGGGTTAGAGGGCCGTCATATTGGCCACCATGGTCAAGAGTGTACCTTGCATTATTTGCTGATGTAAATTTTATATTGAACGCGAAAGGGTTACTAGACAGAGACATATCAGTGGATCATAATATTTGATGGGTTAGCACTAGCTGTGCAGCAGCAGGAGAGAAACGGCAAGGTTGACAAGTGATCTGAAGCCAGACTACAACATCATACGAAAAATGGAGGAGAGGTCAAGAGTCAACTTGAAGTGAGGCTGCAATTGCTGATTGTGACTCCATTATTGTGATTGGTATGCAGCACTTTGTGAACACACAATCTTTGTGTAGGGGGGATGATTGATGAAGTATTGGTCGGAGACTCACATCAGCCAGTAACTGTTCAGTCACGTCCTTGGTTAAGTCTGTATTGTCTCTGGGTCCAGCAATCACACACACACATTTATCTCTGTGCATGCAATTGAAGTATCATTGACCATTAAATGGTCTCATGTTTCATGATCTGAGGGGTCAATGCAGAGAGGGTAATCAACAGTTTTGATGCATTAATTACCATCACAGATGGAGATCAAGGATTTACCTGTGTGGGCTTCGACAGGTAAGACGTTAACGGTAATAAACACATGTGAAGGCGATGCACAAAACATGGTGCCAAACAGAACTGAAACCTGACTATAACCAATATACTATGAATAAATTGCTTTTGCCTTGCAACCTCTTAGTGACAGTAGATGTTGGATTATAACCCAAACTGTTGTGGAATTGCTTTTGCCTCGCAACTTCTTCGCCACAATGGACAGTGGATTATAATCCAAACTGCTGTGCTTAATTAATTGCTTTGGCCTTGCAACCTCTTCGCCACAATTAACATTGGATTATAATCCAAACTGCTTAATTGCTACAACCTGGAAGCCACAGTAGACATCAAAAGGCCAACATTATCCACAACAGGTATTTAGCCATCCTAAATGCTTGTCAGCAGTGACATTTTTCTCTTATCACTGACTGGTATTGGTTATGGTGTAGTTTCATGTGTTTCTTAGCTTGGTCCAGCTGCGACAAAGATTCATTACATGTGATGGTATGAACTTAATGTATCAAAATATGAAACCGATTGAATTGAAAAATGAGGATGTTAAGAAAAGGGGATAAGTTTAGGGTACATCGTGAGGGTTGGTTGCATCTATTTTTAGGTATCAAAGGCAAATTGAAATCCAGGAACAGGTATATGAGCCTTTAACCTGGTACCTACAGAAATACCGTATCAGTTACTTTTCTCCTTATATTTGTGGTCTTGTTGCATAGACAAAAATGTTAAGGACAAAAAAATCATAGACTGAAGGTAAAGACAGCACTCCCTGGGTTATTGATCTACGTATGCAAATAATCCCTAGAGGTGTTTTGCTGTGAAAACACTGAGGTCTACATTCACAGTGATATTGCCCTACCAGCATGATAAGGGTTACAAGATATTGCTCTACCAGCATGATAAGGGTTACAATGCATGATATTGCCCTATTAGCATGATAAGGGTTACATGCTATTTGGTCTATGGTTCCACTGTTGTAAGTTGGTGTGGTATATCCCTCCATTAGCTAAAATGGTTCCATCTGTATTGCTACAGATGGAAATACCAAGGGGCACATTTCCAGATCTGAGTATAAGCCTTGGGACAAAAATATTGTTTGTAATGGATGCTTCGTAAGTACCTGCAATTTGCAAGGAAGAATGCATGTGTGCCAGTGTAGTACAGAATAGACATTGACAACAGTCAATTCTGTGAAAGACATCAGTATAGAACATTGCCCTTGTTGCTGTCTTGACTGGGCACTTTGTTCCATAATTTCCTCTGGCAGAAATAGCAAGATGTAACTTGCCATATATGCGTAAATGTTTTCACCTAAAAAGTTTCATGTAACAGGCCCCCTCCCCCTCCCCCCCCAAAAAATATACCTGTTTCTCATCAGAGAAAATTTCAAAAATGACCAGATGACCAGGCTTTTTTTAACTATCCTGAGATACTGCCATGTAAATTAATTTCACCAAACATGCAAACAAGACTTTTTTGTGATGAAAAAATGTTTTGCTCTGCAGCTTTTTTTGTGACCCACATGCTGATGAGAAATAGTATTCTTTTTTTGGGGGGGGGGGCATAATAGAACAAAGTTTTGCAGAGAATTATGGGATATAGTACTGAAGACAGTCTGCCCTTCTATCCATGCATCTGGACAATTTGGTCAAGGCTCTGTCTTCAAAACATTATACCTAGCCTGCTTGAATTTGTATGCCATAAAGACATGGCCAAATTAGGGTAACTTTTGTTAGTTCGGTCTTTCTGAGTATTCTTTGTCTCTATTTAAATAGGAATTAAATGTCTTCAAGTGGTATCGGAATCTGACCTTTTACATGATGTTTCTTGAAAAGCTCTGCAGCTTGCCATCAGTGCATGTGATAGGATATTTTCAAAATTTGCTATGTATCCTCCCATGTCGATTAATTAGCAAAGATCATTGAGTATCAAAAAAAAAAAAACAAAAAAAAAAAACAAAAAAAAAAAAACAAGGGGGTGGTTTCTGATGTTACAGTAATTTACTGTCAGGATGATTTATTTCTACTTGTCAGATGCTCAGCAAGCCCAATGTATGATTTTCTATGGAGTTTTTACTGATTTTAAAGTAGTTCCCTTTCATTTAGTTTTACTGTTTAGATGCCCAGCAGGCCCAACATTGTGACACTTTTTTCATTGGCTTTGCATTTCAGCTCAGCTGAGCTTCTACTTATGTCCATTGTCTGTCAGTATTGTCTGTTGTCATCGCCCACTGACATTTAAATTTTCAAGTTCACCAAAGGCGCTGGCCGGATAATCCAGACTTGGTAGGGATGAGTCTTAGGTGGAAGTTCTCCTGGTTTGTTTACATTGCATCTGGTGATTTATATATTTGTTAACCCCTTGACTCCATGTTATCATCGTGTCTGTGTCTGCCTTCATCTGTGTGCCTTGTAAATGCAATAACTGCTCCAAGTTGAGATGCGACCATCAACTTTATGCAGATGAGGCATATTTTATCAAGACCTTGGATATGTTGACCCCTTGGTGACCTTCACCAATTTTCCAAAGTCACAGGAATCGAATTGAAAATCCTTGTAAGTGCACCCTCTTGAGAATAAATGAAGCTACAGCCATCAAATTATACACTTGATTCATCATACAAAAACCTTGACCTTGTACAAGTTTGCTCTCGATGACTGATCCATTCTTCAAGTTCACAGGGGTCAACATGAAAATCATCATAAATATTCTATTGCGAGACAAATGAAAGTGTATCCTTCAAACTTTGATAGCTGAAGCGTTTTTTGAAGACTTCTGATGAGTCTGCTGCCTGCTGACTTTATCAATTTTTTAAGGACATGGGTCAAATAATTGAATCGTCATAAATGCTTTTCCTGGAGAACACCTTGCTACAAGAAATTCTTCAAATTTTGATTAAACTTTCAATTGACAAGTCCTCTCACATTATGATTGGTTTTCAAAATAGGAAATTTTGTGTTTTTGCTAGCTCTGCTGACCTAAGAAAACATGGCTTATGTGACCACTCATGTCTCTCCATTCGTCTGTAAACTTTTGCTTGTTAGTGCGATATTTTCACAGTTTTGAAGTTAACCCAGTATAACTTTCAGGACTTGAAGAGTGTATAAAAATCTAGGTCCCTTTTGATATTGGTGGCACCACCTACAGTATTATGTAATATGTGGGTCAAAATATGAAAATCTTGCTTTGGCATCTAAAACTTTTATGGAGCTTCTTGAAATGTAGTGGGGTTATGGGGAAGGTTAAGTTGCTAGTGATACTAGTGGCACCACCTATTATTCAACAGAAATTATGAGCCAAAATGTGCTTTAAGGTATCAAATTCTGTATCTGGAAAATCAATTGGATTAGACTTGCCAAATTTATAGGATATATAGACCATGTCCAGTGCTAGAATGTTATGTAATATCAGTGACCTTGACATATTTTTGTGAGGTCACCAGTCCTGAAAAGTTGAAAGAGGTGATTTTGTAATGGCAGGGTGTAGCTTGGATATCAATGACAAAGAGAATTGAGCCCCCAGATCAAAATGGTCCTTGATTACATTGTACAGAAAACTGTACCTGCATGGTGATCTACTTTTTGGGTCACCAAGTAATTACCCAGTAATTATGGAGTTTGGCGGCTGTCCAATTTTATTGTTTTTCCTCAATCACTTGGAAAAGTTATTACCTGATTTGAGCAAACAGACCATGTGTGGAAAGCTGGATGTAGGGTGAAAATTTTGAATTTAACAATATCTGAGTTGAAGTTTTAATATAGGGTCATCTCGTGAATGCTCTGTATCCCAGAATTTTTTAATTAGGCCCATTTAATGTTAAGAAGTTATGAAGTGTATAAAAAATCTTTGTTGACATCAATGTTGGTGGCGCCACCTATAGTATTATGTGATATATAGGTCAAAATCTGAAAGTCTTGTGCCCAGTCCAGCATCCTTAATTTTTGATGGATCTTTATGAAATGTAGGGGGATTGTAGAAGAGGCCAGAATCTGGATTGGTTATGATACTAGTGGCACCACTTATAATTTGACGCAAATTACGAGTTAAAATGTCTTGAAAGTTACAAAATTCTACATCTTGAAAAATAATTATTGAAAAAGAGAAGCCATATTTATAGAATATATATATATCATGTCCAATGCTAATATATTATGTAAGATCAGTGACCTTGACCTATTTTTGTAAGGTCACCAGACCCATTTAGTATGAAGAGATGATTTTATGATGGTAGGGTGCAGTTTTTAGATCAGTGACAAAGAGAATTGACTCTCTAGATCCAACTTGCACTGGAGTATGTTGTATATAAAACTACTTGGTGACCTGCTTTATTGGTCATCATGACCCAATGATTGTGTGACCTTGACCTATTTTTCAAGGTCATGAAGCACTTCAGAAATGGACATTTAATTAAATATCTTTATAAAGAATAAGGCAAATGATGCCAAATGTATCACAAATGTGTATCATGTGCAAGTTTGATATTGCATAAAACGGCTAACCTTGATTAATTTTCAAGTTTGTGGATTGAATACATTTCAGAAAATGATTTTTTGGTGATGGTGGTCAGCAGAGCATTAGGCCTTATGGGGCTTTTGTTTTGCAGTGGCCACTGGCTGAGAGGAATGCTGTGATTTTATTCATATACATGTAAAGTGATTTACGGTGCACATCCATTTACTGTGTAATACCATGAGAACTGCCCAATATAGAGTTTCTAATGGTAACCACATGGTACAAATAGAAAATTTAAGCTGATTGGATACTTCAGGTTAATTCATGTAGCAATTACAACAACTAGCCCTGGACAGACTGGAAAATGGCTAAACGTTTGACAGCTGATTGTGTTTGTCAGTGACTATGAAAAGCTGTCTCATGTCCATATGCATATATGTGGGGTAGCCACTTTTGTCATGCAAAAGACATGTTCATTTTTGTATAATTTTATGGTGGGATAGTGACTCGTCATACCCAGTTCTTCATACATCATGAAATGTATAATGTACAGCCCATTCAAGTGTCACCCTGGTGAAATGATGGAGTTTTCAAAAGGAAAGGTTTTTTTTTGTTTTTGCTCTACTAGGCTCACCAGGTACCAATAACTGGAGCTTGTTGGCAATTGGCTGGCTGAAGAATTTATTAGCTTCTTTGATATTATAGCTGAATGTACTGGGTACCTCATGTATAATCTCTTGACTACAGAGCTTATGCAAATATAATATTCCCTGTGAATTAACAGCTGAATAGAATGAGCTTGTACATGATTTTGTGCTGGAAAATCAGCTAAGTTCTTGGGTGTGTCCCTCCAAAATGGTACTTGAGTTGACCACAAGTGTTACAAATGTGGATACAAGGGAGCCTGAACTCTGGTGCTAACCAGGATAAAGGTTCCTTGGCATTTTGTGGAAAAAAAGATGCTGCACCATGTCCAGCTGGGCACAGGAAGGGTTAATCTCTTGTAACTACTCTCGAATTAGGATTTTATGAGTTTGTTCTGGAATCAAGAATTTTGATGGTTGTAGGGATATGGTTATTAGAGTATGCAGTTTATAATAGTGCTTCAGCTTGCAAGTCTACAGTACAACTTTGGGTGAAAACCATAGGTAATACATGTATAAGATAGTATTTGTGGCATACTGCCAGTGCTATTGACATGCATTGATGGCCCATAACACTTTACTGCTCCAAGTGGCCAAAAGCACACGGATGCTACAATGTTTTTACTTAATCTCATTAGTGGAGGACATTAGGTTTGAATGAGAGTTGCGGGTAAGACCTGGAGACACCGCATGCCACAGGAAAGTACACGTCAGTTACCTTGCCTGGTGTTGATTGGATATTTGGTGCCCGGGAAAAACCTGGCGACTCCATATTCCAAGAGAAAAAGTGCAAGTTACTATCAAATCTGAAATGAAATGAAATGAAATGAAAAAAAAAAAAAAATGTGTTTACATTTCTGTGGATAATTTTGGGTATTTGAATTCTTTCAAATGGTTAATACCTGTATATAGCTAGACTATTACTCTGTTGCCCACAGCCTTGCATTATTATTGGAAAGAACTTAGCTCACATGACGGTTGCCATGAAGTGAAAAAAAAAAGTTTGATGAGGTGTAGCCAAAAGGTAAGTATTGGCAGACGGGGAATAGAGTGTATGATATTGGAATACTCTAGGAAGCTGACAGTTTGTATTTGATTTGCCCACTAGGCAGACTGTATTTTTGTTTTTGTCTGGCACATAAAGTTCCACAGAGTGTTTTCGTACCCCATGTCATCCATCTGTTGTATGTGCCCATGAACCCTGATCAGGTTACACTGGGATATATCTTTGGGAATATATAACTGAAATTTAAAAATTTGTTACCAGAGATTGACCTTAATTATCATTAGCTCCCACTGATCATAGTTGGTAAAAGGCCAAGAGGTAATTACTGTCATATGTATTTGTCTTAATAGGAGTCCCCCTAGCCACATCAATTTTTTATCATTATGTACATATATCTCAATATTGAAATCGTCATTGTATTGATTGGCTAAAATAAATGAGTTTTGAGTTTGAGTTTTGAGATATGGTCCTCCTCATTCCATCCATTCATCCATCCACAATTGATGTCAACATGATAACTTAAGAATGGAAAAAGCTACCCCAGCAAATTTAATGTATTGTCTGTCTCATGGGGTGCTTAGACAGGCTTGTGTATAAGTGACCTTGACCTTTTTTGAAGGTCACGGGGTCAATTTTGTGTCTTGTTCAATATCTTTGCAATAATTTAAGAATAGAAAAAGCTGCAGCACACCGGTTTCAATGGCATTGCCAACTATTTTTACCCCTTGGCCCATATAGGCCAGAGGGGTATTGTCATCACCTACATGTCCATCCATGCCTTGTTAATAGCTTATCTCCAAAAACACTCACTTTACAGAGATCAAATTTTTATCACAGGGGGCCATTGTGGTGTTTCAGGTGCCAATCGAAAAGTAGCTCACTAGGTTACATATTTAGATCACAGTACTACATTGAAGAAAAGGGAGTCCACACAAAATTGAAAAAAATATTGAATGTAGCTTCAATTATTTGACAGTTGGTCCTAAAGATGCCTCAGACAGTTGGTCCTAAAGATGCCTCAGACACCTATCAAAAACTAGGTCACTAGGTCACTAGGTCACAATGCTGCATTGAAGAAAAATGGCCATACACATGATATCTCCAAATGTTAAATTACTCATTGCAGCTGCATCAATTATTTTTGACAGTTGGTCTTAAGGGTATTGTCATCACCTATGCGTCTGTTCGCCCGTCCGTCCATGCCTTGTTAACACCATATCTCCAAAAATACTCACTTTACAGAGACCAATTTTTTTTACCACAGGGGGCCATTAAAGTGCTTCAGGTGCCTATCGACAAGTAGGTCACTAGGTTACATATTTAGGTCACAGTACTACATTGAAGAAAAAAATGGCATTAACACAGTACTTAAAAATATTGAATGTAGCTTCATGGATTATTTATGACAGTTGGTCCTAAGGATGCTTCAGACACCTAGTGAAAACTAGGTCACTGGGTCACATATTAAGGTCACAGTGCTGCATTGAAGAAAAATGGCCTTGCCATGATATCTCTGCCCATTGCATTTACACCAATGCTTTGTCATTAGGTCAAACAGAAGTAGCCTCATGGTCTCACATGCAGCTATATGGTCTTCCCCTAAAGGTGGTGATATTCCAATGTAGTGTGGTTTGCTGTATTTTTTTTAGTGTAGATCTGTTAAGCTGTAGCTCCCAGGAAACTTTTCTCAGTGATGACTCCCACCTGGACACCATGTTGTTTTGTTGCTCAACTAAGGTTGTCAATGTCAGTTTAAATGCTGTATCTGCTAGGGCCTGATCATTTTTTGTTTTCCACCTCCGAGCCTTTTTTGACTGACAAGACTATTCAATGATACAGGTCTCTAGGTTCAGATGGATTTATATGAAAAATAAAAATGATTGATTACACAAGGCTGATTGCCTGATGCACACACAGCCCCTTGTGAATTGATATCATGCATGTTTCCACTTGGAGCATGAAGTGCAATGGATCATCCTCCTGTTTTTTAATTGGGAAACAATAAAAAAAAGGTTTACAGCACTTATTTCAGCTGAACAACAGGTAAAAGATGCCTTACAGTGCCCCTCACATTCGCATACCCGAATAGTGGGACATGATGTTATGTACATATTGGCATGGAACATTTGGGGGCATGCCCTGGTGTCCAGTCAAATAGCCACTGAACCTTGTGTGATGGCATATGAAAATTCACTGAGCTCAGTCAGTGGCTAGTGTGTAAAATGGGGTGACTTTCTCACCTCGTGACCTTTTGGGGACTGAGTTTGTAAGTTGAGGAACTTATGTGACCTCTTCAAATTACATTTGAAATACATGTGTATAGACTTCTACTTGAAGATTCAAGTGTGCATGAGAGCATGCACCATATTGTAAAAAGTGGATCCTTTTTTTCCCTAAAAAACATTGGCCACATTCACATCAGACTTCATATGAATGTGACTTCAGTTGGTCTCAATCAAGTCTTTTCAGTGGGTCATGATTCAGTGATTTTTAAAGTTTTATTACAACTTTGAAGAATACAGAAATAATTGAAATGAGCTTACTGAGTTTAGGAATTATGCATCATGTATGGAATGAAATTGTTATTCAATACCAGCTTCCCCAAGGTAGCTGAAGCCATTAAGTCAATAACTCAGTTATTGCTATCGTTTCACCAGATCAGCTGACCTAAGATCTTGTCATGAACTTTTAAAATGAAGACTTCTTTTTCTTACTCCTACATACAGGGTGTAAATGATTTTTTTTTATCTTGGTTTAGCTAAAAGATTCCAGTTGTTGTGACCAAATTTATTGGGGATATCTTTATTATTCCTAACACCAGCCCAACCTGAAATTAAAATGTTATGTTATGGACAACTGACTTGCCTTTTCTAAGTTACATGTACTGAACTTGATATCATATCTTTGATTCAATTATTATGTAATGTGGATAAAATGTTATGTAATATGGATGACATTTTCTTACTTTTTCAAGGCTACTGCATTTGACATCATGCCTTGTATCAAAATATAATGACTGAAGACTCAGCATACCTTTGACCATAAATTATTTAAAATAATAAATACATGCATATGAAAAGTACAGAAGAGACTAGCATTAAGGCCACTGTAATATGGGTGATGAATTTGGCATCTTTTGATGACTGTGTATGTTTTTGTACAAGCTGGCTATAATGTGCACTTGTAACCTGATCTGGGAATGTAGTCAGCTTTTTTTCTACCACAATTGTCTTCAAGTGAGTAACATTGATTTCATATCCTGGCATTTAACATTTTTTTAACCCAATGCTAGCCAGAATAAGACTAAGTCAATAGCTTTCCTGTGAGCAAGTTCAGCTCAATGCACCCAACAACCTGTGCAGAGAAAGGCTGATGACCTGGGGTATGCCATTATCAGAGGTCTCACCTATATTTCTCTTCAAAAAAAGCAGACAATATACATCAGAGTGCTCACTTTGGGGTGATGTTGAGTGGGAAAAGGTTAAGGTACCACATTGATTAATAAGAGCCACAGCACAGTATTCTAGGAGTACCATTGTAAATTCCTCCATCTGTGGCTCACCCACAACCCCCTTCCAACATCTGCACATCCTCTTCAAATTTACCGGGGACATGTTTGGTCAGGTCAACAGAGCTGACATCTGGTCCTCTATTTCAGGAAAATCAGAACAAGGTTTCTGATTTAAAACTGCTATGTCAATTGCCTTAGAAAAATACATATAAACTAATTGCCTTAGAAAAATACATATAAACTAATGACTTCAAACTTGCATTCTTTGGCATATTGCAGCACTTTAATTTGTTTTGTATATATTGCTATGATTTTTGTTCAGTTTTCCTGAAAATAGTTATGGGGTAGTTTTGGTAGTTTTGTTTGGCTCAACTGCATATCAGTCGACAGCTGAAGGTCTGTGATGGTCTCTTAGTCATCCCTCCACAGTTCACATTTGTGACTTATTCTCTAAAAGTTTTGGCTGGATTCTCTTCAAAGTTGATGGGGATGATCCTAGGGTGGGTTTTTAATCAAGTCTGTCCAAATAGTAATGCTCCATTCTACAGGGATCTTTGAAAAATTTTCTTTGGAAATGCTTGGTCATTTGCTTTGAAATTTGAATAATTTTTTGTTTGGTTTTGTAATTTCAACTTTTTCCCCAAAACTGCATGTTAACATATTTTCCAAATCTGGTGCAAGCATAGTATGATATGGCTCTATCCCCACCAGACTTGTACATTCAGTGGCACTATGATCATTTCCTGATTTTTAACAAATTTTCTAAACTTTATACTAATATACATGGATGTTTATGTGATTCTCTCCAATATCATATGCTAGATCCACTTCAAACTCAGGGATACATGTATGTAATACTCTTAAGCCTCTGTTATTGTTTATTAGGCTGTGCCGACACTATTCACACAGCTTACTTGCAATATTATGTAATTTATTCTCCAAACCACTGGCTTGAATATCTTTAAGCTTGGCAGAAATATACCTTGACTTAGTCTTTGCCAACTTTTCCCATCAGGTGGTGTTGCTATTATATCCTGATTCTTAACAGATTTTTTAAATAAGCTAACAGCCAATGAGAGTGCACAGTACATGCCTGGCAAAGATAATGGAGAGATACTCAATATGTACAGCTATACATGTATGTAGTTTTATGCACAGTATGACTCACACATCATATTTTAGTCTTTTTGCAACCTGTATTTTTGATGGGCAGGCAAAATCAGCTGAACACACCATGATGCTGTCACCGTGGCCTTCATCTGTTTTATTTGGGTTCATGTGATACTGACTGCACCATCTGGTTGGCGACATAACAGGTCCAACCAGCCTGCCAGTCAGGCAAACAGTTAATGCATTTACTTTGCATGAAATCTGTCATTAAGAGCAGTGTGACAGAATCTAGTTTAGCGTGTATTAGGAGCACACTATTTTTGGATTGGAGACATGAATTATAAATGTGACCTGTGGATTATGTACCTCATGCGTTGAAAGAATCTGGCTTGATGCCTAAATTCTAAGATTTTATCTTTCTAAAGTGACTGATGAAGCTTTCAAGCATTATAATTACATGCTGTTCTTTTTTGTGTACCTATGACTTATGGGACCTGTTCCTGTCAATATTAATCAGACTGTTGTAACTGTATCAGTCATCAAGTAAAGTTATGACAATGTGATACAAATGTGAAAGTTAATAGTTTC
Organism: Hermodice carunculata; assembly: GCA_964020975.1. NCBI lineage: Eukaryota > Metazoa > Annelida > Polychaeta > Eunicida > Amphinomidae > Hermodice > Hermodice carunculata. The sequence continues at coordinate 96,629,947 of OZ026613.1, read as the reverse complement.
TCGTCTTAATAAGTCTGAACCAACAACTTTGTCCTGATGAATTCAGTGAAAATATCCTAGAAGCAGTGAGAGGCCCTGTCTCTTTGTCCACTGACAGAAGACCTGTATGTATAGGCAGTATTCATTACCATCATATATAACCTTTTGTATTCCTTATGGACACTTCCCTGTGACTATAAAGGCATGCCCTTCATGCCCTTCATTACTGGAGTCCGCTGACTTTCTCCCTGGATCCTGCACACAGCATGGAGATACAGTGATTCCCTTGGCCACTTCGGTAATTTTTTCATTTCAAAACTTTAATAAAGCCAGTACTTTGAAAATGCCCATCATGATGCTCCTGTAAAAGGGCTCTGTCCAGACACACTTCACATTTAATTCCCAAGATCGTGTGATCACTTCAGTGAATTTGACTGGTCACTTTAGAAATTGTAATTACTTTAGTTGGAACTTGGATTTTGCACATGATGAGGGTCTTTGATAAGGGCGAAGCTGGAAATTGGGTGATCTTAATCTGAAGGTTATGGGGCAACTTGAATGACTTTTGTCTCTAGAATTGTGTCTCTTGAACTATTTAAGCTGGCACTCTGATATTGCATTTTATGGTGGTCTTGTGTAAAGACTAGGTTCTGATATATAAGTGACCATGGCCTGATTGGTAAAGTCTCTGGACAGACAATTGTAGTAAACGTTCGTTAATTCTACATACCTTTACACTACATATTGTGTAAAGGAAGATGTTTACATCTCAGGTTGCCTTTGACTGCAGAGTTTGAGCAAAAAATTGTGAAGGTGCCCACCATTTCGCCTCACACACACACACTCGTACAGGAGGATCATTGATGCTATCGTTCTATACATACAGGGTGAGGGAGCTCAACCTGGCATTGTCACAATCCTTGTGTTTGTGTTTGTTTCTTGTTGCCTGGCAAGGTAAGCTGCAGCTGCAGTTGTGAAGGTAGATGAAACGTAACTTAGGAAAATCGCTGACCGAGAGATGTTTGCTGGCTCAATGTGGGATAAGTTAACAGTAGCCATTTCCCACTCAAGTCACTTGAAATTGCCCAAATGGAAAATGTTGTCTGCTAGTATCTTTCTGCATTAATTTTTCATTAATATAAAATATTTTGAATGAACTTTGTAACGAGTCCTATGAAGGTAGCATGCCCCAGGTCAATACATTTCCTGTGGGTTGGATGCAGTGTGCCCAACCTACATCTAACCCACACCAATATTCTGACCAAGAAAGGGTTAACATATTATATCTGTGCTCTCATGAATGTAAAACAACTAACTTCAGCAGCTCTGTGAAGTGCGAGAAAAGGGGAAACAGAATGCAGATGGACAGTGTAGGCATGCCCAGTGCGTGCATTAAAGTCACGTAGCAGCCCTAAGCCAGGCAGTGGCTACCAGGCAGGTAGGCATAGCAGGGGAAACTGTCTGAGTATTATGATGAACAAACTGCACACCTAGATTGCAAGCCAAAGCTGCAAATATTCACAAAATACAGATGTCTGCATTTAAATAGAGGTATTTTTATTTAAATAGAGATGTCTGTATTTGACTGCCAAATACAGATATCTGCATTTATAATTCAGATATCAGCATTTCTAATTTGCGTATCTGAATTTAAAATGGAGATATCTGTATTTCTAATTCAGTATCTGAATTAGACTGGAAACACAGATATTTGTATTTCCTAATCAGTCCAGATATTTGAATTAGAAATGTAGATATCTGTTGGTGTTTTTTTGTTTTTTGTTTTTTTTTCAAATTCAGATATCTGTATTAGAAATACAGATATCTCTATTTATGAATATTTGTTCGTTTGGCTTGCCATAGACCTATTGCCATTGGTCTGTCAAGTTTTTATTGATATTCATATGTGATAGAAATAAACATTTAAACAGCAGCACAGAACAGCAAGGTCAAACATGCGTAGACAAATAAAGACAGAGTATCCTTTTTGTGACTCCCGATTATACGTAAAATGGCTTACAGGATTTTTTACACAAAATCAAGCAATATTTTTTAAGTCATTACCTCAGGATCAGAATTATGGATATACCTTTGTGAATATTTCTTTATAGTGGTCCCTGTCTTGAGAGACCACTGTATGGGCAGTTCCAAAGTGGTCCCTCAAAATAGGTGGTCTCTCATTAGACGTACAATAACAAGGAAATTTGCGATGTGGTAAATGTGGTCTTGCATTATAGGTAAATTACCATGGAAAACGTAGTGTTGATGACCTGGTAAATGTGGTATACCATTAAAGGTAAAATTACATGGAAAAGATAGCATTGGTGACCTGGTAAAGATGGTCTACCATTAAAGGTAAAGTAACATGGAATATTTAACACTGGTGATGTAGTAAATGTCATCTTGCATTATAGGGAAGATAACATGGAAAAGATAGCACCGGTAACCTGTTAAATGTGGTATGTCATTACAATTAAAACAACATAGGATAGCATTGGTAACCTGGTAAATGTGGTCTTTCATTAGAGAAAAAATTACATGGAAAATATATCACTGATGACCTGGCAAATGTGGTCTCTCATAAGAGTGAGCTCTAAGGACAGGGCCCACTACATGTATATGCAGATGTGCTAAGAATATCATGCATATCTATTTGATGAAACACTAGGATGTAGCCCGTCTTAAGCATGACTAAGGTAGTTCTCTATTGGTTACAGGTTTCATGTTTAAAAAGATTTGTTTAAAAATGGTCTTGACATTGTATGGTTTTCTCAGGTTGGTGTATCAGTCTTACATAGGGATATCATAGATGTGAAGTTTTCTAGAGTCAGACTACCTTTTTTCTTCATTGGAATAAAGGTAGTAGTGTAAGTTTCGCAGAAATTTATTTATTTTTTATTCCCTTAGGATAAAAAAAAAATATGAAAACATGTGGAAAAAGTCATAACCTCTGTGTTCAGTATTGACAGTTTATCCCTTCCCATGCTCATTTTATACCATTACAAACTGGGCATAGGCTTGTCACTGGGACAAACTATGAGAAAAATACGGGTGCCACCAGCCAGACAGGCTGGGAAGACACATGCAGACACCCTAAACTTTGTGCAAATTGCACATATTTGCCTTCCGTCAATTGACACAGGCGAATTGTCAAGTCTGAGCAAACTCCAAGTTAACTCATGACATTCTGTCTGACTCCCTGTTAGCAACAACGTCAAATGTTAACACTTTGTTGTACATGACGTAACAAAACATATATTATGTCTTTAATAGTATATATGGTGCTGCAACTTCTGAAAATCTCAGTTCCTGACATGTCTTACAAATAGGCAAAACTGGTTGATGCAAGGTTATGAGCACAAAGTCAGGTCATTCCCTTGCTTCGTTCAAAATTTTACGTAAAAATTTAGCTTTTTGTAGGCTACAGCAAAACCTGCCTCATAATTTATTTGAGGATAACTTTTTGCATCATCTCTAACTTGCCCTTGGGCCCTTTACAAAGTCAGGGCTTTTGACAGTTGACACTGTAGAAGACCGTGGTCTCCCTCTAATGATAAAGTCTGCGCCAGCTTCCATAGAAAAGTGGCCACATTTGGTGGTTGGCCTTTCTTGAGAAGGACATCACCTCAGAAATGGACACTTTCTGTTAGAAGATAGTAGCCTCGTAAGAGGGAGGGCCTTTAGCAGGAGAACGAAATGTGAGGAAAAAAGAAAGTTGGGGTCACAGCATCACCAGGTGAGCAAATTTAGAACTGACACAGTTAAGATACATTGCCTTAGTCTATCAGCCTTGCTCTACGGAAGCGCATTTTGTGAATAATACAACAATGGATTGTTACTTGCAGATATATCCAATGCATGACCTTTTCTCATCAATGTACCTTACTTTTGAGGCATATGTGGTAACAATATGAACTTTGTATTTCTTTTTAGTCACATTTTGGGAGATTTCTGCAGCTGCAAGCAAAACTTTGCGTAATCCATATCGTCCAAGAAATGATAAGTGCACCTGCTCAAATGTGATTGACAGGTAGTTTTAAACTGGTGGCAAGGTTTGTAAATAGCCACGAAAACACAAAAATTGATGGTTACAGAAATAAATACAAACCACACTGCAAGCAGATTTCCTTGAAGAGTAAGGTAAACCGTTTAGCTTTGGTTATGTATGGAATACATGGTCATTTTGCCCGCTGTTTACGTAGTATTCGTGAAATCCTGTTCCGTAACTCAGGATTGGCCGACTATAACAAATAGTCAGAAAATTTGGTGAGAAGTGCCTTAATTGCCCTTCTAAGTCCTGACCCAGTGGAGCTGCTACAGTGATAAATATGGTATTCTCATTGATAAATATGGTATTCTCATTGATAGATATGGTATTCTCATTGATAAATATGGTATTCTCATTGATAAATATGGTATTCTCATTGATAAATATGGTATTCTCATTGATAAATATGGTATTCTCATTCAAAACAGGGCCTTAACTCTTTCAGTGCCAAGTTTTGGACTGAGTCAGCAGCTTTTCTTGGTGCACATTGGGTGCAGTGCCCCCAATGCATGCTGAAAAAAGCTGTTGACCTGGGACAGTCTCTCTGGAACTATAGGCATACTGGTACTTGACTGAAAGGTCTTTTTATGAGGAATGCAAATCAGGGATCCTAATGATGATTCAGACTAGTCTGACTTAAGTACATTGACTTTAGTGGTGATTGGTACTGAAAGAGTTAATTTGAGAGAGTGCAGTTCATATTGTGAATATAGGATTTCTAGGGACTTTGGTAAATTAGGTCACGGTGCAATGAAGGTATTGTATTGCTGAAATCATGGAACAAAATGTGTGCAGAGGCTCAACACATGGAGCTATGCTCTCAAAAACCATGTGATCTATTAATGAACTCTCAAATTTCAAGAACAGAAATGAGACTAGCTTAAAAACAAATGCTACATGGTAAACATCTAATTCATGAAATGGGAATGCCAATGGTATCAAGTAACAAATCAAGTCTTGACAATGTGGAAAAAAACTAAAACTAAAGAAACAAGGTAGATGCATGTATTGTGAAACTTGACTCCCATGTAGACTCTACAAATAGTAAGCCTATAGATTTCCAGGAAAGGTTGTTTTCCACATGTGAGGCAGACAGGAAGACATTACATGATAAGTTGGATCAATGCATGTGACATGTTATTATAGTACTGGTGACATGTTATAGATATATGGTCTTCTTTTCTTAAAACTCTTTCTTAGAAACACCGTCGAGGTACATATCAATTGCCAAACTACAGGTTGTTTCACTCATTTATGGACAGTACTAAATAGTTGACATTTTCCTGTATTATCAGGATAGCCCTCGTAAACTTTTAAGACTCACTTCCTCTCTCTTTCCTTTGTTTTATAACAGATACCTATGCCAGAATTATTTTCATTACATTTTATTATTTTATTTTTTTATTTTATTTTTTGGGGGTGGGGTGGGAGGTATTAAAACTTACACTGAAGTGCTTTACAAGTAAAACTGAAACTGAGCTTTAGAGGAAAACAGTAATGTGATCCGCAGTTTAACTCATTCCATACCAGTCCCCGGTTTTTCCGTATATTTACCTAGATTTAAGACGACAATTGCATATTTAAATTCTTCATGAGAAGAGCTTTTGTTCAAGTACCAACATGCCTATTGTCTTAAGTCAGTGGTTCTGGCACTGCCTGGCAAGTCATGCTACAGGTGAAGCAAGGGCAGCTGCAGCATGACTTGCCAGGCAGCGCCAGAACCACTCACCAATGCCTGTAACCATAGTATGGAATGAGTTAATTGTCTGGTATTTACTCCCTTAGCTCCAGAAGCTGATGAGGTTTTATGTTCATGTCTGTGCACCTTGGAAATGACTGCTTACCAAGTTAAGATACAACCATCAAACTTATATACGTAAAGTACTTATTGAGATCTTGCATGAGTGTACCTTTCTGCTGATCATGACCTGTTTTTCAATGTCACAATGGTCAACATTGTAAACCCTTACAGAGGGTCTATCTTGAGAACAAATGAAGCTACAACCTAAAACAAAAGTTAGTCTTGGTCAAGAGCTTTCTTGGGGACACTTTGCATGCATTGCGTGCAGTGTCCCAAGGAAAGCTGTTGACTCAGTATTAAATCGGCTTTAAGGGTTAAAACTAGAATTCCACTATGCATGATACTGTCCACTTGGCTACGTCAAACAGTAGTGGGAGTAATGTGCAGAAGAACAAAACAATGTCACATGGGTCAATGGTCAACATTGAGGCCCAGGAGAACTGGGTGCTTCTTTGTGTTGCTTTGGACATGGAGTTCTCATTATTAATTACCTGTCATTACCTGTTCAAACTTGTATATTGACAGCATGTGGAGCCTCATGGAGGGTCATTTGCATCATGTATGGCAGTAGATTTTCTGAACGAAATGTGCATTTTGTTGAAGACAGAATTACTTAACCGTTTGTCCTTAAGCTGCCCCAAACTGGCTGGTGGTCAAGTGTTTGCTTAAATGTTTTTGATTGACATCAACAGTAATGAAAAACAACTTGAAAGAGAATTGTAGATGAGACCTATCAAGATAATGTGACAAAGGTCAGCAGTTTTCCTTTGCATGGAATGGGTGCATAGCAACCTACCAATAGCAAGGAAAGCTGTTGACTCAATTTTAATTCAAAGGGAAAAGGTTAATGCAAGAGATGGTAATGTGAAGCATATCCCAGCAACATAGGAAATGAAAATGCAGAGTAAGGCTGAGAAAGAGGGGTCTATTTTCCAATAACATTCAGTGAAGGGTTCCTTCATACACAGACTGTGGATACAGAAATACTACCCTCTAGGTGGAGTGACTCCGTACTTTTCAACTCGGGAGGTTGGCATATGTTCCAGGATTTGGATCTTCAGATGCACATGTAGCTGATAGTGATCAGTATTGCAAAATGTTAGCCGAGTGGTTGATTCATACCCATCTTGTTGATGTTGCAAGAAATGTTCCTGTTGCCTATACATAATGGGCACCAGGTTTGTTTTACACAGAGTGTCTGACAGATGGCACAAAAAAGTGCATGAATGGGATCAGTTGGCAGTGTGCTCACGAGACTCTTACAGGTGAATGGCCTAGCTTTCAAAGCATTCATAGCAGTTAAGATCCTTGTCATTACAATATTTGCAATTTGTATTGTCTCCAGGCTTTTAAAATTAATCAATATAAATGGATGAACTTTGTGGAAAATTGTGCGTTTTATAGCACATACAGTATTCATTCCAATTAGTACACATGCCGTAATAAGTGCACACCCCTACTTTTACTGAATGATCCTCAAGTTACTTACTGTGAAGCTGGTGTGGTTTTCAATGCAACTCTTTTATCACCATGCATGACTAGTTTTCCAATCAAGTACAATTCTTTATCACAAAAAGCATGATGGTTTGTTTGTTTTGTTTTTTAAATGCTCTGTATCTTATCTGCATCTCTATGTGTACTTTGAAAACAAGAACTCCCTCTTTGCAGAACACTTCCTGTCATATTGCACATGCTCTGTCTCCACTTCCTTTTTAGGTAGCCATGCTGGCTTGCTCACATGGCAGACAGGCCCAGGCATTAAGTTGGCTGAATGTCACCTCTGGTTACCAAAATTTTTGCTTTTTATTGACAGAAATAAAGCTTGATATGTATGTTATCATCCTATGGTGTTTAGGTGAGTCTACAAAATTTATATCGATAGTTTTACTGGTGATTTTAGTGACGTGAATATGATGACTGTTCCAACTCTTTGCAAGACTTGCCATGGTAAAATTGGGGGTGTGCGCTTTTGATCGATTTTTCTAGGCTGGAATTTCATGTAAAAATATTTTTTAAGCACACAGTGTGCCAATTGGAATGAATACAGTAAATGTCAATATTTGCCTGAAGTGAAAGATTGAATCTAAACTATTGCTACATGTTGCTTCCTGATCATATTGAGAAGTGTGTTTCTGTTTGTGCTCCTCTTAGTCTTCCCAATGACTCTCAGATATTATTTATTGTAAGTTAAAATAGAATTGCAAGGGCACACTTCCATCTGACTGATACATCAATTGTGTAGAACATTGAACATCATCACATTGACCAGTTGTAATCATTATTCCCCAGTTCACTGCTGACAGATACCATATCAACCAAGGAATCAATGACTGTGTTAATTTTGCAAAGCTGAACATTATCCATGTAAGGATGAAAAGATGGTGTGGAGTAGGTAGAGAATACATGGAACTTAGTCTGGTCAGCTACATTGAATGATGGGTTAAAATGTACAATGATATAGTGATATTGAGGGTGATGAATTGTTTACCCCCTTGGCCGTGTTGGGGTCTTGACATTGCTATGTGTGCATATATGCTCTTGTTCATGGCCCTTACAGATTCAATAAATTTTGAACAAAATCAGCTCCTTGTCATGAAACTGGCCGTGTAGAAGCATCTTATTAGAGGCTTTGCTGAGTTTGACAAACAGCAACCCCTCACCTATTTTCAAGGTCACCAGGTTCATCATATTTTTATACCCCTCTTACTGGAGGAGGGGCATATAGTAATCGCTTTTTCCCTGCGTCCGCTTTTTGTGTCTGGCCTATGATTCACTTATTCTTCAACTTAGAATAATCAAACTTTACACACAGATGCATCTGGACATTAGGGTGTGTCATGTACCAAAAGAAGGTCACTAGGTCAAGTATCTGGGTCACAGTGACATATCCTTATAAAATTGTGTCCAGGCTATAATTCCTTTACTATTTAACTTAGTTTCATGAAACTTCACACACACATCCATTTGTCAATCTGTACTGTTGGGTGCATGGTTGGCAGAGCTGCAACAAGCTCGGCTTTCACCTCTGTGGCCTGGGTTCGATTCAAGGCCGGGGATGCAAATGGAAAGAGTTCCTACCACTCTGACTGTGCATGGTGGTTTTCTACAAGTCCTTCGGTTTCCTCCACCAAATAATTGGGTAGGAAAGTATTCGCCAACATCTGTGCGATGGAGAGTGATTAATATAGGCTTGGCCTGCTTCACAATCCATGTAAAAGATATGGCACTGTACTTTTTAAAGCAAATACAGCTTGTACGTTATCATACATGCATTGTATTGAAGGCATGTGCAGCATTGCTTGTGCATTGGAACTTTTTTCTGTTACAGCGTGGCTTGCTTTCAAGGTCACCGGTACCAGACGTTCACACAATGTGACTTTAAAGCTTACACAGTCTGCACTGTATCAAACATCCACCATATTAAAGGCATGTGCATCGTCATTCATGCTTTGATCAGACATCTTTTCCTTAGTATGGCTTGTTTGTCAACCTTGACTTTTTTATTTTATGTCACCGGTAACAGAACCCTATTTACAGCAGGCATGTGGTGCTATTATGTTACCTAGACATGTGCCTAAGTAACATTATAGCCCCACAGTTATGGTCCCCGCTGATTTCATTAGTCCAGAAAGCACACCGTCTTAGTTTATGGATCTATGTGAAACTGTCTGTGTGCAATTTTGAATCTGAAAACTTTTGTTCAATTAAAAGTAGCAATTGGCACAATATTTTTGGCAAGAATCTGCTAAAATGAGGTGGGACATGGGGTGGTTAAGCAGACGCATGGGGCGAAAATCTTTTCCCACAGATGTATTAAAGTACAAGGCTTTTCGATGATCCTAAACAATGCAAGTTAGCCTTTAGAACTGCTTTGTCTAAAGTTGACTTTCGAAATGGAAAAAAATTTCATTTAAGAGTTTTACAAACATGATATCAGTAATCTAGGGATGGACTGCCATTGATTCATGAAGCTATCAATTTATAGAAATAATTTGTTTCCCTGAAGGGTGTATTATGATACATGTTATGCAAAAAATTTTAAGAATTAAGGTGCAAGAGCACTATATTAGTTATGAAAGGAAGTTTATACATCTTTTTTTACTTCAATTTGGGAAAATTTTTGTTATGGCAAAAGTGTACAACAGACAGAGACCATATATATATAACAAACACATTAGCACAACAGACAGAGACCATATATACCTACCAAACACATTAACTGGCTTTATACTCCACAAAAAATGAATTACTGTCATTTTAGATCCAGTTTCCTTTTGGATTCTGTATGGCACCTACAATTTTTCAAATGTTTTCATCCTATTACATAATTCACAGCTTAGATGCATTTAATCACTTAGTGACTGTTGAATGTGCGAGGAGTAGTCCCAGTGGAATTCATTTGTATTGAATTCTTTCAGTGCCAGCTGTGACTTAAGTCAAACTTCTTACAGTAGTCCCACCTTTGGAAGACCACTCCTTTGGGAGACCACCTCCTTTGAGAGACTACAGTTGTCAGATCTTTCTGTAGTACTTATCATGTTATTTATACCTCCTTTGAGGGACCACCTGCTTTATGTGACCACCTTTTGGGTGGCACTAGGGGCAGTCTCTCAAAGGAGGCTGTACTGTATAACAAACTGCTCTGAATTATAACAAGGATGCTTCAATCATGCTCCTTTTAAAAAGACTATTCATTCAAATACCACCATGCCTGTGGTTACATGGAATGTTATAGTCCAGGTGAACAGCTTTCCTTGGTATACTTTGGATGCATTGCACCCAAAGTACACTGAGGAAAGCTGTTGACTTAGTCTAAAATCTGTCACTGAAAGAGTTAAACCATGTTTCAAATATAACTGTCACTTTCATTCTTGCATTTGCACCTTGTAGTTAAAAATAAACTAAAATCATAATCCACTGCAAGGACTGCATGTAAAGCGCCCATACTGGGAATGAGATAATGTCATATACCTTGCTTTCTGTGTACATTGCGTGTAAGAATCAGACTGATTTTCCATTTTGTCCATTGGTGTTCCAGTGTGCTCAGATTTGTCATGTCTACACCAATGTTTGATATGGTTCAATATGTCTAATTAAAAAGATGTTAGGCAAGCAACATTATATATTTTACAATTTACCATGAATTGCTGCAACACAAATAAGCAGAGACATATTGAAGGCAGCTGTTTCCTGGTGGATGAATATGAACATTATTTAAGCCATAGGCAAACTAGAAAAGACCAGAAAACTACATGTATGCCTCAATGGAGTGAGGGTTAAAGTTGTTGAAAGAATATTTGATTAGTTGCCAATCATGATGTTGCTTAAGGACTATTTGGTAGGAGAGTCGGCCAATGTGCACATTGGTGTTTGTGTGACCTTTTCTTGGTGTCTTCAATAAGCAGTAGAACCCAAAATAAAGCCAATTACTGCTACAAGGGGGAATCTGAAACATTTGATGCAGCAATTGTTGCCAAGAGCTGTATGCTCCTGTGACAACATTAGACTGGTAATACAGGGCACCAGATCAGCTAGAGACAGACTTGTTTCTCAGCCAGAAAAAAAAGAAACTGTTTGTTTTGTCAAATATGTGTGGCATTTAAGACATTTTGTTGGAACATGTTTATTTCCTCATTAATATTTTGTGATCTGGAATCCTTTTATTGTACCAAGACCAATCTAAAGCTTGCCTGCTAAACATCCGTTCTTGGCGGTCTACTACCCCCCAGCGAACGTCTGCCTTTCTTTGGCAGCGTCACTGTCTGGAAGCAGGCAGCGCCGTCCTGGCATCGCATGAAAAATTTGATACCGTAGGCGGTGTTAAGAGTCTGATCTTAATTGCGGTCACTTAATTCACCAAGCAACACGGCAGGCCCACAAGCCGTGCAGCACACAAGCGAGTGTACACAGCCTGTCACGGGCATGCACCCAGGCATGGTTTTCCGCTACACATTTTTCCGGCCTTCGATCATAAATTTTTTTAATTCTTACAGATTTGTTCCATTCAAACATTTCAATGAAATCAAAACGACCAAATTTTTTTTCAAAAACACCAATAACCACGTGAACCAACGGAGACAGTGATGAACAACATCGTGTTACGCTGTTAGGCCGGCTAATGCAAAATTTCTCTTCGTTCACGTGTAACCTTGCGATGACTAATCTGCGTATTTTCCTTGCCGTCCACAATGAATTTTCACTCGTGCCTTTATCTGGGTCTAGTTCGATGGAACTCTTCTTGGTGAAAATGTGATTTGAAAATTTAACATCTTAGTCCAATAATCTTTGCGTGATACGACTTGCACCTTCCCAACATTGCGGACATGAGACAAGCACATGGGGAACAACGAATTTGATTGGACAGTGAGCGGCACGTGATCAAATCCACCCAATGAGGAGCCTGGAAGTGCTCTCAGCATTTATAATGAGGTGAAGTGACGTCCATCCATTCCCATTCTGGCAAATTTTTGGAGGGATACCCCACGAATATTTTTTCTTAGCAAATAAGAGAGCTTGTTACATAGAAAGACGCACATCAGAGGATTCCATCAGTATAATAAATAATCATGAGATTGATAATGGTCGATACAAAACACCGTGACCGCTTGGGGTAATTTTTGCAGTTGTATCTTTCAAAAATGCATCGCGTTTTTGTGCGTGCGTCCACACAGACGCAAAATGACAATGTTTTATTAATTTCCAGGCGTCATTTCTTTATTTTTTGCGTCTATGACGCATGACGCAAGCTTAATGTGACCCCTGAAGCCAGCTACTGTTCTGCCATGTACGGCAACTGTGTTACGCACTCAGCCCAGTTGTAATTACTAAATTAGCTGCCTACGAACAGCGTCAGAGTCACGGGAAAAAAGGAAAAAATGGATGAGAAAAAATTCCGGGAAGTTCTTGAGGATTGTTGGCAAGAGATGGGAGTAAATTATCAGGCGACCAAACACCAGGAGCAAGCATTATTTAAATTTTAATGTTATTGTTGAGAAGAAAGACACTTTTGTAATTTTACCAACAGGCAGTGGAAAAAGCCGAATATTCCAACTAATACCTGACCTGGTGAAACGGAAAACGCCTATTCCAGCCAAACCTGTAGTAATCTTAGTTTGCCCGCTCGGAAGTCTAGTGAAATCTCATCAGCAAGAACTGAGCAAGTTAGGGGTGTCGTCTTGTATTCTGGGTGAAGGTGACGCCGGGAACATTTCCCATCGCAATACACAGCACCCTGTTCCATTCTAACATCTTTTACTCCAGTAAGTCACAGATACACAAGCAGGTAAACCACGTTTGAGAAGGTGTCAATTGGTGTCAATTGGATTACTCCCTTGGGTCCTCGACCTCGTGGAGTTATTTTGACCGCTGTGTGGGAAGTGACGTGTTGCTCGCATCTGATTGGACGACGCACAGCTCATTAATAATGCAGTAGGCAACTTTCACGATAAGCGAAGTACAATTCATTGGCCCAGCGGCGCCTGACAACGTTATCGCCAGATCTGCTAATTGCCTCTTGAAATGTTATTGCGACACGGCCGGGCAGACTTTCGCTGGGGGCCAACATAGTGTATCGCCCCAAGAAAGTCTGCTTAAGAGGCAAATTTAAAGCATAAATATTTTAAAATTATTTCATACTATAATTATTCACCGTGTCATATTACTGACTGTCTAACAAATCAAGCTCCTTGATGTTGTACAAACATACATGTAGCTAGACTTGTTTAGCAGGCAAATCTGACACAGCTGCTTCCTGGGGATTTAATTGCAGTGGTACCTTCTCTGAAGACCACCTCTCATCAGAGACTGCATGTCTTTTAAGACCACCCCTAATGTCACTTCAGTCTGTTTCTCTTATAATTGTACCTGTATTTTAAGACCACCTGCAATATGAGACCTTTTTATGGACAGTAGGGGCAGTCCTAAATGGTAGGTGCTGCAGTATAAAGATAGACATTCAGCAATAAATCTGCTGGTCGAGATCAATTTCTCGTGTTGGTTGTGTCTGTGTAAAAGGAGATTGAGACATATTATTCCTGTCCAATTCTTACATGCTACTGACCTTCATCTGCTATTTCTTAACTCTTTCAGTGCTGTATTTTTAGCTCAGTCACAGATTTCCTCAGCATGCTTAGTACATAATGCACCCAAAGCTGGCTGAGGAAAGCTGTTGACCTGGACTATTATATTGTATGTTACTAGACACTGCTATAGGCATGCTGGTTGAAAGAAAGGTCTTTTTCAAGGAACATTAACCTGGCACCCTTGTTCTAGTTCAGGGTATTTTACATTGAGTAATGCAACTTCAGTCACAGTCGACATGGAAAAAGTCAATACTTTTGAAGCCATACAGTAACATGAAACACACATGTATACTTTGGGCAGCATCGCATGTTACAGCACATTTCTTGACATGCTGTGACATTTACAAGGATTATTCATACCATGAAATACAGAAGTCTGGAGGGAAAAAGTTAAGAGAATTATAAACAGAAATACATTGATGTATGTGTCAAATTTATCCAGGTTGTCAATAGTAATGCTAATGCCCGTACCATTTCCATTTCCAATCTGACTTCACAGTTCATCTGCTTATCTGGCTTTGACATTTATAGTGAGACCTTCAAAAGTCTTCAAATTTCCTGCCAGAATTGTTACACTAAAAATGCAACTGAGTGGACACCCCAATTGTACTAAAAAAAATGTTCACCATTTCACCATCAAAATTTACATAAGAAAACCCAGAGTGTGTTTATACTCAACTCACCGTATATACTTGGTCCTGCAGGGCAAAGTTAATTACATGTAGATTGAATGGCAGAATTCCCAACTTTGCATGAATACATCTTGTGGATCTCATGACATGTGGTTTAATTTTAGTGCAGTTACGCATTATATACTGGTTAAAACTATCTTTTTATGATCATTTTCAAAATTTTGTGTGTGTTTGAGAAGTTTTTATCGGGAGGCCAGGAGAGTGGTGTGCACAGAGATGCTATAACTGCAATATCTCTGGAAGAGTTGACGACAGTGAGTAAGTGCCTGTAAATCCCTTCAAAGACAGCTTGACCTTTGAACTCATTTTCACAAGAACATCCCAAACTATTTTGTTTTCATCTTCCACAGTTTTGCTTTAAAAAGCATCTAGTTTTTGCCTTAGTCATCCTAAAGAGTTGAACCAAAAAAGTGGGTCTTAGATTTTTTGTGTGAGGCCTGGTTCTTTCAGAGCACTTGGGAAAAGTTGAAATCCTTTGATGTGTAAATGGAATGTCAGCACTTCAATTTCAGACCGCTGCAGCTCGTTAATGGTGCAAAACACAGGAAAAACAAAACGTGCTTTTGAGGATAGGTGTTAGAAGATTATTTTTTCAAAGAATTTTTGTATGTACATGTAGTACCATGACAGAAAATGTTGAATCAACATTATCCAAAAAACAAACAAAAGAAGAGCTATCTTTCCATAATTGCTGCATAAACACATAACAAAGTATGTAATTGACAATAGTGTCATTTGATTCAGCAGCAAGTTTACTTTTCAGAAATGTGTACTTTATGGGGGTAAATATTAGCTACAATTTGCTTATTTGAGATTTTGTAGAAGATGTACCTAGCCCTGAGCTTATTGTTGAAAGGAATTTTTAAGAGGCTCCATAGGGTTAAAAGAAATGTTTTGCCATCTGATTTAATTGCACAAAGGAAACCTTTATTGGCATCTGAACGGCAAGATTATGTGGAAAAAAAATCAGTGGTCAATGAAAATTTTCCAGTTGTAAAAGTTCCATGATATGTATCCCATGTTCAAATGGATTTGGTGAAACCATCTTTTCATATGGTACCCGGTATATCTCTGAGATGATGACGCACCCTCTATTGGCCAATGAAGATAGCAGCCTACTTTAAGATCCACTGTAGAGTGTAGTTTGCCCATGATTACACTGTATGTGCATCAATATGACCAAATGCATGAACAGTTAGTGTTTTTGTTACAATCCGATCAGACCTAATCACATATGAAGTGGGCACATTTTAGTTCAATTGCCATGGAAAAGTCTTTTGGCCCTTGTGTGGCTGATTTCAACTCTTGCTTCTACATTGTTATTTGTTCAGTTGATGTACAATCATAAGATAGACTTTGACACATCATAAGTAAACTGAAATTGATTTGTTTATCTTGCATTTGGTAACAGTAGATGGATGATTGTATAGCAGCAGAAAAAAAAAAAAAAGGAGTTGAAAGGCAACCAATCTCTTTTGCAGCCAGCATGAACTTAACCTTTTGCTGGATAGCATAGGACTAAATCGACAGTTTTCCTTGGCACAATCTATGGAAATTGTGCTAAGTGGGGCATGTTGTCTTGCAAAGTCTCATCAATAATTTCACTCAGAGTGTTGGCCACTGAAGAGCAAATCAAGTAAAAAAAAAAAATGAAGCCAGTGACATTTTATATCTGGATGATTTTGGCCGATTTGAGCTGGGAAGTGTTAACTTTGTGCCAGGGACTGTAGGTGATAGCTCTAACAGTTGTCAGAATCAAGCAGACTATGTCTACATTGGCCACTCTTCTGGATCATACTGTCTCCAGCACAAGAGTCTGACCTGCTACACTGCGCCAAGACATGTCATCGAGGATTTTCGCAGGCTGACAAGTACACACCAACATCCTTTTTTAGGAGGAGCCTCTGCAGACTGGCACCTAGGTGTCTGGATGTGTCCAAACTACCTAGATTTGTTGTTGCACTGAGTTCAGTCAGACAGCATGTCTTTGTGTCTGTGGTCTGTATGACCAAGGATAAGAGTTAAGTGAGAAGATTCATAGTTTATCTGCTGAACAAAAGAGAAATTAATGAATTTTTACCCCCCTACCGACTCAAAGAATCCTGCTTTTGTGAAATTCACCAACTTTGCATGAGTAACTCCTGATTAAACCATGAATAATTCATGTATACTTTACAGCCAACCATTCAAATTGATTTAACCCTGAAAAGAAAGTTCATTTGATCATGAACTGTCAGGATTACTATACTGTATTTTTCAGAATCATCGATCCATGATTCAACCATGAATAATTTACTTAACTTTAAAAAATTTGTGGAGTTAGAGTTCCAAGATGTTATATTTTATGTTAAATAATGTTGCCAGCTAAAGGTCAAAGGTCAAATAGACTAATTGGTGAGGTTATGATATTAAAGAACTTGATTGGCATTAACCATTGCATATGGTGTATAGCCTTAGCTCAGTGAACAAGATGACATCAAAGCATACGAAGAGTAAACATCATAACAGGTATTAAGAAACTGTGGTATTGCACTGGTACACTCGATACTCAGCAGCCCACTAAATTGAACTTTAACTGGAAGACTGAAGTGATGAAGTTAATAATGTGATGACAAACCAGTGGATTGTTCTGACCCATTGTTTTAATGTAAGTACATGTGACTTTGTCATTGTCATACAGGTTATAGAATCAGGTATCAACAGCAATTATTATTTTTTTTTCAACCCAACTGACCAGTTCAACAGTTGGCTTTCATAACGTAAAACACAATTGTTTTACGTCATCCCACGTACAAATAATGGATAACGTGGACATGCAAAATTCAAGGTAAAAAACAAACGCAGCAGTCTTTGGGCAGTCTCTGAAGAGTTCAGACAGAACGAAACCGGTCAGACCAAACCTGAAGGCAAAAGTCTCCAGTCTCAGGTGAAAGCTACACAGACAGGCATCTTTCGCCGTCTTGGCCCTTGCCTAGTCTTTCTATTGTCAACAGCAATTATGTCTTCAGGTAATTTTTGTTTCAGTAAATGCAAATGTACTACAATTAGGTATAAAATACACTGCTAGAAATAATCAGTAGCCTGGTGGCCAAATGCCACCATAAAGGGGACTGGGCAACCTTATTTTGTAAGAAACTGAGGACTAGTGGCCCAAATTTTCCAGATTAAACAATGGGTAATACACTGTAATACAAGAGGTGGCTCTTGAAATACATTTTTGGGCTACCTGTGACCCCCCCCCCCCCCCCCCCCGCTGAGTTTTTAGCACTGTAATATATTTTTCATCTTCAATTTTACCACTGGAGAAGACTTGACAAAATCTCTTATTGGTGCTTTTAATTGTTTATATCTGCCAGTTTTAATGGCAAGAGAATGAGCTAAAATTCAGATATAATTTGACAGTAAAATGCTGGTTTAAGTATGGCTCACTGTCAAGAAGGCTTTCGAACTGACAGTATGTCCTCAATTTGTGTTCATTGGAATGTTGTGAGCCATTTATCTGTGCAAGTCACATTTTTCATGGACAGAGTGCATCTGTCAGTGTAACCCAAACACAGTGTGTTTAGGGTTGTTTCCACCAAGGTTATGCCAAATTTCTTTTGAATTAAATACACACAAAAGTTCCCTTACATTTTATATAACAGTTGCCTTCTTGTTCCTTGAATTCATGGATCTCTGGTTAAAATTTTTGTGTACACAAGGAATACACATTTCCATAGTGTGAATGAGACCAGTATTTAATAGAGATAGAAGTTATTTTAGTTAATAGAGGATAGCTCTCCAGCTCCCCTCTGACTGCACCATTTGTTGCTTTTCAATAGCTCTCCAGCTCCACTCTGAATGCACCATTTGTTGCTTTACAATACACACAAAGAGTAAATTTACAAAAAATTGATGTGAACACTTTCTGAACTTGGCTTATCACAAAGATATTAAAAGTTAACATGCGTTCAGGCCCTTTAGTAAGAACAGGCTTCAAACCTCACTTCCACCAGATCAAAATGGGATTATGGGTGGATTTAAGAATTTTTCAGATAATTTTACATGATTGCTAAAAGAACACTTAGTTGTACATAGTAAATGACCAGAATTAATTGAAAATGATTACTTTAGTTTTAGACATATTTACAATTAATTTCTGGGTGTTGCAGCATTCTTGTAATTTGACCACTGGGTTTTGGAGTCTCTTAGTGGTTCACACAGTATTGTAAGATCAGCAGCATATGTATACATTAACACAATAGACCCTTTTTAGACCCAAGAGGGCAGCACATGAGGATGATCATTTGCATAATTTTATTTATTTGCATAACAACACATCCCTTTGAAGCTTATGTTAAGCAATCATCCATATTTATGCAAATGAACACCATCAAGGACTACCATCTGGGGTCTTAAATTCCAATATTAAACCTTAGATCATGCCGCCCAAAAGGATCACATGAAGTGTCCAGTGTATCAGCTGAATACAAAACCTTGCTTCACACCAGCATTACAACGAAATGCTTCAGTCATCCCAGGGTCTATTGTAACACAATATTGTACATCTTCATATATAGTCACAAAGCAAGAACAGGGAGAAATTGCTGGATACTCCATGTACCAGTAATTTATATTGTAAGGCTTGATGCCAGCCAGAATCAAATGCATATATGAAGTCTACAAAACATGCATATAATCTGCCTTCAAATATACTGTTTACATACTTAAAACAATGACAATGCCTCTATTCTCAGGAATAACCCTTTTCAAGGCATGGGAGAATTACAAAAATACATGTATACCATGCACGAGTGTCATCAGGATATATGCATAGTTATATACAGAATAGGTCAGACTGTTCAACAGATATCACATATTCTGTACTATTCGTTTGGTCTGATATCACCTTAAGTTTCTCATGTACTTCTGTTGTTACAAGGACATTCTATATTTGAAGTCATCCTCAGATTTCTAGTAGTGTTTTATACTGTGTCTCCTGGCATACCCACAACAAACAGGAGCAAATGTACCAGTGACAATGCAAGTTGAGAGAAGACAAATGTACCAGTGACAATGCAAGTTGAGAGAAGACAGTGAATTGAGTACAGTTGGTTCATGTACATATAGATACAGTCAGTGGTGTTTACTGTATAGGGCCACCATTGGTGCCACAGAAAAGTGGCCCCATGCAGAAGGTGACCTGTCACCACAGGTAAGTTAACAAAGAAATTGGCTCTTGTAGCCAGGGAAAATGTGGCCACCAAGAACAGGTGACTTATCATGGCAGTGGCTGTAAACAGCAGGTTCCACTTATCAACATGTAAAAAAATCAAGACTATCATCTAAACATCTACCATTCAGAATGTGGAGGCCAGCCGATATGAACGTCCAGTAATTGCTGGCCATTCATATTTACCTTGGATTTGTCCATATTGCTCCTGTGCACAGGCATATTAATGACATAAAACTGAAGTAATGGAATATTTTTCTCAGGGTCATCAGAAACAAAATCCCATTCGTCTGCAGTGTGGGCATTAAAGCCTCCACAGACAACACACCACCCTTGCATGCAAATTTGAGCAATACCAGATTCCGAAACTTCAAAAATGTCCTCTCTTTTTTGTGAGAAAGTCTATCCAGGAGAGCTGACAAATAGACATATGCAAGGTATATATCTTTTGGAAAAAAATTAAAGAATGCTTTATAAAGTCATACACATAGTATTCCCAAGTTTGTAACAGGCAAAGTTTTGACTCCAGGTTTAAAATTCTTCTTAATATGTACCACTGTGCCCCCCCCCCCCCCAAAAATGTTTCTTTTCATTGTTTGATTTTATATGTGTATTAGTTTGACAATCAGTTAAAGTTTGTTCCTCCTTACTACAATGGGCTTCTACCAAACCTGCTACATCAAATTTCTTTTTTTTTCTGGACAAAGTTATGAAGCTTGCATTATTGCTGGCCCTTGATTAGTGAAAAAAGTCCAACTATATTCCAATAGCCTACTCAGATGCTATTAAGTGGTACCATTTGGTGAGATGGCCTGAATCAGAAAATACTAATCAGCAGCAAGACCAACAACTAAGTGTGAGAGGTAAATGATTAACAACAGAAAGATGATAAAGTAAGACTTACAAAATGTTCAAGTTTATAATTCAAAATCTGCTGGTCCATGCGTATCAATGGCTCTGTTAGGTATATTTGCATGAATTCCTGAGAACCAGTTATAATACAGACACGTTACTGCTTGGCACTAGAAGGTTACAGCATTTACGATGAGTGTTCCCATGTCCAGGTCTTTCTGTAAGAGACACTTAAATCTGGTTGTTATATTTATGGCAGCACATCACCGGTACACATCTTCATGTGTTGGGCATAATTGAACAGATTGCGTAGCACTGGTTATGTACTGTCCTATTGTATAATAATTCAAATTGGCACACATTCAATGTTACACTTCAGGTAGAAAATTGGTGGGTTTCATCAAGTATGCATCAGCAGGCAATGTCATGAATCAGCTCTATATTGTGTCAATGGAGCTGGTTATAACGATTCAATTTAATCAACCAAGTATTATTAGTGATTTGACGCACTTTCCAATTCCCAAAGGCATTCATGTATGTAGTTCCTGTCCTTCATATGGCCATCTAGTTTATACGTCCAATCGTCTCTATGCTGGTCACTACGGTCATAATCAGACTGCCACAAGTTTGGCAGTTGCGAAAATTCATTTGTTTCCTAGTTATCAGGATGGGGTTGCTCTCTGTCGTGTTAGTAATGACGTGGCATCGTTTTACAGCGTTACTGGTCATCGTGCGGGTACTTGGGCAAATAGGAAGGTCAGTTGTGTTCACATTCACTCTGATGTCTCTGCTGGTTTTGGGGTTGTAGCTCCTCTCTTCTGACTTATGGGATCATTGATTTTGAAACTCTTTTTTTACCCTCAGCACATAAAGTGCCGGAGGGTATTGTCAACCCCTTCGTCGTCCGTACGTCTTGTCAACGTTACCGCAATATTTCAAAAAATATTCGAAGTAGCTCTACCCAGTATTTTTGTCACAGGACCTTATAATGGACCATGTTCCTATTGAAAATCAGCTGCCTCTGATTATTTTTAAACTTTTTATGAAACTTTTAATGTGTGGGGTCAACCCTGACAATGTTAGCACGATATCCTAAAAAATATTGACCACTTCTTTATCAAATTTTTGTCAGAGATATATTTAATGATGGACCAGAACCCTATTCAAAACCAGCTTCCTCTGATTATTTTAAAACTTTTTATGAAACTTTTAATATATTTATTTGAAAGCCGTCCATGTGGCGTCAACCCTGACAACATTACCAGTACTTTTAAAAAATGCTGGTCACAGCTTTACCAAATTTCTGTCAGAGATGTATCTTATGATGGACCAGAACCTTATCAGCTTCCTCTCATTAATTTTAAACTTTTTATGAAACTTTTAATATATTTATTTGAAAGCTGTCTATGTGGCGTCAACCCTTACAATGTCACCATGATATCTCAAAAATACTGGTCACATGCTTTACCAAATTTCTGTCAGAGATGTATCTTATGATGGACCAGAACCCCATTTAAAACCAGCTTCCTCTGATTAATTTTTAAACTTTGAATATATTTATTTGAAAGCTGTCTAAGTGGCATCAACTTTGACTAAGTTACTGCAATATCTCAAAAATACTGGTCACAGCTTTTCCAGATTTTCAGAGATGTATCTTATGATGGACAAGAACCCAATAATAAAACCAGCTTCCTCTTATTATTTTTAAACTTTTTATGAAACTTTTAATGTACTTACTTGAAGGCCATCTGAGCGGCACCAACCCTATTTAAAACCAGCTTCTTCTTTGCATATATGAACTTTTTATGAAACTTCAAAGTGTTTATTTGGTAGCCATCTGAGTGGTGCACAAGGAGACAATGTTACCTTAATATCTTAACAATGATCCAACACAGCTTCACCAAATTTTTTTTGGAGATGCACATTATAGTGGACCACGTTTCTATTTAAAACCAGCTGCCTCTCATTATTTTTAAAGTTATGAAAATTTTGAAGTATGTATTTGATGGATGTAGGAGTGACACACCATACAGTGGTCTCGGTCACCAGCACCTGCCCCAACACATCCAAAAGTGCTCTTTCATTTCATAGACAACAATATGGAAATATTATGAGTATTCTACTAAAAATGATCAGAATTGAGGGGAAAAAATTGTGGGCGCTGAGGGTTATGCGTTCTCTGAATGCTATTTTTATGTAGAAGCTGTGATTGATAGTGTTTTGCCAAGTGCTGAGATTCTTATAGTTGCTATATTTCACAAGATTCAATGGTTCTTTAGTACATGTTTGTAATTGCACACAAGTTTCACTGTATCTTTCCTTGTGATGTGGATACCTTTGTGTTCAAAAATCGACTGATCTCCAAGCTGAAAACAAGACTCTTATAATATGCACTGAATGTTATGTGTGGTACTCTTTATTCTGTACATATTAGGTTAGACAAACACATGATTATCACAGTCCTCTTGTTGAAGTAAGCCGCCTGTGATGGCATATCCATGTTTGCAACAAAATACCACACAAGTGTCATTCTTTGAATCCTGTCAATAACCTGTTAGCTCAACCAACTTGTCCATCAGTGAGGCTACAATATAAATTAGTGTTACAATAAAATTGGTGTCAAGCTATGTCCCTCTATTTCAGACATCGTAAATTCCTTGGCCAGATCATGAGAGGTGATGGGGATGCAGCTTGGGTTGATCACTTAAAAAGTTTCTTTAGTAGGTCATGGTGCAGCAATTTGTATGCCCTCGCTGGGGGGGGGGGGAGCTTATAGATTTGCCCTTGTCCCCCCATTCCTCGGTCCGACATTAAAATTATTGTCAGATTTGTGACGCGCATATCTACAACAAACTTTAGCCACCAACAAATGCAATCATTTAACTAGGAAAGATGATTTGCTGCATAGCAATTCAGTGTGTGTGTCTTCAAAGCATATTGGCATGGTAATGTACAACTATTCCACAACACAGGAGTAGAAGTTGGAATGGCATTTCTATCTATTATAGCTTTGAAGTTATTCAAGATTTAAAATTTCAAATGGTGCTATTTAGCATAATTTAAATTGCTACAACTTTCATACTTAATTCATTAGGTGCACAATGGTCAACAACCCCCTAGTAGAAGTTGGACTGACATCTCTATCTATAATAGTTTTGAATATATTCAAGTTTAAAAATTTCAAATGCTGCTAATTAGCATAATTTAAATTGCTACAACTTTTGTTTAAAATTCATTAGATGCGCAATAATCAATCCTAGTAGAAGTTGGAATGACGTCTCTATCTATTACACTTTTGAAGATATTCAAGATTTAAAATTTCAAATGCCCCTAATTTGCATAATTTTTAAAATCTTTATTGGTTTGTATAAAATGGTCCAACTCCTTGTATGCAGGTACAATCATGCCAAGTTTGGAGTTTCTATGTATAATAGTGTCCGAGAAAAGTGTCGGAAAAATTTGCTAGAGAGAGAGAGAGAGAGAGAGAGAGAGAGAGAGAGAGAGGGAGAGAGAGAGAGAGAGAGAGAGAGAGAGAGAGAGAGAGAGAGAGAGAGAGAGAGAGAGAGATGGAGCGATTAGTGTCTTTGTACCAGACCATCTTGTGAACCTGCTCATTGAAATCACCAGAGGTGGACAAAACTGGCTATAGGGCAGTCATGAAGTACGTGCAACTGAAATGGCTAACTCCAACACAGATACATGCTGACATGGTCTCCACTCCGGGGGATGATGCCCCTCCCTTTTCCACTGTTACAAAGTGGGCTGTGGAATTCAAGGGTGGCCGAGAGAGCCTTGACGATGACACGCATCCAGGAAGACCTTGAACAGCAACCATTCCCGAAAACATGACCTGGGTGCGTGACATGGTGATGGCTGATGGATGATTTAACACTGAACATATTGCCAGTATTTTCGGCATCTCTCATGAGAAGGTTGAGCACATTATCATCAAAGAGTTGGGAATGACACAAGTTTCTGCAAGATGGGTGCCAAAGCTCTTGTCAGCGGGTCAGAAACATGTTAGATTCCTGGCATTCCGGGACTATTGATGCCATTTTGAACCAGATCCTGATGATTTTTGGGCTCGATTTGTAACCATGGATGAGATCTAGATTCATCGCTTTGAACCAGAAACCAAAAGTCAGTCTTAACAATGGAAGCATCAGGGATACCCCCCTCCCCCCTCCCCCCCTCCCCCCCAAAGAAAGCCAAGTCGGTTCTTCTGTTGGAAAGGTGGTGGCTTCAGTCTTTTGGGATTCCAAGGGTATTCTGCTGATTGACTATCTTGAAAACCAGACTATCCCAACTATCAATGGAAGATATTATGCTGACCTACTGAGACAGTTACATGAAGCTATCAAATCTACGGTAAGTGACGGGGAATGCTCACTAAAGGAGTCTTGTTCCACCAAGACAATGCTCCTGTTCACAAATCGGTGGTTGCCATGTCAGTGATCCATGATTGTGGCTTCAAACTCATTGACCATCTATCCCTCTTATTCACCTGATTTAGCCCAGTCAGACTTCCACCTGTTTCCCAAAATGAAAAAGGAACTAGCTGGTCACCATTTTCCTTGTAATGATGATGTCATTTCCGCAGTGAATGACTTTTTTTAGGGTGGCTAAAGAAAATTTCTTCTTGACTGGCATCCAGGCCTTGCAGCATCTCTGGCAAAATTGTGTAAACCTGGAAGGGGACAGCTAGGCTTAGAACTTTTCAGCCATTCCTCATAAAAAAACATTTGAGGCACAACTGTGAAACTTAGCAGGAACGTTTATCAATACATTAAGGTGTGCACCTGGGGTTTTGTTTGTCTCTTGGATTAATTGTTATGTGTTAATTAATCATTAATTAACTTGATAGGGAAAATGCTGATTTGATGTTAGACTTGTCAGATTTGTGTCGTATGTATCCCAAAAAGTATTTGAGGTACACCTATGTAATTTGGTGGTAATATCAATCAATATATGAAAATATGCACCTGGGGTTTTGTTTGTTGCTTGGATTTATAATTATCCTCTGACAATTCATCATTTATTAGTGAAAATGTTGATTTGACATAAGACTTGTCAGATTTGTGTCACATGTATCCTAGAAAGTATTTAAGGTACACCTACAAAACTTGGTGGGTGTGAAGGTTAATCAATATATGGAAATATTTTGTTTGTCTCTTTCATTAATTAACCCCATTTTCATTAATTTACTTAATGAAAATGTCTATTTGCTGAAAATGTTGGCTCATTTCAAACTTGTGTCGTGTATTTCACAAAGCGTTTGAGGTACAACTCTGAAACTTGATAGCAACATTAATCAATATGCGAAGATGTGCCCCTGGTGTTTTGATGAGTATTGTTTCTTGCCAAACTTGTGCAGGTGTAGCTCATAAAGTATTTCAGGTTTTGCTATGAAATTTGATAGGAATATCAATCAATATATGAAAAGTTATGTGTGTATAATTATTATCCATGTGAAGATTTGACAATATGTTTGAAGTCTTACACCAGTCACCTGCTACTCTTTCCAATGCTGATGAGGGGCAACGGCAGGTGGGAACATCTGTGTCATTTGCACTTTGTAGTTATTTATTTATTTTTTGTGCTTTATGGTGATATGTTTAATACCATGCGACATTGAAACTATAAGAAATGTAGTTTAGGGGTAAAGATACAGGAATATTATCAAGTTTCTTCGCCGCAAAATCAAAAGTAACATGTCCCCAACAACTCCTCCCTGTTGCATTTAATTGATTTACAGTGGAAAGTCAATGGAGCAGGTTTGAAGGAAGATCGAAACTCATATCTTATGCGTAGGCATTCAGCATCCAGTCAATTAAGACTTTAAATGTCACTACTCTTGGGATTGGGGAGATGTGATGCAAGTATGTAATATTGAAATGTCCACTAAACTGCATCTGTTGAACAGACTTTCAACAGTACCCAGATTTAACACAGCTGTGTAGACTACTGCCCTTCTTGTATGGTCACATCCAAGTGCACCAGAAATGTGACCTTACAGCAGGGGTGGTCTATCATGAGGGGTTACATGTAATAAAATGAAAGTAGCACACTTGCTGCATGAAGAGGTGACCTCTGTAGAGGGGGATGGCCTCTCACTGAGGGTCCCCATAGGAGAGTGACTGTTGTAATGCTGTTGGTAACTTCATCCTGTGGTTGGCAGAATTGTACTTCACTTGCACTTGCTCGTCATTTTCTATACCTGTGGTGAGTGGTATGTGTGCCATGTTCCCACATAAGCATTGGTGAGTGGTATGTCTGCCATGTTCCTACATGAGCATTCATATGAGGACTCAGAGCCAAAAATGTCACTCTGTATTGGATGAATGATGTGTCTTTAACGAGGGACATCTTCCTTGGGTGAGGGTGTTTGTTATTACAGAGCATCCCAGCTCGCCTATGTTATACGTGGGAGATCTTCCTCCTTAAGGTACTGAAAAGTTGGAGGGTGAGCGCTGAAGGCACAAAGCATAGCTAGGGGGCCGTGGGATATGCTCCCCCAGGAAAATATTGAGATTTGCACCTTCATTTCCAGCATTTTGAACCATTTTAGGCACCTTCATAAACATATTCCGTGCATATATAGTACAACAGGACAACAAAGCAGTACAATGTTACAGCCACCGTTGGAATAGTGCTGCTTTTTTTTTTTAAATTTTACAAAACGTGGGAGACATTTTATAAAAAGTGTGAGAGTGGGAGACTGTGTAAAAAAAGTACGAAAAAAGGGGAGATATCCCGCCAAGGTGTGAGTCTTTGAGGCTCTGTTATTGTCACCACTAATAGAGAGCAGTAGGGTAAGGTGCTTTCCATATTATTCACAATGGTGCCCCCCCCCCCCCCCAAAAAAAGAAAGAAATAAAAGCAAAACCTGGTTTATTAACACAGGCAAATCAACCAAGCTAACTGACTTTTGAGGAATTCGTTCTCAAATTGCAGCGAACAGGTAGAATTTGTAGTGGAATTAAGTCACAAAGTCTGTATGTCAGCAGGTAACTCTTATAGTTAATAAAAAATATTAAATATACACCACACAGGACAGTCACTTAGTTTATGTTTTTGTAAAAGTCTCTTATTATTAGTCTTTAACCTATGTATTAACCCTTTGTAAACATCTCATGTAATTAGTCTTTAACCCATGTATTAACCCTTTGCTGGTCCAAATAAGACTGATTTAGTGGCTTTGCTTGCCATTGGTTTTGCACAGTGTGCCCTACCAATGGCAAGGAAAGCTGTTGACCTGGAGCATGCATTCATGATTGGTCTGATCTAAAATTCTGAACAAAGCATAGTCTATGAACATGAAACTTTAATTCAAATAGTGAAACAGACGACAATGTATACCGGGGGGATGGGGGTGGGGATATATGTTGGAAAGGGTTGATAGTTGTGTATAACAGTGTACTTTCAACAATTTTATACTCGGTGAGTCTCTAATGTATGTGGGATTTCATTCCATAAAACACCAGCTCTGAAACTAAAGGAAAGCTGTCCACACTAAAATCTGCAACTTGGCAGGTTTTTGTAAGATGACTGCCTGCTACCATACCCAGGGTTTACGCAAGTAAACTGCTCACCAAGGAAATGTGGATATAAACCATTCAGACATTTGTTCACTAAGCTACTGTCGTGAAGTCTGATACATTCCTGCACAATGAGTCAGTTTGAAATGGCTCTGACTTCTTGAGCTGGTGTTTCATAAGGCACCTGCAAATAACTCTACCTGCATTTTTACCTCAGCTGACTTGTTAGTCAGCTGAGGTTCTTCGGTGGTTAGGCATCCATCGTCCATCTTTCTGTCATCCACAATTTGCATTTTTTACTTCTCCAAATCTGTCTGCCAGACTCGCTTCAAACTGGGTGGGAATGTGCCCTGGGTGGGTCTCTACAAAATTCAAAAGGTCACACTCCATCGATTTTTTTATCTTTATGAATTTTTGTTCTTTTTATATCTGTTTGTCAGTCATCCACAATTCATATTTCTAATTTCTTCTCCAAAACTGTCTGCCAGATTCCCTCCAACCCTTAGGAATGTACTTGCTCCGTTGATTTTTCAATTTTTTTAAAAAAAATTTTGTTTGCCTTTTTTGGCAAAATCTAAAAAAAAAAAGTAGTAATCTTCAAAACTGCCAAGCCAATTGCTTGAAAATTGCATAGGGATGTGTCTGGGGATCCCTAGACCTAAATTTGTTAAACAGGGGGTGCTGCAAATTCTTCATATTTTTCAGCAAGTTTGTGTGTGTTTTCACTTTGTTTGACTTCTCTCAAAACCATGTCTGAGATTGTGCTGAAACTTGATCTAAATGTACCTTGCAGAAGGGTCAAATGAAGTTGCTCACTAGGTGATGATGTAGTGGATCCCTGAGTTTTAACAAATTTATGAATTTGGTACTTGTCTGTCAATTCATGTATTCCTATTGCATGTCAGTGGGGATTGCAATGGTAATTCACATTTTTTACTTCTTCACCAAAACTGTCAGCCAGATTCACCTCAAACTTGGTGGGGAAAATACCTTGAGTTGGCTTCTACTAAGATTGTCTTAGTGGTGATGCTCCAGTGACTTTTGGATTTTGTATGAAGTTTATTGGCCATTTTTTTGCAAAATCTTGCAAAAATTTTTCTGAAACCACATGGTCAACTGTTTTAAAAAAAACATAGGAACACTTTTAGAGAGATGCTCCAGTGACTTTTTGATTTTGTATGAAGTTTACTGGCCATTTTTTGCATTGGTTGGGCACAATGTGCCCAACCAAAGCAAGGAAAGCTGTTGACCTAGAGCATGTATTCATGATAGGTCTTATCTCTAATTCTTAGCAAAAATGTATTTTATGAGCAGAAAATTTTAATTCAGATGGTAAACAGACGACAATATATCCAGGTGATTTTGGGTGATTTGAGTGGGTTAAATCTCTGTGTAAACAGTCTCCATTCCATCATACACATACAGTGGTCTCCCTCTTATAAGGCCATCCCAAATGCAGCCAAAATGTGGGATTATAAGAAGAGTGGCCTCTCTTGAAGGGGAGAATATAATGGAAATACCATACTTTCTGCACAAGAATGCTGACCTTTCAAGAGGGGTGGCCTGTGGTGAGACAGGCCGAAAAAGAGGGGGATCACTGTACTCCAGTTTCTGGCACAAAGGTTGTAAAGTAATCCTGGTAGTGTTGCATTGGAAGTGCATTGCTGGAGTTTGGCAAAACATTGAACCAATGTGTTAATACCCCCGTTGGCTTGCCACGGATGTGCACTGCTTGCATGACAACAGACAAGTCACTCTCACACCATATAAGGTGGATGTATGCAGTTTCTCAACAGTCCTTGATGAAGCTAGACTGGATCAAAACATATCAGACAAAACTCTATGATTGCAGCTACTTTTCTTTGTGAAAATTCAGAGTTTGCTGAAACTTGCAACCCCCCCCCCCCCCCCCGCGTCTTCCTATGGATAGCCTGAACACACTAGTAGATAAAATATGGCATTTACTTGGGTGTGTTGTGTGTACATGTATTC
This sequence comes from Hermodice carunculata, assembly GCA_964020975.1. Lineage (NCBI taxonomy): Eukaryota > Metazoa > Annelida > Polychaeta > Eunicida > Amphinomidae > Hermodice > Hermodice carunculata. The sequence continues at coordinate 96,599,752 of OZ026613.1, read as the reverse complement.
TGTTGGCAGATAGCAGGAGCTCACCAGTGGATGAAATATGGACTTTGCTTGGATGTGCTATGTGTACATGTAGGCCTATTGTGGGGTATAAAGGGATCAGTATTGACAGCAGATGAAGGCCTTTGGGGAAATTAAAGGAGTGATGTGATGGTACAGGTATTACTTGTGGGGCATTTTATTACTTTTTTTTTCTGTCGTCGGCTCCGATTGTGTGACCTGGTTCTGGGTACACAGGGAGTCTGTATTGCACTCAGTTGAAGAGGCAAGGAAAACAGGAAGAAGCCATCTTCCTGTCACTGCATTGATGCTAATTATATCTGAACCCATCTACCCTTACCACACTGAAACCCGAGAAAACACCACATAAGAAAAAGTTCCACCTTTTACATGCTTGAAAGCATGACTAGCTGGAGGCATCCTGTAGTGCTGTGAACAAATACAGCAATGCCATTTGTGTTATAACAATGTCACAAGACTACTGGGTCTAATTGATTAAGTGTATTGCTCTAATGCCTCAGATTGCTTTCATGTATACATATGTGGGCAGACTTGGTACAGGGAAGAGCCTATTATGTGTGTTTTTTCCCCATGTTTTTCTATTGCCACTTGTTTGCATGTTGTATTGTCTGTGGATATTGGAGATAATATTGTTGAGTGGGACTTTCGTCATGAATTTTTGTGTGTTAAGGCTATTTTTTTACTTTTTTCAAGAACAACCGACAGAATCATTTGAAATTTTATCGGAATATGTAGAATGAAGACGATAAAAAGCTAGCCAAAATAAAAAGGATATGTTAAGTTTTGACAAAGTTATGGGATATCAACGTGTGGGAGTGTGCGTCAGTGCCTACTACAAGTATATAGGAACAATACAGGGCTGATTGTGTTGCGGTAATCTGAAAACTTGTATGGAATGATTTGCCTTTGCATACAGATGTTCCCTAGATGGATCATCAAATTTGTGAAGGAGATGATAAAGCAATAAATGTACACATCTTCTGACAGGGGATGGAAGTACAGTATATGTATAGAGTAGTAAAATCTACCTTTGCAGAAGCAGCAGGCTCCCATCAGCCAAGCACAGGATAATCATGATTTTTTTTTTTTTTTTACTTGGAAGGGGGGGGGGGTGTATTAGGATGAGAACTTCCAAATTTGAACATATGAGAGATGCCATATCTTTCTCCAAAAATTACAAGTAATCTTAGAGATGATCAAGCTGGAAACACGAACTAATAATTAATTAAAGATTGAATGATACTTGTAATGGGCATTTTTCCAGGTTTATTGAAGATTGAAAAAGTTTCACCAATTAGCAAAGTGTTCTTGATAATTACAGACCAATTTCCATTTCATCTGCAATATCTCGAGTTTGAGCAGGTTATATTTAACCTAACTTTGTGGATATTTTAAAGGTAATAAACATTAGTTTGCAAGTCAATATGGCTGGAGGGAATGCCGGTCAACAAAACATATGTTTTGAATGCACTAATAGATAGAATTGTAATGTAATGTTATGTAATGTAATGTAATGTAAGCTTTTATTTATTTAGGATATTTTATACAGCAAGGTACTGATTTCCAGTGAAGTCCTGCTTAAACTGAAAGCAGATCATATTACCAATAAATACAACTACAATAAACTGAAATACAATAAAATTGATAAAAATTGTACACTTACAACACAAAAGATTTAAAAATTAAGGCATTTGTAGGTAATTAGTGGTCAGCTAAAAAGGATTGTGCTTGAAATTGTTGATAGAGATTACATTTTACAGACGTATGGTAGCTTAGCCCAGTATCACACCTTGGTACATGTACACAGATTTCTTCCATGGCAGTGGTGTTATTGTAGCGGTAGTGTCAGATCTTGCTTAGCTGGAAATCATGTCGCATATGGATATGAGACAAAATGAAACCTTTTTTACAAGGAAATGTGGAGGGTTATTGTTATTCTTATTCAGACAGAGAAGGAGACCTACCTATGACTATTTTGATGGATCTATCAAAGGCTTTTGACACTTTAGAATACAATAATTTACCACAAAAATGGAACTGTTATGGTACAAAAGGAATACTTGAAAGTTCAAAGGCTTATTTTAACAATATAGAAAACAGTATGTGACCATAGATGATATAAAACCTCTTAAAAACAGACTGAGACACCACAAGGATCTATACAAGGTCTACTAGTATTCATAATTACTTGCTCTAAAGACCCCTTTCATGAAAAACTGCCTTTTTATGGTCAACTCCAAGGGGGATCTATTATGTTTTTGGGTTCTCCATCCATCCCTCAGTCTGTCTGTCTGTCTGTCTGTCTGTCTGTCTGTCTGTCTGTCTGTCTGTCTGCCTGTCTGTCTGTGGTTCCGTCCATCAACTGTTTTTTTTTTATGACCACAATATCCCAAGACTTGCTGGCCACATGAAAGTCAAACGCATCTCATTTGTACCTGAACAAAATTTCTTTATTGATTACATTTTGGTGACCTTGACCTGACTTTGAAGGTCACAGGAGCTATATATGGGCAAAGGTTGACTTTTCAATCCATGCTTTGCATTTGAATGCCCTTAGTTTAAGACTGGCCTTTCATTGTCCTGGTGTCTGTTTCTCTTATAAATTTACTTGTATTTTATGAAAGACAATCTGCAATGTAAGACAAAATTGTATTGAGACAAGTGCCCCATAATTATTTGTAAAGAACAAAACCCAAACAGATATTTCCCCAAAATTATACAGAGAAAGTTGTTAGATGGCTGAAAGTGAGCAAGTTATTCAACATAAGACAAAATTTAATGTGTTTTTCTGGCTGCTAAAGAAAGCAACAATCCATTCCTATGGAAATAGATTCAATAAAAGGTAACTGCATCGACAAATGTAACTTTTAGGCCTAACTCTGGAAAACACCTGAGTTAAAGTAAACATATGTAGAAATTTGTTCATAAGTTCGTTAAGAGTGAAAAAATGTAATTGAATGATGTCAACTTACAAAATATTGACCCCAAAATTGAAAGGTTATGCTTATTTTAAGACAGTATGATCTTATGATACTCAGTTTTATCTTATTTGTATGTTGCAGATCTGCTGTGCTTCCAGAACAAGATCTCTGAGAGGTGCAGTCGTGTACAAGTTACTAACAAGACATTTTGTAAGTTAATTTCTTCATAGCTTATTGCCTGGTAGTCTGTGAAAAACTTTTGCTTTCAGTGATCATACTCTGTAACAAAAGTTCTTGGTTTCAATGATCAGTCTACTAGTCTGGGTTGAATGGTTTTGGTTCCAGCAATCAGATTAATTTATTTGACTGTGGAATTTAAATGGACTGAAATTTTAAACCTATTCACTGCATCAAATGCAATGGCCATCAAAGTTAGAAAAATATTAGAAGAAAACAATACAAACCAAGTAGCTTTAATCTTATAGATGTTGGAATGACTGACAGTTTTCAGCTCTGCTGAATGACGATAGGTCACAGAGCTCATGGTATCACTCGTGCCTATCTGTCCATCTGTCTGTAAGCTTTTTGCTTGTGAGCGTGATGCAGTCCACATTTTTCAAGATAGCCCCATATAACTGTCAGGACTTCAAAGTGAATGAAAATCTAGGTTGAGTTTGATATTGGTTGTGCCACCTACAGTACAGTAAAACCTCCCTATACAGAACACCCTTGGGACCTGAAAAAAGTATTATGTAATATATGGGTCAAAATGTGAAAATCATGTGACCACTGTAGCATCCTTAATATTTGATAGATCTTCATGAAACTTAGTGGGATTGTGGAGATCAAAATCTAAGTTCTATATGATACTAGTGGTGCCACCTATAATTTGATGGAAATTATGAGCAAAAATGTCACAGGTTGGGGGCAATGTGCCCAATCTGTGCCAAGGAAAGCTGTTGACTCAGTCTTGTGCTAACCAGGAAAGGGTGAAAAATATTTTGTTACATTGAGATTTATAGCAAATTTGTAATAACTTAATTTTGTTGTACTTACCTTGTATTTTGTTCTTCAGAATTTTTGTGACATCAATAGAATAATTGGAAATATAGTATCGTAAGTAATCACTGCCTGTGCAATTGAACAGTTGTTGTAAACATGTGTATTTAATTTAAAACTGAAACACATTGGGTGCTACAGGCTTTAGCAGGTTAAAGCTGGCAAACAATGCATATGTCAGTGCTTTGTTGTAATACAATATGCTAGTAGAACTAAAAGTGTCAAACAGAAATTGATTATGGAAGTTGTTTCCATTAGAAAGAAAGTTGAAATGTATCCTTGCAATGTTAGTGTAGAGACTGAGTCAACAGCTTTTCTCAGCACACTCCAGGAACAGTGCCCAAAACACAGTGAGGACAGCTTTTGACCTGGACTGTCAGCTGTTGACCTGGACTGTTCTTCTTTCTGGGAACACAAACATGCTGGTACTTGGAATAAAATGACTTTTTATTTTTTTTATCTCTGTGTGCCAACACAGACATATTCTCTCTCTCTCTCTCTCTCTCTCTCTCTCTCTCTCTCTCTCTCTCTCTCTCTCTCTCTCTCTCTCTCTCTCTCTCTCTCTCTCTCTCTCTCTCTCTCTCTCTCTCTCTCTCTCTCTCTCTCTCTCTCTCTCTCTCTCTCTCTCTCTCTCTCTCTCTCTCTCTCTCTCTCTCTCTCTCTCTCTCTCTCTCTCTCTCTCTCTCTCCCCCCCCCAAAAGGCAGATTTAGCAGACATTTCACTTGAAAATTTTTATAGATAGAAACTCCACACTTGGCATGATTATACTTCCACACATGAAGTCTTTGAGCTTTTGTAAAGAGGTTCAACAGTTTTGGAAATTAGAGCCATTTGAAAATTTAAATATTGAGTATCTCCAAAACTATTATAGGTACAGGAAACCAATCCAACTTCAATTTATAGGTTTGTAACACTGCACATTTTTGTTATTTATGTGTGACCTCTAAGGGCCAATGGTCAAGGTCATTTGGACCTTTGAAATTTTAATTCAAGGAGCCATAACTCTTTCAATTTTCATCCAATTTTGACCATGTTGATTCAAATTGTAGGTATTGCAACACTGCATAGTTTTTTGTAATTTACATGTCACCTCTAAAGGTTAAAGGTCAGTGTCATTTAGACCTTTGAAAGTTTCATCTGGCCATAACTTGGTCAATTTTCATCTGATTTGGTTCATGTTGGGCTTAAATTGTAGATATTGTAACACTCTGTATTTTTGTAATTTACATGTGAGCTCTAAAGGTCAAGGTTATTTGGACCTTCCAAAGTTTCATATACCCATACCTTGGTCAATTTTCATCCAATTTTTACCCTGGACACATGAAGTGCCAGAGGCCATTGTCGTCCTGTGTGTCATCCATCCGTCTGTGAAATAATGAAACTTATCAACAGGTAGGAACCTCTGATACTGTTATCAAGGACCAAGTGGATAAAAACAAGGAGTTTAAATGCATTGTCTCAAATGAGGACAAGAAATTACCAATTATATGTGCAAAAAAATTGTCAAAATTCATAAAAACCCTTTTAAATTCAGGTTCATCATTGCAGCAAAGAAATGTGTTCGAAACAAGTTGCCGAACAACTCACTAAAGCTCTCAAACTTGTCAAAAATTCACATACTAACTACTGCAAACAAGTGAAAATGCATGTACGCGGGAGTGAATAGAATGTGGATTACATATAGCACAAGTGATATTCTACTAGACATTGACAAAATCAACAATAAGAATGGTGCCAATCCAATTCATACCTTTGAGTTCTCAACATTGTATACAAAGATTAACTTGACAGAACTAAACAACATGTTGATTTCAGTGTTGGATAAATCGTTCAAAGGTGGCACATGTCAGTATATTTATATCTGGTGCTGAGGTTAAATTTGATAAAGGTAAGAACAAAGCAATATCTTAAACGAAGCAAGAGTGTGCTCAAATGATAGAATACAGTATCAAAAATGCATACTTTTGCTTTGAAACCAGAGTCTATCAACAAATAGTAGGCATACCAATGGGAACAGATCCAGCCCCATATATTGCCAACCTTTATTTACATTTTTATTAATCGAAATGGATGGAGGAATTGGCAAAAACAAACTTTACAGCTGCAAGAAGATCATATTGTTACACAAGAAGATTTATAGATGACCTGTGTGCTTTAAACAATGGAGATGAAATCAAAGGAAATTGGAAAAACATATATCCCAAAGAACTAATATAAAATCTGGAAAATGAAAGTGATACAAAAGCTACTTTCCATGATCTGGATATAGAAATTAAAGAACAACCAGTATGTAACAAAAATATTTGACAAGAGAGACCAGTTCAAATTTGATATTATTTCCTACCATGATCTTACAGGAAACATTCCAGAGAAATAAGCATATGGAGTTTGTATCGGACAAGTGATATATATTGCTAGAAACACCACACTTTTTAGCGATTTTGTCAATAGAGTCAGAACTTTGTTGCAAAAGCTATGATGTAAAGGCTATAAAAAACAACTACACAAAACTCAGTTGAAATGTTTCTAGAGATATGATCAAATACCTAATGAATACAACACTAACTCAAGAACATTAGTCAATGTCAAGATGGAGCTTGAAATGACAAAGTGTAGTCCTCAAAGTGTTTCGAGTGGTAAGAGGGAAAGTACCTGGGGGTAAAGTATACTTAACCCACCTGGAGAATTTTCTGGAAGAGGTGGCTTCCAGCTAATACCTTAGTACACTTTACCTCATAACAGCTCTAGTCAACTTTATGGTGCTAAAAATTGTATTACTATTGACCTGTTTATACCAGTGTCAGTGTGGTGGAATAGTGTATGAAGCTTTTAAGTTTCAAAGGAGACATCCATCTGTCGTGTTGATGTTACCGCAAATATTCACTGTAGCTTTCTCAAATTTTTTTCAGAGATGCACCTTATAATGGACCAGGTTCCTATGGAAAACCATCTTTCTTTAATTATTTTAACACTTTTTATGAAACTTTTAATGTATTGATTTGAAGGCCGTCTGAGTCCCGTCAACCCTGATGACTTCACCACGATATCTCAAAAAGTATTAAATGTAGCTTCACCAAATATTTATCAGAGATGTACCTTACAAGCGACCTGGTTCTGATTGAAAACCAGCTTCCTCCAAGTATTTTGAATTTTTTAATGAAACTTTTAATGTATTTATTTGAAGGCCGTCTGAGTGGCGTCAATCCTGATGACGTCACCACAATATCTCAAAAAGTATTAAATGTAGCTTTACCAATTTTTTTTTTATGTACCTTACAAGGGACCTGGTTCTGATTGAAAACCAGCTTCCTCTAAATATTTTGAATTTTTTTATGAAACTTTTAATGTGTTTATGTGAAGGCCATCTTAGTGGCATCAACCCTGGGGAATTACCATGATATCTCAAAAAATATTCACCTTAGCTTTACCAAATTTTTTATCAGAGATGCACTTTATAATGGACAAGGTTCCTATGGAAGACCAGCTTCCTCTGATCATTTTTAAACTCTTTATGAAATTTTGAATGTATGTATTTGAAGGCCATCTGAGTGGCATCAACCCTGACGATGTTACCACGATATCTCAAAAAAGATTGGCCGCAGCTTTACCAAATTTTTTATCAGAGATGCCTCTTATGATGGACCAGGATCATATTAAAAACCAGCTTTCTCTTTGTATCTATAAATTGTTTATGAAGTTTTAAAACATTTATTTCAAGGCCATCTGAGTGGTGCACTGAGGGACGATGTTATCTTAATATCTCAACAAGAATGCATTGCAGCTTCACCAAATTTTTATCAGAGATGCACATTATAATGGACCACATTCCTGCAGAAAACCATCTTCCTTGTATTATTTTAAAACTTATGAAACTTTTTAAGTTTATGTTTAAAGGCTGTCTGAGTGGCATACAAGTGGACAATCTTGTTACCATAATATCTCAAGGATTTATCACAGCTTCATTAAATTTTTGGTGCAGTTACACCACATTATGGCACCTGTGAAGTTTAAAAAAAAAAAAGACCATTAAGGAAAAAAAAAGATTGTGGGTGCCAAGGGTAATCGCTTCTCTGAACACTATTTTTATCTTGTTGGACTTAACTTGTAGGTATTACAACACTGCATATTTTTGTAGTTAACATGTAACCTTTAAAAGTGAAAAGTCAAGGTTATTTTGCCCTTTGAAATTTTCTTCTCGCCACAATTTGGCCAATTTTCTTCTGATTTGGTTCATGTTTGGCTTAAATTGTAGATATTTTAAAACTGTACTTTTTTGTAATTTACATGTGACCTCTAAAGGTCAAAGGTCAAGGGCATTTGGACGTACGAAAGTTTGATCCAGCTAAAACTTGGTCAATTTTCATCCAATTTCAATCATATTGGACTCAACTTGTAGGTGTTGCAACACTGCATATTTTCTTTTTTTTGTAATCAACATGTAATCTCTAAAAGTCAAAGGCCAAGGGTATTTGGTCCTTTGAAATTTTCATCTAGCCATAACTTGGTCAATTTCCATCTGATTTGGTTCATGTTAGGCTTAAATTGTAGATATTGTAACACTGTGTATTTTTGTAATTTGCATGTGACCTGTAAAGGTGAAAGGTCAAGGTCATTTGGGCCTTTGAAATTTTCATCTAGCCATAACTTGATCAATTTTCATCCAATTTCAGTCATGTCAGGCTCAAATTGTAGGTATTGCAACACTGCACATTTTTATCCCCCCGCCCATGAAGTGGGCGAGGGGATATGGTAATGGGCACCGTCCGTGTGTCCGTCCTTCTGTCGGAAACAAATTTTGTCAGGCCCATATCTTCTACATTATTAATGCTACCTCTTCGAATTTTTTTATGATGGGTAGACCTTAGGTAATAGGTGTGCATAGGCATTTTTTTGTGTGGGAAGCAAGACAAATTTTGTCCGGGCCATATCTTCTAAACTATTAATGCTAGCCCTTTGAATTTTTATGGTGGGTAGACCTTAGGTAGTAGGTGTGCATAGGCATTGTTTTTTGTGGCTAGTTACTTCCATTAATTAATTAATTAATAAAGTTCATTAAGCAAGCTCAAGCTACAATACAAATTTTGTCCGGGCCATATATTCTAAATTATTGATGCCAGCCCTTTGATTTTTTTATGGTGGGTAGACCTTAGGTAGTAGGTGTGCATAGGCATTGTTTTGTGTGGCTAATTACTTGCATTAATTCATTAATTAATGAAGTAAGTAACAAAGTTCGTTAAGCAAGACAAATTTTGTCCGGGCCATATCTTCTGAACTATTAATGCTAGCCCTTTGAATTGTTTATGGTGTGTAGACCTTAGGTAGTAGGTGTGCATGGGCATTGTTTTCTGTGGCGAATTACTTCCATTAATTAATTAATTAATTAATTAATTAACAAAGTTCATTAAGCAAGCTCAAGATACAATACAAATTTTGTCCGGGCCATATCTTCTAAATTGTTGATGCCAGCCCTTTGATTTTTTTATGGTGGGTAGACCTTAGAGGGGATATGGTAATGGGCACCGTCCATGTATCCGTCCGTCCATGATTACTGTGGGCGGGGGATATGGCTAGCGTCAGCGGCTACTTGTTGTAATTTACATGTAACCTCTAAAGTTCAAAGGTCAAGCTCATTTGGACCTTTGAAATTTTCATCTGGCCATATGTACAACTTTTGAAGGCACGCAGACAGATATGCTTTGAAGCAAATCTCCTTTTCTAGTTAAATACTCTATAGATTCCTGGGAGAGGTACCTTGGTTTGGTTTTCATCTGGCTCATGGGAAATGATTTTTTCCTGACAAAAGTGAACATGTCATGTTTGTAGTCAGGAGCTGTTATTTTCAGGTGATGATGCTTTATTTATATCTTTTTTTTTTTTTTTTCAAAGTCTGCCTTATTACCTGTGGGAGATGGGGTGGGGTTTGGATTCACTAGATGCTAGTTTTGTCCGATCAAATACACAGTGTGAAACTGCAGATGTTTTATTGTGATGTAAGTGGAACAAGCAAATGAAACCTTTGACTGTTTTGAATCTTTAAGGATATATATCAGGTTACAATGGGTTAAACCATCATTTTTGCTATTTTCACACATGTTATGCACTTTTCCTTTAAGTTTTGTATGCCGGAATGAGATTTCAGGTTGTGTAAAGGAAAATTGTGAATTTTGGCAAAAGTATTGGGCCTGGTTCTCACTGTTTGGTGTGGCTTCGGCTGGGGACAAGCTAAGCTTCTAAGCTCCACCCTGCAGGAGCCTCATTTACATACAGCAGGTGTGAGCGCTTCTGCGCACGCTCCGCACAAGCAGACTACGATCAGCTGGGCAGGCAAACCGCATTATCGCTTTGTGTACAACTCTCGTTTGAACATATCCATATAAACTCAGACTTCCATCCTCTTGTTGCTCCAATACTTGTTCTTTCGCTCAGTTTCAGAGTTCCAACTTTACAAGTTGCACACACAGCAGCGGCATCAATACAAGCCTGCAACTGAGAACAGTCCCATAATCGGTATCCCTCTGCCTGTTCATTCACATCTCCTTGTTCACAACAATCTGTAGATCTAGCCTCGTGGACCACAAAGTCTCCGAGTTTCTGGGAACTAGCACTGCAGAAGCGTTTGTCCAGACCGGGTTGGCTTGTGGTGTTCACCGAATCAGTATCCGTGACCTTGGCCGCGACTTCGTTCGACCCTGACCATGCAATGCCAGACTCGCCCGGGGTCTCCGTGAGGCTCACGTCGGGTTGCAGGGTCGTCTCCACTGGAGGGAACTGATTGTAGTATGATCCTAGATCAGACGCTTTGAGTTCACTTGCAACTGACGCGGGCATCGGTCTGCCCCTAGGTTTTTTCTTTCTCGGCATCTTTGCAATAGCACTTTCTAATCACACAAATGTAAGCAACGATCCTGTGAACTTGATAGAAACTTTCTGAACTGAGACTGAAGTTCCGATTTACTGACACCTATACTGCCATTACTGGGCCCCACGCAAGACGGCAAACATCGTAGAACCCGGTTGCCCCGTAACCACCTGTCAGTCATTTGTCGGCCAATCAGGTTAAACTTGAGAAACCCCAACATGGAATCCAAAGTGACAGATGAGCATGATTATAACATTTTTGGATGTAAAACCTCTAAAATAAAGCATTCTTTGAAGTTTGATGCTCCAAACTTGTCCATTTACTCAACAGGTAGGAGTGTGTAACGGAATACCAAGGTGTCATTGCGATCAAAGGCCCAAAGAATAGCGTAAGTCCTATTGAAGTCGGCATTTGCTTTGAAAGCGTTTTTCTCGGCATCATTCCTGGCCTTTGTTTCTCAACTTCTTGTGAAATCAACTTCGTCAGTTTTGCTCATAAAGACCTGGGGTTTGTGGCAAACTGTTCACAAGAATGTAATCTTTAAAAACGTGTCTCAGATTTTTTCTATCTTGAGTGGTTTTCCCTCCACAGCGAGCCAAACGTCAAAACCTTTGATGTAAGAATGGAATGTCATCTTTTCAACTTTAAACGGGAGTATCTCCACAATAGCGCAAACAATGACAAAAATGAGACACGTTTGTGTAGAAAATCATGTCTGCTAGCTTTTGCAACAGAAATGCACATGCTCAAGCTCAAAATAAAAAAGTAGATTTAATAATTGTGTGATTTTTTTATGATCACTTTACCTGATTGTTGTGTCAACACAGAAGAACTTGTAAAAATGAAAATGCTATCAACTTATTCCCAGATTTATTAGCTTTCAGGAAATATATAGTTTATGGTACTTTTAACGTATTTTCAGACTTTTATTAAGTCATTTGTAAGACTCACGCGTAACCTGATATATACCCTTAAGCTCTCAAGTGTGTTTACCAGAAAGTGTGATATATTGTACGAGGAAAATATACCACATGCCATAGCAGCTCTCATCAAAAAAGCACCATATCCATGCATGCCTCCCCCCCCCCCCCCCCCCCCCCCGGGAATGCTGAAAACCCTGCAGCCTATAAATCACTGTTACACTCATAGATTATAGCTTACATGGGAAGTTACATCAGCAGAAATGACAGCTGAATCAGCACATTTCTATATCACACAACTTGCTGACAATGGGGAAAAAATGTAGACTGTAGGGTGTTTTGGCAAGGTAGCTATAGGAGATTGAGGAGAGAGGGGTGTCCCTATCTCAGTCAGAACATTTTGAAATATATGAGAAGCTGGGTTAATACATTCTCTAGAACTATCAGTTGATATTCTATCTCCATATCAGAAAAAAAGCAGGTATCTTTGATATTTTTACATACCTTCGATAAAAACACATTGAAATAAGGTATACTTCAATATGTCAAAATAGAAAAAACAGAGCCATCATCTTGCAGCCCATTAAAAGGCTTACAAACGTGTATATTATACATTGAAGTGTTTCTTACAATTTTTTAAACCAAATAAAAACCATGAAGTATAGGCATAAATGGGAATTTTTTTTTCAACAAATTGCCATGACAACCAGCTCTATATACATGGTATAGTAATACCTATGATATCAATGAACCAATATACGTACTGATCACTCTGCGTGTTTCTACCTTCATAATATTTATTTAGGTTAAGGTCAACCTATATATTGTTTTCCACCATCAGACCAAAATCCGCTTTTGTGGAAGCATGATTATTGGAAATACAGCGTGTGGTATCTGTAGGTGTAATCACTTATGTGCACTCTCCAGAATATTATCTCACCACAGGTATAATTACCCCCATGGAACCATAAGTGGGAACTTTTGAAAATTAGTTTGTGATGTTTTTATTTTTTAACCCCTCTACCCATAAGGCCAGAGGGGTATTGTCCTCACCTATGCGTCCGTCCGTCTGCGTACTCACTTTTTGCAGGATTTCTTTATTTTTAATCTTCATCCAGTACAGTGGAAGAGGTGGCTTTCAGATTATACCTTAGTACACTTTACCTCATAACACCTCTAGTCAACTTTATGGTGCTAGAAATTGTATTACTATTTACTGGTTTATACCAGTGTCCGTATGGTGGAAGAGTGTATAAAGCTTTTAAGTTTCAAAGGAGATGTCCGTCCATCCATGCCTTGTTAACACCATATCTCCAAAAATACTCACTTCTCAGAGACCAAATTTTTATCACAGGTGGTTATTGAAAAGTAGGTCACTAGGTCTCATTTTTAGGTCACAGTATTACATTGCAAAAAAAAAAAAAAAACAGGATCAACACAATATCTAAAAAAATATTGAATGTAGCTTCATCAATTATTTGTGACAGTTGGACCTAAAGATGCCCCAGATGCCTATTGAAAACTAGGTCACTGGGTCACATATTTATGTCACAGTGCTGCATTCAAGAAAAATGGACATACTATAATATCTTGAAATATTAAATTACTCATTGTAGCTGCACCAATTATTTGTGACAGTTGGTCCTAAGGATGCCTCAGGCACCTAGTAAAAAGTAGGTCACTGGGTCACATATTTAGGTCACAGTGCTACATTGAAGAAAAATGGGCTTGCCATGCCATATCTCCAGAAATACACTCTTTACAGAGACCAAATTTTTATCACAGAAGGCCATTGAGGTGCTTCAGGTGCCTATCAAAAATAGGTCACTAGGTCAGATATTTAGGTCACAGTACTACACTAAAGAAAAAATCGCTATTAACACAATAATTAAAAAAAAATTGAATTCAGCTTCATCAATAATTTATGACAGTTGGTCCTGTGCATGCCTCAGGTGCCTATTGAAAACTAGGTCACTGAGTCACATGTTTAGGTCACAGTACTGCATTAAAGAAAAATGGCCTCACCATGATATCTGCTCATTGCATCTGCACCAAAGCTTTGTCATTAAGTTAAACAGAAGTAACCTTGACCTACCAGAGGGGTACTGTCATCACCTAGGCGTCTGTCCATCTGTCTGTCCCTCCGTCCTGGCCAAGGGGTTTTGCAGTCACTGATCGGCTTCTAGTTGTTTTTTATTATATTGTTGTTACCTCAGCTGACTCGTTAGTCAGCTGAGGTTATAGGATGGGTGGTGATCTGTGGTTCGTTGCCCATCCATCCGTCCATCAGATATCTGGCTGTCCATTCAAATTTTACATTTTCAACTTTTTCTCCCAAAATGTCTATAGCCATGTAGTCTTCAAACTTGGTGAGAATAAACAATGTTCCAGTGATTGTGGGATTTGTAAAGATTTTTTTGGTTCGTTTTTTGGCAAAATCATAAAAATATTCTCTGAAACTACTTGGCCAGTTGCTCAGAAATTGTATAGGGACACTTCTGGGGACCCCTAGATCATAACTGGTTCAACAGGTGGCACTGCAATTTCTTACTGATTTTTTGTGAATTTTTGTGTGCTTTTGATATTTTTGAATTCCTCTCCAAAACCATCACTCAGATTGTTGTAAAATGTAGGGGAAATGTAGCTTGTGGGAGTGTTAAACAAATTTATCCACTAGGTGGTAATACTCTGTTTCTCTGACTTTTAATGAATTTCGTAACCTCGGTACTAATGGGTTGGTGCATTCCTCCTATTGATAACTATTAAAGTCAATGGGGATTGCAATGGTAATTCACATTTTTTACTTCTTCTCCACAGCTTTCAGGCACATTCACTTCAAACTTGGTGGGAATGTACCTTGGATATGTCTTTACCAATTTGTTCAAGATCTCTGGATTTTTTATGAATGTTTTTGTTCATTTTTTGACAAAATCTTCTTTGAAACTGCCAGGCAAATTGCTTTGACATTGCATGGGGACACATCTGGGATCCCTAGATCTTAATTTGCTCAACTGGTGGCACTCTGTTTTTTTTTTTTTTCTAATCTTTTTTATGAATATTTGTGTTTAAGATATAGAGATATATAAGACTTCTTTTCCCAAACCATGTCTGAGAGTGTGCTGAAATTTGATGACAAAGTACCGTGTGGAAGGTTCAAACAGAGTTGTTCACTAGGTGGTAATGCTCAGATCCCTGATTTTTAATGAATGCTTCAATACGGTCTATTCATAAGTTCACCAAGCAGGAAAACCCCGGCAGTTGTCCCATTATGAAAGCGAGGCATGCGGGCTGATTTTTACCTCAGCTGACTTGTCAGTCAGCTGAGGTTTTGTGAGGGTCCGTCGTCCGTCCATCGTCCGTCCGTCCACAATTCACATTTTCGACTTCTTCTCAAAAAGAGTCAGCCAGATCCACTTCAAACTTGGTGGATATGTGCCTTGGGTGGATCTCTACCAAGTTGTTTCAAATGGTCACGGTCCAGTGATTTTTGGATTTTTAATGAATTTTTTTGTTCTTTTTTGGGGCAAATCTTTAAAAATCTTCTTCTCCGAAACCGCTCACACAATTGCTTTGATATCATACAGGAACACTCCCTGGGACTCCTAGTTCTTAATTTGTTCACAAGGTGGCGCTGCAATTTTTTTTCTAATTTTTTATGAATTTATGTGTGTTATAGCTACTTTTGACTTCTTCTCCAGAACCGTCACTCAGGTTAAGCTGAAACATGGTGGATATGTTCCTTGTAGAAGGGTCAAACAAAAGTGTTCACTATGTGGGAATGCTGCAGATTCCTGATTTTTAAAGATTTTTTCAATTCGGGTACTTATCAGTCAATGCAGCTTTCCTATTGATTACTATGGAAGTCAATGGGCATTCTAATGCTAATTTACATTTTCGACTTCTTCTCCAAAACCGTCATCCAGATTAACTTCAAACTTGGTGGCAATGTACCTTGGGTGGGTTTCTACCAATTTTGTTCAAATGTTTGTGCTCCAGTGATTTTTGGATTTTTAATGAATTTTTTTGTTTGTTTTTGTTTGTACAAATCTTAAAAAATCTTCTTCTCCGAAAACTGCTTACCCAATTGCTTTGATATCACACAGGAAGACACCTAGGGACTCCTTGTTGTTAATTTGTTCACCAGGTGGCGCTGTAGTTTTTTTCTAATTTTTTATGAATTTTTGTGTGTTATAGCTATTTTTGACTTCTTCTCCAGGACCGTCACTCAGATTAAGCTTACAGTGGTGGATATGTTCCTTATGGAAGGGCCAAACAAAGTTGTTCACTATGTGGGAATGCTGCGGATTCCTGATTTTTAATGATTTTTTCAATTCGGTTTCTTTGGGGTAAATGCACCTTTCCTATTGATTACCATGTAAGTCAGTGGGCATTCTAATGCTAATTTACATTTTTGACTTCTTCTCCAAAACTGTCATCCAGATTTACTTCAAACTTGGTGGCAATGTACCTTGGGTGGGTGTCTACCAGGTTTGTTCCAATGGTCATGTTCCAATGAATGTTGGATTTTTTTATGATTTTTTTTTTTCAAAAATCTCTACAAAAGTTTTAATAGGAAAGTTTAACATGGGAATTTCTTGTAATGATCATAACTTTAATAAAATTTACCAGATTTACTTCAAACTTGGTGGGGATGTGCCTTGGGTGGATCCCTACCAAGTGCGTTCAAATGGTCACGCTCTATTGATTTTTTGATTTTTTATGAATTTTTTTGTTCTTTTTGGGGGCAAACCTTCAAAATTCTTCTCCTCTGAAACCGCTCACCCAATTGCTTTGATAATGTACATAGACACTCCCGGGGACACCTAGTTCCCAATTTGTTTACCAGGTGGCGCTGCAACTTTTTTATGAATTTTTTGTAAGGTTTTGCTATTTTTCACTTGTTCTCAGAACCGTTACTCAGATTAAGCTGAAATGTGATGGATATGTTGTTGTGGAAGGGTCAAACAGTTGTTTACTAGGTGGCACTACTTTGGATTCCTGATTTTTAAGGATTTTCAATTCGGGTACTTATCGTTCAATGCAGCTTTCCTATTGATTCCTAAGTAAGTCAATGGGCAATCTAATGCTAATTCACAGGACAACTGACACGAAATTTACTGTTTACTTGATAACTTGAGATCTGTTTTGAGTTAGCCACACATGTTAATTATTCTGTATGAAGGTCATGCTGAGACAGTACATGAATGACCTTGACCTCGTTTGTGGGGTTACAGTGCAACATACATGAATTTTACTCTTCATTATAACTTGAGAACTACTTGAACTTTGATGTTGCACACGTAAGTGTTCTTCTATAAAGGTCAGACTTACTCAGAACATGGTGTCCTTGATCCTTTCCCAAGTTCATAGAGCTGCAAGTGTGATGAATGTCAAGATCAGCTGAGGCACGGGCTGCTCACACAGCCCTCTTGTTTTTGGATTTTTATCATTTTTTTTCTTCTTTTTTTTTGGGGGGGGGGAGGGGGGAGGAATCTTCAAAAATTGTCAAAACTGCCAAGCTAATTGCTTCAAAATTGCATAGGAACACTCAGGGGACCGTTAGACCTTAATTTGTTGAAGGGGTGACACTGCATTTTTTTCTTCAAATTTTGAGTGTCACTATGTTTTGTAAATATTTAGCTCTGCTGAGTTGTAAACATAACAGAATTACATGAAAGTAACCAGTATATATTCCAACTAATGCTGATGAAACTTTGCAAAAATAATTAGGAGATGTTAACTTTTGACCAAGTTATGGGATGTTGAACTTTGGGACTATATGTTGGAAAATATTGCTATTGTACATGCATGCAGCAATACAATGCATGCATTGCAATATTGCTAAACAGGCTTCATTGAATGCTTGATTTTACACACAGATATTCCTCAGGTGATCTTCTGGCAGCTTTGTGAAGGAGGTGATGATGATGCAATAATTTTTCAATTTTTTCATAAATTTTTATTAATTTTTTTTTTTAATGTAAAAAAGGAAAATTTCTTCTCAGGTACTACTTGACCTGTTGTTCTGATATTGCATACAGGGTTAAAAGGGATCATTAGTTCACATTTTTGGCCAGGTGGTGCTGCAATTTTTTCATGTTATTGCAATTAAGTTTTGTGTGCTAAGCCTATTTTTTATTTCTTCTGCAGAACAGCAAAACAGAATTTCACAAAATTTTATTAGAATATAGTCTGACTAAAGTTTATTCAAGTTTGCAAAAATGATGGGATTATGTGAAGGTATTGATGAAATTATGAGATATCAAGCTTTGCGACCATGTGTCATTAATTGCTACAACTGAAAAGGTACACAGTAGCAGTGCAGTGCCTGTATTGCAATATTGTCAAAACTCTTTTACGGAATACTTTGCTTTTGCACATAGATGTTGCCCCTTGCTGAATTTGTTAAGGAGATGATGATATAATAATCAGGCATTTTCTGACAGGGATGCCTGAGTTCGAAATAAATTGAACACAAATTCACAAAAAGCATGATCTATTTGTATTGAGAGAGGCTCTTTTGAAGCACTTGCCTAGTCTACTTATATAAATCTGATATGTTGGCTTATATTTCTGTAAAGGTGTATCGTAGACCCATGGTTAGGATTTAACATTAATGGGAAAGCTCCTGTGAGGTGTCCTCTGGTGTTGTTTATTTGGACTGGAGTGACCATGAAAGGTTAAACTGACAAACTGGCTTATGTCTTGAAAATGGTGGATCATGGGCCCACAATTACTAATACACATAACTAGGAAATCACTTATGAGGTTTCTCTTTTGTATGGTTAATTTTGACTTTGAATGACCTTCAAAGGTCTAACTGACATGTGGGCTTACTTTTTTGGTAATATCAAACTTGTGGTTATTTATTGGTAAGCACTAAATTAAATACAGTACATGTAATTGAACAGTAAAGTCAGTACTTGCAGAAACAGCAGATTCCAGTCAGCAGAGCACAGGATCACCATGATAGTCAAGTTGAATTTTATTCCAGAATGCCGGAGCAGGATTGTTCCAAGCTATTCTCAGTTATTCTTGAACTAAAAAAAAAAACTCTTTGTTTGCAAACATGGATGAGATATCTTGGATAATTTTGAACTTATGTAATGTTAAAATTGAAAAAAAAAATTGCTTTTTTTTTTCTGCCTTCATGGATGAACCTGGCTTGTCCACTTTCACGTCCATGCTAAGACATCAGCCTTGGGCAAAACAGTCACCAGATTTAAAGACCCCTGTGTTTATTGTAGAAATCATGAGAATGATTTAAAACAGCAGTTGGTCTTGTCAGTGTATCACAGATTGTGGACTATGGTTCAGATTTCATTTATTTTTCTGTGAATTTGTTTGCTGTTTCAGCAATAATCACGAGATTGTTTGTAGCATGAGTATGATGAGGCAGCTCATCTGATTTCAGCACATGGACCACATTAACATCATCAAATTGCTTGTTCTGTACCATCAAACACTAGCTTGAAATGCATATCTCATGTTTTGATTCAAGGCCTCTGTTTAACTTTTTCAAAACACGTGCTGGGTACTGGAAATAGAAATTGTTTAGTTCAGAGTGGACAAATAATGGAGTATGTAATCCCAGACAGACAAACTGTGTGCTTGTGGTTCAGCCCATAGTCAATTGTGGTCATGAAATGTTGTGTAGCCTCAATGATATGATACCTGTTCTATGATGGGCTAATGTATCATTTTTTTATATACCTGTACCAAAATTTAATGCAATTCATACATTTAATAATTAAACGGACACTTTTGAAATTATGAATCACAGAAACCTCTGATTGAAGTGCCATATTGGAAACACCAGAAGTTTCTTTTTAAGGGTCAGCCCCATAGGGGCCAAGCATCTGGGTCATGGTGATAGCCTATTTTTATTGACTACAGTACGTCATTCCAAAATGAGACCTGTGATTAGCAAGGTTATAGATGAGATTCAGCAATTTCTGATTGCCTTTTTAACTCATTCCACACTATGGTCACAGGTCTTGGTCAATGGTTCTGGCACTGCCTGGCAAGTCATGCTGCAGCTGTCCTTGCGGCAGCTGCAGCATGACTTGCCAGGCAGTGCTAGAACCACTGACTTAAGACTATAGGCATGTTGGTACTTGAACGAAAGCTCTTTACATGAAGAATTTAAATATGCAATTGTCGTCTTAAATCTAGGTAAATATACGGAAAAATCAGGGACTGGTATGGAATGAGTTAACTCATTCAATCCAGCTAGACTGCATGGAGAGACAGTTGTCAGTTTTAGGTCAGGGGGAAGGGGGTATAAATCACAAAAAAAAGGTTTATCTAGTGAGACTCCCAGTGGATTTTTTTAAAGGTCTGGACAGGTTTTGTTTTTCAAGTGCAAGGCCTGGGTTTTATAGATTTAGCATTTTGAAAGGTCAAACTGACATATTGGCTATGATGGTTTCTAAGCCCATGTACTAAACACTAATTGGAAAGTACCTTATGGGGTTTCTTTTGGTGTAAATTTTCACCTGAAGTGACCTTGAAAGGTAAAACTGACATGTCAGCTTATACTGTATTTGTTCTGATTAGTGCCCCCCCCCCCCCACTTTTTTCCAGGGGGGGGGGGGTTGCTCGTGCTAGCAGTACAGAGGGCAGTCCTTACAGCAAGTTATACCACAGGCGGCCTGAGTGAACAGGATCCTGACCTTGAATGAAATTTTTAGCTACTTGGTTGAACTGTCCTTTTTAAGCTGTGTAAACATACAGTGTTCAAAGCAGGAAAGTCTTATTGCAGTCTATCACGCTGTTGACTTTTTCCCTCTACATGTACTTGTATAATTATCTAATCATGTTCATGACGTCATGACACAATTGGCCACAATTGTCAGCAACATGCGAATTTTCACATCTTTGCATCTTGAGAAATTTCATTTGGCAGAGATTCCCAAATGTTCATCCCAATAATCTATGCCATGTCAGCTATAAATAGCATGCAGAGATTGGCATAGCGGCACACGTGCAGATGCTTTCCATGCAATCTCTGTCTTCTATAGTTCTGATAAATGAATAAATAAATAACTGCAACACTGGCTAAATATTTCTTCTCAGTGGTCAGGTTTTACTGTAGACATCACAACTGAATGTTTGGGAGCTACATTATCGATCTACTGGTAATTCAGCTGGGTTTTTTAACGCGATTGTTGTCTTGAACAGACAACGTCAGTGGAAAGCGGTATAGTATGCTACATACATACGTACTGGTACCAAGTCCAGTACTCCATGTGCGCTTTCAGTTTCACCTTTTAGTCATTGCTTTCTTCTTTCTTTTTAGCTCTGAGCTTATGCGACTGCTCATGTCTGTGTGTCTGTCCGTCCGTAAACTTTTGCTCGTTAGTGCGATATCGTCTGCTGTTTTTAAGTTAGCCCAACATGATTTTCAGGACTTGTAGGGTGCATTAAAAATCTAGGCCCCTTTTGATATTGGTGGGGCCACCTACATTATTATGTAACATAGGGGTCAAAATGTGAAAATCTTGTGAACACTCTAGCATATTTAATTTGTGGTGGATCATCACCAGATTTGGTGGGGTTGTGGGGGAGGTCAAAGTCTAAGTTGCTGATGAGACTGGTGGTGCCACCTATAATTTGACAAAAATTATGAGCCAAAATGTGTTTTAAGATACGAGATTCCATATCTTGAAAAGTAATTGGATTAGACTTGTCAAAATTTATAGGATATATAGACAATGTCCAAAGCTAGAATTTGATATAATGTGAGTGATCTTCACCAATTTTTGTGAGGTCACCATGCCTGTAAAGTTGACATGGTGATTTTGTTATGGCAGGGTGTAGCTTGGACATATATCAATAGTAATTGTCAGCACAGCACGAGACCTATGGGCCTCTTGTATCACATAATCTGGGTGACCGTGATCTTCTGTCCCAAGGTCACTAAGGACATAAAGTTAAGGACTCACTCATTGTTGTCTTGGCACATACAACAATATGCATCACAGATATTGCACAAATAAGCTATTATTACACATGGAGCGAAGTGCCATCTGGCGGACAAATGAGATACTAAAATTACATAAGCTTTATATGTTCAGAAGCTACTGGAGGACTCACAACTATGAACTGAAGAGGTGTAATATCGCTACGGTGCCAGCAGAGTATTAGGCCCATGGGCCTCTTGTTTTAACCCTTATGTACACAACGCTGGCCGATGAGGTCTTAAGGGTGTTCCATTACATACATGATTATAAATCTCTGTGTGTAGTGTATAAATTCAATGCTACAGCCTTGAGTAATGAACAGCAATTAATAGAAACGTGTGCAAACCCAAGCACATTTAAACATGAACACAATGAAATGACTTTAGGGATGAAACTATTAGAGATCCAGGGTGCCTGAAGCTGTAGCCTCGTCAAACAGTCCCTCAATAGAACAGTGACATGTTTAATTGGCATTTTGTGTACAGTTTGGCTTTATAGGGTTTACTATATATACCATAAGTTTGGGTCTCACATTGCTCCTGCAACAGTCCCCATGAATTGCATGCCGTATTCTTCGTGATAAGCAACCCGGGCACTTACAAACTTACAATATTATGAGCCTTTACTGGAGAACCCTATTTTGAACATCATAGGTCAAGTACTGTGAAAAACACCAATGGAAACTTTTTGGTCTGATTTTTGATCATTCAGATATTAAAGAGGTAGGGGGGCTCTTACTAGGGTACAGGCCGTTAATGGGAGAAATATGGTACCCCAAAATTGGTACATTAAGGCATTTTGTAAAAAAAATTGTGACTCAAGAAGCAGGGTTGATGCTGCCACTTTGTGTGTTAAATACACACAGCATCCTAGTCATTCTGTTTAGTAGATTGTGTTTCTGATACAGTATACATCTATGGTATAGGAACATCTGAGCTGCAAACTGGCTTTTTGTGTACCTTCAGTACTGGTGTTATTGATTGGTAATTGCAGGCTAATACATTCCCCTATAGTTAGTATTACTTCTGGAAACTTATTGGGTTACCAGTCTCTAAATATGGCGATGTCATATTCAGGGAGAGGCAATACGTGTCACCCACATATATTCCAATGTCGGCAAACTGAATGGATGTAGCATGGAAAGGGGAGACTTAGAACTGACACTGAGCAATTGATATGTTTTTGCAGAGTGCGGTGACAGAGAGGAGGACCAAGAGGAGAGAGGCATTAACTTGGCACAGCCAGTCAACAATATTGCTGCCTTCAGGGTTTTGTGGCAGATCCCTACCCCCCCAAACCCCAGATAGCTTGTTTGTTGAACACTAAACACGGCTTCATCAGAGGTTGTATATCCGCTCAACAGTTGGCAGCGGATTCTGATGGCATCGATGGATGACATCAAAATACAAGAAACAAACACAGGTGGTCAGAAGGTATCAATGCTGCGATCTCCGGCAGCCGAGAGGAATAAGGACCCCATTTTACGGGTGATACGGGAAGAGATCGGGGATAATCCAGGCCCCATGTTTGCCCTGGAGATTGCATCAGGTAAGCAGGTTATGTTAATTAAGTCTTAGACATTTAATGTCTTCAGCCACATAATACACTCAAATGCTGACAAACGTTACCAGAAGACTTTGAATGGCAACCCTTTTAGCGTGTATATATTGATGATAATGCAGACCTTTTGGTTCATATTGATTGGAACAGCCAGGGTCAATGCCAGCAGGATAGGGCACACGGAAGAAAGTCTATCTTGCATATCTATGCTAATATGTCTGCACAGTTTCTTTAACCCTTTCTCGGCTGGCCATTTGGAGCCACTATAGCAGTACATTTGCCTCAGTTTACAGCCTTTCCTGCTGGTAATAATTCCTCCAACTTTCTGTGATCTTATGATCCAACTTTTTTGTTGCAGAATTTTATCATTTTCAGAAATGCTGCATACCTTTACAAAGGCCATGTTTTTTTCCCAGTTACATATTAATGTCTCAATACAGGTGTAAACGCATGTAAGTTAACTTAAACATACAAGTAAGGAAATCAAGCATGTTAATAAAGTAGACCTGAATACATTACAAAAAAGTGTAAAGCAAAATGGACAATGGAAAAATGATCATAGTTAGTTGATTCAAGAGCAGCAAAACATTAAACATGTTAAATGTTAGAAGCATGGACCACAGTATTTGGCTGCCAAATTTTCAAAATTTTAAGCCATGATACTTACAAATTTTGGCCACAGAATTTCAAAATAATTTCAGAAAAGTAGAGCGGTGTAGCCGGTCACTGAAGATTTAGAAGATACCCTTTCCTCATTGAATTAAGACTGAGTCAACAGGCCATGCCTAGGAAAGCTGTTGACCTGGGGCAGCCTATCTTGATAGGTCTCACTACAATTCTCATTTAAAGTTTTTTTCATTAAAGTTGAAATCAGTCAAACAAACCAGCCAATTTGGGCTTATTTAAGGGGCAAAGCGTCTAATTCATAGCATTAAAAAATGACTATCAAACTGTATCCCCCCCCCCCCCGCCCCGAAGGTTAAGCAAAATACATGTTGAGAGGATATATAAACTCTTGACATCATTCCTTACTCATGAAGCATGCAAGGGACCACCTAGTGCGTGTCTAGTAATAGAGTGGATTGAGATTTAACCCTTTACTGCTTAATTACCCAAAAGCACATGGATGTAAATTGTTGTCTGCTTTAACGCTCCTAGATTAAATTTCGTGCTCACAGAAAACATTTTTGCTGACGAATGTAGAGAAGACTAATTATGAATGCACACCCCGGTCAATTGGTGGGAGTTGAGATGTGACCAACCTGTGCCAAGAAGAGCTGTTGGCTCAGTCTTATTCTGACCAGGATAGGGTTAGAATTTCTCTTGTTAAGAGGTTTCAGTCAAGAACACGTACTACAGTACAACCAATTGAACCCCTGCCCCCTTAAACCGGCCAAAACTGACTGGTAGTCAAATGTCATCTGCTTCTGTTTTCAACTAATTTTAATGGCAGTTAAAAACAATTTGAGACTTGTAGATGAGACCTATCAAGATCACATATCCCAGGTCAATAGCTTTCCATGGCATGGGTTGGGCACTTAGTGCCCAACCCATGCCAAAGAAAACTGTTACTGGCCATAGGGCCAGTAAGATGGTCAAGATGAGTGTGATGAGGATGTTTATAGGCAGCATGAGCAAAAAGCCCCAAAAACAATGGTTGACATAGGTGTAAGGTGCACCAGGATACACTCCATTTCTCTGTATTTAGGTGTTAGGAGCCCAATCCGTTTCTGTTTTTCTGGGCATAAATAAAAGTAAAAATTTTCATATTCACTGGTTGTTTTTTTTTTTTTTGTTTTTTTTTTTTCACATAGGCCTGTATGTCATAAATCCAGGTCATATGAATAAATAATTACAATTAGTAATACTCTTTTCCTAATTGTAATATCTGCATGCCTGGTTTCCTCTGTGTGGAGTAGAAACTACCTATGGGTTGGGAGAATGCCTTGAACTGGGTCCCAGCTGCAGAGGGTATGAGACATGTGAATTCACTTCTCAATCCCAAAATTTTCTTTTTGTAATTTTGTTAGTTCAATTAGGTTTTAGATCTACATGGAACTGCTTCTTTTGCACAGATTGAAGCCATCTGCAGTCAGGATTTTAATTAAAAGAATAAAGAGCAAATGCACACATGAGTTATTACTGCCAAAGGTTACACGAGACACACCACCCCTTTGAGCACGTCTGTCAATTTGGAGCTGCAAAACATGTATAATGCTTTCCTGCTGATGACCCATTTATAAACTCATTTGCCTGTTGAAGCCTTGAATGTTGGAAATTTCAAATCAAACATGACAATTTTAAATCAAACATTACAATACTCATTAATTACTATATAGATTTAGACATAAAGAGTGACTGGATAAGCTATGGAACATAGAGAGATTATTATACGTCTACAGGCCAATTTTTTACAACTGGTACTGAAAAAACACAATGTTGATCTTACCAGTTTCCAAGTTTGATGCAATCAGTAACATGACTCTTCTCTGTCACATTAGTAAGTTTGTGTTTCACTTGAAATTGGAGAACTAGTTGTGATTTTGTCTTGGGTCTGTTCAAAGACCAGTAGGCCTATCAACAAAGGTACATCATGTTGGCTTAATTCCTTAATTAATATATTAGCTAGGCACTTAGCAGAATGACTTGTCTGGGGATTAATAGCACCTAAACCATGTCTTGTGCTGATTCCCTGCTGATGACCTGATTTTGTATAAGGGCTAATAAAGCCTAAAAATTTCTTTCAAATTAAAAATTTTATGAATATAATTTATTCCTTATATAAAATAAATTTTCATAATGATATAGAACCCACTCAGGTGGCCAATCCGCTGAGCATGCACATGCACATGCACAAAGCCTGCCACACAGTTTGCATGTGACTGAAGTTTTTTATAATGATTTAGAACACAGCTTTTCAGTGAGTGTTATGGAATAATGTGTATCAAGGTCCAGTCCATTTCTGTTAGGCATAAGATGCATCATGCTCCACTTTATTTCTGATAGGCATAAGGTGTATCAGGGTCAAGTCCATTTCTGTTAGGCACAAGGTGTATGAGGGTCAAGTCCATTTCTGATAGGCATAAGGTGTATCAGGGTCAAGTCCATTTCTGTTGGGCATAATGTGTATCATGGTCCACTCATTTTCTGTTTATCTAAGCATACAGTTTATCAGGCTCTAGTCCCTTTCTGTTTATCTATGCATACATTGCCAGGGTACACTCCATTTCTGTTTGTCTGAGCATACAGTTTTTCAGGGTCTACTGCAGTTCTGTTTGTCTGAGCATACAGTTTATCAGGGTCTAGACATATCCTTATAAAATCATGTTCGGGCTGTTATTCCTGTACTATGTAACTTAGTTTCATATTACACATACATCTTGACTTAAAGATGTGTCATGAAACAAAAATAGGTCACTAGGTCAAGTAACTGGGTCACGGTGTCATATCCTTATAAAATCATGTCTGGGCTGTTGTTCCTGTACTATTTAACTTAGTTTCATATTACACATACATCTTGACTTAAAGATGTGTCATGAAACAAAAGTAGGTCACTTGGTCAAGTATCTGGTTTCTGCCATTCATGTCCAGGCTATAATTTGCTTTTCCTTCAAATTAGATTGACAAAACTTTACATCTGGACATAAGGGTATGTCATTTACCAAAACAAGGTCACTAGGTCAAGTATCTGGGTCACAGTGACATATTCTTGTAAAATTGTGTCGGGGCTATAATTCCTTTACTGTGTTACTGAGTTTCTTGAAACCTTACACAGACATATATCACTACCTAAAGGTGTGTCATTAAAAAGTAGGTCACTACTTCAAGTATCTGGGTCACAGTAGTACATTCATGTAAAACTACATTACACTTCATCCCTGGGCTGTAATTCTGTTGTCCTTTGACTTAGAATCATGAAACTTTATACACCTGTGTATCTGGACACAAGAGTGGGTTATGAATAAAAGTAGATCACTAGGTCAAGTATCTGGGCCACGGTGATGGCCTATATTTATTGACTACATACATTCAAAAATGAGACCTGGCGTCTGGTCTATTTCGGTTTATCTAAGTATACATTGTGTCAGGGTCCACTCTTGCTCAGTTGACCAAAGCATCTGGGTCCATTTTGTTTCTATTTATATAGGCATAACTTATGAAGGGGTCCACTCTATTTTTGTTTACAACACATATGTATCAGGTGTACCAGTTTCTACTCCATTTGATTATCTAGGTATGAGATGTACCAGGGGCCTTTCATTTTTGTTTATGTGGGTGTACGATTTATCAGGGTCTACTCCTATTTCTGCCAAAGTTGCTATGGTAACCAATTGTTAGAAATAAAGCCATTCTTAAATGAGCAGCATACAAGCTGTAACAGCATCATGGTACATACATGTATATATTACATTTATTTTTTTATTTTTTTATTTTGTATTGCATTATTTTGCTTATTCAATGAAACTTGTTTCAAGAATGCCTCCTGTTCCACACATAATGTCAGTAGATATGAGATGGTAAAGGACAAATAGACTGTATGCTGTCATGTATATGTTACTTCCCAACAATGTGCTTCTGTGCAAAAGAATGGTCACTGATTTGCAAGACAGAAGTGAGGTGTTAAAAGGTAATCTCTCATTACAATAGTCATAAGTGGAACTTTTGATGTTAGACATGTCAACAGCCTGCCACAGTTGTATTAATAATTGCCAGTGTGAGCCCTTTGCTATGTTTTACCGCACAGGCACTGGACAGCATATCATGTACTTTGCTGATAACCTGCCCAGCGTCACATGGCAGCCTTCAGAGTGTGATCAGAAGTCCATTGACAGGTAAGTGTCATACTTTACTATCTCTTCCCTGCACGACAATTCAACATCAAATGTATGTATTGAATGTCTTTCAGTTTGTTTATAAGTCTTGATCAACTGGATTCAATACAGTGAACTTGGCCATGTCAATTATGGTATTCATGCAAACCTACCTTATTTTCAAGAGTGGGGATTTGGTGCAGTGGAAATTTGCATTCCCCATTTTCCGGCTGGGTGGTTGGTGCATGATGATGATGATGATGATGATGATGATGATGATGATGACGATGACGATGATGATGATGATCTGGGACAACTCCAAATACAGTACATGTAATTCTACTCACTTCGATACATGTACATTGAACTTAGCCTTGTTGATTCTGGTATTCACACATACCTACCTCTGCTGAACCATTCTTTTTAAAGATGAGGATTTGGTGCAGTGGATGTTTTCATTTTCTGTTTTTGGCTGGATGGTTGATGCTGAAGTTTCCTGGTTAAAACCTCACTTTTGTGGTCAAAAAAGAAATATAATTAACATATCCAACTTGTAATCTCATGGTTTTCTGGCAAAACCTAATAAAAACAACATTTGAGGCTATTTTTGTCAATGACACATAATAAGATTGCCAGGTGATTAATTATGGTTCCACTCTTTCTTCACGAACAACTCAGTATTGTGTATTTCATGAAAGTACTGACAAAGGTTGATTATGTCTCACAGTAAGACCTTGAATGGGATTGCACATGGCTGACCTGGATCTCATTCTCTAGTCACATAGCTGACCAGAATCTCATTTTCTAGTCATATGGCTGATCTGGATCTCATTTTCTAGTCACAGGGCTAACCTGGGTCTCATTTTATAGTCCCATGAATGACCCGCATCTCATACTGGGGTCATACAGCTGACTGTAAAGATCAACAACCAAGATACCATCAAATTTAGCTATGTACAGAAGAAGTTTGTTGGAGGTGCTGGTATATTTTGGTAGCAGTGAGACAGTCATGTGTCTTTATTCTGTGTGGTAAGATAGTCTGAAGATTGAAAAAAAAAAAAAAGTCACAAATCTGTAATTTCCAAGGTAGGAATGTCTTTTGTGAGCCATAAAATCCAAAGCTAAAAATTCCATACATTCGTGTCTAACCATTCACACAGAGCAGTCGTTTTACAATTTCTAAAAAAAGGTACTTAGGTGATTTTCATCATCTCTCCCTGCTGGAATGTACGTCACTTGACAGCAGTGTTTGTCTTTGAGGGAACAGCATGAAAAATTAACTCCCCGGGGGAGCTAATTTTTGCTAAAGAAAGAATAACATGTACTTTGGAACAGATTTAATATGTACAAAATGTATGGTAATTGTGTGGAAATACATGTACAATGGTTTAGTGATCATATGTGATGGAATTTGCCAAGTGAGCCGCTGAGCATTATTCTTGGACCTGAAACTTTGAAAAAAAAAGTGTGTTCAAGGGACAACCTGAGATGATTTTACATAAGTTGATCGAACTTGGATAGATTGCATGTCTTGTGAGGATTTACATGTACTTCGAAATGCAGATTGATGACCTTGACCTTATTCACAAGGTCACAGAACTTGTCACAGGAAATTGGTGTCCATGTAACAGCTCAAGAGGGATTAGATGGAAGTTGACATGATCAGATTATAAGTTAAACCCTTGCACTGCCACATTCCTATTATGGACAAGCCTCCAGTAATTTGCCACATTAAATGAGTAATTTTAACAGAAAATGACATGATGTGGCATGCAGAAAGCTGCACCACAACCATGCAAGGGGCCTTATGATATCAAGCTTTCACCACAAAGGGTTTAGGTGTAGCTCATTCGATTTTAGTGACTAAAAATATTTCCAGGTCACTTCAGGTCACATGACCCAGCTGACATCTTGGATTTTCCCTATTTTTCAGCCAATTTTAGCATCACTTGACTGTTTAACATCATTAATCACTCAAAAACCCATTTGCAATACAAAAAAGTAGCATATACATGTATATGAAATGATACATTATAGCAACAATTTATACCATGTCAGCCTATTAATTGATACTTCAGGTGGTCAACATCCCTGTTATCACCCAAAAGAACCATATCAATCCTCCATAGGTGTTCATTCATTTCATGGCACGTTCTTGAAAAACTGTGTAAAGAAGATGACGCAACTATATTATGCAAACACAAGATATAGCACATTCTGAAACTGTTACTAAGAGGAGCATGAAATTTGTTCTTTGCATTATGTTGCTAGAAGTAGCTCAAGGTCACTTGTAGTCACATGGCCCTGTTGCCAGTTGTTCAATGATCATTATCGTAATATTTTGCTAAGCTCCTGGTGTCCCTTCTCCGAGTTACCACAGCATTCGGTTGTTTAAGTACTTTTAAAACATGATTTAAAATCGTAACTTTAATCTGTGTCCTTGGTTGTTTCTGAAGCAGTTATTATCATTGTTAGTTACAAATTCAAATGCGACACGATAGCCTGGCAAATCATGCATATATTGGTGAGCGTCATTTTGAATATGGCACGGGACAGTCGCACAAAAAAACATTTGATTTGGATATCAAAGTGCATTGCGGCTACAACATATATCATATCATTATTGATGCTCTGAAATATTTGAAAAAATATATACTTACTATCCTCATTTACAACCATTGGGTGTGGAATCCACTATTTTCAGAATGGTAGCCAGGTCTGTGTGGGTTAGTCCCGAATGGACATTTTGAAGAGGTTGTATCCAAAATATTTGTGTTATTAATGTTAAGGGAAGGTTAATTTGCCAAATGAATGTAGTGTACTATACATAATGGGACTTTTCCACAGTGAGCATTACCTGAGGTCGTAAAATAATACAATGCCTTCAAGTTACCAGTTGTGGGCAGTGATGGGCCCCAGAATAGGAACATTGTGTCTGACACTGAAGTTGCCCCCAGGCTATGAATTAAGTAGCAGCACTGGGCAGACATGCCAAGCACCCCTGCTGGATCAAAGATGGAGCTTAGTGGAGAAGGTTGCACCAATAGTGGATACAGGTCGGAAAGTATCAGCGGGTTTTTAAGTAATTCGTAACAATTTAAACTGCACTAGAAAATATGGAGTTCGAAACATTGTAGATTTATTTGGTGTCTATTCCATAATATGTGAATATAGAAAAGTATATTTGTGTTGTATTATCTTGATATACCATTTTGTGTTGTATTATCTTGATATACCATTTTATGTTGTATTATCTTGATATGCCATTTTGTGTTGTATTATCTTGATATACCATTTTGTGTTGTATTATCTTGATATACCATTTTGTGTTGTATTATCTTGATATACCATTTTGTGTTGTATTATCTTGATATACCATTTTTAAAAGAAGAATAATGATTTTGGTACAGTGATTTCTTAGAACAGAATAAACTGCATTGTTGAATAAGGGCATTGTTCAAACAGATGTGAGTAAGATTATGAACATAAAGAATTATTCTCATAATGTACAACACAAGATAAATAAATCTTGGCATATTCTTGATCAAACTTAGTATGATTTTTCCAAAAAGCAACATTGTCATTAACAATAATCCCTTCTGGTAAACACAATTTGCAAATAACGATTAACAGTTAATCAACTGGAAATGATGTCAACTCATTAGTATACTTGGTGACTATGCCGCAAAATCAATTATTCTATGGATCAGCAGGTAAAAGCTTAATGAGCAAAATCAATAGCTTACATTACACAGTAACATCTCTTCAATATCAAGGAGCCGGTATCCTTAGATTTTGCTTTTTAATGCTCTCTACTGGAAGCAGGGGAGTCCCGGGATATATGTATTACAAAGAGGTGGGAGTCTGTGCCAGAGTAGGCCCTTTACATTATATACCAAAGAGATATTTATACTGAAAACCGTACTTTTCAAGTATTACCTGTAAATGTAACATACAGCTGGGAATTCAATACGTACTAGTGTTCTGGGCTACAGTAAGCTCCCTCTTATAACGCCACTTCTGTACTAGGGATATGATGTGGCCTTTTACACAGGATGGCTTCTCATGAGGGGGAAAATTAAATCTAAAGACTACTTGTTGTATGGAGAAGTGGGCTATGTCAGCAAGATAGACAGGGTGGCATCTGGTCAGGAGGGTGTCTAAAAGGGGTACTACATGTAATGTGTACAGATTAATATTGGCATCATTCATGTTACAAATATAAAGGATTGGATTAATGTATGTATTTACCTCTAGTATGTTTATTCTAGTAAGTTTGATCCATTATTCACGCTAAATAATACTGTGCTTACTAAATTGTTAACTAGAGCGTTTTGAATTCATGGTCTCTTGTGGAGCGATAGGGGGGCTGGATGCCACAGATCTTTTAGCACAGTACTCACAGCTGGATGTGCATCACGTTTGTCCTGTGTTCATGTCTTTTCTTACAAGAGGGATTTGTATAGGGCTCTGCGCTCCTTCTCAATTGTTTTCTTTTGAATAAAATATGTTTAAACCAACCATCCCTGACGAGATGCACTTATCATTGAGACAGGTTGGTGCTCACAGCCATGCAGCCTCAACTGAGCTCATTGTGGCTGTAAATTATTTGTAACATTTCTGTGTAAACTGAATGACGCAGTAACTACATTACATGTATGTACTTTTACTATAATGCTCATGAGATACAAGAGTTGTGTTGAACTCTGATATAACCATGTTTACTTTACTTATCCTTGCATTTCACATCCTGGCGTGTAGCCTTTCAATACAGCCAGTCAGGGTTCCCGCACATCATGAAAAATCAACAAAAGTCCGTAATTTTAATTTATTGTTTTTGATGCCTGTAAAAGGAAAAAAATTTTGAATATGTGGCATTAAAAGTCATTAATTATGGATTTGGGAGGGGCTGGATCGAGAGTGTGTACCTTTCCGCTGAAATAATGCATTTGTTATCATTGCAAGGGATTCAAAGGCAGTGCGCAGGGCACTCGGGAAATGCTTAAACGGAAGTGTGTATTAAATTGCGCGTAGACTGTTGCGAACAAGCATGACCCACCTTTTTCTAGTATTGCAAATGGTGCCTCGAGCAATGTGGTGAATGGGGTCACTGACCCATTTAGCATTTTGTCAATATAAACAGCAGAGTTCTCACCCTCATCATGGGTAAATGTGTTTTCAGCAAAGCTTGGCTAACAGACCAGGAGTTTAGTTTGTAGATTGAGCAAGTACCAAAGGACAAATACCTGTCCGATGTGGGCTGTGCCAAAAGACGCATAATCTTGGGAATATGAGAAAAAGAGCTTTAAGAACACATGCGTACAGTTTAAAACACAAGGAACTAGAAAAGGGTGAATGGAGTAGAAATGGTTTTAGAAGCAAAATCACAGCTTTCATCATGACAAGTGACAGTGGAACTGATTCAGTGGGATCATCACTGAGTGTGAGTCAAATACGAACTGCAGCTACATCATTGTCCAGCATTGCAGCTAATGACACGTACACTCTCAAAGTGCAGACAATTTATGTGCATGAATCGTACAATTCTAATGAGAGTATCGAACAGTACTTCTGACAAACATTCCTCAACAGCACCATAGCGAAGCTGTTCACCGTTGTGGGGAACAAAATTCTCATAGTATCTTTATTTTTTTAGCTCAGCTGACTTGTCAGTCAGCTGAGCTTTTGTGAGGGTCCGTCGTCCGTCCGTCGTCCGTCCGTCGTCCATCGTCCGTCTGTCGTCCACAATTCACATTTTCAACTTCTTCTCTAAAACCATTGGCCAGATCCACTTTAAACTTGGTGGCAATATACCTTGGGTGGGTCTCTACCAAGTTTGTTCAAATGGTCACGCTCCAGTGATTTTTGGATTTTTTTATGATTTTATTTGTTCTTTTTGGGGCTAACCTTAAAAAATCTTCTTCTCAAAAACCGCTCACCCGATTGCTTTGATATCACATAGGAACACTCCTGGGGACTCCTGGTTCTTAATTTGTTCACCAGGTGGCACTGTGATTTTTTGTAATTTCTTATGATTATTTGTGTATTATTGCTATTTTCGACTTCTCCACAAGCGTCACTCAGATGAAGCTGAAACTTGATGGATATGTTCCTTGTGGAAGGGTCAAACAAAGTTGTTCACCAGATGGGAATGCTGCGGATTCCTGATTTTTAAAGATTTTTTCAATTCGGGTACTTATCGGTCAATGCAGCTTTCCTATTGATTACTATGGAAGTGAATGAGCATTCTAATGCTAATTCACATTATCGACTTCTTCTCCAAAACCGTCATCCAGATTAACTTCAAAATTGGTGGCAATGTACCTTGGGTGAGTTTCTGCCAGGTTTGTTCAAATGGTCACGGTCCAGTGATTTTTGGATTTTTAATGATTTTTTTTGTTCTTTTTTTGGACAAATTTTAAAAAATCTTTTTCTCCGAAAACGCTTACCCAATTGCTTTGATATCACACAGGAACACTCCCTGGTGCTCCTAGTGCTTAATTTGTTCACCAGGTGGCGCTATTTTTTTCTAATTTTTATGAATTTTTGTGTGTTGTAGCTATTTTCGACTTCTTCTCCAGAACCGTCACTCAGATTAGGCTGAAACATGGTGGCTATGTTCCTTGTGGAAGGGTCAAACAAAGTTGTTCACTATGTGGGAATACTGCAGATTCTTGATTTTTAACGTTTTTTTTTTTCAATTCGGGTACTTATCGGTCAATGCAGCTTTCCTATTGATTCTACTATAGAAGTCAATGAGCATTCTAATGCTAATTCACATTTTCGACTTATTCTCTAAAACTGTCTTACAGATTAACTTCAGACTTGGTGGCAATGTACCTTGGGTGGGTTTCTACCAGGTTTGTACAAATGGTCGTGCTCCAGTGATTTTTGGATTTTTTTATGATTTTTTTTTTCAAGAATCTTAACACAAGTTTTAATAGGAAAGTTTAACTTGGGAATTTCTTATTATGGTTAAAATTTAAATAATGTGGGCCAGATTTACTTCAAACTTGGTGGGGATGTGCCTTGGGTGGATCTCTACCAAGTGTGTCCAAATGGTCACGCTCAGTTGATTTTTGAATTTTTTATGGATTTTTTTTGTTCCTTTTTGGGGGCAAACCTTAAAAACTCCTCCTCTGAAACCGCTCACTCAATTGCTTTGAGATGGTAAATAGTACACTCCCAGAGACACCTAGTTCCCAATTTGCTCACCAGGTGCCGCTGCAATTTTTTTCTATTTATTTTATGAATATTTTGTATGTTTTTGCTATTTTTCACTTGTTCTCAGAACCGTTACTCAGATTAAGCTGAAATGTGATGGATATGTTCGTGTGGAAGGGTCAAACAAAGTTGTTTGCTAGGTGGCACTACTTTGGATTCCTGATTTTTAAAGATTTTCAATTTGGGTACTTATCGGTCAGCGCAGCTTTCCTATTGATTACTATGTAAGTCAATGGGCATTCTATTGCTAATTCACAGGACAACTGACACGGAATTTACTGTTTACTTGATAACTTGACATCTGTTTTGAGTTAGTACTGTGATGCTGCACATGTTAATGTTTCTGTATGAAGGTCATGCTTAGAGTGCACATCAATGACCTTGACCTCGTTTGTGGGGTCACAGTGCAACAAACATGAATTTTACTCTTTATCATAAATTTGAGAACTACTCGAACCTTGATGTTGCACATGTTAGTGTTCTTGTATAAAGGTAAGACTTACTCAGACCATGGGTGACCTTGATCCTTTCCCAAGTTCATAGAGCTGCAAGTGTGATGAATGTCAAGATCAGCTGAGCATGGGCTGTTCACACAGCCCTCTTGTTCAGTAAAATGTCAGGAAAAATTGTGTTAAATTGTCATGAAAAGTCCTTAATTTTGAAGTTCTCAAGGCTGCAGGAACCCTGCCTATGGCATGCCCATACAGTGGTACATGTGTCTTGTGCTCCATTATGTCTGGGTGCCAACCCAGACATATTGCTTTTCCTCGGATTCTTTATTTCTTTCTTGCCATGGCACCCAAATTTGTCCAGAGTTTTTCTCG
This sequence comes from Hermodice carunculata, assembly GCA_964020975.1. Taxonomy (NCBI): domain Eukaryota; kingdom Metazoa; phylum Annelida; class Polychaeta; order Eunicida; family Amphinomidae; genus Hermodice; species Hermodice carunculata. Next base: position 96,563,590 of record OZ026613.1, on the reverse strand, counting down.
GACACTATCATTCCCAAAACCACCAAACTTGCCAGTGAAATTGAGCATATTGTTTGGAATAGTCATAATGTATAAAATTATGCAAATGAGGGGCAGTTAAAATTTTAAAAACTCCACATCTTCAAAATTTAAATCTTGAATAGCTTGATAACTATTACAGATAGAGGTGACATTCTAACTTTAATTTAAATGTTCGTAACATAGCCACATCTAATGAACTATAAACCAAAGTTATACAAGTTTTGATTTATGCAAATAAGGTGAATACACAAAATGTAAATTTTTTGAGTAACTTCAAAACTGTTATAGATAGAGGTGCCATCCCAACTTCAATTTTGTAACAATGGTGCATCCAATGAAACAAAACTGTAAAATTTTAATTTATGCAAATTTTGTGAATACACAAAATTTAAATCTTAAACAACTTCAAAACTATCATACATAGAAGTGCCATTCCAACTTCAATTTGTAGGTTTGTGACTTAAGCACATCTAATGAACCATGAACCAAAGTTGTAGAATTTTAATTTATGCTAATTAGGTGAATATATCAACTCCATTGTTATATCAATAGACACATCTGATAAATGTAAGTAACCATTAAATGTACATGACTGGTAAAGGTGGTCAAGAGACTGGGAGTGTGTACCAGAGGGAGGCTAATTTTCTCTGTTATTGTGCCCCCCCCCACCCCCAAGGAAAGAGCATATAGCAGTTACTTTGCCCGTGTGTCAGTATGTGTGTTGTGCATGCATCTGTCTGTCCATCTTGACAGTTTTCACAAGATAACTCGAAAAGTTTTTGGCATAGGGCTTTCATATTGCACACGCGTATCGTCCTGCATATGGTTTCAGATGAGTTTGAAGATGGTGACCTTAACCCAGTTCCTAAAGTCACAGAGCCATTGTAGTGAATTTGGTTTTCACTGGATAAGTTAAAAAGTTTTTCACATAGGCCTTTCATGTTGCACATGCTTATAGTCCGGCATAGGGTTTCAGATGAATTCGAAGATGGGTGACCTCGACCCAATGAATTTGGTTTTCACACGATAAGTTGAAAAGTCTTTGACATAGGCCTTTCAAATTGCAGGTGATTATAGTCCTACAGAAGGGTCTTGGATGAGTTTGAAGATGATTGACCTTGCCAATATACTGGCTATGAATGTTCATATAGCACAAGAATGACACCTGTTAGTACTGACAGCTGTAACATAAGGGGGTCCATAGATCTAGCAATATATGATTGTGTTTTAAGTGCTTGTAATCAGAGACATCCAACACTCTGCTTGATGTATGCTGCAGTGCAATGTTGAAATATGTGTGGACCAATTTAGAAAAATAATTCCAAAATAAAGGCTGAGGTTTTACGCGGAGAGCAAAGTGAACTGCAGGACGCGTACGGCAGATTTTCATGGAAAATGGGAGCTACATAAAGGGACCTTTTGAGAATCTAAGGTATTGCACAGACAAGCTGGATATCTGTGGATGTCTATATCTATACCATGCTACAGATTGGTGTAAAGATGACACCAGACCAATCTGCATCTCCTCCCATTCTAGCCTGAAGGTCACTTATTCATCGTATAAGTGAGCCCCTGGCACTCAGTATACCTTCCATATTTTCATCTGGTGTGGAACTTGGCAAAAAAGGGAGGAAGTGAGTTTTCAGTTGGATTTGGCACCTGGTTTTTCTTCATACTGGGTTCCATTTTTGAAATACTTTGCAAATAAGTAAGACCAAGCAGGCTGTGAACTGATTGAATGTTGGGATCAAAAATTTCTCCATTTCCTGAGATATTTTCTGTTTTTCTCCCATCTAGGAATCATGTTAGTGTCGCAAGCTGCAGCCTTGCCTGTACGAGTTTTATGAGAATTATCATAATATCCGATATAAAGGATTGAAATATGACTGCATGTATGGCATGTGTGAGGGTCCTTTGTAATATACCGAATGAGACTAATATTGAAATATTTTCTTGTGACAGCTGCAGATCAGATGACCTTATCAGAGCTACTTTCAATGTGTAGATATGGAAATACTGTGGAAAAATGTATTGTTGTGGAATATGGTATGTCAATTCTACATCACCTAGTTAGACCTTTCACAATGGTAAAGACAGCTACTGTGAGACAGGCTTAAGGATTTATCATGCAAAATCCTGTCCAAATTAACCATGAATGGCCCTTGGATGTCAAATGTCATCTTATATCACCGCTCTAACTACAATTTATCATTGACCTTTTTACTACTGGTTTCTATTTTTGCCATATCTGATAGAATAAGATCGTAAAGGCAGTCATTTGCCAGACGTCTAGGTCAAATGACTTGTTCCTCAGATGAGCACACAAGATTAACCATTGTCATCAACAGAGCACACAAGATAAACCATTGTCATCTATTGACAGGAAGAGACTTGCGTTGGTGATCTTGACAATTTCTATTGTGACTGTTTGAAATTAACAACTCATATATTATTGACATGTTTTGACAGTGATTATATACTCAGTTTATCTTGTTTCATGTTTAGGTTTTTACCCTCAGCACATGAAGTGCTGGAGGGTATTGTTGTCTGTCCATCTGTCTTGTTGACATTACCACAATATCTCAAAAATACTCCCCATAGCTGTACGAAATTTTTATCAGAGACACGCCTTATAATGGACCAGGTTCCCATTGAAAACCAACTTCCTCTTAGTATTTTAAACTTGTTATGAAAGTTTTAAAGTATTCATTTCAAGGCTGTCTGAGGGGCGCATAAGGGGATAACTTTACCAAATTATCTCCTGAAATATTCACAGTAGCTTTTCCAAATTTTTTCACAGAAGAACCTGATGGTGGACCAGGTTCCTATTGAAAACCAGCTTCTAGTTATTTTCAAATTTTTATTAAACTTTTAATGTATTTATTTGAAGGCCGTCAGGGTGGTGTCAACCCTGACGACATTACCATAATATCTCAAAACGTATTGACCGCAGCAGCTTTACCAAATTGTTGTCAGAGGTGCATTGTATGATGGACCAGGTTCCTATTTATAACCAGCTTCCTCTTTGTATTTATAAACTTTTTGTTAAACTTGAAAGTATTTATTCCAAGGCCGTACAGTGGCACACAAGAGGATGGTGTTACCATGCTGTATCTCAAGAAGAATCCATCACAGCTTCACCAAATTTTTATCAGAGATGCACATTATAATGGACCAGGTTCCTATTGAAAACTTCCTCTTATTATTTTTAAACGTGTTCTGAAACTTTTGAAGTATTTATTTGAAGGCTGTCTGAGCACTGCACAAGTGGACAATGTTACCATAATATGTCAAGAAGGATTCATTACAGCTCCATCAAATTTTGGGTGCAGTTGCACCATATTTGGGCACCTGTGAAGTAGCAAAAAACAAGAAAGAAAAAAATTGCAGATATAAGGGCAAAAAGATTGTGACACCGAAGGTAATCTGTTCTCTGAACGCTATTTTTTTACTGAGTAAACAACTTTCCTTGGCATATTTTGATGTGCACAAAGTGCACTGAGGAATGCTGTTGACCTAGACTATTTTTTCTCTTGAAATACTGGAATGCTGGTACCGGTACTTGAATGTAACAGTAGTTTGTAAGGAATTTGAATATGGAATCTGTATGATAATTTAGGTGATCGAAAGTTTTATTATGATTAACTGAAAGGCCTAACTAGATTTATTGATTGTGATAAATGTACTTGAGCATGTGAGAAAGAAAATTATAACTGTTATCCAGGGTGGTCCAAAGTAAGAGTTGCTGGAGCAAAATCCAAGGTGCCTGGTGCAAATTGTATTTTTACTGAGGGTCTGGATACCACCTAGGCCCCAATGGGGTCCAGGGGCAGTGCCCCAGTGCATGTCTGGGGGGCAAAGCCCCCAGAAGCTCATGGAATCTGGGCAAAGCAAGGGTTTCAGATGGGGTATTCTGGCAACAGTTTTGTGGACACCTATATACCTTTTTAGCTGAAAAAGTGGTATGTTACAATAAAATCAAGTAAAAAATACCAATTTATATCTGCTTGTCAAATTATTGTGACAAATTACTAGTCTTAAAATTCGTTGTGGCAATTTTTGAAGTCTGTCACAATTTTTTGCAACAATGTGACAGCTGGACAGCCCTATTATGTTGACAAACCCCAAGAGATATACCTGCTCTTGTGGGTCCTGAGCCCCCTGAGTATCCATTGACCTCAACAGGCAGTGATGTCAAGTTTATACCTACATAATGTATAATTTTATTAACCCCCTGTTGCTGAAGAAATTAGTATATCAAAATGAGCATACAAATGAAAATGAAATTAATATACACTACAGTAAGATATAAATTTAAAGGTGCAAGTTTAAAGGCAATCTGAGTTATACTCTGCAGAGTAGGTTTAACTCATTCCATACCAGTCCCTGATTTTTCCCTTTATTTACCAAGATTCAAGACAACAATTGCATATTTGAATTCTTCATGAAAAGAGCTTTTGCTCAAGTACCAACATGCCTATAGTCTTAAGTCAGTGGTTCTGGCACTGCCTGGCAAGTCATGCCAGGCAGTGCCGCAAGGGCAGCTGCAGCATGACTTGCCAGGCAGTGCCAGACCCACTGACCAAGGCCTGTGACCATAGTATGGAATGAGTTAAATGTAATTAATTAGGTTGACTTAGGGACACCGCAAAGCTTTTTTGATATTTGATATCATTCTGAAACATAAGATACATTCCCTTCTAGTCTTGTAAGGAATCGCGATTTCCATTTCAAGGCTAAATCAGGCATACAAGGGACAGTATGACCTGTGTCTCTGGTAACCAAGGACTGGTTACTCCTATTGTGATGTCCTCATATCTGAGGACCGACTTGTCAATTCAGACAGTTGACTGGTAGGTAAGTTTGCATCATAACGTACAATCGTTTATGACGCTTTGCTAATGTCAGCAATGTTACCCGTGCGTGTAGAAGCAGTGGGTCATGGTGTCCTTAACTACCACTGATGACCAGTCTGGCACCTGCTCCTCAGTTTTTTGCCTGTCATTAATCTTGCTTGGTCTTTTTATTTATTATTTAAAGGTTTAAGTGTAGTTTTGATGCAACAGTAAAAACCATAAGGAGTTAACTGCAGTGTCAACCCTTGAATGGTGATGTGGCACACGAGGCTTGTGAAATATGTCCGCCAGGGACACCCCACAATTGACTGCCCTGTTGATTAAGGTACAAATTGCAGTTTTCCCTTCTGCTACATACATGTACATTGGCAGAAAGAACACCATCTACTGTAAGGGGAACTAACATTGAAAGCATAATGATGGAAGATAAAATATCCCTTTTACCCCTTGAGCGCTGTTTAAGATTGAGTTAACAGCTTTGTTTGGGACACTTTGCATGCATTATGTGCAAAGTGTCCAGAGAAAATCTGTTGACCAAAACTACTTGTTACTTTACACTAGGCTTCCTGATATTTGAATGAAAGGTATCTTCATGAGGAATTTGAATCTTTTAATCATTATATGTTTAACAGTAATTAGAAAAACAACTATAGCAGTGATAGTAGCACTTCAAGGGTTAATATGATGATCAGTAGTAGCAATATCAAGTGATTCCAATATTTTAGAATGGTATGGCCTACACACTATGCTAAGGCAGTTTTAACACTACTGCTTTGTGTTACGACAATGCAAGATGTGGGCAGACAAAAGCACCCAGGCTGTGCATCAAACATACCCACAATGCAAAGCTGAAACATAACATGGCAAGGTGAAGTTATTTGATTACCTAAATAATGTATTTTTTTTTTCCGTTAGCACAGAAATGAATACCTACAATATCAATGAACTCAACTATCTGTTTTTTCTTGAAGGAACCTGGGTACAGTGGAATCTCCCTATTAAGACCACCCTTGGGACTGACAAACTGGTCTTAATAGGGGAGTGGTCTTACTGTAGAGTAACAGGGTCACAGGACAACTTCACAGGACCAGCCAGCCATTCATGGGTCTACACTCAGATGTTATTTTGGTGCATTTAGAATTTTCAACATACCATATAAATGTTTGACAATTGATAATATAAAAGAATGCATAAAATGTTGAATTTAAAATAATGAAGAAACAACAGGAATTTCCATTTACAATTTTAATTGTACGTAGTTCCGTGTATCCAAAATGCAACTGGTATAATATACATATCATTAAAGGTACATGTAGGCCTTCACGTGTGGCATACACCTGCACTAACTCACTGTTCACACAATAGGCCTTCATGGTTAGACTGCTATGTTCATTGTCATGGTGATAGCTTAAAAGTTATTTCTCATAAAGACTAAAGTTTTGTGACATTCATCACTGAAGTCCAGTGTTCTCTTGTTCTGCAACATTTTTCACGGTCCTGTTTTGGTCCATTTAAGTCTTAAAAAAGTTAGTGATGTTGCTCTGTACTGATTTGCTTTTGGCACTCACAAATTTACACTGAAGCTTTTCCTCTAACAAATTGCATACACTAAGGACATCGTCATAGCCACACTCTAGACAGAATGTTTTGATTTCTTCAGCCCATTCTAGTGCTTCTCTAAGTTTGTGTATCTTTGGCTCCTTCACAAGCACACTTTTACTTCCATCATCATCATCATTATCACTATCATTGTCTTGTGACTCAGCACTACATTGATCACAACCGTTGTCCAACAATCTGTCCTCCCAGCCTTCACTTAGGTCTTCATTAGCGGGACACTGCGCATCAATGTCCACATACTCTGTGATGTCACTGATGTCACTAGACACATGCTCTCTCATTCTCCCCAACAAACTTGCCAAAGGCAAAGTGTCCTCCTCCTCCCCCTCCTCCTCATTTGCATCACAACTAGCCAATGCCATACCACACTTAGCAAAGCACTTTGTAACTGTCGGTGGCTTCACTTCTTTTACTGCCTCGGCAATCCAGTGAATAGGACGTTGACACTTTTTGACAGATCAGATGCCAACATCCCGTTGTCCACTTTAGCCAAGATAGAACACAACAGTCGCTTTCTGTAGTGCATCTTAAATGCCTGGATTATCCCTTGATCGAGTGGTTGAAGCACTGATGTCTTGTTTGCTGGAAGGAGCACAACTTTCATATGGCTCAGATCATGGTGATTGTGTGAAGGAGCATTGTCAGTAAATAACAGAACTTTTCTACCTTGAGCTTTACCTTGAGCTTTCATTTATTTTGTTGAAACTTTTCAACCAATCATCAAATAAAGCAGTCGTCATCCAGGCCTTCTTGTTAAATTTCCATACCACTGGCAGTTGCTGTGTAAAAATGTTTTTGAAACACCGAGGTTTCTCAGACTTTCCAATCAGCAGTGGACGTTCAAACTCTCCCAATTTATTCATGCACAGTGCTGCTGTCAAACGTTCCTTTGAGCGCTCTCCTCCTGTGCGCTCCTCTCCTTTCACATTCAAGGTCTTATCCGGAAGAGCTCGGGAAAAACACGCCCGTTTCATCCATGTTGTAGACATCTTTGTCGGCATAGTCTTTCACAATATCCGGCACCTTTGAAAGCCAGTCATCAACAGAATCACTGTCTACACTCCCTCTTTCGCCGCAAACAGTAGAGAATGAAATGTTGTGTCTTGCTCTAAACTTGACAAGCCACCCATTGGATGCTTTGAAGTCATCCATCCCTAGCTGTTTCAAAAATGCAAGGGCCTTTTCTCATAGCATGGGCCTGGAGATTGGAATGTTTATAGCCCGGCACTTGTTGAACCAGTCCCACGTCGCTTGGTCGAATCTAGGACTTTTCGTCGAAATCAACATCGTCGGAGGCCAACTTTGCCGAAGGTTAAATCTGGTTGAAAAGTAATCTCGTCACTACACAACTTCGTCGATAGTCATCTTCATGGCAATGTAACATCGGCGAAATCAACTCGGTCGAAAATCAGAATGATCAAAGTGCTGTTTGGACTTTGGTCGAAAAGTAACTTCATTGTGAGGCCATTTCGCTCTGAATTTGGCAGTGAAACGGGTGCCAGGTGAATGGGTCCGGTGAATGTTGATGGTGGCCGTCTAATGTAATGATCATGTGACTGAGCACAACCTGCCAACTTTTTACACTCTCGTTCGGTTAAAAAAATATCTGAACTGCCACCAAATTCAGCCATGCTGACTGGTCGACGGTAAAGAGCAGACTGAAAAAAAAAAAAAAAAAAAAAACGAAAAAAAACCCACAACAGATAATGTATGCAGGCAAACTTTATTCACAGTTTGATATCAACCCATTAAAATTGTAGCCCCCATGGTCGCACACGCGACCAATTGTCTTTTCGGTCAAACCGAAGTTTATTGCGACAAGATGAACTTTCGACGAAGTTGATCGCGACCAGTTTGACCAGACGGCCAAATTGATTTCGACATATTGTCATCATGACCATTCAGACAGTCGACAATTTTAACCTCCAATGAAGTGAATATACGGCGAAGTTGATTTCGACGAATTGTCCGATAACCCGCTTGGTCAAGCCTGTCATTGTCAACACGGACACAGAATCTTTTCCACTGGTAGGCTTCGTTTCCTTCGTACGCCTCCATTCCTCCCCCAGCACACGTTGTGATTTGCCGCGATTGCTGACCTCTATCACTTTCACCTTCTCCAGCAGGGGGAGTTCATGTCGCTGCCGAGACATTTTACCGCTTTCACTGATAACGCAATGCGCCAAAGAAGATAGGTTTCCTAGTTTCAAAACGATCCACTGCACAGCTCCAAGGCTTAACCAGGCTCTGATTTGGGCTGGACTTTGCCCAGCTTATATTATTGAAATGTTTTTTGATGATAATTTCAAAGGGGGATTGAATAGGCAACGGAATTTTAAGCCTTCAGGGTGGCCAGGTACGGAAACAATCGCACAGCGCTACATCAAATGTATGCGGCGCACATCATACAAACAACATTTTTTGATTTGCGCACATGAAACCAAAATTCAGTTTGTTCAAATTTTGCACAATAAGAGATGTGAATTGTATTTTTTCAAGAGGATTAATTATCATAACTTTATTAATTCCATTAAATGATTGAGCTGAGCATGCGACGGCAATCACCCTTTTGCGTAATAGCAGAGCTGACCTTTGATCTGTTTTGCATAAATAAGCGGGTCGAGTCTGAGACAGCTGACACACAGCTCAGGTGTGACAACTATTCAGGTGCACTCATAAGATTAATGAAATCAAACCATGGGCCTACTGGTCAGCCCTTTCAACTGGATTTGTTTGTCCCAACATCCAAAACAAACGCAAAACTACTAAAGACTAACTGGCACTTGAGAAGCGAGTAGACACTAGGCTAACCGTGATGAGTTGGTCGCATTAGGGGATTACCAATGTGACAATTGGCTCACGAATTGTGCAAACAAACCACTCATTGTCAAGAAAACTTTTGTTCTCTTCAATGAATGGCTTGTTTGGTCGTAATGGGGGATACGTAAACACTGTTTGGGACTGAAAATGGTGGTCATTGTCCGGAATAGGTAGATGGTTGTTCTGGGGAGATTTAAATCAATGCTAAACGATATAAAATTAACGGGACTGGGAATATCTGGTCTTAATGGGGGCATGATCGTTTTGGGGAGATGGTTGTAATCAGAGATTCCACTGTATTTCATTTTGGATGGGGCAGTTGCTGGCTCTTTGTGTGGACCAGATTAAAATGGAAGTGTCATTTACTTATACATTCTTCACTTATGAGTTTTTGTAGTCTAGTGACTAAGAAATTAAATTGGTATATAATCAACATATGCAACTGAGCTATAAATTACTCCACCAACCCTCAGCCCCGCAACAGCATTGTTTAATTGTACTAAAAGGTTATCAACAAAAGTATTAAAGGGGCAAGGAGATACTACCATGTCTTATCCCAGCCGACATAACAAACCGGATCTATAACGACTGGTCAAATACCATCGGGTCGAAACATGAGCTGGTCGCTGTACCAATTAGTCGATGTAACATGTTGATGAATGTCATCTCCTCGAATGAATCAATGGTCGAAATAACAATTGATTGAAAACATTATACTCGTCGAAAGTCGTCGAAATTGCTATCGATACTTCCCAGTGCTTCCATAGGCAAAATACGCTGGAAAAAAAGTTTGAACTTACCTAACACCAGATGTCGCTGTAGCGCGACCAGCGTGCATATGTGAGGGTTGTCACTCATGATATGGGCAATGGTATATGTGCAGCCAGGGGGAAAAAAACAACAACAAACTCGGCTATAAATTCCCAGACATGATTACAGTATATTCTAGTTTTAGTATCCATCCAGTATATTAAGTCCAAATATTGTCTCTGTAAGTCAATATTTATATGTTTGTATCAATGAAATATATTGTTTTAATCAACAATAATGTCCATGTCCATGTCCATGACAATCAGAATACTATTATATGTAAATATAAATATGTAGATCTCATTGTCATTGTATGTCAATATTAATATATGTCAATATTTCTGAATGTCAATGTTTATATATATGTATCAATGAAATATATAATTTCCACAATATATTGTCTCTGTTTTCAATCAACAATGTGCGTGACTATCAGAACATCGTATGTAAATATAAATATGTAAATCTCATTTTCATTATCCAAATATGTAGAAGTATGTAATTCTAAACAGAAACAAAATCAATATGTGAATATCAATATTAAACAGACATTGGGTTTGTAGATTTCATTGAAATCCTACATGAATATATCTTATATGTAATTAAACAAAATCAATTTGTGAATATCAATGTTCATCAAACAGACAGTCATTTCCTTGATATCATTGAAATCTTACATGAACATATGAATGTAAATAGCTTTGGTGTATATAAATATGAACATATGAATGCAAATAGCTTTGGTGTATATAAATATGAACATAAATGTGAACATATGAATGCAAATAGCTTTGGTGTATATAAATATGAACATATGAATGTAAATAGCTGGTGTATATAAATATTTTGTGTATATCAATATGTAGCCCTACTCAATACACCTTGTGCATTGATGACAAGTGTGTATTATCTCTGTTAATAAATCTGATATCTGATGTTGTGTGCCAGGCCCCTAAGGTAATCCATGAGATTACCATTTCCATATGTTTGTGCACATCTTGCAATGTGCCCATCTCTGGCTTTCTGTGTTTTACGTGGCGCACTTGGTCGGGCCCCAGCCTGGAGCTGGTGTATGCACATTTGTATGTATGCCTGCTCACCTTTCAGACATTTTATAAACTCGAAAATGTTGGGATGTGCCTTCTTTACAACACTGGCAAAGCGCCTATGCCAACCCTCTAAATTATTTGTTGTTCTTGGCTCATCTTCAAGTGCCCTGTCATACACACTCCACACATTAGGTGGGAAAGGCGGACTCCCACGAACCACACGTACCCTTAAACCTCCCTCAGCAGCTGGTCTGGCAACTAACCTACCTATATACGTATTTTCAAAGTAGCCTAGCAAGGGTTCAGCCTCATCAGAAATTACCTCCTTCAGCTGCTCAAAAGCCCCAGGTATATCATCCGCTGGAAGGAAAGCAAGAGCTGTGACAATTCGACACTGTAATGCAAACTCTATATCTTCAGTGTACCTAGTTACCAAACCTGATGACTGAATGTGTCTCCGCACATTTTGACTAAAGTGAAAGTAGCAACCTTCCAGTGTCACACCAGGGGCAACTTCACTGATTGCATTCATGCATGCTTTTTCGTAATCTGACCTCCATGTGCTGAAATTGAATGGGAACCCGTCATACCTTATCTGATTTTTGATTGCTGAAAACATTTCAACGTACGTATCTTGTCTTTTATTTGGTAACAAACAAAAGGCTACAGGCATTATTTCACCATTGATGGGTACATGGATTGTGTATAGTTGATAGAAAAAGGGAGGGGTGACTTTGAATGTACCATCCCCATACCATGTTTCAGCAAGTCCTAGAAACTCTAGACCTCGCGATGTACAAAAAATTATGATTCTGTCATTCCCGGTGGTAGCATCATAAATGACCCAGTCCTGGCCATTCGTTGTCTCTCTCCATTCACCATTGAGCTGGAAATCTGCGACACTAGCTGGAAGGGGGGGCATGTGTTTTCACCTCTGCCTGTGAATGCGGCGTTGCATGGCCTTCTGGGAGGGTAGCTCAGCTTGTACATTTTCTGGAACATCTGCCACTACACGATTTATAATTGTAGAGGTGGCCTCTAAACTTTGGGCTCCCTCTTACAATTGCACCATGGCTTTTTCGACCTATGTGACCAAATAAAACGGAACGAAATAACGAAACTAAACAAAAATAAAAACTAAACTAAAAGAACAGAAAGAGACAAAAATGTGCATTTTTTTTTATATGGTACATGCGATATGTAAAGTGACCCCCCCCCAGGGGAAAAAAAAGATACCTCGACGGCCGCGGGATCAGGACAGTGGACATGCGGTTTGCTGGGGGTGTAAACTTCTTGGCGCTGTATAAGCCTACCGTTACATGCTCTGTTTTCACATTTCCAGTACTTGGTATTGGCTGTACGCCTATCAAGGGTGTACCTGTACCCCTGGAAGCACAATTTGTCTCGACCTCGTTGCGTCTTGACTGTTTGGGCTTGTTGAGCCAGACCTTCGGCGTCCGACATGGTCGGTGTTCAAATGGCAAATGCGTATAAAATTCATACAATTGGACAAAGTTAAACCAGACAAAATTGAAATGTACTAATTGTTTTATTCAACTGTGAAAAGTAATTACATTTGAAAACCATCAACACAATGACATTTAATTTATGGAGGCTATGTTTGCTGTCCATGTTCATTCGCCTAGTTGTGTCATCTACAAACTGTCACAGCGACCAATTGTCTAATCGACCAGATGGAATTCAACTAATTGTTGCGTAGACGGGCTGTGACTTCGACGAGATTGGTTTCGACGAGTTGTGGTGCTTCGAACAAACCAGTTGCTAATCACATTTGTGACTTGAGGTATACCAGGTATACAGGACTAACTGGTAAGGGAGGGGTATTGTGGGGCGAGTGTTAGTTAACTCATTCCATACCAGTCCCTGATTTTTTCTGTATTTACCTAGATTTAAGACGACAACTGCATATTTAAATTCTTCATGAAAAGAGCGTTCATTCAGGTACTAACATGCCTATAGCCTTAGGTAAGTGGTTCTGGCACTGCCTGGCAAGTCATGGTGCAGCTGCCACAAGGACAGCTGCAGCATGACTTGCCAGGCAGTGCCAGAACCACTGACCAAGGCCTGTGACCATAGTATGGAATGAGTTAACTCATAATCAAGGCGACTATGTCGAATACAATCAAAACATTTCCTGCTGTCAAGGCCACAAATTTAAACACGTGAATTACCCATCAAGAAAAAAAAAATTGCAGTAAATCGTGTAAGACAGCACAGCCCATAAATGTATGGTGTCCCTGTGTAAACCTGATCTGATTGTCTTTTCATTTGGCCGTAAAATCATCTTCATGAAGTTAACAATGTGTGGAAGTAATAATCATTGGCCTGCTAGTGAGGCTCACCAGCAGTAAGACTAGGTTTCTTCAAAAGCAAAAGAATTATGGAATTGTAGAATGTGTAGGGTGATGTTCCAAGACATGACAAGAATGTTAAAGAGGAGAACGGTTTCTCTGAATTACTGTGTTTCAAATGCTGCAAAGTAGTAGCCTCACAACCTGAGGATGTGTAGGCGTTAAGTTTGGCAATAAATAAAGCTCACCCAGGACTAGCAAATGCCCCGTCTTAATTTTCAAAACTATGAAGTTCATTCAAATGAACTTCAACCATGTCACACAAGCTGATATCCATAAGCTTTAGAATTGGATACGGATCATCATTCATAATTTGACTGAAACCACTGGCAAGCTGTTGAAGAGGCAACTCAGAGAACAAGGCGTTTCCTTTTGATGTTGTCTTATGGTATTCTAAACAGCTGACATGTTTCCGTCATGAAAATACATGTTGCCAGCACTGAGTCCACAATCAATAGTGCCCTGTGAGCATTGCCTGAACAGAGTGCAAAACCTTTCCCTCAGATGCTCTATAGCCTGGTACAAAGCACCCCTAATAGTTCACCCAGTCTCTACACAAGCCTGCCACCAAAAACTCGTATGGTACACAGAATTCTAAGCTGGGGGCACAGTAAGATGTAAGTCGATGTTGTTTATGAGACGTGCAGCCTGTCACAACAGTAACATCTCGTGTACCATTGTTGACCCTGTAGAGCCTGCGATTTTGCATGTTTACATATATATGTATAATCCATAACAGTCAGTTTTCCAAGCATGTAAGTTGATATATTTGTGTTTGACTCAATACAACTGAGCTTGTGCCATTTAGGGGAGGACAATTAAGACATAACTTGGGGAAGTTAACGTTGACATGAAATGACAGGAGATGTCTGCAATTTAATACAAAATCGGCAGATATAGGAAGATACTCACTGAGATTACCGTGTTGACAGGTCTAATACTACCTCTGGTAATATTACTAACATCACAAGCAAAGCCAGAAATAGCATCAATCTAAGCAAAATATTCATTTCCCTATGAAAAATAAGTAGCATGTACTGTATGAATAGAAAATCTGCAGCAATAAATTCATTTCTGTTAGAAAATAAAGAATACTTTGCCTTAATTAGTACCCTTTATCTTGTACCAAAATCTATGTAACTTCTGTGATTTGGGCAGAGACACATTGCAGTCACCACATCTTTTGATAGGTTCAAATATAAACACCCTCACCAAGTCAAAATCCAAATTTATATTCCAATAAGTGCCTTCATCTGTGCTCATGTAACAAATTAAACTGACATCAAAGGAGGTAATGTGTAAATGGGGAAAGAACATCCATTTTAAAACATGTTTCAGCAAATGCCCAAGTTACCTTAGGCCTAACAAAAATATATGTGTGGTTCCGATAACTCCACCATCCCCACTCTGTGGACCACTGAAAAGGCACGAGTCCTGACCGTAAATAATTTTTATGAAACATAAAATATAAAAAAAAGGTTTCAAGCCGCCTTTATCTTATAAAAATTGATCGACCTAGGCTGAAAGATTTTATCAAGAAAGTGGCTGTCGCTTAACATTAGTTTGCAATAAAGTCAACTCAAGCACATCATTTTATTTCAAATGTCTGGAGTGGAGGGTTAACTTGGGTCGGGAAAAGAGCATAGCTGCATAGCCACAGATGTTCAGTGAAACAGCTTAGCCATAGCCATAGCCCTGGTTGAAAGATTGTATGGAGAAAGTGGCCTTTATTTTGCAGTAAAGCCAACTCAAGCACAGCATTTTATTTCAACTTGTGTGGAGGGTTAACTTGAGATAGGGAAACAGCATAGCAACAAAAAGTTCAGTAATACATAGGCACAGTTGTTCCGTGAGACAGCATCGCCCCAGTTGTTCAGTGATCGATAGTGTCATATCGCTAGGTTCCATGTGCCCGTTCTCCAAGTAACCATGACAAACAGTCCTTAAAGTACTTTTAAAACATGACTTACTATCGTAACTTTAATCTACGTGCTTGGTTGTGTCTGAAGCAATTATCATCGATAGTTACAAATCCGAATGTTACATGATACTTCGAGCTGGCAAATCATGCACATGGCATAATGCATTGTGGGACAGTTGCACAAAAATACAGTTGACTTGGATATCAAAGTGAATTGCGGCCATGTCATTATTATTGTTATTGATGCTCTAAAATATTTGTAAAATATATACTTTTGGTTTCATATATATACCCCTTCGATCGTCCAAATACTACTAACCTCATTTACAACCCATTGGGTGTGGAATCCTCAATTTTTGAAATGGCAGCCAAGTTTGTGGGTTATTACCAGTTGGATATTTTGAAGAGGTAGTATCCAAAATATATGTGTGATTAGTGTTAAGGAGGGTTAATTTGTCGAATGAATGTAATGTAAAATATATAATGGAACTTTTCCCGTGTGAGCATGTATACCTAAAAATGTAAATACAACGGCTTGAAATTAGCATTTGTTGGCGGCTATGGGCCCCAGAATAGGAATATTGTATCAGACACTTAAGTCACCCCCAGGCTATGAATTAAGTAGCAGCACTGGTCAGACCTGCCAAGCACCCCAGCTGAGTGAGAGATGGAGCTTAGGGGAGAAGGTTGCCCCAATAGTGGATACAGATCCGAAAGTATGGGTGGGTTTTTATACAAATGATTAAAAAGAAACGTATCAATTCTATCCAAAAAGCAAGAAATTGCAACCCTTTTTTTGACCCAATTCCCATCATGTGCATATTGAAATTCAGATATCAATTTTGACGACCAAACTTGATTAAAACATATGCCCATATAAATACAAGGGACCAGCTCATATCAAAAGACCAGCATCAGCTATAATCATAGATTCCAGAATAACATTCCATAAAACGAGGAACAGACAAACATTTTCAATGGTATTGATGAAACTGCATCAGAAACCATCTTGATTCCACCAGATTCTTGCACCAGTACTCACATGTGTAAAGCAAGTAAAGTTCATCATTGTAATACATGTATTCGGTAGCATATTAAGTGCTCATTGAAATGAAACTGAATGTCCTGTACATGACTTGGAACAGGCAATAAGTTGGTGGTGGCTTAAACTAGTGTTACAGGATCCCAATCCTTGCTCGTTGGAAGACACACTCTTAAATTTCAAGCATTCCATACATATCAATGACCAATTGTAACACATCCAGTGGTTCCAAATATTTTTCAGTGTGTTCATGTGAATTGCTAGAAAAAGGATTCATACGTTGGCTAAAATCTGTACTGTTTTGCTAGTAGAGCTTGAAAAAGAAAGCGCAGTGATCAAGGTGGGCACATACAGGTGTCAATCTCACAATACCAAGTTTTAAATTAACTAGTGACACTTCCATATCACAGGACCACTTTAATAATCTGACTTAGTGCTATATTTTGCAGACTTAATCAAAACACAGTGGGAGCATTTTGTAATTTTAAAATAAGAAATGTCTTCCTGTAAGATTGCCAGTGCTGAGTGCTGATGCCATGTCTCAGGAAGGCATAGTATGTCTGACTTAGGACAAAAGTTCAGAAGTATGTTGAGCTGATTACTTATATTCATTGCAGCTCTTGTTCAACTCACTAATTGAACAGTTTTAAGGTCATTGGTCTGTTTCTGATTGGTACCAGTCTATGCTTGTCATACTCATGATTGAAGGTTGTGTGGTCTCTTTCATTCCATCTTGATGGATACTCACCTTCTCTTGTCCAGCTTCTGTCTGTTGGGATGCTGGACCAACAATTGTACACCATGGACCATTTGTTATATTGTTGCTTGTAAGAATCAAGTTTTCACATTTGGTAATAAAAAAAGGTATAGACCCATATCTTTTACATGGATTGCAAAGCAAGCCAAGCCTATATGAATCACTCTCCATGGCACAGATGGTGGCATATAGATTCCTACCAACATGTTTGGTGGAGGAAACTGAAGGACTCGGAGAAAACCACCGTGTGCAGTCAGAGTAGTTGAAACTCTTTCCACATGCTTCCCCGGCCGTGAATCGAACCTGAGCCACAGAGGTGGAAGGCAAGCGTGTTGCAGCTCCGCCAACCATGCACCCACACATTTGATAATGTGACCTGCTGCCTTGATGCTGGCCAAGGCACACTTTCTTTGTGGCAAGGAGTGGTGGCTCTACTTTCACATGTGAGAGAATCTCACAATGAGCCACAGGAAAAGTTAGGGTTGAAGAGGCTTCTCTGAGTGGTACCTGAGCAAGGGCAGAAGTTTTAAGCTAAGTCAAAGTTGCTACAAAGCTGATTGTTGACTCTGTGAAGATTTGAACACATAGGTAATATTTGGGAAATCTGTAATACACGTTAAAGTTACCCTCCAACACTAAAAACCTAATATGCATTTGCTTGATAATTTGTCAAGTCGGTGCAAGACAACATGCAATATGTTGCAGGAAAAAATAGTAAATTCAGTGGGAGGTTCAACGACCGGTCACCAAAGGATTAAAAACACAAGCAGTGCATCAATAGGTACATATTGGATGACCATTTTAATCGTGGACTGCAGGAAAGGATAACAATACAAAGTGCAGTTTGATTGAAAAAAATTGAAGCAAGGGGCATCATTAGACTTGTGATGGTAAAAGAAATATTTTGGATGAAAGAACTATGAGTGATGTATCCTGATAAGCTCGACAATGGACATGACATAAATGGGGGGTCAGGGGAGTGCAGATATGAGCATTTAGGAGAAGCTGAACAGGTGAAAAAAGATTCGGCATAAAGTAAGAAGAAAGCATGTAATCATGGGGGCAGTCTCACTGTAGATAGTGTAATTTGATTACAGTGGTCCCCTTTCTTAGATGATATGGGGCCCCCTCACAAGAGGCCGGCCTCTCTGCAAAGACCACTTCTCCAGTCAACAAGGATGGTAATTCCATTATGTTTTCTCCCTCAAGAGAGATCAAACCTTTTATGGGCCATATTTCTGGTGCACTTCATTTTGCCTAAAAGAAGGAACCACTGATGATACATACACTGTACTGACAGCAGAAGCCTGACATGTGGTTACCTCAGTCCACCCTGATAGAGGAACGAGTCAACAGCTTTCCTTGGCACGCTCTGGAAAAAATGCACCCAGAATGCACTAAGGAAAGCTGTTGACCATGGGCATAGAATTTACAATGATCTTCCATGCAAGTTTCATCCAGAATTTTGAAAAATAATCCCTAAATTAGTTAAATACAATTAGCAGATGACATTTAGAATTTGGCAGGAAAAAGCCACATTAGGGTGGAATGAGTTAACAAGACTCTGCGACAGATTATAAAAAGCAACAGAAACATCAAGGTGTTCTTCTTGTCTCAGAAAGGGAATATGTCACAGACTGTAATTAGATAATGGAATTTTTATTGTAACATACTGGTGGACGTTATCAGTTGCAAATATTGGACAAACATGAAGACTAACCCTAATGAGCCGATGATCGAGATGAACGCTTTAACACTGTGAATGTCCCACAGAAGGTTTCAGAACTGTTCAAATATTATAAAGAACAGTGTGTTAATTGTGCTTCAAGTATGTTCTTTGATGACACTGTAACTGGTTTACAGGGGCACAAAAAGTGTGACAAGCAAAATGCCCCCCCCCCCCCCCAAATAAATAAAAATTTAAAAAATAAAAACCTATGATGGGTAACGTTAACCCTGAAGAATCCAATGCTAATGTACTAAGCATGCAACTTTTCCCATTAAAAACTATGAGAAATGGTTTCTTGTGGTAAATGCCATCTGCTTGTTTTATCACCAGTAATGATATAGGCAGTTTGTCAAAAGCCTTCCTCAACTAGTTTACTGTAGGTGCATTGTACTGAGAGTGCCATAAGAAAAGTTGCTGACTGAGTCCTCAGAGGGTTAATCTAGACACAGGGGAATGTGAGGACATCCCTGTGTGATTGACACAATGTACAGATAATCCCAGGTCAACTGTCATGAACATACTGTTACAGGTGGAAAAAGAAGACACCACTTGTTGTAATAGGTTAATGAGTCAGAATGAATAAGAAACTGTGCCACACTTCGTGCATCAAGGTACCTTCTAGTATTTCCTCTGACACAAGAACCCAGTTCGATTTACCTATACTTACCATTAGTCATTACCTTTTAAACAAGAAGAGAATAACAAAGCATATATATAAATAATTAGAAGAGAGCTCGCGGTGAGTCTTTATTGGCTTATGGGACTGTGACACATACACAACGATATGCAGTGAGATACAATTCAGGATGCAATATATGAAACTTTAACCAATCACTGTGCCACAATAAAGAATAACAGCTTTGGTCCTGCCAACTTACATACCCCCCGCACTAAAACTCTGAGAGATAAAGCCCCATGGGCCAAAAAGTCCAGAAAGCATAGCAGTTATACTCAATATCATTCCATTGTCTCAAAGCCATTAACATTAAACTCTAATAAGTGATTTATGAGCCTAGACTTGTGAACATGCAAGCCTGGACTGATTTCTATGTCTAATTGTGTATTCATCGGGAAAAAAATGTGCCCACCTGGTGTACCGTGTTTGTTTATGTTCGTCATAGTTATTCAACATTACATGTGGTGCATAATCAAACATCCCCCACATACTTTTGATTTTTTTCTATCTGTTAATGCACTACGTCACTGATGCAGGCGCATCATAATTTAGTTGTAACAATATTTAGGTCATGTGATCTACAGTGAGTTACTACTTTTGAATTGCACTATAGAAAATATTAATTCACCCTCAAACATAGAATAAAAGATTTTATTTATGGTCAGGGCAATCAAAATACACTGTCAACCTTCACAAGGACTAGTGAACCAATCAGACACTTGATCATTATAACCTTGGCCATTGGCAGAATGTGTGCTTTGTTGCACTACAGTTCAATACAGTGGAAACCAAAGTAGGCCAATTAGAAATTGAGTCACTTTTTCAGCACTAAAACAGTGATCATGTGGTGAAGGGGCAGAGTGGAGTGGAGAAACACAGAGATTGGTATGTTTAGCAGGCAAATCAATATATAAACAGAAGTTAAAAATATCTTCAAAATGCACTGGTACCTGCGTCAATAAGCTCTATGCATAAGTTTACCAAGCAGGGAAACCCCAGCGGAGATTCCGATGTCAGAGCCAGGGGCACACAGGTTTCTGGGTAATTTGCGGGCCATTCAGTCTTACTACCCACAGCGCAGGCTACAGCACTACTGAATATACAGCAAGTAACGAAGAGTAAAACACGGACCATGATTTCTTCAAAAAACAGAATCTGGGATGGCTGAAAAAGAATTTTAAAGACAAAGGAATATCGATTGATGGAATGGATGAAGCGGCACTTTTATTTTTGATATTTGTCAGTTTGACCAGGGAAGTGCTATTTAGAATAGCGCGTCCCTGGTTTGACGTTTCTTCATGGTATCAACATTACAGCCCACTACACAACAGTCATTGGTGGTTTACCATGATAATGCACCTTCTCACTCAACGTTCTAACTATAAATGCTTTCCGTACTCCTTCCGCCAATGATCTACAATGGTAAACTTCTATACACATCCTGCATTTGGTCCATTTCCTGCTTTTCTGTACATGTTGACACGAACAAGATTAGTGTCCGCCATCATGCATTATCGTAACCACTTTCGAGAAGGTGCACAGCGCGCCATCTGGTTGTAAAAAATCAGCCCGCATGCCTCGCTTTCGTAATGGGACAACTGTCGGGGTTTTCCCATTGGTGAACTTATGCATAGAGCGTATTGAATAAGTGTGTTATAGAAAGTACATATGAAAGTGAATAAGTAATGAAGTGAAAGCTTTATTTCATGAGGGTAAAAACTATTCAACACAAAGAACGATTTACAACAAAGGGGCATCTGAAAATACATCTAAAAAATATGTAGGTACTTATGTGTGCATGTGTGTGTGTGTGTGTGTGTGTGTGTGTGCATGCACATACATGGTGAAATACATTTTATCGAAAAATACTTATAAAAATTATAAATATAGTGTCAAGTTCTTACTGAAATATGAATTGTAATTACAACCTTTAATATGCCTCATTTACCTTTCTTCGAAGCAGTTTGCTGTGGGACTTTTTCTTGTACTTGTCTCAATGTCATTCTACAGAGCCATTTCTTGAGATTTTAAATCTTAGCCCATACAGCAATACAGGCTTGAAACATTAGTGTGGCACATAGTGTTCCCATGTACATGTATTGTCGTAAATAATGCACAATAAGTTAAATGTTCAGACACTTAAAAGTCATTATGGTTAAAGGCTTTTTTAGTGTTCTAAAAAGATAAAGATATTTGATCTAGTCATCCAAAGTTACACAGTGAAATTGGCTAAAAGGTGCATGGTTGAAGTGTTACTACTTTTCTTAATGTCAAGAACAACATCAGAATATTTTTATGATTCTGTGAGTGGATTAAAGATTTTGCTTGGAGCAATTTTTCCTGGCAGTGCAAACATAATCAACGATGAGCTGAACTAATCCATTATCCTATTGCAACCTGTTGGAAAGTGGCAAAAAAAGTTGATTCTCTGAAAGCAGAAGAGTCCGTTATTCAATATTTTGCAAATATGATTAGTGTGTGTCTGCTGGTAAGAAGGATAAGTGTGTAATGCTATGAGCTTGTGGCTTTGTAATGTAACCTCCTCCATATTCTTGAAAACATCTCGCATCCGAATTGCAGCAGTAAGCTGGTTCTGTGGTGCTATATGATTTGTCTGCCCTGCTGGCGAACAGAAATATGGAATGATGTAAGTGAAGAAAAAAATGGAAGTATGTCTGTGATCAATGTTGATAAAGCATTTAAATGCGATAGTAGCCAGTAGGTTAGAGTTAATGGATGAAATACATAAAATGATGCAAGTGGGAGGAGGTGTGTGCTAGGTTATACATATGTACTCCAAAGATGCCATTGGAAAAACAAGAGGTCTGGGAGACAGTCCTGTGTTCACAGGACCATCATCACACACAATATCCAAGTCCCACCTCAAGTAGCTCATGAGACATAATTCTCAAGTAGGATGACAGGTTGTTTTCAGTAATCTTGCATTAATTCCCAAGCTCACAGGACTGTTTGTGTTATTTAGTGTTTGGGAGATATCACAAGGACCATTGGCTAATAATGCACATAATGAAGCTACTCTGCATTGGCTAGGCTAAGGTCTGTAAATGTACTTATTTTCACATGTATAAATTTTCACGGTTTTTGCATTTCAGGCATGTCACTGAATTTTTAATTTCACTATTTTGCACAAAATTCCTATCAAATCAATGTTAAAATACTATTTCACTGTATCTTAATTTTCACGATTTTGTGCCATTAGCGAAATAAGCGAAAATAGATATACAGCAAAATTAAAGCAATTTATATTATGCACATGGATAACCCTGACCTAGTTCCCAATATCACAAGGCCCCTTTAATGAATTTTACTCTTTACCTGAAAACTTGACAGAACTAATTGAGCTAGAACCTCAATTTCACACACAATGATGGTTCTGTATAAGGGCTAGGTGGATACTATACATAGATGACCTTCATATGATTGTCAAGGACACAGGGACATTTTAATGTTCATCTGATGACAAAAAGCCATGTTGTGCTGGACTTTGATATTGCTCACAAAGGCCTCTATTAAAGCCAAGTTGAGACTGAACATGGGCGGCTTTGACTTGGTTCTCAAGGTTACAACACTCCTCCAGACAGTGCATGCAAGGTCCACTGAGTTTTGGACAAACACAGTCCTCCTGTTCATGTACATATGTTTAATTTTTACCCTCGGCATGTAAAGTGCAGGAGGGCGTTGTTGTCATCTGTCTGTCCATCTTGTCGACCTTACCATGAAATCTCAAAAAATATTCACTGTAGCTGTACCAAATTTTAGTCACAGAAGAATCTCATGATGGACCAGGTTCCTGTAGAAAACCAGCTTACTCTAAATATTTTCAGACATTTCATGAAACTTTTAAAGTATTGCGTCAGCCCTGACGATGTTACCATGATATCTCAAAAATATTGACCGCAGCTGTACCAAATTTTTGTCAGAGACGTACCTTATGATGGACCAGGTTCCTGTGTAAAACCAGCTTCCTCTGATTATTTTTATAGTTTTTATGAAACTTTTAATGTATTTATTTGAATGCCATTTGAGTGGCTTCAACCCTGACTACGTCACCACGAGATCTTAAAAAGTATTGACCACAGCTTTCCCAAATTTTTGTCAGAGATGCATCTTATGATGGACCAGATTCCTACTTAAAACTAGCTTCCTCTTTGTATTTATTTACTTTTTATGAAAGTTTAAAGTATTTATTTTTTAGGCCGTCTGAGTGGGTCACAAGGGAACGACGTTACCACAATATCTCAAGAAGGATCTAATGCAGCTTTCCAAAATTTTTTTCAGAGATGCCCATCATAGTGGACTACATTCCTATTGAAAACCAGCTCTTATAATTATTTTTAAACTTGTTATGAAACTTTTGAAGTTTTTTTTTTTTTTTATTTGATGGCTGACTGAGTGACGCACAATACAGTGGTCTCTGTCACCAGAACTTGCCCCAAGAACACATCCAAAAGTGCTCCTTCATTTCATAGACAACAATATGGAAATTGTATGTAAAGTATTCTACTGCGAAGTCTCCAAATATGCATAGTTGAGGAAAAAAGATTGTAGGTGCCGAGGGTAATCCGTTCTCTGAACGTTATTTTTGTTTTTTTGAAATACCCTACAAATTTGTCCTGTGAACCCATGCAGCATGACTGACTGACTGACTGACTGACTGACTGACTGACTGACTGACTGACTGACTGACTGACTGACTGACTGACTGACTGACTGACTGACTGACTGACTGACTGACTGACTGACTGACTGACTGACTGACTGACTGACTGACTGACTGACTGACTGACTGACTGACTGACTGACTGACTGACTGACTGACTGACTGACTGACTGACTGACTGACTGACTGACTGACTG
The DNA here is from genome assembly GCA_964020975.1 of Hermodice carunculata. Classification (NCBI taxonomy): domain Eukaryota; kingdom Metazoa; phylum Annelida; class Polychaeta; order Eunicida; family Amphinomidae; genus Hermodice; species Hermodice carunculata. The sequence goes on along the minus strand of OZ026613.1, from coordinate 96,539,039 downwards.
ACTGACTGACTGACTGACTGACTGACTGACTGACTGACTGACTGACTGACTGACTGACTGACTGACTGACTGACTGACTGACTGACTGACTGACTGACTGACTGACTGACTGACTGACTGACTGACTGACTGACTGACTGACTGACTGACTGACTGACTGACTGACTGACTGACTGACTGACTGACTGACTGACTGACTGACTGACTGACTGACTGACTGACTGACTGACTGACTGACTGACTGACTGACTGACTGACTGACTGACTGACTGACTGACTGACTCAACATGTGCACTAATCTTCTGCCAGACACCAGATGGCACAAGGACAACACATTAAAAATGAGTATGGTGACAAGATAAGATATATATTAGCACAAATAAAACATGAATAGCAGAAGATGCAGGTACAGAATATTTAGACAATATAATACGTCCAATGAGCAGTAAAGAGTAGGTAGATAGAGGTACAATGTAGCACAGGGTGTAGTATGTATTACAAAGTACAGAGGTATGCCATGTTATCATTTGCAGTACACATCAGAGTAGGGCACTCTGTTTAGGAATTGTAAGTGCTTAGAATGTGGGAGGGGAATCCAGCACTCGAGAAAAGGGAAGGGTCACTTTCCTGATATCAGGTAGGACAGAGGTACAACTGATGGAACCTCTGAATGTGATCCTTTCATATCCAAAATTAAAGTGTGCACATGGAGGAGATAATGATCTACTTGTTGCTGCTGTAGTATTGTGGTTATGAGTTTGTAAGACCCCTATAAATTTAGAACAGATATATTTTGGCTAAAAGTTCTAGACAGCTTTGTGCATAGATGCTAAGGTATGCAGATCTCTTTTCTGTTCTAGGGTCAGAATTTTGCTCATTCTGTGGAGGTCTGAAAAATGAGTACATCTGTCACTGCTTTGAAAAGACACAGGAAAACAAATTTGGGCCCTTAGATCTTAATTTTTTCCTGTATGTGACCTTGGCCTAAATCCCAAGGTCACATGACAATTGTAGAGAATAAGGTTATGGCATGAAGGATCTTTTTGATAATGAATATGAAAATAGATGCAATTCTAGGTTAACTGCACTTAGTACAACCGGTGAGAATAAATTCAATGAACCTTCATCACATTCAGTTCATAGATGTCATGTGAGGACAACGTGTAAATGCCAGGCAACCAAAGTGCTCATTGAAATGTTATTGGAGCCAGCTGGGCTCGGAGACATGTACAGGTGAAATGTTTGTGTTTCATGCAGCTGTAATTATATCAGTCTGACGGCACTAAAAATAAGCAGCTGTTGTTCCTCGGATAGACCTGCTGCCAACCAGTAGCATGGTGATGGCTGAACTTCTCAAACCTAGCGACAATAGATGCCACAGTAAATGTAGATATTTACAAGTCTGTCAGTTTTCGCACGTTTTCCATTCTGGATTTGTCACAGAAACTAGTTTCTCTTTTGTGGAGAAAGTTATGTTAGTTTGAAATGAATAATTTTGCTCTGTGATTTTCAGCTCAGATGAATTGTCAGTCAGCTGAGCTTATCTGATGAGTATCCATCCATCATCATCTGTCTGTCCATCCATCTCTTCATCCATCAGCAATTCACTTTTTTACTTCTTCTCCAAAAGTGTAAGCCAGATCCACTTCAAATTTGGCGGGAATCTACCTTGGATAGGTCTGTACCTGAGTACCTTTCAAACAATCGTGCTCCAGTGATTTTTAGATTTTTTATGATTTTTTTTTTGGTATTTTTTTGGTCAAAATCTCAAAGAATCTGCTTCTTCAAAGCCACTTGGCCAACTGCTTCAAAATTGCATAGGGACACTTCTGGGGACCCCTAGACCTTAATTTGTCCAACAGGTGGTGCTGCATTTTCTGTTCTATTTTTGTACAATTTTTGTGTGTTTTCCCAATGAGTTATTTATCTGAATTTATGCCACCCTTTTGTAATCACATATTTTCAGCATTGTGTATGACCTGGATGTATCCAAACTCCAAGCCAAACTGCAACTGAACAAGACAACTGGACTTGATAACTTCCAGTCAAAACTGCTAAAGACAGCCTCTCCAGCCATATCCAACAGCCTTGCTTATATGCATTTAACAAATCATAACAAATGGGATCTGTGCCTACATGATGAACGCATATCAGCTTGAGTCTCAGATATGTTTAAAAAAAAGAGTTCAAACTGACTCAGGAAATTACAGACCTGTATCTATCGATCTTCCCAATCATATCAATGTTACTTGAAAAAAACTGTTCATAGTCAACCCTACAAATTTTGTTCTGAAAACCAAATTCTCTGCCTGGAGCAATCTGGATTCTGACCTGAGCACTGTATACAAACTAGTCTCCGCAAACTTACTACCTCTATATTGAATAAACACCACAAAAAGAAAGTTGTCTGCCTAGTTGCTGTGGATCTCAAAAGGCATTTGATACTGTAGACCATTCTGTTCTTTTGACTAGCATTAAGCATTGCAGCATCAGACGGATAAGTTGAATGTGATGTAGGTCCTACCTTACCAGACAAAACCAGATGGCCGGTGTCAATGGAAACCTGTCTGAACCCCTTAAAATTCATACAGATGTCTCTCAAAGATCAATATTGGGTGCCTAGTTATTTATACTGTACATAAATGATCTAAGCGTCTGTCTCAAAAAACACTCTATGGTCAATTTGTATGCATACAACACTCTGTTTTGCTGTGCCAACAAATCCAGTGATGTTGTTTGAAAAGTACTTCAGGAAGACCTCGTAAATGTTTGAGGCTGGCTACATGCCAACAAACTCAGCCTTTACATTGGCAAGACAACATCTATGCAGTAATTTTGCCATTTTTTAATTGAATTTTTACTTTTACTTTAAATTTTTTAGTACCTCAGCTGATTGGTCACTCAGCTGAGGTCACAAAATAGTTTCTTGTCTATTCACACATGCATTTTTGACTTTTCCAAAACTGTTGGCCAAATTCTTTTCATACATAATCGACATGTATCTTGGATGGGACTCTATAAAGTTCACAAATCTGCAAATGGTCCTGCTCCAGTAGTTTTAGGATTTTTATGAATTTTATTAATTTATTTATTTTATAAAAACCTTGAAACAAATGTTACCTGAATCTGCTTGACTGTGATTTAATTTAGAATACTCTTGACCATGTATGTAATTTTCTCCAAAAGTGTTCACCAGACTCACTTTAACTCTCTATGTCCTAAGAGGTTCATAACTCAATGTATGTAGGGCCGATATATTGGCTCTTAGGGTCCAGAGGGTTAAACTTGGAAGGGATATACCTTTGTAGGATCTTCATAAAACTAGGTCACTAGGTTAAATATCTTTGTCACTCATATCCATATACTATCAGTTGCAGGTTAAGCTGAGCAAACCTTAGCTGTCAGGTTGGGACTTATTTTTTGTGTGGAAGTTTCTATCAAGCTTGGACTTTGATATTTTGCTAATTACTGTTTTTTTTAAGGCTCTAGATCACAGTGCAACTGGAGTGAATTCCAACCAGCCATCAACTGTGCCATACATATGCTACATATGAGATGACTGTTAGTTAAGCACCCCCTTAGGAGAGGAAGCTTTTAGTGTTTAGTCTCGTCGTCCGCTCTCGCCCCCGCCGCTGTGTATCTCATTTTCCTTATATTTTTGTCCCCTCTTGACATATTGCCTCCTAATTTGGTACCGAGAATCTATGGGTCTTGGAAATTTTTGCCATATGAGAATGTATAATCTTGAGGTCACAGGTCAAGGTCAAATCCTTGGTACATTTTTCTCGGGACTCGGCAATTTTCACATATTGGCTTATACCTTATTAATGGTGCATTGCAGGCCCAAGGTTACAATGAAATGTTAATTGGAAGCTACCTATGGGCAATCAGTTTGTATGGTTTATTTTAAACCTGAGTGACCTTGAAAGGTCAAACTGCACATTCCTGTTGATTTCTATCTGAGTCAAATGAGGATTACTATGCTAATTCACATTTTCAACTTTTCCAAAACAATCGACAAGATTCACTTCAAACTTGCCATGGATATACATCTGGTGGGTCTCTACCAACCTTGTTAAAATGGTTATGTTCCAATGATTTTTCGATTTTTATTTTTTATTCATTCGTTTTTTGGGTGGGGGGGGAGGGGTTAATATTTGCATACCTATTGATTACCATGTAAGTCAATGGAGTCTGCAATGGTAGTTAACATTTTGACTTCTTCAAAACCGTAAGCCAGATTCACTTGAAACCATTTGTGCATAATGCACACTGTTATTGAAACAGCAGATTCACTTGATGGGTGGATATTGAATGCTGTATTTCCACTCTTTTAGTTGTACCATCACGTGCAAGAGATGACGTGCAGTTCTAAGTGTGGTTATGTTTTGAAATGCATTACCATTTGGAACCACTTAAGGATGGACATGTTATATGTATGGCTGAGCATGGAGGACATAGGGTCATAGTATGGGCAAACCCCATTTTTGGAGGGGGGGGGGACAACCGAAAAACTAACAAAAACAAAAAAAAGCTAACTAATCGTTTGGAGGCGCGATTTTAAATGAAGAGTAATTTTTTTGGATTTCTCCATGTAGTCTCACGGTTTTTAGCCTGTGTCAGTTGTGTAGTACACAAAGTGCAGCAGCTACGTAGGACTCATTTCCTTTTTTTTTTTTTCCAGTATAGCAATTTAAAGTGGTAAAGTACCAACACATTTCTGTAAAATGCTCTTATTTAGGTGATATTCAGTTCCCTTCCCAAACCTCACCAACTCACTCTGAAGGTGTGCAGTTTATTATATGTCTGAGATGGGCACTTGTGTTTTCAATGTATTCTTGTGATGCAGGATTGAGGTGGAGCAGAGGCTACAGTTGTTATTCCTGTAAAGCATACAGAAATTTTTCAGAATTTGGGACTTGAGTTAGGTGTCGCATTAGAATGGTAGGAGACATATTGTTTCTGTGGCCATTTCTGAAAGTTTCTTCTTGAAGATTTTGACAAACTTCGGTAGGACTATGTATATTGGTAAAACTTAGGTTTGTATTGCATTTGAATGACCTTGACCTTATTCTCCAGGTCAGATTATATTTACTATCCAACAAAACAAACTTCTTAAAAAAAGTATACCCCCCTGCCATGCTCCCACCCTGCGTGTGATTGAGACAAAACGATTCCATGATAAAGTATCAACAAATTCTACTGAGGACATATGTTTCTAATATTATAACACTATGTGTGCATAATTAATTGTTATTTAAAATACTTGCCATTATTTTGGCTTTTTTTGGGGGGGGGGGGTCATCAAAAAAATATTCCAAGCCACCCTTCCCTGATAAAAATTGATCCACCCTGATGGAAAGATTTTAGCGAGAAAGTGGCTGTCGTATGACATTTTTTTGCAGAGAAGTCAACTCAAACACAGCATTTGTTTCAACTTGTCTGGAGGGTTAACTTGGAAAGCCACGGTTGTTTGGTGATTGTTATTGTAATATTTTGCTAGGTTCCAGGTGTCCATTCTTCGAGTTACCGCAGCAAACAGCCATAGTACTTTTAAAACATGACTTACTATCTTAACTTAAATCTGCGCACTTGTTTGTGTCTGAAGCAGTTATCATACTTAGCTACAAATCCAAATGCGACACTATACCATGGAAATTCATGCCCTTGTAGGTAAGCGCCCTTTTTAACATGACACAATGCATTGCAGGACAGTCACACAAATATACATTTGACTTGGATATCAAAGCAAATCGTGGCCACTGCATATATCATATCTATATTGATTGTCTCTGAAATGTTCCTAAAATATACACTTTTGGTTTCATATATATTATAAGCCCCCCCCCCCCCCCCCCGATCATGCCATTACTAGCCTCATTTACAAACCATTGGGTGCGAAATCCATAATTTATGAAATGGTAGCCAAGTCTGTACGGGGTAGTCCTGATTGGATATTTTAAAGAGGTAGTATCCAAAATATATGTGTGCAGGGACGTGCTATAGATGGACTGCCAACGGGACCGCTAATCCCTTTAGCGGTCAACTGGGCGCGACGACTACAAAACGTGTTCAGTAGCGCCGCTCAAGTTAATCCCCCCTGCTCAGTCCGATTGTTGTTCCATCTATGATTCGGCCTTTGGTTGTATTGGGTTACTTACATCGGGTGTGCTCTTGAACCAAGTTCAAAAACGGATAGTTTTATGTGTGCGCAACCAGTCTCATCATTTGAATCAGAACCGTGCGAGTCCATCGATGTGTTTTTCGTTGAAATCGGCCGATAAAAGGGCTAGTTTTTGCATTTTTTCTGTCCAAAATGATGCAAAGTTAGACAACTTGCATGCATAATAACTCCTTACGCCGTAATCAGCAATGAAAAATGTAGTTTTAGATGGATAGTGTATGCCGGTAGGATCATGATGGTGGTTTCATTTCTTGTAGCTGAGTCCGGCGTAACGCTAAATTTTGAGTTTAAAATGTGGAACACGGTGAAAAATTCTGCACATTTCAGTCAGTGACGTGACTATTCTCGCCTTTCATCGCGTGACCTGGCCCACGAGACTGCCAGCGGCCAGCGCGGACCGTGGAGTTGTGTTTGTTCAGCACTGAAGGTGCTCGCTCAAACACCCGATCACTTGAGCAGCGGCAACATAGATGGTACAAAGGGGGCCCCGCCGTTGGTAGTCCATCTATAGCACGTCCCTGATGTGTGTTTAGTGTTAAGGAAGGTTAATTTGTCAAATGAAAGTAATATTATACAATATATAATGGGAGTTTTCTTTAGGTAATGCTCACTCTTTCCAGAGTGAGCATTACCTAAAAATATAAATACAATGCCTTGAAGTTACCAGTTGTAGGCGGCAGTGGGCCATAGAATAGGAATATTGTATCTGACAGTGAAATCGCCCCCAGGCTATGAATTAAATAGCAGCACTGGGCAGAGTGCCTACGACACCAGCTGGGTCAAAGATAGAGCTTAGTGGGAAAGGTTGCCCAGATAGGGTATACAGGTCCGAAACTTACGGCTGGTATTTATATAATTGGTGATGATATAGTGTGGCTAATTGTATTGCATGTCAACAGCAGTAACACATAAATGGATAGTGGAGAAAACATATCATATATTTTGAACACAATTGAAGAAAGGTTTATAGAAGCTTTTGAAGAAAAAAATTTCCCCATGCTGTCTGACCCCTGGCCAGTCTGAAACACTCAGACACCCACACAGGTTTCATAACCTTTCAAGTGACCAGATTTATTGATCACCACAGGTACAAAGGCTTCACTTGTGTGATGCTGCTACCCAGTGCATTATAACGAAAATGCTGAGCCAATACTCCCATCGTGATATACAAAGTGACTGGCAGTACGATAAACATTGATTGGACAAATTAGGAAACAGTGCAGAGCTGACTTGACCCGGTGCTATTGGCATGATAGTCTAACATGTAAGCCTAGTCATCACAAATCTATTGTAACCTGTAAGTTATTGATTGGAGGAAGGAGAAATTTGCTCCCGGAAAAGGTGGGCACAGGTATATTAATTATTTATAGGCGAAGACACCTTCACATTTTTTCCCAGGGGCCTGGTGTATCAGTTTCATATCATTGTCCTCATGCGTTGTAAACTGCAGCGCTTTAACCCACTCAATCCCACCAACATATGCACTGGAATAGAGGTTGCTGATCAACATTAACACCTTACCAAGTGGGGCCAGTGTCTCTATACGATTGTGCAATGAAATTTTGCTTTGAAAAATGTGCTCAAGACATCAGAAAGCAAACCAGATTTATAAAAAAGTTTGACACGCTGTCATCAGGACACTGTACATTTAACCCTTTCAGTTATGAAAAACAGTTTGACTGAGAAATGTACATGAGACTTATCAAAATCATATGCCCCAGGTCAACAGCTTTCCTTGGCATGGGTGGGGTACTTAGTGCCCAACCCATGCCAAGGAAAGCTGTTGACTCAGTCTTAATTCAAGGGGGAAAGGGTTAAATTATGGACAATCAATACCAGTTGTGGAGCTCATCTATTACAGACTTGTCACTGTTGCCAGGTTATCGCCAATTTGTCTGACCACTGGATCTCTTTGGAAGCCTTTGATGAGTGAGCTCTAATTAAATTCCTCATGAAACCTTTTATAAATTTCCGAATTAGATGAAAAATCAAAAATGTATTGAGGTAGGACATTCAACTCAGTGCTCAAAAGCAGTTTTATTATAGACATGACATAGACAAAAATGTTGAAAGCAAAATCCATGTACATGACTGGTAAACAGTGGAAATAGAGATCAGTAAGCAAATCACAAGTTAATGCAAGGCTGACTCCTCGAAGGGATCTGCTATCTGCTATGATGGGAGTCACCTTTAACATTGAGATATCTGTTACTACTACTTTGAGATAAAAAAAAAGGGATAATGATGTACTGTGAAAAATATAAATGAACCGGATGAACACTTTGGGCAGAGGCATTAACATTTAAGTGCTACATCTGTAACAGTCAGAATAGAACATGTGTCTGAACAGTGACTTGTCATATATGATTTTTATTCTCGGATGAAACAAACTGACTGAGTATGGAGTTTATCTTTGACACAAGGAGGTGTTTGATTTAACTGAGAGGAAACAGACTGTCTGGTGCACTTGCCAGTCTTGCTTTTTAGGGGATGGGAAGCTGAGATATATGCTTATATCTGGAGAAGTAAGGATGAGTCACTGGCTTAGGTAACAACGTACTATTGAAATAGTCAGGCAGCTGGTTCTGTGTATATTTGAAGTAGAATTTCAGAGCCTTGAGTTTGAATTAGTCTCAAATTTACGAAATCTTCAATGGTTTAAAAAGTGGATCCATGTGGGAGTTCTATCTGTCATGGAACACGAGTCCTAGAATAGGTTTTTGAAAGTTAAAGGTACAGTCACAGAAATATCCCCAGGCAGAGACTGAGAAATCAAGGTGTGGTAAGACAAAAGAACTACACTTGGGCAAGAGAGTGCTCTTGGTAAATATGTATGGTGCCTTTAACTCATTCCATACCAGTCCCTGATTTTTTCCATATATTTACCTAGATTTAAGACGACAATTGCATATTTAAATTCTTCATGAAAAGAGCTTTCATTCAAGTACCAACATGCCTATAGTCTTAAGTCAGTGGTTCTGGCACTGACCAAGACCTGTCACCATAGTATGGAATTAGTTAAAAATTCCTGGTAATTTGGAAAGTTTGTAACCTGTTTTCTTGATATGAGCATTAATGTTTCATTAACCTTTAAAGTTGATTTGTGGAATTTCTGTGATTGAAATGTCATTTATTTTCAGTTCTAGATCAACTTTAAATTCAATATGTATTAAGGAAATGAAATATCATACATTAGTTTTAGCAAGATGCAGAGGTAGCTTGTTAATTGTTCTACCATTTGGAAACTTTTTGTAATTCTTTGTTTAAATTTTTTGATAGTTCATGGCTATTATTTGGCTCATGGGTAGAGTTAACTCATTCCAAACTATGGTTACAGGTCTTGGTCAGTGGTTCTGGCACTGCAAGGCAAATCATACCACAGCTGCCCTTGCGGCAGCTGCAGCATGACTTGCCAGGCAGTGCCAGAACCACTGAAGTGAGACTACATGCATGTTGGTACTTGAATGAAAGTTCTTTTCATGAAGAATTTAAATATGAAATTGTCATCTTAAATTTAGGCAACTACACAGAAAAATCTGGGACTGATATGGAATGAGTTAAACCGACATATTTAACGTGTTTACTACATTAGTGTCATTGATGGTGCACTTGATGATGGTCAGTGTAAGAGTTGAGTGTAGGTTTTATGTGGATGACGTTGGTATAATTTCAAAGGTCGTGGCAACATTTTTGCATTTGGTGTCCAGAATAAAACAAAAACCATCCTCCAGAAACCAAGACCAACAAATGAACTTTTATGGCTAATCCCTTTATGACTTATTAGCTCCTGTGAACAGTAATGATTACATATAAATGATAGCTGATAGAACTGTTAACAAGAATTCTTCCCTGCATGACATCACAGGGAATGACTTTCTCTGTCAGATATACACAAAGTTAACAACATGTACCACAGGTGGTAATAGCTTGTCATATCAGATTACTTATCATAAGTAAACATATGGGAATACATCAAAGGCTGTAGTCAACCCTGGCTTTTGCTGCAAACCACAGGTTAGAAACCAGTCAAGTTTCCTAGCAGACTGAATCTCTCATGTAACAATTGAGCTGGCTCTTTGAAATGGTTCGTGCTGATGATTCCTTGTATGAGTGTGGTTGTGACTGTATATGAGTGACCTTGATATGAAACAAGCCTAGTTGTTGACATTAAAGTCTTCTGTTTTCTATGTTTCACAGCATAAAGAGCTATGTGAAGGTGCACCAGAGCCAGAGCAAACAGAACATTTTGCCGCCATTGTGGATAGACACAACCCAGCCCATTGAGAAGTGGGGTGAGGGCAAGCTGACGCCAGGCTGTTGTGATATCATTCTGTGTATTAATATGGTACACATATCAGAGTGGGCTTCCACACAGGTGAGCTTTGCTGCCATCATGTTTGTCCCCATTAACCCTTTTTTCCTTAAACCAGCCTAAACCGGCTGATGGTCAAATGTCGTCTGCTTCAGTGTTTTCAACTAGTTTCAACAGTAATGAAAAACAATTTTGACTGAGAATTGTAGATGAGCCCTATCAAGATCACATGCCCCAGGTCAACAACTTTCCTTGGCATGAGTTTGGCACTTATGCCAAGGAAAGTTGTTGACTCATTTGAGCAGTAATGAAAAACAATTTGAGAATTGTTTGTGAGAATTATCAAGATAACATAACCAGGTCAATAGCTTTCCTTGGCTTGGGTTGTGTGCTAAGCACCTAACCCACACCAAGGAAAACTGTTGACTCAGGGTTAAATGAAAGGGAAACAGTTAATATTTATTTTCTTTTTTGAACATGAGAAATTTGGTCCTCTGATTATGTGTAGACAATATTCTTGGGAAGTCTGTTTTATCTGTGTCTTACCTGTCATCCACCAGCCATGCAGAAAGTGATGTTAAGGGACTGGTAGACTTCCCTTCCACTTTCCACTTGTATGTGGTTCTGCCATTTCAAGTTCACGAGAGAGAGAGAGAGAGAGAGAGAGAGAGAGAGAGAGAGAGAGAGAGAGAGAGAGAGAGAGAGAGAGAGAGAGAGAGAGAGAGAGAGAGAGAGAGAGAGAGAGAGAGAGAGAGAGAGAGAGAGAGAGAGAGAGAGAGAGAGAGAGAGAGAGAGAGAGAGAGAGAGAGAGAGAGAGAGAGAGAGAGAGAGAGAGTTATTTTCTTGGCTGGTCGATACATCCACTTGAGTTTTAATGAAGTTTGTTGAATAAACTTCAATCAGGATTGCACACGTCTACCGCCAAGTGTGATGTTAAGGTAGAGGAGACAGACATGAAGTTTCCACAAACTTTGCAGATTATCAGACATGACTTTCACCCACTTTCATAAGATGCGAATTTTTCATTATTCCAAGAAGTTTTGCATACAAATACTTAGTTTTATAAGAAAACTGAGCCCAGAAATTGTCTACACTTTCAGTGAGAATTCATGTAGTCAATCTGAGTTTGTGTTGGATCACAAGGCCATCAACCATGCTGTTTGGGTAATGATCATTATCAAGAAAGACATTTTTTGTAGTAAAACAATGTATGAACCCTTTATTGCTCAAATCACCCAAAAGTGCCTAGATGTAAATGTTGTCTGCCTTAACCTTTTCCCCCTTGAATTGACACTTGAGTCAACAGCTTCCCTTGGCATGAGTTGGGCACTAAGTGCCCAACTCATGCCAAGGAAAGTTGTTGACCTGGGGCATGTGATCTTGATAGGGTTCATCTACAATTCTCAGTCAAAATTTTTTGTCATCACTGTTGAAATTAGTTGAAAACAGTGAAGCAGACGACATTTGACCACCAGCCGGTTTCGGCCGGTTTGAGGGGGAAAGGGTTAATGTTCTTACTTAAATATCTTGTGACTACAAAACATTTTTTGCTGAGATTTGTATGCAAAACCATTCATGCTGGCATGCCATAGGTCAGTAGCTTTCTTTGGCATGGGCTGAGCTCATTGGTTCCAACCTGCACCAAGGCAAGCTACTTACTCATTCGCATACCTCTCAAGTCTCCACCATTTGGCAGGAGTCTCTCACACTTTTTGACCTTGCTTTTTAGACTTTTTGGTCTCAATTTGGTTTATTTTAGACAACTTCCCCCATAAAATCGGTTTATTTCTTATTTATACTTTGTTAGAAATCAAGTATCTCTCATGGGGATAGAAAATCTCCTGATGTCTTGCCATAAAATGTTGACAGGTATGAATTCTTTCTCTGACTGCGAATGGGTGAAAAAGAAAAACAGCCGTGGGCAGCTGAGAGTTAATCCAGTCTGAGAATACAGCAAGTTCTGGTGGCATTCTTTAAAGTCTGTGAAGCTAGCAGCAGACGGTCATTGTATAAGCTGTAACAGGCTACAGTATACTTCAATATGGATTCTCTGAAAAGAAAACAGAAAGGGGTGATATCCCTTGCCTAAAGAACTCAGGGCAGACTTTCACTATGCAAACAGTCAATAAGATACTATACTCAGTGTAAAAGCATACCATTTCTTTCATAAGACTATTTGTTTGTGTATTACTTCACAACACTAGCAAAGAGGCTATGGTTACCACCACAACACAGTGAGCGTGGGGGATACATCTAGGAATTTAGTTTTAACCCTTTCCCCCTTAAACTGGCCAAAACCTGCAGGTGGTCAAATGTCGTCTGCTTCAGTGTTTTCAACTAATTTCAACAGTTATGAAAAACAATTTGACTGAGAAATGTACATGAGACTTATCAAGATCACATGCCCCTTGCCAAAGAAAGCTGTTGACTCAGTCTTAATTCAAGGGGGAAAGGGTCAATTCAGCCACCTCTTGGCTGCAAATTGTGATTGCTGCCCCCTCTCTGGCCAATTTTATGACAAAGATTAAAGGCTAACTGATACTGTACTGCTGACAGAATGGTCGGGGCAGGTTTGACTTTGAATAATTATTAGATGGAGTCATTTTTCTAAAGGCTTGCTATATCTTTTGAAGCAACCATGCTCAAAAGGGAATAAACACAAATCATCACATTAAACAAAAATTATAGACCCATATGTTGTACATTTTTCCAGAAAATTTTATTGCATAGATCCCCCATCAGGGATATGGCAAGTACAAAGGCCAGCTACAGGTCACATCTAAATGCTGCCAAACAGTTAGCCACAGCTAGCTTAAATGTTGGTAAGATATTGACAACAGGGAGCAGTGCATGGATGGCTGTAAGCTGAGGGATGGCTGTAAGCTGAAAGATGGCTGTAAGCTAAAGGCTGTAAGCTGAGGGATGGCAGTAAGCTGAGGGATGGCTGTAAGCTGAGGGATGGCTATTAGCTGAAGGATGGCTATTAGCTGAGGGATGGCTGTAAGCTGAGGGATGACTATTAGCTGAGGGATGGCTGTAAGCTGAGGGATGACTGTAAGCTGAGGGATGACTATTAGCTGAAGGATGACTGTAAGCTGAGGGATGGCTGTAAGCTGAGGGGTGGTTGTAAGCTGCAGGATGGCTGTAAGCTGAGGGATGGCTATTAGCTGAAGGATGACTGTAAGCTGAGGGATGGCTATAAGCTGACGGATGGTTGTAAGCTGAGGGATGGCTGTAAGCTGACGGATGGCTGTAAGCTGAGGGGTGGCTGTAAGCTGAAGGATGGCTGTAAGCTGAAGGATGACTGTAAGCTGAGGGATGGCTGTAAGCTGAAGGATGGCTATTAGCTGAGGGATGGCTGTAAGCTGAGGGATGGCTGTAAGCTGAGGGATGACTGTAAGCTGAGGGATGGCTGTAAGCTGAGGGATGACGTAATATAAGCTGAGGGATGGCTGTAAGCTGAGGGATTGCTGTCAGCTGAGGGATGGCTGTAAGCTGAACAACACCCACACTGAAACTTGACATCTAGGAAAACAACTGCAAAAAAGGAAAAAAAGAAAAAAAGAAAAGAAAGAAAGCCTACTCATGTGCACCAGTAGTCAATGTAACATATCTCACTGAGATCATTACCAAGAAGAAGCCTCAGCATATGCAACAGACTTCTTTTGTCAGAGCATGCAGATTGAAATTTTTTGAACTGTTATGAAGTCTTTGAAGTGTATGCTGTAATATAACTGGGAGTCTGCTGGATCTCAGATGACACAAGCATACCATAGGATATACAGCTGAAGGAGTCTGGAAGAGTCTCATTTAAGACCCCTAAATGATATTTGTACAGACTTTTTTCATGAAGGTGGTTTGTGCCTATAATCCACAAGTTGATAATTACTTCCTGATACATGTATTGTGTGGAGAATGGCTAACTTTCACCTAGGGATGGTTCAACATTATCTCTCTCACTCCAAATTAGTACTTTAAAAATGATGATTTCCCAAAAAATCATAGCAAAATTGCACAAAACAGGCCAACAATTGACCATCATTTTTAATATTCTGTGAAAGTGTACAGACCCATTTAACCCCCTCTCGCCCTTGTGTACTGTAAGTACTAATTAAAAAATGATGAAAATATTGAACCATTCCGTATTCATCACTTAGAAAAATGTTTATGCAAACTTATCATGAAATGTTGAAAGTGTTTTATTAGTCCTTTACTGGGGGCTATAGGTTGGCACCATGTCCTTCTGATCATCCTTCCATCTATCTGTCTTTACAATCAGCTTGGCCCTTATTTCCTGTACTGTAACATGCCTATACCTACACCTACACCTAGACCTATACCTACACCTATGCCTATGCCTGCACATATGCCTACGCCTACGCCTACACCTATGCCTACACCTACACCTATGCCTTTGCCTACACCTACACCTAGCAACTTTGGTGAAGATACTTTGTTAAATAGGGGTGTGTTGCACACCAAAATTGCCACAATGTGACCTTGACGTTGACCCTTCATAAAGTTTTAGCTTGTATTTAGCTGCGCATTGTTACCCTAGTCTTCTGTTTGCTAATGTATTCTCTGGTGGTGGACTATGTGCCCTACAGTAATTGGTCTTGTTTAAAATATGATTTGTTTTAAATGTTGTAGAACTATTGAAATTATGTCAAAGTTGACAGTGAATCTAAATAGAATTTTATTAATGTTGTTTGCCTCTTTAAATGTTGGCCATGTGATCCTGGCAATAAAGTGTTAACCTTTTGTGTGCTGACAGTTTACTGATTTGTACTGGTTGTCAACAGATGGTTTAACAATAGTGTGGTAAGAACCCATTGATATATTGGTGGAATAACATGAGGAAGACACTGTTTTTATCATGTGGTAATAGGTCACAACTTCACAATTCTCATGAGAAGAAGGATGACCTGAGGTGGCCCAGAGTGGTGTGCATGTAGATGTAAGTGTGCATGGTCCTGTACAGCTATATGATACCCCAGAGCCCAGTACATTTAGGCCTATGTGTGCTTAGTCCTGTACAGCTATGATATGATACCCCAGAGCCCTGTACATTTATACTTATGTGTGCTTAGTCCTGTACAGCTATGATATGATACCCCACAGCCCAGTACATTTAGGCCTATGTGTGCATAGTCCTGTACAGCTATGATATGATACCCCACAGCCCTGTACATTTAGACTTATGTGTGCATAGTCCTGTATAGCTATGATATGATACCCCAGAGCCCTGTACATTTATACTTATGTGTGCTTAGTCCTGTACAGCTATGATATGATACCCCACAGCCCAGTACATTTAGGCCTATGTGTGCATAGTCCTGTACAGCTATGATATGATACCCCAGAGCCCAGTACATTTAGGCCTATGTGTGCATAGTCCTGTATAGCTATGATATGATACCCCAGAGCCCAGTACATTTAGACCTATGTGTGCTTAGTCCTGTATAGCTATGATATGATACCCCAGAGCCCAGTACATTTAGACCTATGTGTGCTTAGTCCTGTATAGCTATGATATGATACCCCAGAGCCCTGTACATTTATACTTATGTGTGCTTAGTCCTGTACAGCTATGATATGATACCCCACAGCCCAGTACATTTAGGCCTATGTGTGCATAGTCCTGTACAGCTATGATATGATACCCCAGAGCCCAGTACATTTAGGCCTATGTGTGCATAGTCCTGTATAGCTATGATATGATACCCCAGAGCCCAGTACATTTAGACCTATGTGTGCTTAGTCCTGTACAGCTATGATATGATACCCCAGAGCCCTGTACATTTATACTTATGTGTGCTTAGTCCTGTACAGCTATGATATGATACCCCACAGCCCAGTACATTTAGGCCTATGTGTGCTTAGTCCTGTATAGCTATGATATGATACCCCACAGCCCAGTACATTTAGGCCTATGTGTGCATAGTCCTGTACAGCTATGATATGATACCCCACAGCCCAGTACATTTAGACTTATGTGTGCATAGTCCTGTATAGCTATGATATGATACCCCAGAGCCCTGTACATTTATACTTATGTGTGCTTAGTCCTGTACAGCTATGATATGATACCCCACAGCCCAGTACATTTAGGCCTATGTGTGCTTAGTCCTGTACAGCTATGATATGATACCCCACAGCCCAGTACATTTAGACTTATGTGTGCTTAGTCCTGTACAGCTATGATATGTGAACACAAATCCTCTCTCCATCTTAGTGATACACAATGACAAATATACACAAAGTTGTGGTGTTGTGTGCCATACCGTGGACCAGTTTATATGTATATCAGTCCTGTAGACCACCAATTGGTTTTTATTTTCTTTCAGGGCTTATTTAAAGGGTGTCAGGTGTACCTGAAACCAGGAGGATTGCTGGCTATTTATGGAGTAAGGACACTTTTTTTTCAGTTCTGTTTTTTGTCTGTTAAAGGGGTGGGCACCAATACAAAAAATTGTAGAGTTAGCATCACAAGTTCTTGTTCCTGTTAAAACGATACATGCGGTGTGTTTCCTTTGACAAGGACGAAATTAATTTTATGTTTTCTAGCCCAATTATTATTAATACTTCTGACATTATATGCTGTATGTGATCATTTCATATTAAAATATATATCAAATAAGAAAATTATACGACCCCCACTCGTAAAAAATCATTTTAAAACCTCAGAGTTAGAATATATTATGGTTTGTTTTTGTCATAAAATTGTCAAGGTACATTATTGCCTCTGTCTTGTTATCATATGAGAACAAAAGAGGACAGATTGTGTATTCAGAGTATGATATAATGTACATGTTGTTCTGTTTATTTCCAGCCATTCAAGGTACAAGGTTCAATTAGCCCTGAAAGTAATGTGCAGTTTGACCAGATGTTAAGACAGCAGTAAGTTGACATTTTGGTGTCATACTGGTATGCAGCCAGGAAGTGGCTAGGATTTACAAGCATGCCAAAAAGGGGAAAAAACTTTAGGTCATAGCCTGTAAAGTAATGTAGATGTAAATTAAAAATTTTGGTAGAGGTGAATGAAAAATGTTTCAAAGGAATACTGAAAATGTGTTTATTTTCACATAAATAAACTTGCATCGTTTTTTGCCTTTTCTGACAAGGAATTTAACTTGTAATTTCACTACTTTTGACACAGTTGCTATTGAACCTCTGTTAAAATAGAATTAAATTGTGTTTTTACCCCTCGGCCTTCTAGGCCGGAACAGTATTGTCGTCATCTACGCATCCGTCTGTCTGTCCATACCTTGTTATCGCCATATCTCCGAAAATACTCACTTTACGGAGACAGTTTTTTTTTATCACAGGGGGGCTATTGAGGTGCTTCAAGTGTCTATCGAAAAATAGGTCACCAGGTCACATATTTAGCTCACAGTACTACATTAAAGAAAAAAACAGCGTTAACACAATATCTAAAAAAAATATTGAATGTAGCTTCAATTATTTATGAAAGTTGGTCCTAAGAATGCCTCAGAAGCCTATCGAAAACTAGGTCACTGGGTCATATGTTTAGATCACACTGCTGCATTGAAGAAAAATGGCAGTACCATGATATCTTCAAATCTTAATTTTCTCATTGTAGCTGCACCAATCATTTATGACAGTTGGTCCTAAGGATGCCTCAGACACCTAGTGAAAGCTAGGTCACTGGGTCGCATATTTATGTCACAGTGCTGCATTGAAGAAAAATGGCCTTGCCATGATATCTCTGCTCATTGCATTTGCACCAAAGCTTTGTCATTAGGTCAAACAGAAGTAATGTTGACCTACTCAAGGAAGGGTATTTTCATCATCTACGTGTCCGTCCATCCATAAGAGTGATTGAATCCCTCAACTGATTAATTACATAATTTTCCAGATTCACAGATATCACAAAAACAATATAGGCCTACTTTCTACTTTTGCTGTAAACTCAGCTGACGAACTAGTCAGAGGAACCAAAAAGTGATAGGCCTGTCAATTCTCTTTTTGTTTTTGGCAGCTAAAAGTGATAAAATTTGGATTTTGAGTGGTTGGGCCTATACATTGTGGAAGCACTATAGTCTGTATTTAATGAAGAATATTTCAAAGGTTAAGAGCACTGGTTTAAAACCACCAGTTGCCTTTTATGGTTGACTGCCTGTCTCAAGTCGGGAGTGAAATTTATTTCTTCACATTGGTATTGGAAGATGAATGTTGATGCTTTGGTAACTCTGGAATCTCTTTGCTATCACTGTTGGGTTTGATATTTAAGAATATGGGTCATGTGTTTTTACATAAGTGTATCGTACTAGAGATGTCTGTCCCTCCGTCCTGGCGGAGGGGTTTGCGGTCACTGATCGACTTCTAGTTCCTTATTATAAACAGTTTTGTGTCATTAGCAAAATTAGTGAAAATAAAAGTACGACAAAATTTAGTAATTTTTAATACAGTTCCTGTACATGGCTGCTGACAAGTGGCTGCCATATACATGATGTATACATGATATATACATGTAGTTCTTTGTGGTTACATAAGAGGGGCAGTCTTTTTGATGGGTGAAGTTGCAGTACAGTGGTGTTTCTTTGAAGCTGAGCAGAGTTACACATGATAATTAAATTTTAAAGTCTTTTGTGCATGGTGAGAACAGAATTCCAAAGGTGAAACAGGAGCACATATTGCAAATTGTTGGTATGGGTACCATTTCTCAGTTGTCTGTGAGGGCCACCTTCTGCTAGTAAATGGTGATATTATTCCTTAGCTGAGTGTCAGACAGATTCTACAGTTTCCCTGGGCACAGTGTGCCCAAAGCGTGCCTATGAAGCTTTTTTCCTGGGTTATTCTTTTCTCTAGAAATACAGATATGCTGTACTTCAATGAAAGTACTTTGTGATGAATTTGAAGCTTAAGTAATATTATACCACTTGTATTGTAATAAGTAATGAGACAGTTAATACCTTGAGCATGCTATCAACAATGAGAGATATGTCTAAGAGCCACAGGTTCATATTTTGTGGAACAGCCAATATTTTCATGGAGGCATCTTGTCATTGTGGTAGAAATGGCATGGTGCTGCTTTGGGTATAATGGGATTCCGTGTGATATAGGAGCTCCAGGTACCATTTAACCCTGAGGGGACCAATGTGGATGTATCAGCATGCAACTTTTCCCATTAAAAATTACTGCCAAGCATCTTTGGTTGTAAATTGTAAATATCATTGGCTATTTTTTCTAATACACATTGACATTCGGGTGCATTTTGCCCAAGGCTTGCGAAGGAAAGTGATATGCTTCCTGTGCAGCAGGTTAAAGAGATAGTTAAAGCTGCTGTTTGGCATTTCTGGAACAAACCTGTCCAAGTGGCACGAAAAGCTGCAAGACATACAGATACATTTCAATGTTTGTAACACCAGCCATGTGACAGTTTTATTTGAAATTTTATTGATGGCCATGACTTAAGTCCATCAGCACGAACGTTTTACACCATATACATGTACAGTGGAACCTGCTGTATGCAGCCACTGTTGTGACATCACCTGCTCTTTGTGGCCACATTTTCCCGGCTACAAGTCATTTTCTTTGTTAATTTACCTGTGGTGACAGGTTACCTGCCGTATATGTCCACTTTTTGTGGCAGAAAGGATGGCTGCATACAGCAGGTACCCCTGTCTTTATGAATTACAGCACACACCTTTTACTAAACAGTCCTTCTTTCTGTTCATAGCAAGGAAATTTATTTATGCCATAGATTTCACTTATTAATCCAATACATAGATGTTCTGTCCCACTTGCAGGTCATGGTTCCTTGGGCCAACTGCCATATTCTGATGATGGCCATGAAATAGGGTTACATGTAAGGGATGAGGCATGGCCCTCACAGAAGTTGTCTTTAATTAACTCTTTCAGCGCCAATCATGACTAAATTTGATCTAAGTCAGACTAGTCTGAATTATCACAAGAATCCCAGATTTGTATTCCTGGCAAAAAGACCTTTCATTCAAGGACTAGAATGGCTATAGTTCCAGAGAGAATATCCCAGGTCAACCGCTTTTCTCAGCGCATGCCAAGAATAGCTGTTGACTATTCAGTCCAAAATTTGGCACTAAAAGAGTTGAGAAATGGATTTACAGCTTACAAAAATGACCAGTGATTACTGAAGTGATGTAAATCTGCCAGTTTAGTGGGCATTTCATGCATGATTCACAGTCATGTACTGAAACATTGTTCAAGTAGTATATGGTGTAAAACATATCACTTTGACAGTGATGATATGCACTATGTTTTTGTCCCCTACTGGAACCTGGGGGAACTATAGGTTTGCACCCTGTCCATTTGTCTACTTCCCTTTGCCTTTCTGTTTAAAAATACTTGTCCGGGTTTTACTTCCTGTAAAGCAGTCCCTCTTTTGAGAGATCCCTCTTTTGGGAGACCACCTGCCTTTTTGTGATCATTTTCACTGCAAAAGCACCTTCTAATGAAAATTTACCTTTTTTGAGAGACCACCTGCAGAACCTGACCAGTGACCACTGGAAATGATCCCAAAAGACCTCTTACCCATCCAGAAATTCCCCCATTTTGCATAAGTAAAACCTACCTATTTTGTGCAAGAATGGCAAAATGATTTTTCAAAACCAGTTAACAAATTCAAATATGTTTATAATACCAATAAATGAGTAAATACAAGACTAGAAGATGAAATCAGAATGGAATCTAAGAAGTGTACATCAATCATGCTTGAATCTAAGTTATGGATAGAACTTCAGTCGTAGTTGCTGGGCAGGTGGTGCAAGAGTTGAACGTCCTTTGAGAGACCACCAGCTCAAAGGAAGGACCACTGTACTGTACTTACAGAGACCAAAGTTAGGGCCAGATAGCCTTCAACCCCAGCATAGAACATGCTTAATGTAGGTCATCATTTGCAATGCTGTAAGAACAGCAGATACTTAATTTGGTGTGTGGAAACTTCTTGGGGTAGTAATGTGTGCAATACCAAAATTAGATTACTTTGACCTTAACCTTTGACTCGGTCACAGAAAAAGCTTGTCGGGACATATTTCCAAAACTTAAGAACTACAGATACCATTGACCTCTGGTGGAGGAATCCCTGTATGTGATGCACAATACAACTGCCATTGTTTTATATGATTATGCATGTCAGAGGGTAAGAGGCCATTAGTTCTGGTGAAGTCAGTCTGATAATAGTACGTGGTGTTTCTTTTGTTTCTGCAGATGTGGTGAGTGGGGATTGAGAGACATAGAAGAATTAAAAACTTTGGCAGCAGAGTGTGACATGGCGTTAGAAAAAATGGTAAGATTTGTAAACATTCTAGCTGTGGCCCTGTGTAACAATTTTTTCCCTGATTTTCCCTGCAGAGCATACTTTGTTACACCTGTTCCTCACATTTTTGGCTGGGTTGTACAGTGTCAGAGAGTGTTTGTTCCCCCAGAGTATTGGTCTCCTCCCCCCCCCGGAACGAATATTTGTTCTCCTACCATAGACTTTGTATCATCAGTTAAGTTTATTTTATGCATATGGTATTCACACTTGGGAATATTAATGACCGATTTACCATGCTCAGCCTATGCTCAGCTGAGCTACATAAGCTGACTTAAGCTGAGCTAAAGTCCATAAGCTAAAAGCTTAAAAAAAAAAACATAAATAAGATAAAAAAAATACTAGCAAATACAATAAGTCAATATTCACAAACAAAATTAATCATCACTTTGCGGGTAAACAAATATTTCCTGAACATTAATTCAACCCAGAACACATATTTGCTGAATATTTGTTGTTGGTGGAACAAATATTCCGGGGAACAAATACTCCTTTACAATGGTCCATAATGTCCCAAATGTAACCATCCCATTAAGGCACTTTTTCCAGTACATATAGGTGAAATTTTTAGTAATTTTGGTATTAGCAAGTATACTTACCTCTCAACCACCATTGCCAAGACCTCTGTGTCAGGGTCAAATGCCCAAGAAACGAGCTAAGTTTACTCACTTGATTCCAAAACCTGACAGTCCCGTGGCCCCATCTCTCAGATCCTATGGATCGGGTGGGGACTCCCGGCGCGCATGCTTCCTGGATCATCCTTCCTCTTTTGATGAGTGGTCGGTTGGCGTCAGCTGTGAAAAAGGAAGCATAGTGGTGGGATGGACTTTTCTGTTGATTGAGAGGTAAGTACACTTACTAATACCGAAATTATTAAAAATTTCACGTATTAGTTGCGTAACGTTACCTCTTGACCACCATTGCCAATTTACAGACGCAAAGCAGAGGGTGTAACGTTACTGGCATACTGATCACATATAACCACTAGGGCCAGATGCGGGGGGGGGGGGGGGGGGACCATCGGTCCGTGTGAGGAGGCGTCTGAAGGGAAAACCTTGGAGGTACGTGAACTTGAGGCCACCAACAGCAGAATCCAGCCGAAGCCATAAACCCTCTTTAGCCAGACTGAACCCCCTGGAACTCTGGAACTCTTTTTACTGCTTCGGAACTGGAGATCTAACAGGACCTAGTCTGGAAACTGGTGGGGGCCGGGCTGGTATATGGTTCGATAGGGCAGCAAACACCTGGGTCAATCGGCTGCAACTAGGCCAGGACATCAGGAACGACTGCCTGATAAAAGTCCGAGATTAGGTCAATTTATCTGGAGGCACACTAAGAACTGCACCGACCTATAGACTGCATCGGATCTAAATCACAAGAGTGCCATAAACTGGAACACGGTGGCTGCTCTGATGGAACCCAGAAGCCTAACAGACAGGTATCGGAACTGAAGCAAAGAAGCACGTGACACCTGCAAAGGTGTACTTGCCCTCCGCTATCACTATCGTGTCAGGTAAGTCGTGCTTGCTGAAAGTTGTAGATGATCGCCAGCGGCAGGCCCACAGAATGTCAACAACTGTGACATTCTGCATTCATGAGCTGTGGCTGAGACAAGCTCTAAGTCACTAGGCCTCTGAAGAGCGGTCTCGTAGGCTTTGAGGATCATCTGCATAATCCATGAAGAAACCGTTTTTCTGCAATCTGGCTCCTTAAAAGGGTTACCAAGGGATAAAAAGAGGGCAGACTTCTTCCCCTGAAACCATCTGTGTGTGAAAGGTATGAGTGAGTGGCTCTCACAGGACACAGTATTTGCACATTTGTTCATGTGAACAAACCTGACCCAACTGGAGGTGACAACCATGGTAATGCTGATGATTGTCCCAGGCTGCCATATAGTGGTTCCGTGAGTCCAGCTTCTGCCCTCTACCCAGTAAGGATGTGGGCAAAGTGGTCACTGGATCAACACCTAGGACTTGCTGCCGAAAGGTGGCAATTGCCTGGTGTGCCCCGTCTTCCTGCTCTCTGCAATCTGTACGTTGAGACGCTGTCTTGAAAATCTAGGTTTCAAGCCAAAGGATCACCTCTACTCACAACTGTTTCAGAGGTATCTGCAGGACAGATATCAGGTCTGCACACAGTCCTGAGTGGTAAGAAATGGTGTTCCCCAAAAGGGAATGTGTGTAAAGCACTAGAACAGTGATGGTGAATGAAAGTTCACGGAGCTTCAACTCGAAAGAGAAACAATGTACTTGTCAGAGACATTCTCCATCTGTCTTGGGTGCACATGTTTGGAGTTTGAGGTCACAAAATTTCACATATGTTCAGAAACATTTATGTAGACAAGACCGATTTCAGTCTTATAGCCTCCGTTGACTTAGAGCACAGTTGTATTGCTCCCCTGGATTGATTCTTTCCCTTGCATTGGGACTGTGTCAACAGCTTTCCTTGGGAAGATTTGGATTTTATGCCCAACCCACCCTAAAGAAAGCTGTGTTCACCTGGGACATGTTATCTGGATGGAACTCTTGGGCAGTTTGGATTTAAATTGGTGGTTTTTTTTTTAGAATAAAGTAATTGACAAAACTTTGAAGCAGACAGCGTTTTGGCCAGTTTTAAAGATGAGGTGGCTGTTGTGTGACTCATTTTCAAGCCAACTGAAATTATTGGTTAAAGTTTTCCACTAGATGGCATCACTGTGTATCATTACAAGAACCAGTACCCCATTTCATAGATTTCAAATGGCGGCCAGCAGGAGTTTGCTTTGAATGTATCTTTTGTCATAATTAATTTCCTCTGAAGAAAGAAATATTTTTTCCCTCATGCATGACAGAAGAGGATGGTAGTGACAAAGGTGCCATTTTCAGTCATTGCCTTTTAAAACAGAAAAAAAAGAAAAAACCCAACTGCTGTCACAAGTGTATTGCCTGCATCAGCATACAGGAGTCCATAGGTCTTGCATGACAAGAACAGCTTTTACAGCCTTATAATTACATGTAGCTACCAATTCGTGAACAGATTTTCAAAGTAATACACTTTAATTGTCACACCTGAGGCAAAAAGTCTCAAGGTTGTTGTTACCTAAAATATTGTGTGAATATTGATTATGAGCATGCTCTTGATACTGTGCAACATTTCTTTCTTCTTAATTTTAGTTGGACATGCCCGCCAACAACAAAACCCTCGTGCTGCGTAAAAACTGACAGTAGCCATAGCCAGCACGTCCAAAGACTTGCATCGGTGTCTGGTAAGACAGCTGGTGGATGAACAAGGAGAGAATTACCATCTGTGGTTTTCAAAGTCTTTGATGAACCTGTCAAATTCTCCCAACAATCATACAATTTGCAAAATGCTTGAAGAGTGTTCAGCAAGAAACTTGTATACAAAAACAGCATAACTGTGTTACTTGGTCCAGCGCTTTGCTTGTTAACAACAAAATGGAAGCCATTTTGTCAGCATCACTGGGAAACCCATATGACTGCTTAAAGCAAAGTTTTTTTATGGCATGATTGGAGCTTTTACAAAAAAAAATGCTTTCTGTATGTAAGTGCTCCATTGACTATGTGCATTGTGGAAATTCACAAGCTTACACCTGGTGGTGGACATGGACACTAAAGTGGTATACCAGCAATGATGAACTGCGTGGATTGGTTAAAAATGTCTTGTAGTGCTTGGATGTGTGCTGGAAGGTTAATGTGCAGTGATCCCAGGATTATGGTTAATTGTGCGAGCAAATTTTGTGTGGGAAATTATAACTGAGTGCTTTAAAGGATTATTACATGAATTATGCCAGCTGGGTGGATGATGAAAAGTGCTGGTTTCTGGTGAGTGAACATGACATGCAGGTATATTATGTAGTACTTTGTGTGCTGGTGTACCAGTCTGCCTGATTTGAGGCAAATGTAGGAAGCAAAGGAGAAACTAAATTCTCTCTGCTATGTCACTGTGCTTCAGCTGGTTCCCCTGGAAGATGGACATTCATATTGATATATTTTCATGGGAGTGGCTTCAGTGAGGAGAAACTATTGCTGTATACCCAGCTGGGATGAAGGACAAAGATGTACAGAAGTGATAGAAAAGAAATGGAAATCACTGACTGTTTTATTTTGGGCAAGGATTATATGACTGGGATTAAACTTGGCTAGGTTGAATATAGACCAACAGTAGCTTAAAGACCTGTCTAAAGTTTCATGTGTGTGGGATTAAAAGATAGTTTAGGTGGGTAAATGGGGACACAGTTTGTGGTGCAGAGTAGAAAGAAGATTATCATCGTGAGCTTCATTACTTTGCATAGGCATGCATGTAGGAGTGTAATTTGCTACTTTTGGTTTTCTAATGCATCACATTTATATGGTAGATGGAGGTAAAAGGTGTAATATTAAAAACAAGCGTGTAACTATCAAGATGACTTGAACAGTCAAAAGCTTAACCCTTTGCTCTTGATTAAGACTGAGTGAACAGTTTTCCTTGCAGAAGCCCCCAACCCATGGCTAGGAAAGCAGTTGATGAGGGGCGTGTTGTTATGATAGGGGTCATCTACAACTCTCTTTGAGGTTTTCCTACACAATAAAATTAATAAAAAGTCGTCGAAAGAGATGACATTTTACCCCAGCTTTTTTTTTTTTAATGGGGGGGGGGGGGGGGGACTGGTAGACATGTGTGAAAAAATGTTGTTTGATTTCATTTTTCCACAGACATTTCCCACAATAGATTTTTTCTGAGGAAGAGGGAAAGGTACCAAAGGTACCACTAAAAGTCCTTAAGATTTTATTTAAAAGGGATAACCGTGATGATTCATTTATTTTTGTGTGTGGTATTATTTGTTACCAGCGTGTATCTGAGAAGATAAATGCCACTATTCTATATCATGTTTAGGACTTCAAAAAGAAAGAAATGATACTGCTCACAAGACTAGGTCTGGCAAGGTTGTATCTTCTTGAGGCACAAGATTCCCAGACTTCAACTGAGACAAAACTGATTTATACCAAGATTGTAGTTTTTAAGCAGATTCAAGTGGTTAAAGTACCTCTAATATGCCTTTACTTGTATTGGATGGGAAAGAAATAATTTGCTATAAGGCCAAGAAGGTGAAGAAAAGAAAAAGGAAAATGTGAAAAAAGTGAGATTATGAAAGAGCAGACAGTTTATGAAAGAATCCAAGGAAGGAAGTGGCTTCCTCAATGTCCATGTATGCATATACAATCAAGTTTTTTATCCAGAAACATTGATTTGACAGTTTATGTAGACTGTACATTATAATCCAGGTCCCTATTTGCTTACATGTATCTGTGTGACCCATGCCATGTCAAACGTCCTGCACAGATAATATCAAGCTCTGTATGAAACTTGTCCACCTTTGTCTGACGGTGTTGTGCAGCAGCCCAAAGTTTGAAGTAAATTACTTGTACAACCATAGCAGTGCTCAGGAACATACGTACATCTTGTTCCTGATGGAAATGAAGTGTTCTCAGTGAGGAGCAGGTTCACTTTTATATACATTTATCTGTAATGGCGAGACTTGTTATGCATCTAATGATTTTGCAAAAATTTACACGGTACTTACTCCTGGGCAGTGGAAGCAGGGTTTGGGGTGTGTGGTGGGGTGGGCTGGAGTGCGTGGCCTCCTGCAAAAATTTCAGAGGGGGTGGGGTCTGCTGCACTCTCTCCCACCCCCCTCAAAATGTCATGGCTGCTGTAGATGTTATGCCCTACTACTACATACTAATCAAGAAATACACACACACACACGTGTGTGTATGTGTATAGTGTTTCTTTTTTTTCAGTGTGAGCCAGTTTGGAGGTGTCTCAAACAAACCTGAATCTCTCTTAACAGTTGGCATGTTTGCTTGAAGAAAGCTTTGGTATAAAGCGTATAATATGATTATATATATGTTACATTTTTTTTGCCCCACTGTCAGGGTACATAAAAACAGTGCGTGTTATACCTAACACTACAAGCAGTTTTAGCCTTTGCAAGGGGGGTCTTCATAATGCAAATGGCAGAATGTGTGCAGGATGGAGTTCATTGATTATGGCTGATTCTGTGATCCCCTTCACCTGTAGCTGTCTCGGTATACACTGGAAGCAGCCATATGTACACTGGTATACTGCACTTTATGGGCGCAGAATGTGCTGGATGCAGGAAAAGTAGTGCAGGTTGACAGCTGTGTAGGTAGACATACACGCACCCACTTTTTGAGGTCACAGGACAAGCATCATGACTACCTAGCTGATGAATTGAAAATTATGAACTCTGCATTGTGAGGACAAATTGTGGTTTGCTTTTCAGATGATGAAAGGAGTATAGCTAACTGAAATTGCAGGATTGTGAATTCTTAGTGCTATCATGGTCAGAATAAGACAGTTATAACTTTCCTCTGCACAGGTTGAACACAATGCATCAAACCTACACCGAGGCAAGCTGTTGACCTCCGATGTACCATCCTGATTGGTCTTATTTACAATTGCCCCACAAAATAGTTTGTATTCACATGAAATTTTCGTGAAAACAGTAAAACAGATTACAATTTATATCCGGGCACTAATGGGCAATTTGAGCAGGGATGGCTCAAAGGGCCTAGATTGGGATTTTACATGTACATGGGGAGAGACTTCACCTAGCTACAAAGATCACAGGGAAAGTTTCATTTAGCTGGCTTTGCAAAAAGAAATTTAAAACCAGGTAGTTGGGTACATGGATCCTTTGACTCTGTCTGGTTTTGTTTTAGGCTACATTAATATGTAAATAGAGGTTCTTAAAGAATAAATCACTAGCTATTTTCTCAAAGCTCTTGAATGCGAGTGTACCCAGAATGTTGTGTGTTTGTGGATATTCACACATTGGTTGCCATTAAGAGCTCAGCTGATGTGTCATTGAGCTTAACATATAGCATGGGTGGTGATCTGTTGCCCATTGAATCACAACTGCAGTTTCAACCTCCCCTTTGGAACATTGGCCAAATCCTCATTAAATTTTATGGAATGTGCCTTTGGTATATTCAAATGATCGTGTCCTAATTTTTTTTTTTTTTCTGCTTTGTTTGGTTCATTTTTAGGGAATAGCTTACAAAATATTTGCAGGAATTGCTTGGCTAACTGCTTGAAAAGTGTGTAGGAATGGTATCTGTAGACCTTGATATGATCAACAGGTAGCATTGTCATTTATTTATTTTTACTTTTTTGTATCATTTTTCATATATTTGTATAATTTTTGACTTCTCGAAAATCACAAGCTGGATTATCTTCGTACTTTGTAGGAATGTAACTTGACCTAATCTGTACCAAAGTTGTTCACTAGGTGGTACTACTGTCATTTCTACAATCTAGTGTGTTTTTTTTTCAAAGATTAGGTAAGGATCTGGATGAATCCATGTCAGCATTGTCATTAAAGGGATACTAGTGCACATGTATGTGTATATCATTTTCTCCAAAACTTGATAGATCCATTTCAGTCATGGTGGAGATACATCTTAGGGGGATCTTCACACGTGTGATTAATTGGTCAGGCTGCAATAAATTTGGGTTCCTACATTGCTTTACTATGACACATGAACGTATGAGCATACACCTGGACGTAAGTCATGTGAATGTCGCACCCAGTATAAAGCATGCACACATAGTCACTAAACTAGATTCTGATGAAATCAGACTACTGGTGAAACCAGTCAGGCTTTTGAGTCAGTGGTTGGAAGGTTTTCAGTCATTCTTGGCCTTGCCTTTTCAATTGCTCATGCAATGAATTTCGGCTTTTTTGTTAATTTTTTTGAAGAAAAAGTAAAGAAATATTTGTAACCACTTGCTCAGTACTTTAAATAACATAAGAGCATCCATAGAGTGGAGTAATTCATGCATGGCTATTATTGTACCGGGGTACTGGCCAGATGCGTGTTTTCCTATAGTTTTCCCCAAACCAGTTGGTCAGATCTTCAAACATATGTAGAGAGTAAGTTTTGAAGTCCTGAGCTCATTTCCAATGATGTATCTGCCGAGCTCCTCTGTTATGCAATCATATCACGTGTTTTGTGTAACAACAGATAACTATAAATCAGGATTTTATTAACAGTTCCTGCATCATTTTTCTTCTTGTCCCTGATGAGTCAATGTTATTGATGAAACCACGGTCAAACTTTTCATACTGTTACCGTTGTGGCCGTTGCACCCTCCTATTTGCTTATACATGTATATGTTCCCTGTAAATAGGGAGTATATATTTTGGGCTGTTCATTGCATTCGTATCCTGGCATTTCGTGAGTGTGACAGTAATAAATAGATGTCTTGACACATTGGTAAAGCTCAGTGGTAAATGCCTTCATCTGTTGTTCTCTCAAAAAAGCAAAAAAAAAGCGTGGCAGATTTTTTCAAACCTGTCGGGGATAAATATAACTAGATGAAGTAAGCACAGGCTGTCGTTGCAGCTGTCTAGTTTGCAGGCAGGCTGAAGGCCCTGCTTCCTGCGTTCTGAGCAATGTGTGTACTTCGTAGTTTGGTCAAAAGAATGCAAATTAAAGAAGCAATTTTAGTTGTAAATTCCACTATGTACAGCATTATATGTGATGGGTCGGGGGCAATTGTTTTCATTCTTTCATTGTTATATTTTGTGCAGGTGAGAGTACATATCCCAAGTTCAATAGCCTTTAGTCATGAAAATGTTTTCTTATTATTCATACACAGAGGGGATGAAGTGGATCCAGGGTATGTTTAATACAAAATAATTTGTTTCAGTCACATAAAATAATTTAGACAGTTAACATGGATTATGTCAGATACATGTACACAAGTTAAATGATGTTACATGCAGTTAACATGTTCTGCTCTTAAAATGATGTTACATGCAGTTATCATGTTCTGTTCTTAAAATTATAAAGTTAATTCACAGAATCACAAAACTGGGCCCGAGACTTGCTGGTAGTGAATGTATTCTGGGCTATACAATTTTTAATGCAGCCAGCATGACCACTTATTGAACTTTATTTCTGAAACTACATGTACGACACACTTCATCCTGGAGCACGGTACATCGCAGTCCAAAGAGCACACAAGTCTGTTCTGTGCACCCAGATACCCAAACGAGCTATGGTTTGTATTTATCCCATGTTATACAGTAAAATAAATACACAAAAAAAAATATTTCAAACGTTTTATTCATGTGGATGGCATGATTGTTACCTTAACAACACATGGCTAATTTGCATATGAACTATGTAATACGAGGAAGCAGATCACACAGCTGTATCACATTGGTGTTTGTAGGGAGTGCAAGTGCAAACATGGGATAATGCTCTTTATATGTGTATGTGTACAGTTGTCTATATATTCCCAGCTAAGCCGGGATCATCTTATAAAGAGCCAACAGAGAATTGTCTGCTGTGACACATATAATGGAAAATAGATTCTTTCTTCCTATCGTCCTTCCTTCTGTCCTTGCTTCCTACTTCTTTCATTCTTACTTTGATCTGCACTTGAATTTCCAGCATTAATATGCAATGTTTTTCTTTTTCTTTTTGCATCTAATATTTTGTTGGTCTTCACATCTGGATCTTTCATTCATACATTTACAAAATGTGAAGGAACCCTGAAATATGGTTTAAAAGACTGCAGAGGGAATTTTTAACATGTAGCAACGATAACCATCAGCATTGTTTCTATTTTCGCACAGATATTGCTAGTTTACATTTAGCAACACATAAAGCAGTTGAAAAAAAAAACAACACAGCATTTTGCTTATTTGTGCACATATACAGTAATGAACATGGCACTTCATGCAAATGTGCATGTCTATTGGTCCTTAACCTGGCCTTTGAACAAAATTCTTGTGTATGTACATGTAAAAGGCCTGTCACCATTCAGTACTGTGACCTTGTTATTTTATGTGGTCAAACTTGCAAAGGCCACAATTTTAAAGACCTCAGTGTTGTGACCTGACAGAGTAAGCCTTGTTTGCATACATTCTGTGCAACATACTATTTTACATTATCATTTTACCACTGTGTATAACAATGTATTTTCCATGTACAACAATGTATTTTCCATTTGTTTTGGGCAGGATGCTATGTATAATTTGCATCATTTTCCAATACTCTTACATTCACCTCCAACTTTTTGAGCAGATTTACATTTCTATATATATATATGTTATCTACCTCTTGTTTTCTTCTTGTATTGTGCGAGTTTCTCAAAAAGTATCAGTTGGTGTACTTAAGTATACTGTGCAACATTTTTTGTTGATGTGTCTAATCTGCATACTAACTGGTGTAAAGTAATGCTGTACGTACAAAGAAGTGTTTGGGCAACACAGGTTATATAATGTCATTTTGTTAATACAGTATAATGTGGCTAATACTTGATCATGCACTATCCAAATAGTGATTGACAGAGTGATCCATCAATATAGTGCAGGGTTTCATTTCAATTTCATCAAGAGGGTAACTTCAACATAATAAAGATGGTGATCCTGTATGTGTACAATGTCTGGCCTAGAGGCTTGTCACTCATGTTTTTATGTGAATCCCTGCATGAACCATACAAGAAATATTGCTATTGAGATTAACATGTTATCAAATGCTTCTTTTTAATAAATTTTGAAGTGTATAGTTTGTGACTTGTGCACAATGTTACATGCTAGTTCTGACTTGACCTATAGCAGGTCACCTGCTGCATTAACCCTTATAGTGCCGGACAAAATGTCTTCATCAGACAATTTATGATGTCATATTGAAAGTTCTCATAAAAAGATGTTTCATTCAAGCATCAGCACACTTCTGTTTCTAGTTCAAATGAGATGATGCAGGTCGACAGCTTCCCTGAACAAGTGCACCCAAACTGCCTTGAAGAAAGCTGTTTACCCAGTCTACCAACTCCACACTAAAAATGTTGATACGTGTGGTAATAGATTCCATTTTCTATTTACATGAAGATAAAGTGGCAAGCCATGAAGAGCAATGTGAACAAAATTAATCTGGATGCTGGTGCTGTGGAAGCAGCTAGAGTTTGCTGTCCAGTGGGCACTAAATTTGCCCTGGGGTGCATGTTTAATATTTACTTTTCCATCGTGAAACCCGTAAGAGTAATGTAGCAGACATGACTCGAGGTGAGATAATTGATGGTTTGAGATAGGAACCATACGTGAAAATCGCTTGAACAAATCTGCATGATGTACAATGTTAGTCCATTGAAAATTGTTGAAGTTACCCTGCTTCTGAGAAATTAATACAAACTTAATGTATTTGTGTAAATTTTTTGTTTCACATTCTTCTGAGAAGAAAAATGGTATAGCAAGACTAGGAAAAACAATGAACATGTGAGTTGATGCAGCGAGATTCCTGGTTTTATCATGATCAGTGGGAAATAAGCAAAAACCTGTGAAGGCTGTGGAATGATACGTATGACTAGTAGGACATGACATGGCCATTACATTGTATTACCTTGTACTTTTACCATGTATGCATGTTATTGTGCAGTGAAAAATGTGTCATCATGTGCTACAAATGCAGATGTATCCAACTTCAACGGAGACATTGTAATCACTGATTTGAACTTGCAGTGGTTCGTAAAGCAGTCACCTGCATGATGGGACATGTAGCCTGTAGGTGGCACTATGTGTAGCTTCCCCTTGTATCCACTTGTTGCAGTGGAGGCACCTGGGGGATAAAAAAGTCCCAATTTCACGGATTGGTCGGTAAGTGTCATGTGACACAGGAATATCCATTGTTTGGATGAAAATTTGTTTTGTTGGGATCATGACAAAGAGACACTCACATTGCCAGGCCATGTGACCAAATGAGCAGCAAGTATTCAGTCAGGATAGCCAAGGGTGCAGTTATTTAAGCTCTTATGTGTCTTTGTTGAATTTTGCACCAAGTCTGATTGTCCGCATGGTAAACGCAGCCTTTTCATGAGAGACTTTATTATTACATACTGTATTTATATTTTTGTCACTGGCTGTTACTTATAAACCTGTTTAAAATTAATTACAACTATTATTTTTTTTAATGGATGAGCTGATTTATCATACATATTGTATTAATACCTTTTTTTGTGTTTTGGTGCATATCATATTATGGTGTCATCCAATAGTGATAATACAGATCTTTGGTTAGCATGTATTTGAAAAATTGATGGTCATGTTCCACATGTATAATTTGCAGGAAATGAAATGTCCTCTCATGGCTTAAGGTTTCTGGTGAAGGATGCCTCAGCTTTTATAGCCTGTAGATAAAGTTAATGTTAACCAGCATGTGTGGACACCAGTATCATGCAGAAAGTTGTTGACCAGGACTTGGTATTGGATGTGGGTATTACTAACCCATTAGAAATCTGTTTTGACTTGCAACATGGGTGTTTAAACTTGCTACCATACACAGATGTAGTATAATAATAATAATGATAATAATAATAATAATAATAATAATAATAATAATAATAATAATAATAATAATAATAATAATAATAATAATAATAATAAACAAAAGTTTAAAAAATAAAAAAATAGATAGAACAAAAATTAAAACAACACACACAAAAAGAGAAGAATAACTGTCAGTTTATGGCTATTTTTGTGACAGATTTGTTGATTTTACTTATAGACGAGTGTTGGTTTAGGGGGTGGTCATTATTTACGAGTGGGGGGGGGTGCTCGGGATATTGGGATAGGGTATCGTCATAGTTTTTGTGCTCCCCCCACCATAAAAACAGACACGAATTTGTGCCCCCCCCCCCAGCAAGTCGCAGAATTTATGACACCTCCCCCTCCCTCTACCCCCTTTGTATACATTCAGGATTTCAGAACTGCTCAATGGGTATACAGAGATGAATTTGCTGTTTCTTTGAACTTTGGATACCTGTATGGAATCAATGTCCAACCTTGGCATGTAGGTACTGTATATAAACATTTTTTAAAGTGTGTATAGTGACAAAAATTTGAAGTCCCCCAGGTTCACCACAATGTAAACAACCCTAATCAGAATATGTGTGGCGTCATCCTACAAGACCTCTTTAATAACCGAACAGTGTACTGTCAGTTCTTTAGCAGCCATCCCTCCAACAAGACAACATATATGGACCCAGAAAATTGATAATTTTTTCATAAGAGGATTCTCTCAAGACAGGTACCTCTGTATATAATTCTAAAAACTTCAAAATCACATGCAGTGTATAGTAGAAAACATTTTGTCTTTCAAATTGTTTAGAAAAGAAGCAAATATTGACAGTAGTAGTACATGTTGTATGACTTTGGTATAAACTGATTCACAATTTGATAACCCCCCCCCCTATGTCAGTCATTTTGTGACACCCCCCACCCCCCATTATTAATGACCACCCCCTTAGGTTCCATCTACAATATTAAAGTCATATGTTGGTTTTATTTGTATACAAGTATTGGTTTAGGTTTCATATACCTTTTAATGGTCATATTAAGTGAAGATACTTTATCAAAAGACCGCTCCAGTGGCGACTGTCTTTGGGCCTTGTTCACCTGTGGCCAGACCTGGAAGACGGCATTTTTTTTGCAGAAGTTTATAGCAGTTCCATAGCATATGGACCTGATGGGAGATGTCACATGCATGATGGGAGTGGTCTTTGGTCATTTTTGTGGTGGTTTGTTGGAAAGGGACGACCACTGTACCCCTTGAATGTACACTTTTTGTTTTGCTCCATATGATGGATTATAAAATAATGATGGATACAAAACCTGTACAGTGTCTTGTATGGTGGGAATAGCACAAAGCCCAAGATTTGAGGGCTGTTGTTCTTGTGCTGAGGTATAGTTTCATACAAAGCTGATTTATATCTGTACCTGCACCTACAGTACCTTGAAAATGATTAAAATACAGCCTGCATGGTCAAGTGGGACCACATTGGGGTAGTAGTTTCTGACTTGGATGTTAAATCCACATGTGGATAGTTGTGGTACAATCTTAATCTCAGCAGGTTGCGTCCTGCTTCATCAACAGCTGCAAACTCCCTCAGTTCAGACAGCTTTTCTGGTGCAATGTTCAAAGGTGATGTCACTATAACCATGCCAAACATGTCATTCAGTCGATAGGCTACAGCTATTAGCGAGCATGTAACTGTCGTCGCATGGATGGGCTTAGATTTTATGATAGATTTCAAGCTGTTGTTCCCATAATCCAGTGGTGAGGCCTTTTTGTTCCCACTTGTTTTGC
This sequence comes from Hermodice carunculata, assembly GCA_964020975.1. Lineage (NCBI taxonomy): Eukaryota > Metazoa > Annelida > Polychaeta > Eunicida > Amphinomidae > Hermodice > Hermodice carunculata. The sequence goes on along the minus strand of OZ026613.1, from coordinate 96,503,070 downwards.
AAATTACTTTGGCTGTTGTCAATAAAATTCCTATGCCAAAGGTAGGTCATGCGTTTTGCTCTACACAAAGTTTTTATTTCTGAATAAAAATTGGTTTTTATGTGAGCACTACTAAAAATAAGAGGTTTTGTGTTATTTTTCAAATGCAGAATCAAAATAAAACCGCCTGCATCGTCAGTCCAAGTGACAATGCTACCTTTGTCTGATGTGCAGTACTCCCACTTCTGGAGTGGGTAATGCAGTGACAACTCCCATAGTATTGAGACTAGGACTGAGGACTTGCGTGATTTTATTATATTACCAGTCATAAGAGTACTGGATGTTGAGTTTGATATTAACCCTTAAAGCACTGATTTTCCTCGGGGCACTTTGCGTGCATTGCAGACAAAGTGCCCTGAGGAAAGCAAGTGACTAAGACTACTTTTTGCTTTATTAAAAAGCCGAAGCAAAGGTATGGCTTCACTTTCATGCCGTAAATGTTCGACCGGTTTCGCCAGTAGTGTGGCTCATCAGGAACTGAAAATTTCAATGGCTGCAGCGTGGTACTGTTATCCACGTAACATAATGTTTGTTTGTTACGTGATAATACCGTGCGTTGACAACAATAGACGTTGCTAACCAAGAAATAGGCTCCACGTCTTGGATGAGCTCGGCGTTTGCTCAGGCTATTTATAGACACGCCTCCTTTGTCCAGTCACAAGGTATGAACACAAATATGCAAGTTGCATATTGTTTAAGGGTGCATGTGACCCCCAAGTTCCTCTATGAGAGTGGGCATCCATAATCATGTCATAGCTTGTCCTAGTGACCAACCTCTGTCCAGTTTATAGAGAAATAAAACTGGGGATGGGGAAGGGTATTACTCAAATATGTAATGAGATACAATAAAAAATGTTTTTATTTTCATACTGATTGTAAATATTGTTTGGGTATAATGAGAATCCCTAAAAAATGTGTAGCAGCTGTGAAAAAGGGGGGCAGTTTAGTTTCTCCCCATATATACATTCTGAATTACTTCATGACAAGAAAATAAGCATAGACAATATAAAAATTTAGCATAATACGAAGCAAGTATGCTTATTTTCCCATCATGTTGAGACCAAATGGTTCCATGGTACAAAGCCGATGAATCCAGGAAAAATTCTCTCTTTAATCTCAGTGTTTCTGCCTTTTTTTTTTCTTTTTTTTTTTTTTTGGGGGGGGGGGGGGGGGGGGGGGGTTCGAATGTGTTCCAAGATCTGAATCTTGAGGTTCAGACCATTGTGGTCTGCTCTGGCAAAATGTCTTCCTAGAGGCTGTAATACGTATTTACGTAATAAAAATGCTCCCACATCCTGTCCATCAGTGCACGCGAGGTCTGACCAACATATTGCTTGTTGCAAGTACCGCAGGTCAGAAGATAGATCAGGTTGCTATGTTTGTAGTAGCCACCTTGTGGTGTGCTGTATGAACGTCCAGTGCGTGAGCTTTGACTACCCGACAAATCAAAAAAAAAAAAAAAAAATACTTTTTGCTTTAGACTACACTTGCTGGTATTTGAATGAAAGGTATCTTCATGAGCAATTTGAATCTTTTAACCATTATATTTTTAATGACAAGGAGAAAACAACTTTAGCTGTGATTAGCACTTTAATGGTTAAGACAGTGTGGAAGAGAACAGTGTCCAGGTGTCCAGAACACCCCCCCCCCCCAAAAAAAAAAAAAAACAGAAGCATTTTTGTTTGCAGTACAGGATGTAGATGCACTGTTGCAACTTACCTTGAAAATAATGCAGTGTGCAAATTCATGGGGATAGCACCACTTGCAGATCCCCATGGCACTGAGATTGGCAAAATGTGAATGTGATTAGGCATACTGTATGTTTTTGTAAGCTCCAGGGGAATCTGCAATTCAGTAAGTTCAAAAGAGGATACATGAGAAGGTAAATATTGCAAGAAATACATGTGACACCACCTCACGTGGACAACCAGCAGCCAATCAGTGAGGCTTTTTTTTTACTCAACAGGTGGCTTTACTTGTAAGAAGCTTGACACCAAGCTTAAGTGACTGGTGGTGCCATCTGGATCACACATCCATGCACCTGTTTGAACTGTAAAATGAGCATCAGTTCTTACTCTGCAGATGTGCAAAGCAACTGAGCCACAGTTTCCCCATTTACACAAGTGTCCAAACTGCTTGCATACTGTGAATGTGTTAATTTTGCAGCTTAAATCACCCTCCCCCCCCCCCCCCCCATGATGGTTCAGGATGTGCAGTTCGTTCTGATTTAAATGTGGTCTTCCAAAACCGAATTCGTTGGGTTCACTGCAAGTCTGTGCTTGAAGACATTGGTCCCAAAAGTGTGAGAAATTACAAGCAAAGGACATAATGCCCTGTTTTGATAGTGTTACCTCTGAATATTTCAAACAGCTTAGTTTAATAGTCATAATGCAGGCAATCTTTCTCTTCAAAAATATAAGAAACTTTTAAAAGAAAGAAAAAAACTGCCACTTAAATCTAGTTCCCCAAGAATATAAAATCTGGATTATGAAGCTGGTTAGTGTGCGCTGAAAGTAATGTACTGGGTACTATACATTACCACAAGTTTTGTACAACATACTGACCTGTTTGGTCTGCCAGGAAACTTCACTGAACTTGAAACAATATTTTACATATAGGCCTGCTGGATTGTGTAACTAGATCACAATTTGAGATAGCATATGAAGCTTTACTTGAGAATAATTTTGGATTTTAGGTGAAATGCATGTGAAAGGTTTCTGTTTAAGGCAAAAATGTAGGGCGAGGGCTACTGTAGAATTATTTACAAGATGAACAGCATGCATCCAACAAGTCAAATTATTTAGAAGGTGAACCAGCATGGATCACAAGTCCACAAGACCACCTGCTGTATTTGGGTCTGCCACAGGCCAAGTGCAAGTGGAAGGAGAACCAAGTTGTCTTTTCAAAAATTTAGGCCCTGCATGTCCCTCTGCACTCTTGTCTTGATTTTTTTATAACTTCCTTATGTGGTAAATATACATGTGTGTAAGGCTATGCTCATCATCCTAAATGCAGGTTTACTGAATTTGTTTGCAGCAGCATGTGAAACTAGCAAGGTCTTGCAACACTAGGCTGGCTGAATGGAAACCCATGTTTTGGTCTTCTTTTGTGGAGTAACAGACAGAAAATACATCAGACTTGAAAAACAAGACTGTCTATGTGTGTGGCACATGTTTTAAAAAATTGTTGTTGGTATTTTTTTCACATACTTTTACTGGAAAGAAAAAGTCTTGACACATCCATCCTATGAATGTCATTCTTGTATCAGGTTTGATCCCTGTCAGTTAACATCTGAACCATTCATTTTGGCCTCAAAATCAACTGCAAAACAATGTAAAATTCTTCATAATGTTCTGAAGTCCTGACCTTACTTCTTGACACAAACAAGAGATAAAAAAGTCATAAAATCACAGAAGACAAGAATGCTTCCTATATGATGCACACTGTGCTCTGTATTGTGTGTACAGCTCTCCTGTGGGTTCGTCTCTGGTGCTGAAGAAGTGCTGTTTTTAGCTCGTCTGACTTGTCAGTCAGCTGAGCTTATGACTGGCCATCCGTCATCCACAATTCACATTTTCGACTTTTCCAAAATCGTCAACCATACTCACTTCAAACTCGGTGGGGATGTGCCTTGGGTAGGTCTCTATTAAATTTAATCAAACGGTCACGCTCCAATGATTTTTTTTATTTTTTATGATTTTTTTTGGTTCTTTTTTGGGGCGAATCTTAAAACAATCTTCTCCGAAACCGCTCACCCAATTGCTTTGATATAGCACAGGGATACTCCCAGGGACTCCTAGTTCTCAATTTGTTCACCAGGAGGCACTGCAATTTTTTTTTCAATTTTTTGTGTGTTTTTGCTATATTTGACTTCTTCAGAACTGTCACTAAGATTAAGCTGAAACTTGGTGGACATGTTCCTGTGGAAGGGTCAAACAAAGTTTTTCACTAGGTGGCACTGCTGTGGATTCCGGATTTTTAATGATTTTTTTTTTCAATTCGGGTACTTATCGGTCAATGCTGCTTTCCTATAGATTACTATGCAAGTCAATGGGCATTCTAATGCTCATTCACATCTTTTGACTTCTACAAAACCGTCATCCAGATTGACTTCAAACTTGGCGGCAATGTACCTTGGGTGGGTTTCTACCAGGTTTGTCCAAATGATCAAGCTCCAGTGATTTGTGGATTTGAAATGATTTTTTTTTTTTTTTTGTGGTTCTTTTTTTGGACAAATCTTACAAAATCTTTTTCTCCACAACCGCTCACCCAATTGCTTAAATAGTACATAAGAACACTTGTAGCGACTTCTAGTTCTTAATTTGTTCACCAGGTGGTGCTGCAATTTATTTTTCAAATTTGTTACGAACTTTTATGTGTTTTTGTTACTTGTCACTTCTCCATAACTGTCTCTCTGATTAAGTTGAACTTTGTGGATATGTTCCTTGTGAAAGGGTCAAGCAAAGATGTTCACTAGGTATTACTGTTGTGGATTCCCGATATTTAATGATTATTTTCAGTTCAGGTACTTATCGTTAAATGCACCTTTTCTATTGCTTACTATGCAAGTCAAGGGGCATTCTGATACATGCTAATGGCAATTCACATTTTGGACTTCTTTGAAGAAATTTTCCGTGAGATTTACTTCAAACTTGGTGGCAATGTACCTTAGGTGGGTCTCTATCAAGTTTGTTCAAATGGTCACGCTCCAGTTATTTTTGTATTTTTTTATGATTTTTGCCCAAAAATCTTTATAATTAAAAGAGTTTTCATAGGAAAGTTTAACATGGGAAATTCTTGTAATGGTTATAACTTAAAAGATTTTGGCCAGATTTGTGCCAAACTTGGTAGGGATGTACCTTTTATAAGTGTCTACATATTTTGTGCAAATGGTCATGCTTCTGTGATGTTTGGACCTTGACCTCATTCCAAAGATCACCGGACAACTTGCATGAAATTTACTGTTCACTTGATAACTTGAGATCTGTTTTGAGTTAGGACCATTTATGTTGTATATGTTAATGTTTCTCGATGAAGGTCATGCTTAGACCGTACATGAGTGACCTTGACCTCGTTTCTGAGGTCACAGTGCAACATACATAAAATTTCCTCTTCACTATAACTTGAGATCTGGTTGAACTGGGACCCTGATGTTGCACATGTTATTGTTTTTCTATAAAGGTCAGACTTACTCAGTACATGTGTGACCTTGATCCTATCCCAAGTTCACAGAGCTGCAAGTGTTATGAATTTCTAGGTCAGCTGAGCATGGGCTGTTCACACAGCCATCATTATTTTTGTATATATATATACATACACACATTTAAAAAAGTCCCAAATACACTTTTGCATTTGAAACTTAAACTTAGACATGTATTCCTTTATGCAAGCAGTTTACTGGTTGAACAATACATACCTGTGGGTTGAGCATGTTACTATTGTCAGTGTGTGTTGGGCGACATTACTATTACCAAAACATAACAATGTATCAGTACACACATATATTTATATAGAATTTATTGGATCTCATTTCTCATTCAATGGTGTACAATAAACATCCAGCACAGTTTTCTCCCAATAGTCGAGTTGTGCCCTGCATGTTCATTACTAAATGTGACTTGTACATGTATCTTGATTTTTCATAGAGCGCTCTAATGATGCCCATGTATAGACTGCAATGACAGTCATGTGTAACATATCCTTATATATTTAAACAAACTTAGAAATGGCTTCAACTTGTAACATTATGTGGAACTTGGCTTACAGTTGATGTCTATATACTGATCCCTACCAGCTATGACAAATTATAAATACAATATTGCACCAACTCTCATTTGCCTTTGGCAACTAAATTTAAATCTACCTGGAACTGATTTTAATTCTTTTTTTTTTTTTTTTTGGGGGGGGGGGGGGGGGCAGCTGGGGGAATGGGGTAGGAAGGTCGACTGGGTACTGGTATTGACCTTTTCGATAGATATGCCGTATTTGATTCACAATGAAGCGAGACTGGCAACTACCTTTGTCACTGTGCGGCAGTGGGTGTAACCAAGTGTAATGAATACAAAGACTAAACCAGTCACCTCTTTCCACTGCACACATCAAGCTGTTGACACACCTTGCATCTGCTTGCTGCCATTGGTCTTTGCAAATGGTGAGTCAGGATTGGCTATTGGTATTTGCTTACATAGAATACAAATGAATTATTACACATTTCTTATTCTTATGACACAACATGGAAAATTTATCATCTAAAAATTCTGATGGTGCCAAAAAAAAGGAAAAATTTCATCCACGAATGAAAAATGGTTCCCTCTTACAGCATATGCATTTATATCCAAGGCATCAAAATAGACCTGTACATGCACATGTAAATCCTCACTGCTCTGTGACTGTAGTCTGTACTAAATCAAAATTGTGGCCATAATCTGGTGCCAACATAAAAAAAGATTAAATTACAGCCAATAGATTTTCATTTTATTATAATATTGGTGGTACATTTGATTACACACATTTTTGTGTGTTTGAGTATGTTCATTAATAATCATACTGGGACTTGACAATAGCATATACAGATTAGTGAAAAATTATAGCAAAGTGTACAAGATAAGAGCTTGCCATATCTGATATTCTGTGTATAATCTCGGCACATATACTGGTGCAGGTATTTAACTTGTAATGTACTGCATTATTGTTTGCCATGGAAAGTGTAAAGAATATATTTTTGTGCTCAAATTTTCTTTATCTGTCGCCTTCTTGATGGCTAAAACAGCTGGAATTTGAAAAACAATTATAGAAAATAAAATTGATAACACGAACATAACGACTTGTATTTCTTTTCTGTAGTGTGTGGAAGTATTTGGGCCCAATCAGTATTACATTTTCTGGTTTTACGAGTTCGACTACGCTGCTTTTCCACAGAACAAAACCTATACTTTCCACCGCAATGCTAATGTATCTGGCAGGTTATTTTACTTGACCCTCCATGAAATATCCTCAACCACCAAGCTGGAAGAAAGCAAATTACATCTGTACTTGGAGTTGACAGATAAAATTTGATAGGAGTGCATCTACATGTACACCAGCAGAAATGTAAGTGGTCTCTGGTCTGCAAATATCACGTATCAAGGTATTACACTTCAAATCGAGACCATAACCCATTAGTACATCAGTGTATATATACTATGAAATATAAGATTTGCAGACTACTAAAGATGCAAATAGGCTCCTCTTTCCAGTGTCACACGTGTGGCAGCTTGCCTACACAAGCACACAAGTTGTTTCCAATAAGAATATGTTGTTTGTTCTGACACACAGATAACAGATCACTGGATGTTCAAAGCAAGGTACATGTCTCTAAATCATTGAGGTTGGGATGATATATGGAAATACATGTACTGTGATACTAACCCTGTACTCAATCATATCGCGATACGTTCATTGTGTATCAAATTTTCATGATATCATAACCTAATGTGTGAATTTTATATTAAGAAAATCATCCCTGTATGGAGATGAACAGCCAATAAAACACATTTACAGCCTACATCATCACTTCATTGCTGGTGTATGGAAACCTGGCAGAATGATTTACCAAAACACCAGCACAGAGGCTGTGATACTGACTGATACTTACAAGTAGTGTATCATAAACCTGATACTTACAAGCAGTATATCATGCACCAATCTCTTGATTATTTTATAATCAATGCTACTTTCTATTCAGTAACAATGCCAAAAACAGTTGGGCAAAAAACTACAAAAATTACAGCTTTCACTACCACTAAAATGGAAGCAAAATTTAGGGTCAGTCAGAACATTAGAAATGGAGCCTTCAAGGCGACAAATAGCAGTTGTGCTCACATTCATGTACGTTTTATGCTTAACAAGAAACAGAATACTTTGTGCTTATACCACACCACTGGTCCACAGTCTATAAAGAATATCTGTGATGTCATTGCAAGAAATGTCTACTTGTACTAATACTTGAGGTACTGGTGCCTGACTGCCCTGTAGTTCAGGTGCAGCACTTGTACAGGGCTGTCCATCAATAACACCAGCTCTCCTTGATAAATATCTTTTGGCAAAACTTAATGCATTTTTGTACTTAGCCCAGCTCCTTACAAAGAGAACCTTGTATAGTCCATTTAGTTTTGTATTTTACCAAGTGACCAGCTGTGCTGAATAATGACACCTGCTTCCTGTGGACACTGCCTCAACTCTTTAAGTGCCAAATTCTGGACCGAGGCAAGAGCGTTTCTCAGCGTGCATTGGGCGCAACTGCGTCCAATTCGTGCCGAGAAAAGCTGCTGACCGGAGATATTTTCTCTGGAACTACAAGCATGCTGGTACTTGAATGAAAGGGCTTTTTACGAGGACTACTCCTGCTCTTCGGTGACTATGATGTAATTTTTTCAACATCTATCTCTGCTGCAGGGCTACATTACTTTGGCTGACAGAAGTCACCCGCTGCCAGTCCCACTGTATATGCCATGTGCATCACCAAGACGTCAACACATTCTCAACACCATGATAAAGTATGAAACATAACTGGTTTCGCATAATGCACATTTCAGCATCAGGATAAAGAATGTGCAACAGTCAGGTGTTTTTACATAATGATACTCTCTGTTACTCTCAGTGGCATTATGAAAAATGGGTCACAGAGAGAAGTCCTTTCATTTTCAGATAACATGTTCTAAGTATCATGATGAAGAAAGGATGAGAAATGTCTTTCTAGATAATAACATAAGATACTTTGTACTATGTTGAATAATATATCTTTAGACAATGCACAATCTCAGCACTGGGATGAGGACAAATCACATTTAGATGACACTGTTCACAGTAAGTCACCATCCCAGAATTGGCATGAGCCTACAATGACAAATGCAATGATAAAAACCTGTGGGCATACAAACTGTTACATCAATCATAGCTGAGGTGTTTAACAACTAAATAAATGGAAGTTTCTCCAAGTTTTCTCCTTGTTTGCATCTCCAATTTCTGCAAGTACATGAAATCTTTCCAATGCATACTAAATGCTGTCATTCAGTGCACTAAATTACATGACTTATTCCCGGCTCAAACAGTTATTTGCTTTTTTTTTTTTTTTTTTTTTACATTCATTTGCAGTCTCAGTGCAAGCAGCTTAAAGCAAAACACCGAAAATTCCATTATTCTTTTAGATTTGCCTTTTGTCCAGTTACAAAACATACCTTAATTCCCACAGGTTTCACACACATAAGCCCGGATCAAATGGTTACATAATTTGAATTTTACATGTACTTCAGTAATTACAACACGTAAACTATGGCTGTGTTAAGCCATTCAGCTTTAACCCACCTGGAAATGGCTGATGATAAACTGTTATATGTTTAAATGTTTTTGACTGATTTTATCCTTAAAGAAATCCACTTGAAACAAGAATTGTGGACAAGTCCTATCCACAAAGGCAGACTGATGTCAGTTCTTTTCTTCCGAATAGTTCCATTGAAAAATACTTAGTACTGGCGGCTGTTGCTGCAGCGCAATGATCGTTACCCAGTGTTCTTAGTGGCAGGTGGGGCATCTATTCCAGACCGGCCATTGCTGCCACTGCCACTGCGTACAGCAGCACACACCTGTGAATTGATTCCGAAGTTTTCAACTGTTTATTGCCGCTACAAGGAAAAAAATGCCTGTGTATCATTGTACAGTACCAGGCTGCACGGCAGATTTCAGGAAATTGAACAATCTTCAGAAATATTCATGGATGGAAGGCATTACTTTCTGGAGCTTTCCACCAGCGGGTCACAGTGATGACAGCACCACTGGAAAGCGTGTGCCACTTAGCAACAGTAACTGGGCAAAAGGTCATCAGTGCGCATGCGTGCCATCGTCGCGCTACACTTTCGGGTAGCAGGAACCGCCGGTACTAAGTATATTTCAAGGGAACTATTGGCTGGGGACACAGCGCCCGACCTACTCCAAGGTTCACTGTCGACTCAAACCAGAAGGTAAGAAGGTTAATTGATGTGGTAAGACTCATAATCACAGTAACATATCACTTACATTCATATAAGTTAAAATAAAAACTTTTGACCATGCAAAGACATCAATCAAAAGAAATTAATTCAGCCTCTTTCTGATGAGGTGGAGGATGCTGGGGTGGTCCTTGTTGGGGGGGTACAACCCCAGGGGGGTACTGCGGTGGAGGCAGGTAAGGTTGTTGCTGTGGAGGTGCTGGCTGTCCTGACGGTTGAGGTGGCGGGGGCTGTGATGGTTGCCCTTGTGTGGGTAGCGCGGTAGCAACACCTATAACACAACCATGAAAACAGTCCAGTACATGTGTATTCAATTTCTTTTAGATTCTTGCCACTTAAAGTTTTCATAACAGTAAAAAAAAAATCTTCCTACTTTATAACATGATATTGCATTTTTTTTTTACATTAATTACATCTACATGCTAATTTTGCACCTTGATTTTACTTTCAAATGAATAGATCAAAGTTGGGGCATGATAACACAAAAATCAACTTTGTAGCCAACATAAAACATGTTTTATTGTCTCCTTATAAGAAATCAATTTTTTCTTGTTCTACCAGAGAAAGCACTTACCTTGCATATTAAATGACTGGTAATCTGAGGATGGCGGCTGGGCTGGGTATCCCTGGGGTGGGGGTCCTGGAGGTATATGTTGGGCAGGAGGTGCCTGCGATGCTGCTGGCGGGGGTGCCTGGTACCCCCCCTGTGGTGCCTGGTATGTTGTGTTTGGAGGCTGGAAGGAGGGGTACCCAGCTGGAGGTTGACCTGGCTGTCCCTGGAAGTTACCCTGGCTATACATGGCCTGGGTGGTGGGAGGGGGTTGACCAGTACCCGGCTGAGGCTGTACCCCCATGGGTGGTGCTGGGGCACCCATGCCTGGTTGTTGAGGGTAACTACCTGCAGGCTGGGGATGGTGCAGGGGTGACCCTTCCACAGATCCAGCAGGACTGAAGTTCTGACCTGGCTGACCATACATTGGAACCTGTTCATCGCAAACAAAAATTTACATCTATCAGTGGAATGTTATTAATGTATTGGCTTTCATCTTGAGACACAGCAATACTAAAGCAACACCCTGAAAACATACAATTCCACATGAATCAAAATATTCACATAATTTTGTGACTAGAGAAAATAAGCCAAATAACAAAAAGCACCACTAGCCCAGGAAAGAGCTTTAATCAGTTATAAATGTGCACAAGGCCTATCAACTTTCTGACCGTTTCTTCTTTTTTCTGCAATGTATATATATTTTCACAACAACCCCTCCCCCCAAAAAAGCCCACTGTACTCCTTTATTAGACAACTGTCAATTAATTCCAACATGAAAATCAAGCTTTAGATGCAGACGGCCTCCCTCACTTACCTTTTTTTATTCAATATTTATACACTCTAAATAACAATGACTTCCCAATCTATTATGCAATTATTTATTGTGACCTGATCTGTTATGACAGATTTATTTCTAGTCACCAGAGCTTCCTTCCCAGTTTTGTATCTGTTGAAAATATTTTTTTTGGTTTTCACCGACTCTTGTGACAAGACCTGGGGACACTTACACACTATAGGGCTCATTAGCCCCCCCCCCCCCCCCAACACAAGAGACATACTATAGAAATGTTATAGACAAAGCTGAAAGCTGTTTTGCAAAATAATTCCACAGAGATCATTGATCAAATGAGAATAATGGGCAGGGTATTGTGAAGAAATAAGTGCAGGAGTTATATGCACGGAAACAAAGGAAGAACAATGCACAAGGTACAGAGTTATTTTAAATGTGCTTATGGCATGACACACTCACACTTAAAACATTAAAACACACATACACGGAACAAAATGTTTTATTTGAGATGGTAACTACTTCTCCAATCAGTATGTTTCTCTGGGTATTTGATCATACTTGTCACTATGTGGTCAAGAGTTTATCTGGGGCTTGGACCTGATTTTCACTGTTTAATAATCATGATAATGTATGTTCAAATCACAGGGTCACTATGTCAAGTATATATGTGGACAATCACAACACACCTCAGAATAAGTAAACAGAAGATAACCTGGTAACCTGAAGGAACATTTTCCACTCATTTTGTGCCCTACACTAAAACAAGCCACAGGTTGACTTTGTTACCTTAATCTACGAAGAAAAAAAGGACAGTCATATTGCTACAAAAGCTGCGGTTTCTAAGAAGTTTTGGTGCAGGTTTTAGACAGGACTCTCAGTCCTAAAACCAAAATTTCAACTAGATGAACATGCTTTCATATACGTTTATCGTACATGTCAAACCCACCTGTGGATATGCATATTGCATGGCCCTCATCTGCTGCATTTGTTTCTGTTGCTCCAGTCTCATCTGCATCTCCCGTTCCTGTTCCTGCATACGCTGTAAGGCCAGCTGGCGCTGGTACTCCAGGTATTCCTGCACAGACACACAGTCAGTGTATATCAATGATTGGAGACACCTAATAATGGGTAACCTCCTGCTTCTTAGTTTACTTTCTGTGATATGTTTATGGATTGGGATGTGATTTGCTGTTTCTTCTTCAGCTGGCCAAAACTGACTGGTGGTCAAGGGTCTGCTTCAATGTTTATTTACCCTATTTTAGTTTTTTTAAGTAACGAAAAACAATATGAATTGTGAATTGTTGGTAAGTCCTATGAAAACATCTGCTGCAGGCCAACATGTTTGCTGGGCATGGGTTGGTCATTGGTTGCCTAAACAACACACACCAAGGACAGCTCATATGAATTCAACCCAAAATGTTGAACCATCATTTACAACATTCACCTTTCATGATTTTTCAATCCAACTGACATTTTTAAAGGGCCCAAACATTTCACCTGAGAACAATTTTACACAAGCTACTTACATGTTTCTTCTGCCTCATGATTTCCAGCTTCCTTGCCATTTGAATCTGTCTTTGTCTCTCCCTCTCCTCTTCTTCTCTGCGCCTTTTCTCAGCATGGTCCTCTCGTAGAGCATCCAGTGCCTCCCGTGCATCTCTCAGCTGGGCCAGTTTGTCTTGTAGTGACTCATAGTGTGCTGTTCAGTGAACACATAATTATTATGATCATGAGTTTGCATGCAGGTATGGTAGTGTTTATCTGTCTGGTTAAGTATAAGTAAAATGTTTGTCTGCCTGTGGATGCCCAAATTACCCATGTAAAACTAAATTGAAAGGCCATCAGAGATTGCTGGATCCATGCCCCCCTCACCTCATTTATAACCTTGCTAATCACAGGTCTCATTTTGGAATAACTGTATTCAATAAAAATAGGCTATCACGATGACCCAGATTCTTGACCTAGTGCCCTACTTTTATGCATGACACACTCTTGTGTCCAGATATACAGGTGTGTAGAGTTTCATGATTCTAAGTCAATGGACAACAGAATTACAGCATGGCATGAAGTGTAATGTAGTTTCACATGAATATATTACATTCAATCTAACTTTTAACATTGCAAGTATAGGAGAGAGCCTGGTGTTTTATGAGACCATAACACATGAGCCTTGTGTGTTATCAGACCATAACACATGAATCCCACCCATATTCCTATAAGGCACGCCCACCTGGGTTTCTGGAACTTGAACATGCTGGGCAAATCATTTTCTGGTCCTTTTCTCAATTCTGTGCATTGTATTTCGTGTAATCGAGCAGAAAAACAAAAGGGAAAATGTAAATATAAGCAATGAGGGTCACTATTGTGTGTGTTACAGCATAATGACAGGTGATTGAAGCTGGCATCTAGCGAGGCACACTGGTGTACGCCACGCCCACGAAGCCAGAGTCAATCACCCACGTTATTATGCCATAACACACACAAAATCGACCATCATTTCTTAAGTATCACAGTAGCCCAGATACTAGACCTAGTGATCTACTTTTGTTTCATGACACACCTTTAGGTCAAGATATATGTGTATGTCAAGTTTCATGAAACTAAGTTAAATAGTAAAGGAACTATAGCCTGGACAGAATTTTATAAGGCTATGTCACTGTGACCCAGATACTTGACCTAGTGACTTCCTTTTTGTACATGACACACTCTTATGTGTAGATGCACCTGTGTGTAAAGTTTCATTGATCTAAGTTGAAGGACAAGCGAATTATAGCCCGGACATGAAAAGTGGATGGATGGACGCACAGAAAAAGCAATTACTATATGCCCCTCCTCCGGTAGGAAGAGGGCATAATGATTACAGACTAAAAAACATACACACAGAAATTTTGTCAAATCATGAATGCAGACCTACTTTTTATTTACAGTGCCTCACTCACTCTGAGAATCAATTTGAAATTTGATGGACTTTTAATGAATGAAGTGACACTGAAGACACTTAAACACATGTATGTTAGTATTGTGTACAAGCACTCACTTCTGGTGTCCTCCAGGTCTCCCACATACTTCATAAGCTGTGGATGCATGGCATTGATGGTCATAAACAGTGTCTGTACAGATGAGTCATTGGCAATACTACGGCCTCGCATGGAGTTGCTCCTCATGCGGTTGATAAAGATGTCAATGCTTCCCTTCAAGGCATTCAAAAACTGATCCTGGTCGTCCGTTTCTCCATTTTGGTACTTCTGGAAAAAACAGAAAAAAAACTATATGTAAGCAACTCCAAAAATAGATTACAAGACATACATCATGTTGTCCAGGACAAGTGAAATCATCTTTAAAACAAGGAATTTACTTGTCATACGGAAAAGCTGAAATTGACCTGTCCAGTTCAACAAGCTATGACTTCATACGAGATTGTTTCAGGTTTATTACAACATGCATGATCTGCATTGTTAACATGAGTTCAATGTGTAAGTTCAACACACGTATTTAAAGAAATTATGCTCTGCGAAGAACAAGTGAAGATTGAAATCAGTTGCCTCATCTACAAGTGGACCTTGACTGACATAATCTTTTCATGGGTTGCATGTAGGTACATACATATTGCATTCCTTCCACGATGAACTTTCTTTCAATCTAGGGCTTCCCAATTTAAACATTTATACAATTTGTTTAATAGCAGGTCTTAGTTTCAGAACCTCTGTACATACATGTACACAGACGCAAGAAAAATATCTATGTCAATGACTGTGATGTTAACTCCAGGTTCATAAATCCTTAAGTCAAACACCGCCCTGATTCAAGAAATTTTCCTCCTCTATGCCTTATCTAAATCTTTACAAACACATTCATACTGTACGGAATACACATTTTTGCTTGAAAAAAATGTGAGTCATGTTTTGATCTTTCTTGTGTTGATGAAAAGTCCTGGTAAATTATGAAGAGAAAAAATAACTCTCCTGCCTTTTTTCATGCATGCAAAAATATGATGAATATGTTTGAATCTCGATCCCATAGTTACCACCTGGTACACAGCTGATAGATTTTTCAAAAGAAAGTGCCATATAGGAACACAAAATGCAGTCAGTGCCACGAATTGAAACATGTTGCAATTATCCACTTTTCCCTGAACAACCTGGTTTCAACCACTAAGTTCACCCCGCCCCCATTTATACACAAATACCAAGTATAAAGTGCACTTTATTGACAATGAAATGATTGTGTTTCCCTCCAAGTTCAACAGCCAGCCATGCAAAGAGTTACCCCACCCACCCCCAAAAATACATGTATATATATATGTATATATATATATGTTAAAACTTAAAAGTGTTGCCTTACCCCAATCTGTTTTATGCAACTCAACAGAACATCACTGGCCTGAAAATACCACTATAATCTTACTCAGCTGGGATCATCTCATGTACTTCCTGTACGTACTCATGTGCGTACTTGTCAATCTTCTGATATTAACATTTCAATCAGATTAATCAATAACTGTTGGTATGATTCATGAACCGTCCTTGAAAAATCACTCCACGTACTTTTTAGAAAATTTTGTGCCAGAATACAGATGTTTACTGGCATTGGTACGGATGAGCTCTTACGATGTACTCAACAGAGAAAATGAAGCTGTAGACCATTACGAATTCTTTGTGTCAAATCAAATGAATCTTTGAACTTTCAACTCCTATGGCCCAAGCATTCCTCCCTTGATTTAAAATACAGTACAATTCAGCCAGGTTATTTACTTATGCAAAAGGTAGAGCTTAACATTAAACATTTACCCAGACAAGTGAAACTTATATTGAGACAAATGAAAATTCAGATGCCTGTACAAATGTACTTCCAGGATTTGTCACGTTTTGCTGGGAAAGCACTTCTAGACAGGTGATGAAAACTCTTCCCATCAAACCCTCAAAGGTAGCCATAAAATAAAATGAAAACTAAGGATCTTTTACCTCTTGGACACCAACCACAGTTGTGGGTGCGGTGCCTACTGTTGTCATGGCCACCTTGGGTTCACTGGCAGCCACTGGGGCACTTGGAGTGGTGGTCGACACTTTGGCCTCTTCATGTTTCTGTCTCCAGTAGTTTCTGTTCAAATAACGTGCCAGCTCTGGTTCCATATCGCTGGTGTCAATTACTGGGTTCATCACCACATGTTGCTACAAGACACCCAAATCAGACGCTGACATCATCACCTGTACACTGCAGTTGACAAAACTAGACTTTTTTTTTCACTTTTCAGACTTATAAAGCATATTCTGATAAAGCAACCATGATAGGAGTAAGTTGAACTACTCTGGCACTCCCATGTGCAACTCATCTTGTCACTTGACATTTTGTTCCACAATCGTATACTACAACAGCTGACAGGCCTGCCATGTATGTACATGTCTTGTTGATGTTTTTGGCTAGTAAAGCAATCACCAGCACTCATGAACACAGTCTTGTGAAGACTCCAATGAGTCTCTTAGATGATTAATATAGTAAAGTTGTTTGTTTAAAGTCAGGCCTTATGTATCAGAGTTAGTACAGGCATTTAGTAATGAGTAACATAGGAAATTCAATCATTAATGACAACTCATGGAGATTTGATGGAGTTTTCTGGGGAGAACGAAATTTAATCAGTTAAGACCTTCAAAAAACCTATTGTTTGCAACAAGCTGCTCCTCTCCAAGATCTGTCTTATGTTGCAAAACAAAGTGTCGTAATTTATGACCAGGACGGACTCTGCTATCTGAAGACTCACTTGGTAAGAAATATTTTCATGGCCTCATTAATCATCAAACTTCATCTGTAACAAAGTGGATATACCACAGACCAAGTGACAGCTGTTACATCGCCAATAAGTTTCAATGTGTGTTCCTATCCAATGATATAACTCTCCAATATTGAAGTCACAATTCTAAGTACTGTAAATTGCTTTAAGTTTCCTGTATTCTTATTTTCCCTTATTTCGCTGATGGCACAAAACCGTCAAAATTAAACTACAGTGAAATGTCAAAAATACAAAAACCGTGAAAATTTATACACGCGAAAATAAAGCAATTTACAGTAGTTCAACTTTGCCCTACAACTAGGAACTCAGAACATATTTATTTGACAAGCATGAAGAAATGGGGATACCTGGAACATATTTTTGAAATAATTTGGCACCTTTTTTTGTATACCTACAAAGAAATTATCATGGAGCTTTAAAATTCCTAATCTTTTGAAGAGTGGGTCAGTATGCGCTAGGGAAGAAGCATTACATATTAACTGTATTAGATACTTTTTTTGTATGTGTAAAAAGAAGATGTGACCCTGGGAATAACCCCAGGCCAAAAAGGAATAATTCAAATGAGGTAAACATATACAGAGTTGTACATTATGAGAAGAGTTGTGGTGGGCAGATAGTTATGTACCCTTTATATGATATCAACCACTTTGTTGCTTACAGACTCATCCCTCCATGTGCTAAATGTGCTTCGAGCACTGGGGAGATATTGTGGCAGCAACATGACTGTCTGACCAGAATAACACTTTGACAAATGACCTGACATACATATACTGATGCTTGCTTCTATGAACACACACACACAAAATAATTAAAAAATAGATACATGAATAAAAATAAAATTTAACTAGAAGCCGATCAGTGACCGTAAACCCCTAGGCCAGGACGGAACGACACACAGATGGACGGACGCATAGGTGATGACAATACCCTTGGGTAGGTCAAAGTTACTTCTGTTTGACCTAATGACAAAGCCTTTGGTGCAAATGCAATGAACAGAGATACCATGGCAAGGCCATTTTTCTTCAATGCAGCACCGTGACTTAAATATGTGACCCACTGACCTAGTTTTCACTAGGTGTCTGAGGCATCCTTAGGACCGTCATAAATAACTGGTGCAGCTACAATGAGAAAATTAAGATTTGAAGATATCATGGTACTGCCATTTTTCTTCAATGCAGCAATGTGACCTAAATATGCAACCCAGCGACCTAGTTTTTGATAGGCTTCCGAGACATCCTTAGGACCAACTGTCATAAATAACTGATGAAGCTACATTCAATATTTTTTTAGATATTCTATTAACGCCGTTTTTTTTCTTTAATGTACTGTGACCTAAATATGTGACCTAGTGGCCTACTTTTTGATACGTATCTGAAACATCTCAATAGCCCACTCTGATAAAAATTTTGTCTCTGTAAAGTGAGTATTTTTGGAGATATGGCATTAACAAGGCATGGACAGATGCTTAGATGACGACAATACCCCTCCAACCCCCTAAAAGGCCGAGGGGTTAAAAATTCACACAGCTTTCGAGATGCACATGGGTGTGGTTGCCTTTGCACAATAGCACTATTCCCAACAAGTATGTATGGGGTGCATCATCTATCTCTGCAAATAAGCTGTGGATTGTGGTGGTCTGAATTAAAAAGATCAGGTTGCCTGCCAAACAGACCAATTTCCAAATTTGATTGACAACAGTCCACACAGCTTGATCTGCTTTGGTGACAATGAATCAGGTATGTTAGTATGGAAGCTTATACTCACAACAGGTTCTGTCTGGGCTGTGGTGGCTGGAGTTTGGTCCCCAGAGGTCCCACTTCCATACAGAGAGTACTTATTCCTCAGTCTTTCTCTCTTTAAAGTCAGAAACAGGAGAAATTTATCAAGTCTGCAGCTTCTAATATAAATATAACTGATCAAATATTGATACTTTGATTAATATTAAAATCATCCTTGATCAGACATTGCTCAAATTAAAGTGACCTCACCAAATTCATATACATATACAGCAAAGTTTAAAATGGCCACACAACAAAAATAATACCTTTAATTTCTATATATGCACTTGAAGTGCCTCAATCGACTTAAATGTTCCAAATTTCAGCTAATTCACAAATATACTACAAGGTGAAAGAAGTGAATATTCAGTTAAACTGGGTTCTGTTGATATGACATGACACTTTCAATATATAAAACCACAATGCTTATTTATGTAGTACAAATTCATTATAATCATTATATACTGTAGTTCTAGAAATTTTCGCGAGTGTTTAATTTCGCGCAAACCTATTTTTTTCTGAAATTACAGAATTTTCGCGCATTTTAATTTCGCGCAATCCAATGCCAAACAATGCAGTGAAATACAATGCAACTTATTTTCGCGCTTTAGTTGGTAGCGCGAAAAGCGCGAAATTAAATCGAGCGCGAAAATTTCTAGAACTACAGTATTCCCTTGCCAAGTCTTTACGGCAGCTCAAAATGGACCGAAGATTTACCATGCCCTTTTATTTTGATCCAAGCCTTTAGGAGTTAGTTCATCTCTAATCACTTACCTTTACACATGATACTTAGCATCTAATAATACATTTTGACATAAATAAAAAATGTATTCAATAAAGTACTTGATCCACTTTAACATTTCAAAGTTTTCCCTTTCATACATCATAGTATAATTTAGCTGTGGACCTCTATTTCTGCCGGGTGAATTTTACTCTCTACTCAATGTTTAAAAGTGTCGCTGTTCTATTGACAGGCTCAAAAGAAAACTGTTGTGCTTCCTCACCTCCTTTTCTTTCTCCTCCGCTTCACTCTGAGACAAAGCCAAGGCTAGTTGTAGTTCTTCTTCCTCCTGAAGATCCTGTTCTGATTTAGTTGGCGGAGCCTATCAAATAAACACACTGCCTTTAATTTATATCCACATTAAAGTAAGGACTAAAGGTTGCTTACACATATCTACACCTGAGAAGAGTCAGTCTGTGGTCACTGACTCAGCCTCGAACTTGAAAGTATTGACATAAACAGGCATAAAGTGTACATGTACATACATTTTTGACATGATGTGGTCCATACAATGTTCAACCTGTGAACCAATGATTTTTTTTTTTTATGTTGTGCATGTGACAATAAATTTTTCATTCAAAGAACAGGCGTGTATATGCACCAATTAGTCCAAATTTCATTGTACACCCATTATAGTACACACACATATCAAGAGTAATGAAAAGTGATACATTTATGTCAGTCTAAAGTGACACACATTATTTCATGACACAGAAATGGCAGTTCTATCAGGCTGAGTTGGTCACGGAGGATCTGATGAGGGGATGAAGTAATGGATTGTTAGGATTCTTTGGGGTTGGGGGCATAGTGTGAAAAGTAAATTCCCTTGATGAAAGAAAGTGAAATTACATTATAATGCCTCCTTTAACTTGGGGCACAGATTCAGTTTCTGGTTTTCCAATCCAATTAAAAAAAAAACTGGGATAGTTACATGCAGACAAGTAGTGTAACCAGATATGTATATACTGGTAAGACTGGGGTCTGGGTTGGGAGAAGACAACACTTTTATACTTTTTGTCAATTTTAACAATGTGCACACATTGCAATACAATTTATTCCATATGTATTTAGCCTGTCCAGATGACAACAAGCTGTTTTTGTCCATTTTCATAGTTTTTTTTTCTTTCTTTCAAATTTTGACACTATACTGCAGTGTTTAATACAAAGACCTTATTCCACTCAGCGTGCCTGTAAGCAACAGCATTCTTCATTATCACTCAATGTGGCTGAGAGCCAGACACTGCCCTCATGAATTAGTCTGCGGCCTGCACTCATTATTGATCCAAGTCCCTGTACCTCACACCTATCTGCCACGATGAAGACTGCTCCCACAGCTACAGCCAAGTACACTCAGTTTCACCTTCACACATGTTCAACACAATACATGTATTAAGTGCATCTTCACTTATTTCCAGGTCACAGCCCCCTAGACTTCTGTCCATGCAGCCACCACCTCAACAGGCACAGAATTGTGTCAGCTGTCAAATGGAATAAACTTGCTGTGCAAGTTTCATAATAGTTGAACTCTCCTGTTATCAGACACTCTGACATCACCTGCAGCTAATTTACATACATCACTGATACCGGATGACATACCCTTCATGTATAAATGATTGGTCCCACAAAATGAAGATACATGTACTATTCATGTACCATACCTGCAGATGTGGGGATATTTAGGCATGCAACGTGTGAAAGGCACAGAGAGGTTAGACGGTACAAAGGTCTTGATGACGGGCATACATGTATTATATTACCAGAGGATGTACTCCAAAATAAATTTGTTCTCCATTGCAACATGGAACATTAGGACACTGCTTCCACATTTAGTCAAAAATGACTTGCAATGTCTTACTGAATACATAGTTGATGCATACAGTGCAGCCAACCAGTTACTTTAGATGTTGAATTTCAAGTGGCAGCAAAAGGGGCCAGTGGTAGTAGCTGTGAAGCCACACTTGTGGGGTCAGGGATCATGCTTTTATGTATCTCATCTGTTCATAACTTGGATGTGTATGCATATATTAGTCATTTCAATGCAAGCTGTTCATTTCTTATTAACCAAAAAGCCTACCACATCGGATACTATTTTGGTTCAGATTTTACATAAGAACAGCGACATGGTGAGTAGGATTAAGATGCAGAGAAATTGTTAATCAGGACCTGCAAAATATGGGTGATTCCCAGTCCATCTCAGAGGGTTGGTAACACCGTATAGTCAACCAGTTCAAATCCTGTCTCGATAAATATTGCATAAATGAATGTGCAGTTCCTCATTCCTGCATGACTTTTCAAAATATCTATTCTTGCAGTGACAAGTGTTGCAGACCAAAATAACCACTGACTGGACAGACTCTTATTATTATTGACATTTTTACAATGATATCTCATTTTTGAAAATTTATTAGTGAGTTCATACTCAGTTACTGTGGTAAAATGTATGCAAAATTTAGAAGTTTACATCTCTTAACGTGCTGCACAAACCACAAGGTAGATGGTCAAAAGCCATGTTTCCAAACATGCAAACAGAGAACTGCTCAGACAACCTAAGAATTCTGAGCAAAGGGAACAAAGAAAATATCCTAGCCATACAACACGACATTTCTATTTGTCACTCAAAGATATATTTACACATACCATAACACTTTCAACAGATATTTTTCTCTTTGATTTGAATTTCTCTCTTTCAATTTCAAATTAATCAAAATTTACAACACTGGAGCTGATATCAAGAGCATCAAATACACTGATCATCCATGCTACTGACGCCATCACAGCACTTCAGCTTGGCATGGCAAAATGTGATAATTTGGCAAGTAAAATGGAGTCACCCTGGCGTGAAAAATGAAGCAGAGTCAATCTGGCATGGTTTAAGTAATGTTCACAAACAGGTTGCTGTTGACACTAGCTAAACCCCATGCCCACAAGTTTCAGAAGCTTAACTGTTTGTAAGGGTCTTCAAGGAATTTGACTTACTGAGGGACAGTTTACACCAATTAACTGAAGGCCAGTAACTAAAAAGACTGTCAGTTTGGCATGCTTAAATTTGTGTTTGCAAAAAAGTTGATGCTAATGCTCCACTTTAGTGACTGATTGAAGGACAGTAACTCAAATAAAACAATGCCACTGCACACCTGTTATATGTAAGATCTGATGATGCTTACTTAACTTTGTTAATTATCTAAATAAATTATCAGGCCCATAAAAATACTGGAATCATATGGCTTTCATTGAAAGCCCAGTTATTATAAGAAATTCTGAAAGCTAATTGCACTGTACTCTCATTTAAACATGACAACAAAATTTGCTCACAAAAGAGGCTACTACATGCCAAATAACACAAGTAGCAAAAGCATTGCACACTGAATGGTACCTGCTGCAGTTTCTGAGAAACAGCCAGAAGAAAGTCCTGGGGTACTCAAAGAATATTGCTGATTAATTAACGGCAGAATAATCATCCATAAAAATTAACTAAAGTCACGCACCCAGAGCTACTTTGCATGGCTTACCTGCCATAAACCTTTCAAATGGATGGGTATCATAGATGCCAAGAAACCATCCAGGCAAACATGTCTGGACAGACAGTGTCTATTACTGAATCCCCTTCACCCAACAAGTCCCCACCTTGTTGGCAGAAGATAAAGTAAAAAAATAGCATTCAGAGAATGGATTACCCTCAGTGCCCAGAATATTTTTTCCTCAATTCTGCATTTTTTTTTTTTTGAGACTTTGCATTAGAACACTTCACATACAATTTCCATATTGTTGTCTATGAAATGAAAGAGCAATTTTACCCTTCTTGAGATATAATGGTAACATTGTCCACTGGTGCACCACTCAGACAGCATTCAAATAAATACTTCAAAGGTTTCATTACAAGTTTAAATATTATAAAAGGAAGCTGGTTTTCAATTGGAACGTGGTCCATTATAACGTGCATCTCTGATAAAAATTTGGTGAAGCTGTGATGGATTCTTGTTGAGATATTATGGTAATGTCATCCTATTGTGCACTACTCAGTCGGCCTCGGTTCAGTATTTTTTGAGATATTGCGCCAGGGTTGAGTCCACTCAGACGGCCTTCAAATTAATACATTTAAAGTTTCATAACAAGTTAAAAAATAATCAAAGGAAGCTGGTTTTATACAGGCTTATGGTCCGTCATAAGATACATCTCTGACAAAAATTTGGTAAAGCTGCTGTCAAATTTTTTTAGATACCACAGTAGCATCATCAGGGTTGACACCACTCAGACAGCCTTCAAATAAGTACATACACTGCAGTCAATATTATTTTAGATATTACGGTAGTGTTGTCATGGTCCATCACAAGGTTCTTCTGGGACAAAAATTTGGTAAAGCTACGGTGAATAATTATTTTCAGATATTATGGTAATGTCCCCTTGTGCACCACTCAGACGGCCTTGAAATATAATACTGTAAAGTTTCATAAAAAGTGTATAAATACAAAGACTAAGCTGGTTTTATCAAGAAACCTGGTCCATCATAAGATGCATCTCTGACAAAAATTTGGTACACTGCAGTCAATATTATTTTAGATATTACGGTAGTGTTGTCACGGTTTGCACCACTCAAATGGCCTTCAAATAAATTCATTAAAAGTTTTCATAAAAAGTTACTGCAAGAGTGTCTCAGTTTTCAGGCCAAATGAATAAATTTATTGCTGAAATAACCAACTTCTTCTCATGACAATTTAGTCATCACCACGCTGACCTGATAATGCACCACCACCATGAGCAGCAATACATGTATGTGCTATATGAAAATTAATTTGTCACTTGTTTGAAAGGCAGCATTTTCCACAATAGTGGAACCACTGTTTTAAATATATAGTTTTTAAACAATATCTTGAAAATTACACAGGCACCAAAACTAAAAGCTTTGTCTTTTGGCCATCATGGTTTTCCTGCAAACTTAAAACTTATATTGAAGCAACAGCCCCCCTTGCTTTTTACTGTGCCAGCTGTTATAGATAAACAAGATCAGCATGGCCTTCACACTTTTTTACCTGATGATGACACATGAACTTTTGCTCTGTTGGAAATTAATGTCTAGGCCTACTGCTACTAGTTTGCAGACTCTGTGACTGTGTTTGTCTAAGACGAAGTCCAAAATCTAAAATCTGTATGGCTTATTTATAACGAATGGACATGGCTGGTGCTCAAATAACGTCCGTGCATTAGTTGCTGTCGAGAGGATTACACATGATTCATCGCCACGTATGATCAGTTGGACGGAAATAGACCTCAAGGCCAACATGCAAATCCTGGTTCTCGACTGTCAATGAGCTGTCAACAATAGTCCACTCGATTATCGCTCACAAATACAGCTGTCTGCGCCATTTCTAATTTGAAATAAATCCCATCTCGGTTGTATAAACCAGACCAAATGATATACACTGCATACTTTCACAACAAAACTTTGAATGCAAAACGAAATTGAACCCAGCTCCTGTTTTGTAACCAGGGCAGGGCACTGCAAAACAATACGCAGTCCAGTCCGACTGTGCACCAAAACAACCTGCCAGTGGTACTTTGCACAAACTTCTGTTTTGTTATTTACTACATAGCCAACACTTTGTCGTAAGTAATTTTCTCTCTTCTGGTACAAATATTTGAACTAAAACTTGTTCCCGTTCTGCCTCACTGAGTTTCAAGTTACCTGATAATTCCGCGTTTGACGTACAGCGGCCATACTTGTTTACTTGTAAGTCGTCATCGATTTTACAGAAAGGGCTCATCGCGAGCCAAGCACATAATAACGCGCCCTCACACGGCCACCGCTTGACTTGGCTGCGACTTTTGGACCCATGTCCATGCACATGACGTGCAGTCAAAATCGAAATTTTTGACACACAAAATCTGTGCACGCAACTAATATGCACCACATCACCCGATTTTGATATTGTGCCTGAACACTGCGTGTAGCTGAATTAGAGAATTTGTATAAACTGGTGAAGAGTGAGGTTTTTTTGCATATGCTATTCATCAGCCATTCTGCATGCTGTTGCAGTGTTGGAAATTTAAATGTTTTTAGCAAGGTTTGATCTGATTTGATTAAAATTAAAATGTTTACATGTTGAAGAAAATTGCACAATTTTAGGTAAAATGGTTTAGTCTTTAGAGTGGCATCTCTTTAGATTATGCCCTGTGGAAAAAAAATGCTCTTTAAATGTTTTCATTTTCCAACACTTATCACTGTATACGCTTTGTTATGTACTAAATACTCAATGGTTTGGCATATCTCTGGTACTCTATAATAACATCTCTTCTGCATGGTTGAAACTTTACTCAATCAACACTTCCTACAATTTCTTTCTTAGGTTAGCATAGCCCTTTAGTCAGCATGTTATAGCAAACAATTTACCAATGTGTGTCATCTTGTCTTGGTGGTACAACCTCTTCTAATAGTCTTGCAGTCTTACTAACCTTCACAAAGCAAGGAAAATGATAAAGCCCCTATTTGATTTTGAGATTGTTATTCATATCTTTCAGAACAAACTGGGCAACATGGATATTGGAACCCTTAGTTCTTTACTTACCTAGTTTTACTCTTATGTGCACTACATTTTAAGGTGCAACTGTAGAAACATACTTTATGATAAGTTGTAACATGCAGCACTCTCCAGTGCCGCCCCACTCATGGATGAGCTGGGCCTCCCCCCCCCCCCCCCCCCCCCCGTGGCAAGTTGTTGTTGGTTTTGTTTTTGTTTTGTCATATTTACTAATCTAATTTTGTAATAAGTTTGTAATTAAGGTCACTTTTAATAAATACAAAGCTCTATATATGGGTCACTGGTTACAAACAATCAATTTTTTTTTATGGCAAACTTTGAACATATATGCCCAATTCAAGACACATATAAATTAGGACAGCTATCTCTGTGACATTCATTCTGGCCCTTCCCACAGAGCTCTATCCAAATTCAGGACAAGTTCCCATATCTTGCACACTGAAACCCAAAGATACTGTAGATCAAAAACTGCAGTTCAAGACTGTTTATGTGTAAGTGCAAGTTCGTGACAGATAAACAGCACTTCCTCCTTGACTGTGAACTGAATTACAGAAAGCAAATCAAACTATCAAAAAAGTCAAAAAGAAAAAAAAAAAAATTGTGTCAAAATTTTGGTAGCTTAAATGCCCGGGACAGACGTATTTTTCTGTTCACTCGTGAGAAAGAGATTGCTTGTGCAACTGGTGAATTTTGCTTTTTGGCCTTCGTGAGGTGAAAAAAAAACTGATTTACCAAGGCAGTACCTCATGATTTGTTCCTTGTATATGTATATAAACCTTGTGATCCCGGTTATCTGGATATGCTATTTGAGGTACTATAAGTGTATGGTGCTCTATCATTGTATTTATTTTTTTTTCTTTTTGCTCTTCAAGGTGTTGACTTGTATAGGTGCCTCCTAAGTTCACCTGTTCAACTCTACCAAATAAACAGTTTCACTTCTGTTGTTATTTATATTTCTCATACAGTGGTACCTGCTCTAAAGACCACCTCCAATTTAAGACTACGTGTCGTTTTAAGACCACTCTTTCAAGACCCTCTGTTGTATTTACATGTTAAATATACCTTCAATTTAAGACCACCTGCAGTATGAGACCACATTTTGTTGGCTGTAGGGGTGGTCTTAAATAGCAGGTACCACTGTACTGTCACTTTGATGTATCCTACTTATTGAACCTATCAAAAAAAAAAATTGTAGAGAGTATAATCTGTTGGCAAGAACGCCAAGCTACCAAGATGGTGGTGTTATCCTACTGTTGTGACAATTGATTATATTGGGGCATTTTGGTGTAGTTAAAGGTTCAACTGTTTTTTTTTTTCTGTCTTAATTTTTTTTACATTAGATGTAGCACATGAATAAATAAAAAATGTGAATCTACTCAGAAACCACAAATCAATCAACCCTGTCCACCAAATGATCCACAGGTGGAAACAATATTTTCCTCTATATTTTGAGGATAATTTTTACCATCTCCAAAAGTGTTAATTGCATTGTATTCAAACATTGAAGGAATATAACTTGAATTAGTCTACACAAATTTGTGACCCCCATTGACAGTCAGTGAGTGCTGTCATATATATATATATTTATATTAATGAACATACTGATCAATAAGAGAACATGCTAGAACCACAATTAGTATAGGGATATTAGTGTAAACAGATATCTTTAACCTTTCATCAGATCCTGTTACAACTTTGAGGACATGAATCTTGGATGAATGCCTGTTAATTTTGCTCACAAGGTGGAGTTAGAATAATTTTGAAAATCTCTTTTGTTTTTATTTTGCAACTCTACATAACATTGTTTGTTTGCTAGCTGTTAGCATTTGCTGTTGTCAGTGAAGCTGTCAGCTGAGCCCAGGATATTTCCATTAGCTTTTTCGTTTTTTTGTTAAATTTTCAATTAAACCATCAAAAACTTACTTTACAAAGACAAAAAGCAAAGTTATGTATTTGCATGAGATCATGTAAAAGTAGTTGAGTGCCATTCATTTTTCCCAGGCATTGGGGTCTCCAATTGTGCCTTTCTGGCCCTCAGTATAGCAAAAGTTTCAGGATTGTCTAATATAATTAAAGCAATACAAGTGGTACACATGCTGATGACAAGCAAGATAAACATACGTTACATCACAATATTAACTCAACACAAAATAAACATTGACTTTTTTCAAAATAACGTTTAAAATAAGAAAGATAAATACAGAAAGAGATAATCAACATAGAGTAAGCAGTTGCAATCTTTGAACTGACAGGCAACAACAGATTTTCACAATGTGATCAACATCTTTTCGTGTGTCTTCCTCCCAGTGTAGAACTGTGCTGCTACTTCATTTTGACCTAACTACTATCATAAAGTAATTACACCTTGACCTGAAGGCTCCTGTCAGCACTGACTAACAGCACAAACAAACGTGGCTGGAGTGACTCGTCTTTTTTTAAAAGACAAAGTTCACTGACATTTTGATGAGCTGGTTTCAAAATTCAACAGGAAATCTTCAGAATAAAAAAATAAAAACAGAAGGAATACAAGGACAAATATCCATAAGCACTCCTCAGAAGTCTGTCTATGAAGAATTGAAGGAACGGTTGACAGTGGGCTAACAATGACAAGCTAGTGTGAGAAGCATGCTTACCTTCTTGTCATCAGCTGGCACCTACAGAAAACAATCAAGTCTTTCTACACTGCACAGACATCACAGCACTACAATGGTCATTCTTTTACTCATAGTCTTTGGTCTAATCAAATCATGGTACCAAGGGTCAATTCACTCAAGTCTGAAATGTTATGGTCTACTACACTGCACACAAGCTTGAAAACTAAAAAGGTACACAAGGTAAAACAAATTAATTTACGGAACTTGGGGTGGTAAGGTTCTAAAAATGCTAAGTTAAAAAAAATGTGTTAGTATGATTTTTTTTAAGGAGATTAAAATATATATACTATATTGGTTAACATAATTTCAAAAATTTTGACTATCACCAAGAGGGTTTGTTGACAATCTATTCCAGGGTCTTCAAGTATTAATCCCAAGGGACCTAATACAGACATTTTGACATGCAACTTGTTCTCACTAAGAATGACCAGAAGTCTTCTTTCATCAAGAATGATACCAGTGATTAGTCAACAGCTTTGCGCACCACATGTTGCATATCAAAGAAAGCTGCTGACTCAGTCCACAGAGAGTTTACTCAGCACCTGATACACAAGTATTATCCATCAAATGAACTCACCACCAAGACTACATATAGATGCCCAATTACTGAGTAGTGAAACAAATAACATTGGTGTAACCTGTCATTGTAACTCCAACTATAAGCCGACTGTTAATGTGTTATGTACGCATGACTGGACACAGCAGCAGGCTGTCATTGCCACTGCCTGCTCCCTGCACATCAACATTACAAAACATGCCTGCACATCTTATATGTACATATAATATATACATATTGTGATTTATGATTATATACAGAACCCCACAGTGTACAGAGTCGCCTGCAACCTTCGTAGGGCACAGGTTATCATCCCCAAAGTTGCCCCAGGTCTTGCCTTCTTCTGTGAGGAATAAGGGTTAATTCTTGCTGTAAACCTTCTCCCCAGCATGCTTGGCCAGCAGGTATTTTGTTTTGAAAGTCGCCCTTACATGACATGAGTATGGTCTGGCTGGGGAAATTATTCCCTTCTTATTAACAAACTTCATCAATCCTGATTCACTTTTGTTGAAAAAAAAAAACAAAAAAAAAAAACAAAAAACCCAGATGTACGATAAATGTGGAATTTGTAGCAAATATGAAAGTATTTGGAGAAAATAACGTGTGTGTCTAGCAGCCTTTTAATGTAGTATAACAATGACAAAGCACATTCATTCATTTTATTCACATATAATGTTAAAAAGTATACAACTGAACTCAACCATTTAAACAAAACAGTCATGAATCTATTTTACTTATGTATGGATGCCCCTTCTAATTCATGAAAAAACTACAATTGTATTGGACAAAACAGGCCTGTTATGACCACATATTGTGTAGCATTGGGGAGTAAGACATTGGATACATTGTTACAGAGTGACATGCATTAACATGCAGTTTAATGATGTACGGTAGGCAAAACACAGCACCAACACACATGATTATGGCCTACATCTATTTTCATTAAAACAGACAACACCTAAGTGTAACTTGTTGGTAATTTGTATGTGTACTGAAAAAAATCATAGTAAAAATGATCACTTACACCTGGTATAAATACCATATATCATTGTAAAGATCAGCATTTTCCTGTTTGCAAGCACAAACACTACAAAAGCTGGCCTTTTTCGTGTGATTCTCACACATTATTTACTTAGCAATGCTAAAGCCACAAAACTTCAGCATTCCCATAAGAAATACATGTACAACTCCAAGCAGTGTGTGAATTACCAATGCAAGCAGTGCAGAACCACAGATTTCATCATTGGGCTTTCTTGATAACTTTTACTACCGGAGAGCAAGGTTTCTGCCATAACTGGCCCACAAAATACAGGTAATAGCAGTTGTACTGCACATATGTGCATGTAGTTACAAATTCATGTGTTTCAATTTGAATTTTTGACACCATGTTGACTGACACTTGAGTCTTTTTTATTGGAAATACAGTAAGCATGGAAAACTATTTTAATACAATACATTAGTCAACAAGAGCAGACAACAAACACTACACAGAGTCCCAAACTATCGTTTGTTTGTTTGTTTTTTTGTTTGTTTTGTTTTTTATTTGGTACATGCAGTCTAAAACATTACATGTATACTGATCCATGACTGGCTGACTTAGTAATGATTGATAATGATCATCAATATAACTACATGCACATACAAGCACCATTTTAACACAGGTTATAACTTAAGAGGGAACAGAGCTCTACAATTCTTTTTATCTGCTGTAGTTCTGGCATTTTACTAGCCCTCCATTCAAAACTTAATTATCCACAAATGCAAATCTCATTTAGATAACCAAATTTCTGGTTGCTCCCAGAGCTTGTGCTTTGAGATTTTATCTTGCCCTGAATGGAATTTGACTTGTCCTGGGCCAGGCGCCATGCAAATTGTAGAACCCTGGGTAATAATAACAGTCTATATGTGAGGAAAATACTATACAAATATTACATGTACCCTGCATAAATGAAAAAAAATTGAATGATCAATGGATAACACTTGGGGCTAAGGTAAAGATCAGTTGTTATGGTAGACAGGTGACCACTTGTACTCAACTCATCAGAGGAGAGAAAAGTAGTTTCAAAAGCTGTTTAAAACTTTGCCAAAATCAAACTAGATGTTTCAGGACAATGTTGAAAGCACATACAGTAAATGATATGATGACAACAGTCCACTGAAGCAAGTGACTATCACAGACAGGTGTCAAGATATTTACTTTCACCCATTTATATAATTATATGTACTCCACAATGGTGGTGGATGTGATGTTCTTCAACCTGTAGAATTGATTACTGATTAACACTAAGCACATTGCACGTGACCAACCCTCACTCCCTGGAACTATTTTCATGATGGCCTATCCTCTGACCCCCACCACGCACCCAGGATCTTGACTTATCATATGCTATTAACACATATATCATGGCTACTCGGAACTAAACATACATGAGATAAAATAAAACAACCCTTGTAATTACCCAACCCTGAATTATACATGGCACTCACACACCAGTGGAGCAGAAGGATACACAGAAGCCTATCTAAGGCAGGCTTCACCATGAGTTTCCCTCCACTCCACCACTACATTCAATGCCATACAAAATTTACAGTGAGGCATTCACATTCTTGTAGATTTACTATTAGAATGGCTAGCTGCACAATATTCACTACTGTATACGTGATTAAGTGCTGCCTCCACTTTTTTTCTATTTTTGTGTTTTTTGTTTATTAAATCACTCTCCTTTCAAGGATGCCAACTTCTATTTCAATCTTGTCATCTCCTTGAAAGTTCAGACTAACATAAAAGTCAGCTAGAAGGTACTTACAATCTGTGTGGATAAACATAAACCCTCTTCAAGATGTGCTATTTACCTCTTCCCTGGTCACAATAAGACTCAGTCAATAACTTTCTTTGAGCACGTTGGGCACCTTACACCCAACTTGCACCAAGGAAAGCTATTGACCTGGGACATCTCGTCATGATACATTTTATCTGCCATTTGCAGCAAAGGTGGTTTCCATCAACATGAAACTTAAATGACATTGATGCCGACAATTTCCATCTTGTTTCATTTGGGCACTTGAGCATGGAAGGGTTATTTAAAAGATGAATGTCACTTCTATGAGAAAGGTTGTTGATGAGTTCTCTGATATAATATGAAGGGCAAGAAACTACATAATCTATTAAGTGAGTTCACAAAGGAGCGAAAAAGATATTTGCCATCCAAAGTTACACAGAATGGGTATGAAGGTAGCCTTTGTTTGAAGCTGCACATGACTGTTTGCTAACATGTACCAGAAATAATTGAACAGTTCCAGCCAAACTTTTATATCATGCCTCACCCCAAAATTTCAGCACCAAAAGGTGTACCAGGGTAAGTCCTTTTTGATTTCCACACCCTAATCAACAGTTTCCACATCAGGGAACCAAAGCCTCCAAGCTAGCCTTTGTTTAAAGTGGGAGATCTCCCTACTGCAGGTAGGAAGGCAAGCGCTGAAGGTGCGAAGCATGGGGGAGGGGGGGGGAGGAGGGGGTCTGGGGGCATGCTCCCTCAGGAAAAATTTGAAATTTGCACCTTCATTTCCTGCATTTTGAACCATTTTATGTACCATCATAGACATATTCTGCACGTATATAGCACAACATGGCAAAACAGCCAACTTTACATCCACCAACGGAATAATGCTACTTTTTTTTCAATCTTACAAAAAGTGGGAGACATTTTTTTAAAAGCGGGACAGCAGAAGACTTTGTAAAAAGTACAAACAAGAGGGCTGTGTGAACAGCCCGTGCCTCAGCTGATCTTGACATTCATCACACTTGCAGCTCTATGAACTTGGGAAAGGATCAAGGACACCATGTTCTGAGTAAGTCTGACCTTTATAGAAGAACACTTACATGTGCAACATCAAAGTTCAAGTAGTTCTCAAGTTATAATGAAGAGTAAAATTCATGTATGTTGCACTGTGACCCCACAAACCAGGTCAAGGTCATCCATGTACTGTCTCAGCATGACCTTCAAACAGAATAATTAACATGTGTAGCTAACTCAAGACAGATCTCAAGTTATCAAGTAAACAGTAAATTTCGTGTCAGTTGTCCTGTGAATTAGCATTAGAATGCCCATTGACTTACATAGTAATCAATGGGAAAGCTGCATTGAACGATAAGTACCCGAATTGAAAATCCTTAAAAATCAGAAATCCAAAGCAGTGCCACCTGGTAAACAACTGTTTGACCCTCCCACGACAACATATCCATCACATCTCAGCTTAATCTGAGGGACTGCTCTGACAACAAGTGAAAAATAGCAAAACCATACAAAAAATTCCTAAAAAAATTGCAGCGCCACCTGGTGAACAAATTGGGAACTAGGTGTCCCTGGGAGTGTCTATGTACGATATCAAAGCAATTGGGTACGCAGTTTCGGAGAGGAAGATTTTTTAAGATTTGTCCAAAAAAAAAGAACAATAAAATTCATTAAAAATCCAAAAATCACTGGAGCAAGAACATTTGAACAAAATTGGTAGAAACCCACCCAAGGTACATTGCCACCAAGTTTGAAGTTAATCTGGATGACGGTTTTGGAGAAGTAGTAGAAAATGTGAATAAGCATTAGAATGCCCATTGACTTCCATAGTAATCAATAGGAAAGCTGCATTGACCGACAAGTACCCGAATTGAAAAAATCGTTAAAAATCAGGAATCTGCAGCATTCCCACATAGTGAACAACTTTCTTTGACCCTTCTACAAGGAACATATCTACCATGTTTCAGCTTAATCTGAGTGACGGTTCTGGAGAAGAAGTCGAAAATAGCTATAACACACAAAAATTCATAAAAAATTAGGAAAAAATTGCAGCGCCACCTGGTGAACAAATTAAGAACTAGGAGTCCCAGGGAGTGTTCCTGTGTGATATCAAAGCAATTGGGTGAGCGGTTTCGGAGAAGAAGATTTTTTAAGATTTACCCAAAAAAGAACAAAAAAATTCATAAAAAATCCAAAAATCACTGGACCGTGACCATTTGAACAAACTTGGTAGAGACCCACCCAAGGCATATCTACACCAAGTTTGAAGTGAATCTGGCTGACGGTTTTTGAG
Source organism: Hermodice carunculata (assembly GCA_964020975.1). NCBI lineage: Eukaryota > Metazoa > Annelida > Polychaeta > Eunicida > Amphinomidae > Hermodice > Hermodice carunculata. The sequence continues at coordinate 96,468,494 of OZ026613.1, read as the reverse complement.
AAGAAGTCGAAAAATGTGAATTGTGGACGACGGACGGACGACGGACGGACGACGGACGGAGGACGGACAGACGGACGGACGACGGACGGACGACGGACGACAGACCCTCACAAAACCTCAGCTGACTGACAAGTCAGCTGAGGTAAAAAGCGGGAGATTTCCCACCAAGGTAGGAGACTTGGAGGCTCTGCAGAACTCAATGTCCAGGTCATTTTACCAACTGCAGAAATGATATCACAACATATGGAGATGAATGTTGAGGTATCTTTGCATGCTTATGAAAATCATGGCAAAATTGCAGACCCGTAAATGCATGGAGGTAAAGCTAGCACACAACAACAGAGTGACAAGGGTGCCTACAACATGAGTGACTACAGTATTAAAACAAGCAGACTGTGTTCCCACCTGTGACTGCTGTGCCAGTGTGCTGGCCAAGTACTCAGCTGGCAGATCATCTTCTCCCTTCTTGCTCCCTGGAACACCTCTGTGAAAGACAACGCTGACCAAGTTAACTGTGCACACTGCATTCAATCTACATCAGTTATCAGAAGTACAGCTGAATGCAATATGGTAGGAACCATAACAAAAAATTAAGTCACTTTCTGCAGGATGACAGCAAACCACTTGAAATTCTAAACTGGAGCAGTTCACATTAGCCTTGCCTCCTTAGCACACTCCAGACTCACCACTGCTTCCTTGTGTGGGTGCTTGTCCACAGCACATCTAAAATAGCAGTCTACGTGGATCCTATTGAGGTGAACATGAGCATTATTTTCTTCTTATAAGAGTGGTTCACAAAGACCTTGCTTTCTTCATTAGAGGGCTTCACACTTAGTTAGAGGGGTGCATGTGGGATTTGCTATGTTCTGATTTATAAAAGCTCACTGTGTTCTACTTTAAAGAGTTCATACTGCTGTCTTCATAGGATTATAACGTCATACCTGCTTCAGTCTTACAGTATAGCTATGATAGTATGATAATGATACAATGAAAAGGTTTCTTTTATAGAAACTCTATAGCTATAGAAATTCTATAGCTATGATAGTATGATAATATTACAATGAAAAGGTTTCTTTTCTTTTTATTTGATGGGTGCACATACATCATGTTTTCAATTTAATCAGAGGGGATCACATAGGCTTTGCTTTTTCTCAATCACTTTATTAGCTTAGATGTTTGTACTAGGTTATTGTATGATTTAGGATTTAATTTGCATTTGTCTGGATCACCTGCAATGATGTTAGTGGGACATGAGAACATGTAAATAATTAGTTGCACATTAAGATGAAAAAATTGATAACAAAATTTAACCACAATACAAAGATTAACTATTAACAAAGAGAACTTGTACTTTTGATGGCTAAGGATCCTTTTTGATTCAAAAGCTATGTTAGTCCAAAACAAGAAAAGATTAATACAGATTTTACTAACGGCACTGTGACTTACTTGTTGAGTGTCTCATAGCAGGACTCACACACACGAACCTCTTTCTCTATACCAAATTTCGGAATGATGGAATTCTTGGATGAACACTTTCCACAAAAAATTTCTCCACAATTTCTGCAGTGATGCTAGAAGTAACCAAAGAAAAAAGAAAATCACATCAATCTTTTTTCCCTTGAATTAAAACTGAGCTAAACACTAAGTCAACAGCTTTTTTCTATGGTTTCAGGACATCCAGAGCGGTTGTGCATTTTATATTTCAATCTTATTTTATTACATTTCTTTTTAGGCCCATGTAGATCCATATTGGGGTCCATGGACTGAGATGGGAAATTGTTCCAATATGTCACTGCATCAGAAAAGTGCAAGGGATAACCATTACTGAATACGTATCTGATAACAAACTGGTATTCAATTGACAAACTCTGGTATGCAACTGACATTGGCCTCGTGTTTCTGGTAAAAGTCTGACATCACACTGACAGTATATGCTGTCAAATAACTGGTAGTTGTGTCAGTGCCTTTTCAGTATCTGACAACTGACATTCATCTTGATTTTAAAGAAATCCCACTTGGTGTCAGTTGATTTGCTGTGACTTTGACAACTGCAACTCAGTATGGGGAAACTGGTATACAGCTGGTTAGTAACTGTTAAACAACTGATGCTATGCTGTTAGTGTGGTAACAGACCTGACAATTAGCTGGAAATGCACTGACATGGCACTGGCAAAATCCTGGTGTAAGACTGACAAAAGACTGAAAGGACTTAGTGATTTAGAAAGGGAAATTTATATTTAGACTAACACTTGTAATATTATTGTTATCCCTGGCCACATTTGTTGACCCTATTTTCAGAAACTGTGCATGTAAAAGTACCTTTATTTTTGAATGAAGTTTACTTACCTTCCTCTGGGTCAAGGTGAACTGAACCCTACAGCGATGACAACAATCTCCATCTTTCCACTCAGGTGCCTTCTCAGCAACGAACATGGCATCTGCTTCCTTCAGCTCCGGAAAGGTGTAACCTGGCATGGCATACCAAAAATCACTTGTAAGATCTGCCATGGTAAAGTCAGTGTCACTGCTGTGGTGAATCAAAGTAGAGTTGGCCTGTGGTAATGGTGGCAGTCTTGACTCACTCTTTCTCTCTTTTTCATTCTTTCTTTTTTTTAGGCAAAAAAGTTTCAGTCCATTTCATGCAAACAAACTGTTGGATATTCTTACAGCATTTTTTTTGTTCTCCCAGAACAAAAAGCTAACCTAAACAACCATGTACACCATACAAGCAGTAAGCCTAGTCTGACTTCCTTTAAAAGCTGTCTTGACCTTCACCTGAATCACTTACTGAACTGAATGTATGACATCATTACAAGTGATCTTATTGTATACAAATGGCCACATGATTTAGTGCTCATAGAAAGTGGGTCACAGTAGAGTGATCTGATATTTTTTTATAAGTACATGTACAACTGTGCCATACAAGGCCTGACTGATTTGCACATGAATCATGTGAACAATGTATGTAGCACATTGCGCCTGACAGGAACCCACTTCTACTTGTCACATCTTCTTATCTCAATACACTTTCCTGGCAAAAGCTATGACAAAATAAATGTTCAAGAAGCAACTTGACAGTCAATTGACATTTTCTTCACAAATTTATGGGGTCATCTGTAAAGCTCAGCATATATAGCGTCGCGGTATCTTATTCTGATCTCCTTTCTAAAATATTGCCAATAGCCCCCCCAAACCATACATTTTCTTTTTGATATGAATCTTTATTTTTATTACGTGAAGAAAAAAATCATTTTCTTCTTATTTGAGGTGATATGTGACATATTACAAAGGAGTCTACTTCAGAGATTTCCTGGGCCTACAAACCATATGTTTAACATAATATCTTCAAATTTGGTATGATAAAACTTTGATGTAATGTCTATGAATATTTCTTTTGTTTTCTCTTTAAAAGCAAAATGAACGATTACAAAAAAAATTATAAAGTGGCACCATTTTCAGTTTTCCACTTTGCGAAATTTCACAGAAAAAAAAAAAATGCCAAAAATACGAATGTCTACAAATGCCGCATGCCACTCCTAGGCAAGAATGTATATTTTCAGCAGCTTTTCATCATATCAAAATCGGTCAAACCATTTATGAGCAATGTCTTCAAAACCTATTAGAAGTCAAACAAAAATTAGAATTGTGAGAAAATGTGATTTAGCTCTAATAGGAGAGATCTGGGTTAGTTCTAAATTCACCTACAGATGGTGCTGCCCATCCTGTTCATGTTTGAGTGCCCACATTTTGTGGTCACTTTCCATGATCCTCATCTTTCGGAATATAGTAGGTATAAATCTAACCTCTCCATATGTTATCAAACAAGCTTTCAACTTTCATTTTATCACAACAGGGTTAAATTGCAGGATGACTATGTATGTACTCAGGTAGATTAGATGACAAATACAAAATTCTTCCTCATATGCAGGGTGAAACTTTCAGGACTTTACGGTTCACTGTGGTGTAATGGGCTTTGCTGACCCACTTTAACACCTGACCTCAAATGGCATGGGTTGCTAGGTGTCACAAATATGCACCATGGGAATGAAAGGTTGTGTGTCAAGAAATTATACCAACCCAGATCACCCCCTTAGAGTGCTAATGTGGAAGTTGAACTCACTCCTCTGTGATCGATACTTGTCTTGTGAAAATACTCTTATAATACTATACTTTTGATGTGTTGTCATGAAAAATCTACTGGGTATGTTGAAAAAGGAATCTTAGAGGTTTTTCCAGGAGAAGATCAGAAAGATATGGTTTCCTTACAGCTGATTTCAGTTGCTACAATAACAGATTGGGAGTGCCCATTGTTCTCTCCCTAGCCCACTGGTCCATTGTTCTCTCATTAGCCCACTGGTCCATTGTTCTCTCCCTAGCCCATTGGTCTATTGTTCTCTGCCTAGAGCACTGGCTGACTGTTTTCCCCAAGGAATGAAAAGCTTGACCACTTCCCATTGCCCAGAAGACCCAAGTCTGACTGACAGCTCATTTACATTCTGTTGTAAATACAAAACCATGTGGGTGTTCGGCCAAAAACCATGATTTCTTCAGCTCCAAAGTTCTCATAAAGATTGACATTTTTCAAACTCAACATTTCGCCATATTGTAGATTGGTACATAATCTTCCCTATCCTCTGAAAAAAAAAAAAACAACAACAACAACCCCCCCCCCCCCCAAAAAAAAAAAAAAACGAGGAAGCCCATATGCCTAAAGCTCTGCTGGCATCGAGGCTATATTGCATCTGTTCATTTCAAAGCTGTGAGTCCTCAAATGGCTTCTGAACATAAAAAGCTTAATGTGAAAATTGTCCACCAGATGGCACTTCACTCCACATGTAATCATAACTTATTTGTGCAACTACTGTGATGAATATTGTTGCATGTGCCAAGACAACAATGAGTGAGTCCTTAACTTTATGTCCTCAGTGACCTTGGGACAGAAGAGCAAGGACACCCAGATTATGTAAGACAAGAGGCCCATAGGCCTGCCTGGTGCTGTAATGACACAACCATTGAAGTCCAAGCTACAACCTGCTACTACAAAATCACCTCTTTCAACTTTACAGGCATGGTGACTCACAAAAATAGGTCAAGGTCACAGATATCATATAAAATTCCAGCTTTGGACATTGCCTATATATCCTAGAAATTTGGCAAGTCTAATCCAATTAGTTTTGGAGATATAGAACTTTATACCATAAAACACATTTTGGCTCATAATTTCCATCAAATTATAGGTGGCGCCACTAGTATCACCAGGAACTTAGACTTTGCCCCCCCCCCCCCCACAATCCCACCAAATTTGGTGAAGATCTGCCACAAATTAAAGATGCTACAGTGTTCACAAGATTTTTCATATTATGACCCCTATATTGCATAATATTGTAGGTGGCGCCACCAATATGGAAAAGAACCTAGATTTTTTTATACCCCCTATAAGTCCTCAAGGTTATGTTGGGCTAACTTGAAAACTGTGGACAGTACTGCAGTCACAATAGATTTTCACATTTTGACCTGTATATTACATAATACTATAAGGGGACTTGAACTGTGTGAGTGAAGACTGATATAGCAAACATTGATTATGGTCTTAAACAGAGATGACCTTGATATTATTTGAAAGGTTGCAGGACCACTTCAATCTGTACATCCAAGGTCATTTGAGCACCGGACTGTCACAGTCCTCATGTGTTAAGCAAAAGGTGCATAAAACTAAACATTTTTCTTTTATGCGGTGGCACCACCAACATTGATGTCGACAAAGATGTTTATGCACTTTATAACTCCTTAACCTTATATGGGTTTATCTCAAGAATGGTGGGGTGCAGAGCAGTCATGAGATGACCCCAATATTCAAACTGGCCATTTGTCCTTGACCTTCAACTCGCATTAAAAAATTGTAAGTGTTCAAAATATGCCCCCAACATGCAGCGTTCCATATATAGTCTGTTTGCTCAAAGTGGGTCATAACTTTTCCGAGTTATTGAGGAAAAGCAATAAACATGGATAAGCACCAAACTCCATATTTACTGGGTCACAGTGACCCAAAAAGCAGGTCACCAAGTACAGTTTTATGTATTATGTAATCAAGTGCAATTTTGATCTGAAGGCTCAATTCTCTTTGCCATTGATGTCTAAGCTACACCTGGCCATTACAAAATCACCTTCTCAACTTTACAGGCATGGTGACCTCACAAAAATACGTCAAGGTCACTGATATAACATAGCATTCTACCTTTGGCCATGGTCTTTATATCATATAAATTTGGCAAGTGTAATCCAATCACTTTTCCAAACATAGAATTTTACATCTAAAAACACATTTTGGCTTATAATTTCTCTCAAATTATAGGTGGTGCCACTGGTATCATTAGCAACTTAGACTTTGACCTCCCCCACAATCCTACCACATTTGGCGAAGACCTGCCACAAATTAAAGATGCTAGAGTGTTCACAGGATTTTCACATTTTGACCCCTATATTATATAATAATGTATGTGGTGCCCCCAATATCGAAAGCAACCTAGATTTTCATACACCCCATAAGTCCTGAAAGTTATATTGGGCTAATTTAAAAACCGTGGACGGTAACGCACTAACGAACAAAAGTTCACGGACGGACGGACATTAGCGGTCACATCAGCTCTACCACTTTTGGTCAGCAGAGCTAAAAAAGAAAAAAAAAATTCTTGATTTTCTAAAATTTTGACTGCAAAATAGCTTTACAGACAGCCCCTTCAGAAATCTGTGAACCAGATCAAGCAGATACCCAGACAACACATACACACTGTATATGTAATAAAAACAAAACAAAAAACAGTGGTATGGGGAGGGGGGAATGCAAGATGCATCTTGCCAAACTCAGTGAGGGCAACCAGAAAGACAATAGACCCATGCCACAGGCCCAATGCTCTGCTGTCAGTTTGGTAATGGTACTTGAATTCTTTCTCAAGAATAGAATATAATATACAAGTTTCAGACACTGTGAATCTTTGTAGTACAAACAGTGTCATCATTTCTCACTTGTTGGAGACATTTGCCAACATCACTCTTACACATCATACAGATGCATGAAAATAAATGACAATACAGTGTTCATATTGCAATATATGTTTACATGTATATCCCCCACCCTTTATTTTCATTTTTCAACATGTTTATAAGTCTGGTTACCTTGAAAATTTAGGTCACAGTCACCAATGTCACTTCACATTTTAATTCCAAATACATGATATATTTATAGGTTATTACAGGGTTGTACCTGTATTAGCCCCCAAGCACTGGTATCGTCATGAGACTGAAGGTCTTGTGAGGAGACAGGTGAGAGGAGCTGACACAGGGGTGAAACAGATACAAATATGTGATAGAGCCTGACCGAACCCGAGCTTACCAGGTTTCAGGATTGAAGCCCGGCTTGGGTTTGGCTTTCACAGTCACTAAACGTTCTGGTTCAGTTATCACTGTCAATGTTGGCAATAAAGTGAAATCAAAGGTCACTGAGGCTACTTTTCATACTTGTATACACTTTAAACAATGCAACAAAATGATATTTTGCAAGTAAGTGTGTCACCTGGGTTGCAAAAATCGCCTTAATTACATTAACAAAAGAATGACTCAGTGCATAAATATTAATAAATGAGTTGCTGCTTGACGATATAGATGAAATAAAGCTTTAAATGAGCATTCTAAGATGTCTAAGTTCATTTCATGTTTAAATTGAATATACCAAACCCGAACGGTGCTCTTCAATGCTGTCTACCAAAACAGCAAAATGCAATACAGCTAAGATGTGGATGCTGCCCCCTATTCAGAACTGATGTAAGTACAGTATGGTGTCACAGTATTGTACTGCTTGTGCACATGGCTGCATGAAATCACACATGTGGATTTGGGTTTTACTCTGCAAATTTTAAGGATTTTATTACCATGGTTTGGTCATTAACAGCTTTGATATCAACATCTATGAAAATTGTACGTATTGTGTAAGTGTTTGTTGATATTTAGAGCCTTTGATGAATGTTCAAACTTCAACGGCAATGCATTCACTGCCATGTTGCCTCTGACTTTTCCCGTGCCAAACTATTTCTTTGCCCGTTGGACTGGACACCAGAGAATAAAATAAATAACTAGAAACTGATCATTGATCGAAAACTCCTTGGCCAGGACAAACAGACGGACAGATGGATGGACGCATAGGTGACGACAATACCCCTCTGGTATGTCAAGGTTACTTCTGTTTAACCTAATGACAAAGCTTTTGTGAAAATGCAATGAGCACAGATATCTTGGCAAGGCCATTTCTCTTCAATGCAGCACTGTGACCTAAATATGTAAGCCAGTGACAAATTTTCAATGGGCACCTGAGGCATCCTCGGGACCAACTGTCATAAATAATTGATGAAGCTTCATTCTATGTTCTTTTTTTTTTTAGATATTGTGTTAACAGCGATTTTTTTTTCAATGTAGTACTGTGACCTAAATATGTGACCTAATGACCTACTTTTCGCTAGGCACCTGAAGCACCTCAACAGCCTTCTGTGATAAAAATTTGATCTCTGTATAGTGAGTATTTTTTAAGATACGGCGTGGCAAGGCTATTTTTCTTCAATGCAGCACTCTGACCTAAATATGTGCCCCAGTGACCTAGTTTTTTTCCTAGGTGTCTGAGACATCCTTAGGCCAACTCTCATTTAAATAATTGGTGCAGCTACAATGAGTAATTTAATATTTGAAGATATTATGGTATGGCCATTTTTCTTCAATGCAGCACTGTGACCTAAATATGTGACCAGGTGACCTAGTTTTTTACTAGGTGTCTGAGACATCCTTAGGACCAACTGTCATTTAAATAATTGGTGCAGCTACAATGAGTAATTTAATATTTGAAGATATCATGGTATGGCCATTTTTCTTCAATGCAGCATTGTGACCTAAATATGTGACCCAGTGACCTAGTTTTCAATAGGCATCTGGGGCATTCATAGGACCAACTGTCATAAATAATTGATGCAGCTACATTCAATATTTTTTTTAGATATTGTGTTAGCGCTATTTTGTCTACAATGTAGTACTGTGACCTAAAAATGAGACCTAGTGACCTACTTTTCAATAGGCACCTGAAGGACCTCAATGACTCCCTGTGATAAAAATTTGGTCTCTGTAAAGTGAATATTTTAAGAGATACAGCGTTAACAAGGCATGGACGGACGCACAGATGCGCAGGTGATGACAATACTCCTCCGGCCTTATGGGCCGAGTGGTAAAAAATGACAAATATATACATTCGTCATTCTGCTGTTGAACAAATTTTGCTGGTATATGGTAATGAGAATTTTTGCAACAATACACTTGTACATGTTTCCATATGTCTTGAAACTGTCATGCCGACAAAACATGTGCATCATATTTTTGCTATACATAGGCTCACGATTCAATATGCGTATCTCAGTTGTGTGTTGGTAACACTTGGGTGTATTGCTTGTGAATATTCAGTCATGATGTCGTATCCAGAATAACAACAGTTTGTACACCCCATCTGCATGCACAGCCAAAAGGAACAGGGTTCATACAGTTTGACAGCTTTCAAATTCGAGGACTTTTCCAGGACTTCCCAGGATCTTTCTACCAAAATTCAAGGACTGTCCAACTGGATCATTTTTTCTTTTCGTGTCTTGCTGTCCATTTCTGGGGGGTTTGTATAGTGAGAGGGGAGGAGGTGACCGAGCTAACCTAACTTTTCGAGGAAGGTGCATTAATGGATATTTAAAAATGAAGGACTTTTCAATGATTTTATTGCAAAAACATTGATTTTCAAGGTTTTCAAGGCCTTCAAAACCCAGGTAGTAAATTCACGGATTTAAAGGGCCAAATATATTTATTAGAAATATGCATTCCTACATATTAAACTTATTTTCTTAATTGACCACAAGGCTTTGCAGAATTTGTCCACACTAAGCATGGAACTCAACATTCAAACCACAAAAGTTTGGGAACACAAACATGTTGTTTTTTTGTTTGTTTTTTTTTTTGTGAAATCTTGAATATTTGTCAGAAAGTAGTCAAGATAAAATGGTCAATTTTGTGCTCAAAACTTGTCTCTTCCATACTATATCAGGGATTTTTCGTAACTATATCTTGGGGTTTTTTTTTCAATGGTGATACAAAAATGGCTGATTTTGTCAAAAAAAGTTCATGTTTAAAGAGCATTTAAAAAACAACTGTGACTTCGTTACAAAATCTCTGATACAACTGTACACATTTTGCTCTCGATAATTTTATGAGTAAATCAGTCTTATATGATCAAAATCAGATAAGTTTTAGAGAAATATTCACATGAACGGGATATTTTGGTGTAAATATCTATTATCTGTAATCAAGATTAAAAGGTCAACACTATCCATTAAATACCATGTTAGCATAAAAAGTATTTTCTTAAATTTCTTCTCAGTAACAGCTACATGAAGTTCATGTCAGTCACCCTTGAAAGTGTTTTAAACACTTTTAAGGGTTGTTCACTAAAAACAGATTCTGCTCTGATTACTTTCATGCTAGAGTCTGTAGAGATGGGAGAAAAGACTTGTTCATGCGAACATAAATAGGTCCATAATTCTGTAAGCCCTCCTGTGATGTAAAATAATGGAAAACTCACCTTCCATCTTCATTATTTGATACGTATCCTGCACCACTTTATAACTGGGTTCATTGCGGAATGCATGAGACCAGCACTGGATCATCTCTAGAATCTTTGATTTGACTGGGTCGCTCCTCACCTGTAACCAAAACATTGCCAGCATTTAGTAAGAGAATCCCCTCAACAAACTGGTACTACATGTAATTGTATCTGATCCTGAATTGACAAACTTTCACTTCTCCTAATCACTTGTGTCAAAAGCACATGTACATTTTTCATACATAGAAACATAAGGGTGGTTGGTAGTCATCTCAGTGAATCTAATGGTGGCAGCTTCATGGGCTATATCAGATTTTTGGGGATCCAGTGTTCCACAACCCACTAAAAATGAAAAATGACAAAGGCAATCCAAAATAAGAAATGAACAGCCAGATTTCTTGCTATTTTACAACAGGAGTAAAACAATCAATGTGGACCCCAGTGCATTGATACAAAATGACATACTGCACAAATAATGCACTACATAATACATGTACAATCATTGAAATATCATTTGACACAATACCGAATAATTAGCCTCGACACTTTCTGACATTCAAATATTCATTATTAGGCACATATTCCAAAGAGATCAACACTGACCTTGACCAAATCTTTGAGGAATTCCATGAACTCTTTTGTTGCCACTTCTTGCTGGATGACAGATCCACAGTTCTTCACCGAGGACTCCAGTACCTACAAAAATAGGAAATTTAGCATGATCTTTTTGTCAATTTCTACCAGTGCCTGTTCTCTGTGTACCTACACATTTATCATTTATTTATTTAGCATTTGCTGCATGCAAACCAAAGTTTTACATTGTAACTTGTAATTTCCTCCAAATGACTACTGCTACAGTAGAATGATGTGAGTTGACTGACTGTATAGTCATGGTTATAAATCATTCCTTCTAACTGTACCATTTCTGTGGTTCAATGGACTTGATTTGTACTGAAAGCAAGATCAAGACGGGCCTGCAGCAAGACTTAAGTAAAGCACCTTTGCAAGCGCATTTCTGCACCACTGAGAAATACCCGTTTAAACAGAACACAATAAAACTTCATGTGTAACCAGTGTGTGTAACTGGAAGGTGTGCTAAAGTGTCCTGTTCTCAAATTTTATTTTTGTCTCAATAAAATAATGACAAGCACACTGAAGTCAAATGCTATGGTTGCTATCCTGCATCATGTTCCAAACTGGTGGAGATTTACATTTTGTGAAGTTAATGGAGTTTGTGGAACTCTTCATTTTTGATACACATTTAAAAAAGAATTGATCATTTCTTAGAATATCTGACATGTTTTTGCTTGGGAAAAACTTGACAGTAAAGCAGTATGTATAATATATTTCAGAGAAATATCCATGTGAAACAGACATTTTACAGCAGACACCTATTGTCAGTAATCAAGATCTAAAGGTTAACATGGTCCACTGACTACCAGGTTAACATCGAAAGTATTTTATTCATTTTTTCAAATTGTATCGGAGCTACAAACACCAAATTTGGGAATATGACATACACAATATATGTCTACCAAAATGTCCTCAAATCTCAAAATGAAAAGAATTCTCCAAAACTGGTTGGACGCTGCCTTACAGAGACACAAGCTGCAGCCAAGAGAATGGTCAACATTGTCAGAGATTGCATTTGCTGGCATGCATACAATTAACTTTAAGTACAGAGCTTCCTTTCTACAACAAAGCTCATTACAAGGTGGATTCTGATATAACACTATAGTCCCTTGGCTCCTCCTGCAGTGGGGCTCCTATTACTTCTATGACAGAAATCTCTCTGTTGTAATGCAATTCTAGTACCTTCAAGAGGCATAACATGGTCTACTCTGTGGATCCCACCAGCAGCGTGATAAAGAGGGAGCACTGTATTCCATAATTTTATAGACAACTTTCATAAATCGAGGAGACAATTTTTTTCTGAAAGTCCACTGTACACCTGGTAGCTCAGCATTTCTCAGCAAAAATGCTGAGGTACATGTAGTAATGGAAAGTAAATGTACCTCAGCAAAAATGAAAATGTCCTTTTTTCTATTTGTACAGTGGTGGTTCTTGGCAGAAATACCAAAGTCCCTTCTATGCATATTCAGGGACTGCCTTAGTATATCTTGGCAGTTGACAAGGTAGGGGTGGGAGGTATAGGTTCTTTGTAATTTCCCAGCATTTTTGCTGATAAACACACAGGCAAGAAGAACTGAAAAAATTAAACACACTAAATCATTTTTTTTTAAATCCCTCCAAGCAAAAAAGAATTTCCAACTGAAGACTCTGTAAATAGTACATGTACATGTAGTTTCTCAGGCCATGACCAGTGCATTTGCCTCCCATTGTTACCCCTGCATTTCTGGGTAAAAATGCCTGAAATGTTGAGGTACATTTACCTCTGACTCTACCTCAATGTTTCTCTGCTTTGATGTCAACGTAATTTCTCCTGCCATTCTTACCTCTCCATTTCTGGGTAAAAATGCAGTAAAATATAGAAACTTCTTATTTTACCTTGGCATTTCAGGCAAAATACCAAGGACATAGCCCCTCCTTGAAGTCTGGCTCCTCAAGTGTCGTTATAACTACCAATTAAATCATACCTTGATTTCCACTGGATCTCTTTGTATGGGCAAGAAGTCTCCCAATATTATTATTTTTAATATCAAGGCCACTGTTTCTTGAAGCTTGCATAGAATTCAGATACCACTTACAATTAAAAAAAAATTCTTTTGCTCTGAAAATAGCACAAGTGTACATTATAGTCTAATGATTCAAAGCCCAGGTGTCAGCAATACTTACTTGCAAGGCAAACATACACACATGTGGATTCTCAGCCGTCACTTTCTTCTTGATACTACTCACTGCATATTTGGGCCTGGAAATATATTTGAACAATATCTTATATTTGAATTAAAATTATTTTGTCATGTGCAGTATCAAACTTTTCCTGTTCAAGACCACCCTGTTAGACCTCTAAACATGGTTTAATGTAGCAGGTGGTTGTTAATTACAGGTAACTAACATAGAGAAAGCAAATGTACTGCAAGGGTCATATAAAAAAATATAGAGTCTCCCCCCTCCCTGCACCCCCCAAAAGAAAAAAAAGGAAAAAGAAAAGAAACAAAATAAATATTCTGCTGTTTTTATAATTTGAAGATTTGGTCTACAATCATGAGTTCACATTCATGTCACAGAAACATGTAATTAAGGTTTATTGACCATCCAGAGTATGTTTAAAAGTTTTTTTCTGTTTGTTTTCCTTCATCACATGCATACATATGTACATCTGATGTAAATGTACTTACTGCACATCAGCCTGCCTGATATTATCACATATCTGCAGAATACTGTCCCAGTCTGGCTCCAGGAGCAGCTGACTAGTGGCTTTGTCTGTAAAAGCATAATTTCATATATCTTTATTTTCTTTAATATATATATATATATATACACACACACAAGTATTAAAGCATAATTTGCATTTCAGAGGCGACTGGTTTCAGCATTTTGATGCACTGTCAAGCTCCATAACGCATACATGTAGAAGTAATGTTCAATCCAGCACAACATTTACACACACACTATATATATGTGTATATATATATATATATGTGTGTGTGTGTGTGTGTGTGTGTGTGTGTATATATATATATATATATTAACATCTGAAGGTGTATACATTAGTATATACCATGATGGAATGACAATCTGAAATGCACTGAAGACATTTCTTTTTCCTCCAAATGTCATGACAAATGTCTTTCAGGAACTTTCTTTCCAGCAGCTACAACATAGACTCGTACTGACAAACTGGAAGTCGCCATCACTCACTCAATACCACCACATTCAGCTTCATAGGGACAGTCACTCAGAGCTTTCTTTTCTATTTTTTGATCTTACTAGTACATAGTGTAATTAATTAAGTGTTTAATCAGCCACAAAGTAGGGCATACAAGACATTATCATCAATGATATCCTGTTTCTACAACAACTGGTTTATGAAAACTGTGTGGGTCAAAAACAGAAGCTTTTTTCATGCAGGGTTTTTCAAAGAATATTGAAATTTTCATGGTATGGCAGCACAAGCTGATCTAAGGATAGCCATGGGTTCCTATGCCTCATCATTTTTTTTTTTTCTTTTCTACACCACCTGTGTCACACAAGACTGCTGCACAAAAGCAGAGACCACAGCATTATTATTATTATTATGTTGTAACCTTGCTTTGAATGGTTGCTGTTGATTTTGACTTGCACAGCCGTGCAAGTGTCAAAGTGGTGAATCCACCAAGTCACTGATGTCTTACGCTAGCCATAACCATGGAAAACCTGGGCCGGTTCCCCTGCACCGCGTTCTATGTCTGATAGACAGGTTTGAACTGAGTTTGGTGCATCTTAGCCCTATTTCTGAGGCACTAACTGTGTTGTTTTAATATGGGCACCATCTCTGCCTCATAAAAGGTTGTATGTTTCGCACTGACTTTTCAATAAATACCTCAATTGCAGGATATACATAAATGTTCATTTCCAATGTCTCATATGTATGGGTTCCTTGAAGGTCTATGTCATTCATGTTGCATTTTGGTCAAGTTTCATGACATGGCACAGTTTCCGCCAGGGGGTAAAAAGGGTTAAATGCATACCCTAAAAATCTCAAGGTACTTTTGCTTACCCTTAGATTTTTGCAGAAAAGAACAATTTTAGCATATATTACGCAGAAATACCCAAAAATTCTTCATTATTAGAATTTTTACTTGAGAATATGAACATTGAGTACATGTACCCTAAAATTTCACTCTGGCAGAAACCCTGCACGGGAAATTAGATTGCGAGTTCCTTTTCTGTGCTGCAGATACAATTCTGCCCCCAAATTGTGACCGCTGCCATCGCCGTGTGAGAATTGAGCGCGTACATGACAGCAAATAAACATTCACATACATGTTTTATCATGACACACAGCTTAATTTTCCTGTGGGTAAGTACATGCATTTGTGTCACACATGCGCAAAATCATTCAATACTGCATGTCAGCGCGAGAAGAAAACATGCATGCGAGTCACCGCTGGATGATGGCAAGTTCCAAATGAAAAAATGTGGGTAAATACCATATTATGCAAGAGTGCCTCGCGAAGGTACATGATCAGAAGTAAACATTATAATACAGAGAAACACCGTACCATAAAAATAAGTCATCGAATAATGCAGAATTATTTCATTGCGAAACACTCAATTGGGACATTGTAGTGACAACCATTGCCCTTTCTGAGGCGGAGAAGCCGTCCTTCTCAACATTGCCGCTCGATGCCTCATACTGGGGCTAGGTGCATCTCACCTGCCACTTGCCAGTGAGCTTTTATGCCAGGCCAATGGCAGTAATATTACTGCGTCAATATTAAAACTATGGTTGAAAACCTTTTCACTCGTTTGTGTTGCAGAGATTCAGGCCCACCATTTACACACACCAACTACAAACGTGAAAACAACAGCAACTGCACTTGTGCCCTTGTCGCATTTGTAATTTGACAACTGTGAAGGGTACTGCCCAGCCAGGATTGGCAGGAATGATGAATAATATGTAAATAATCTAAAGAGATAAGAAAATTTACCGTCATATAGATGCTGTATACTTCAAATCACTTACCCAGTGCTCTATCAAAAGAGCTGGTAGATCTTCCAAACATATTTCTATGCACAACTGCACTACACAAAATAAACCGAGCTGACTGATTCACAATTAACTTGTGACTAAAAGTCACTGAGGGAGTGAGGGTTGATTGAATATGGCGAATCCGATATGACGTCATGTGCGGGCAGACCCGCTTAAGATAGCGAAAACAATTATAATACTCTTCTAACACTAAACATGGGGAAATTACCTGCCTTATTAAAATAGTTTACATTCAGTTGATAGTTCTGTTGAATTATTTTCATGGTTTTGTGTGAAAAAATATAAATCAGGTCCTTGTATTTTCATTGATTTTAGGAGCTTTTGAAGCCTCGATGTGGCATGAGAGGAAATTCCGAAAAAGTGTACTTGTGAACTGTGTTGGGGTTGTCGTGACGCTGGGTACCTTTGCAGAACTAGGTGAAGTTAATTTGACCAACAGGAGAGATATGTGCCTTCTCATCGGCTGTTCAGGGGTTGGAAAGACTCTTTTGCTGAAAAGACTGAACAGTATCCTTAATGGTGGAGATATGTGTGATGTATAGCTCAAAAACAAAACAGGTGCACGATTGAAAAGTGCAATGGAATTTTTGGAAATGGGGTTTCCTCAATCTATTTTAGAAATTTAGCTTGCAGTGATACGCCCCAGAATAAAAAGTCACAGGGGTTGGCGGCGTGATTGAGGTCCACAGAGTACTACGGTGGCCTCCAGTAACCCCCAACAGAGAGTCTCTGTTGGGGCTTACCGGAGGCCGTCATAGTACTCTAGTGCAGGCTATGCGTAGGCTATAGCCGTCACGGCGTCAATCGGTGTCAATCCCGCTGCGAGCCCCAGTGCCCAAGACCAGTGGTAGCGACCGCCTACTGACAGTAATACTGTTACTGCTGTGTTAGCATAGCGGTCAACTCTCCCGTTCCCACCAGGAGTCTCCGGTTTTGGAGTCCTCAAAAGTTATAACTGTTATAAATATGACAGCATTTTGTGGCAAAATTGGCAATTTTCTTTTCTTTCTTTTTTTTTTTTCATGCACTTTTCATGAAAGTCTCCCTATCACATAGGAATAGTGGGGGGGGGGATGTTGCTGCAGATGGAGTGTCGATAGAATAATATATTAATTACTATATACTAATAATTTACTATTCAATGTACACAAACGCAAGTGCTGAGTGCCTTCACAGCTTTGAATAGTGTGCCATTGCCACTACTGCTAAGGTGGTTAAACTGTGAACCTCACAGCTAAGGTGTTATGTTTTTGGATGTTCCCATGATTGCTACAATTTAGGATAAGATATGACCCTTTTGCCCTTGAAATTTTTCCTATCTGACTTCATTTGACAGTGCAAACATTGGTGTGTTTTGTTTCTTTTGCTATCATTTTATTCAGGTTTATTCCAAGGTCAAGGATCAAGTTGATATATAGTGAATATGCAAGAGTATCTAAACAACTTGGCAACATGGTCTGAAAAATGGCAAATTGCTTTCAACCTGGGTAAATGTAGAGCAATGCATAAGGGAGCAAGCAACCTCCACCATTCATATTCTATGTATAATCAACCACTTGCAATGGTATTTGAGGAGAAAAATCTTGCAATTATAATAGATCACCAACTAAAATTCCACCATCATACTGCCTCAGCTATAAATAAAACATACAAATTACTGGCTGTCATAAATAAATCATTCCAAAAATTGGACATGGATACAGTACTACTATTATACAAAACTATCATCAGACCTCATTTGGAATATGGCAACCTCATACATTATGTCATATGGGGCCAGTTCTACACCCTAGACCAAATAGTCATAGAAAGAGTACAGAGAAGAGCATCCAAACTAGTCCATGAGTTATCCCCTCTACCATACACAGAAAGACTCCACAAACTAAAGCTTCCAATATCATATCATAGAAGACGCAGGGGCGACATAATACCAGTACATGTATATATATAAGATCCCACATGGAATCAATCACGTATAGACATTAGTAGCTTTTGTACATGTGCAACTACAAGTGTTACCAGGATCACAGATTGAAGTTATACGAACCTACAGCAACCAAGAGAAGTAAACAAAATGCCCTCAGTGCATGAGCAATATCTGACTGGACTAGTTTGCCTGACTTTGTAATTACTGCAGGATCTCTCAACATCTTCAAAAAGAGATTGGACTGTCTTTGGGATGCTGAGAAGTACACCTTACCAGCTTAATAAGTGACTTAACCAGTATTATGGGTGATCATATTAGTGTCCATCTATTTTGTTACAAATAGTATAAATTGCGTACATAAAGAATCATATTGATATCGTATTAGAAACTAGATTACACATAACTAGAATGCTAATTAAATCAGTAGAGACACATGATACTGGTTCATACATATACGGAATGAATTGTCACTATACAGATACTATTCTCTGTACGATGAAGAAGCATTGATATTATTAGACAATATTATACAGAAAATTAGATACAACTAGGACACTACTTAGATTATTAATTATTTACGATACTACTCATACATATACATATATATATATATGTGTGTGTGTGTATATATATATATAAATAAATATATATATATAAATATATATGTGTATGTATATATATATGTGTATGTATATATATGTGTATGTATATATATGTGTATGTATATATATATGTGTATGTATATGTATATATATATATATATATATATATATATATATATATATATATATATATATATATATATATATATATATATATATATATATATATATATATGGAATGAGTTGAATATTTAGATACTCCATATTAGGGTCTGTAAGATATAAAGCTTAATTATTAGTGGAAACCACAGCCCTTGGCTTTTCTCCGATCATATATCCATCATCCTTGTAAGGATCTGAATTGAGTGAGAAGTGTCTATATTACTTAAAGTTGTGGTAACACCTGCAAGTGTGTCTTGATTGATTTGGAAAGATATGTGTAAAATCATGACTCATTTTAAACATAGAACCAAGAATTCAAAAGTAACAAAGCCTGCCATATTGGCTGTTAAAATATTGCCACAATCCATTGCCTCCAAAGCAGACCAAGTTCTGTGTACTATGCAGTGGAGTGGACATAACACAGAGCTTGGGTCTGCTTTGGAGGCAACAAAATTCATAGTATAGAACCAAGAATTCAAAAGTAACAAAGCCTGCCATATTGGCTGTTAAAATATTGCCACAATCCATTGCCTCCAAAGCAGACCAAGTTCTGTGTACTATACAGTGGAGTGGACATAACACAGAGCTTGGGTCTGCTTTGGAGGCAACAAAATTCATAGCTCTGTGCAAATTTGCTATTGATTTTTACCTCACAAATGGAAGCTGAATTTCAGATCACTATCAGATCAGCTGCTTTACAAGGATCAGTAACATTTCACACCTTTTAAGTTTAGTGAGGGAACAAAGTGCTCGTAGTAGAAGTATTGGCTGTTGTCCGTCCATCTAGCTTACTCTCTATGGTACCAGTTACTGATGGGCTAGGACCAACATGGTCACAAACTCAGCAGAATCATGGAGGAAAGAAACTATTATTGCGCCATGGCAGAATATACAACACCATATGATATCATACCAGCAGTGAGGCACTCCCCTCTAACAAGGGAGCTCAACACCAAAGTGGAGCAATCTCAATCTCAGAGTTCAACCTGGGCCCCCATCCCTACATCTTTGATTCCAAATACATGTATAGCATTTCCTGTCACTCCATAAAACCTACACCTCCTCAATCAATCAATCAATCAACAAAATTTGGTAGTTCCACTTACAGCATTGTGGAAGATATGGACTGAAATGTGTTAAAAGCACATTAAAACTCAATATTGTGAGAAAGAATAAGGCTAAATAAAAGTTAAAACCACATGTACCACAAATGTGAATCATATGTAGGATTTTGATGGTGTTTAATATGGATGACCTGGACTTATGTTCTGAAGGTCACAGAGGGAATTTAGTGCCTCCTATTTGAAATCGACATTGCATAACTACATGTAGTTGGCTTTTGTGTGTATGTTACCAGCACTGGTGATCTTACCATCATATTTTTGAACTAATGGGATTGTCATGATTTTGACAACCATCATGATATGCTTCATTGTCAAAAGGTTGATGTTTACCGCAAATTAGTTGCCTTGGAATGTAAATTATCCTTGATGGAGAATCAGCTTGTTCTAACCGAGGCTCATATAACAATATTGGAGATCCACCAGCAACTATACCAACAGTAAGTATATTGTTCTTGACAAAATGTACTTGCAGTAAGGTGTCACTTATCTCATCAGAGACATCTCTAGCTTAAAACTTGTCAAAATGCATGAAATGTGTTTGTGCATAATATTTCAGGAAGAGATCCTTCAACTGGATACAGTGTATTTACCATTTTACGCATGGTACAAGGGCAGAATGGGTCACTGAACTGCCATATATTGAGATAAAATATATTCCAGTTCTAATGCGTGAATTATCATACTCTAACCAGGGAACACAGTCTTTGCCACTGTGAAACAGGAGTAAAATTGCTGAGGCCTCAGACTTCTGTGCAGAATGGGGACAGTCTATTACAGGGACGTGTGCCTAGGCCTTCAAAATTTGTAACCAAATTGGAAAATAAAATCACTGCAGATTTCGACCTAACTCTCATATAATTCATGCCAAAATAAATCAACCATCTGCAAATTTCTTTACCCAAATGAATGAAATGTTAGCCTTTGGCTAATGACTCCAGTGGTCCCTGCATTACTGTGTTTACATTGGCCTTTAACTGTCATGAACCAAACAATCCACGTGCCATGGGCTGCTTGGGCAACATTGGTTGTTTCATGCTGATGGAAATCAAAGGCCACCTGTGCCTACTGATTTGTTTCATATATTGTATTTACTAAAAGGTGTGGTATACTTTATCATAAATGACTGTCATGTATAAATAAGTATTTGTGTCTTTTTTGTTTAATATCTGTCTACGGTTTACCATCTAATATCCTAAAAAGTATATATTTTGTGAAAGAAAACATGAGCTTGCTTCTGTTGCTGAATATGAAATTTTAGTGTCACCATTGGTGTAATTAAATTTTAATTAAGATTCTTAACTTTTGCATAAAATTCAAAATAGCATTGTAAAAAATGAAAATCAGATTTAGTTTATAGTGTCAAATGAAAGAAGACATAGCACATACACCACTGTATTTCAAATTTATGGAAAAGGGCTTCAACTAATATCTTTATCTAAAATTTAAAATGCAGTTTTGCTGTTATAAGTGGACTGTTTCATTTACCATAAGAAAATAACGTTTCCAATTTTTCGTGTTTGTGGTATTTTTTGTGCAAAAACAGGTTAAATTAGATTTTTGGTTAAGCAATTAAAATTTAATTTTTTAACACTTGCCGAGATTTCATAATTCTAATACCTGAATCAAAATGTGTACTTTTATTAAATATATAGCTGATATAGTGTGTATCAGGACATGTTGGGAACAAAGTACTGTAAATGTGTACCATCCCTTAATGTGAAAGTAATGAAGTTTCACCTTTGATCAGGTAACATTTTTGGATTGTTTGATACTTTAACTAAATGGTTCCAAAAACTTAGATGTCTGAACCTAATTTTTGAAAGTAATGAAGTTTCACATTTGGATAACGTCTGATCACTTTTTAACATTTTTGGATTGTTTGGTACTTCAACTAAATGATTCCCAAAACTCAGATGTGTGATCCTAAACTTTATTGGAGAAATTGAGCTGCAAGATTATGTTTACATTGAAGAGTTTCAGCATTGCTAACCATATGGAGTTGTTTATATGGGTATGATAATGTCAGTGTTTGCACATTCATTAGTCCATGTCCCTAGCAACCTCCAGAGCCACCAGCCACGGTCAATCGTGGGGAACAGGAAACTATTAGCCATGGAGAGAAGAACTCAACTCAGCTCAACTCAACCTAATCACTACTATTGTTTTGCCTAATTTGAAACCCACTATTGGTATAAAAACAAATAAGGCAGTTGTGTCAGCCATTTTCTAAATCACTCTCATGTTTATAATAATACATGTAATTACAATATTTCATGGAACCCCCATAATCAGAGAAATTTAAAATTTACATAAAAGTATACATAAAATCATATGATAAACATTTGTAAAATACAAATATAAGTAACTGCACCTCAATTTGTCAAAAAAAAATTGCAATTATATAGCAATAAATGATGATTACATTAATTTATGTAAGCATGGATGGCATTAAAAATATAATGATGAAAAGTTGAAAGTTTAACCCAGGTGTGTGTGTAATGGTGCCCTCAAAGTCTGTGGTCATGTTTATATTAGATTTTATTGACCCTCACTATTGGTGAAGGTTACAGTATGCATACATGTAAAAATGTACATCATATTATCATTATTATCATCTTTATTAACCCACAGTAGACGGGGAGAATACATACATGTAAATACAAAAAAAATTATAATACATGCAAATCACACTGTGTACAAAAGAATGAAAATAAGTAAATACCATGAGAAAATGAGATCTACAGCAGCTGAGAGCTTGGTTTAGAGCAAATATATGATGCAAAGCAACACAATAGATAGCCTACTGATGTGGAGCGAAGACTTGCCAACAGCAAGTAAGTCCACCCCAGTGGGAAAACCAGTAGGGTGGCTCGTTGAGCGGGGTGTGGGGGGTGGGGAGAGACTAAAAAGTAAACAGGTGATCGATTACATGACAGGAGTAATCAAATTGAGGTAAAATTAAAATAATTAAAGTTACATGGATATTGAATACGAGGCAATATGAATTTACTCTTGTGAAATATGCAACTTAAAAACAAAACATCTTGTTAACAGAACAGTCAGTATGTGCTTGTCAGTCCATGCTTTGATAAAATTATCATGATTAATCAGGTAATTAAGGTAGAGTGTCAATAACTTTGTCATTCTGTAATTCCACAGAAGGAAAAGAAGAATAAGAAAAGGCAAGCTGTACTGGAGAGTAACCATGTTATATTACTCTACCAACAATAGTATCTTGGTTCCTATACCAATGCAATAAATACTCATCTAGCAAGTGGCCACAGAAATCAAGCAAGGGTAAATTTATTTTGAAAATGCAGGGGAAGACTGAAACAGTTTTACATTGCACAATATCTTCAATTCTAAGAATACTAGATGCTTTGAACAAGGAGGAATAGTGAGATCACCTCTCAATCCCTAAATACTGTTTGAATAGAGTGCCTTGGACAGACTCTAGTTCACTCATAGAAGAACCAGACACACATATTGAACCTAAATCATATGCAAATACTGGGGAACATATGATTTTCTAAAGATAAAATTTTACACTGGTGTAAACACCATGATACAAAACACTAACATTACCTAGCCCAAAATAACTTTGTCTGCACTGTTTAATCCTATATTTAATGTGAACTTGACATGACATTTGTGAATTAAATTTTATACCAAGTAAATCAATGAAATCTGTAACTTTGACAGTCTCAGTTCCAAGGTTAAACAGTGATTTAGAGTGAAAAACATAGTGCCCACTATTGCACACTTTGACTTACAAAGATTAAGATAATATTAAGTCACAATTTTTTCAAATACTCAAAATATATATTCATTGAGACTCTTGCACCAATCACGGTGACACTGAACAGCCTAACATCATCAACATAAGCAGAAAGATTATATGTAGCATTACCGAGACAACAGCCACCCTGTCCAGTGTCCACAGCTGTTTATAAATCATCAATAGAAATATTGAAAAGACAGAGTGGAATAACACTACATTGTCTCACACCTCTGCTTACCAAGAATGTGTAGCTTATCACCATTCCATTAAACAATAGGAATTTTTATACTATTCATAAATTAAGTAGATTAATTCAGTAGATGAACTGTATATTTCTATACTAGGTATGATTGCCTCCTGTGCCCCCTTACCACATTTTGAGAAATTAAATTCACAAAACATACCTTTAAAAGGAAGTGAAAGTTTGTGTTCCTTTGTGGGTTTATTGTGTGAAAAAAGTAATGAAAATAATCATGGGAGGTTGAAGATTGCAGTAACATTATGTCAGATGAGTGTAACTTATTAAACAACAAACTCGACATACTTACTTTAAATGCTTTGTTGCTGTTTCTTGTCACTCTGCAGGTTGGGACCAACCTGGTAACAGTTATCACTGGAAGAAAGGCACAAGTCACAATTCGAGAACTTGGCGGTTCCATGGCACCCATCTGGCCAAATTACTACAAGGAATGCAATGCTTTGTTGGTAATTACATTGGTTTAAACATATTTTTATTTCCGTAAGGATACAATTGGGAAACCGGGCAAGGCCCTGTATAATTCCCTCTGTTACATGTAGAATTATTGATGTAGTCTTAAATGGAAAGTTTAAATGTAGATATCAAGATTCAATTTCACTTTATTTGACCATATCAATACATAGGAAATGTAGATATATTAACCAAGCCGGTCAAGGAGACCCATACTGGAACACTGAAGCGATGTTGTTGTCATATCTTGGCATGGTTGAGTATTTTACCTTGGGAAAAAAATCCTAGTGATGACAGACACATAAAATTTACAAACTAGACCAGTTTCATGACCATAGATCAATATACTTAAATTCCCAAACAACTGTAGGTGCACTACAAATGAAGGAATTATCATGTAACCCTCTATTCCTTGTAGCATGATTGATATAATGGATTATGCATGTTGCAGTGCAATTTTGAAGCAGAAATTGACAAATGTGTGACTACATTATATTTGTGCCTACATACATTATGTTTGTGCTGACGTACAATTAGCAGCCTTAGCTCTAGTTTTGTGTTAAGTCAGACATAAGCAGTGTTTGGCTAGTGTTTATACTGTACAAACACCTTCAAACACTGCTTATGTTGGCATGGTGGGGAAAGGACCTTGACTATTAGTATTACACAAGTATCGAAGATTGAAAAAAAAATGATTTACTTCAAAATGGAATGAGTGTGCACTGTCCTGTAAAGCTGCAGGTACCCGTATGTGATCTGTGGTGCTGTTGATTGGTTACAGTTCATGATCGACTTGTCAAACAGAACCCAGGTGTCTGCTAGCTGGATACAACTACTGTACATCCTCACACATGAACACCTGCAAACAGCAGCAGTCCTCATCATACTAAACAAAGTGTAAGTATGTTGGTTCTACTGTCCTCATCATACTAAACAAAGTGTAAGTATGTTAGTTCTGCTGTCCTCATCATATGAAACAAAGTGGAAGTATGATGGTTCTGCTGTCCTCATAATATCAAAAAGTGTAAGCTTGTTGGTTTTGCTGTCCTCATCATACAAAACAAAGTAAACATGTTGATTCTGCTGTCCACATCATACAACACATAGAGTAAGTATGTTGGTTCTGCTGTCTCATCACATGAAACAAAGTGTAAGTATGTTGGTTTTGCTGTCCACATCATACTAAAAAAAGTGGAAGTATGTTAGTCCCCATCATAGTAAACAAACTGTAAATATGTTGGTTCTGTGTTTTTTCATCGTACTTAATTAAGTGTAAGCACTGATACATTGATTTTTTTTTTCTATCTTTACACTTAACAAGGAATAAGCACAGTGGTTGTGTCTTCAGATTCAGGATGCAGACAAGTTTAGACAAGTTTTTTTTTTTCAGGATTCCGACTAGTTTTTTTTTTTTTTTTAAATTTCATCATACGGGAACAAAGTGTACATCTACCATCTTCATGTATATCATAATTATATTAAATATAATTTTGTACTTTTGTCTTCCTGCATAACAAAATGTATACATATGTGGACAAACTTAAGTTTTTGAAAATGTTAGCGGTTCAAGCTTCTTTGCTGACAGTAAAGAGTGAGATGTGTGATGTCAACATGGAGCTCTGAACGTCATCCAATTTCTATTTTTTTTTTTAATTCAGGCAATGCAATGAAACTTTACATTCTTAATACATTTCTTAAACTATGTAAAGAATTACCACCTTTGAATTAAAATACATTGTTGCTTCATTTTCATATTTATGTTTTGTGGTGTCAGTTAAAGAAGTGACAATATATATAGCTGACTTTGGTACTGATGTACAGTAGCTGGCCAGAGAATAGTTTGACGATGCAAATCACCTTTACTGCCATAAGGCCAGCTCCTTCTAATAGCACAGGCTTCAAAAAGTAAAGAGGGCACTCGAATCAAGGGATCCCCCTTGAATTTTGAAAGAGGTGCACTGAACAAATATTATCGATAGAAGCATGGAAATTTGTGAAATGATAATGTATACCATAACTTGGTGGGAATGGTACATTGTATTTCTTTTTGTTTTTCTGTAACTATCATAGTAATACTTTGTGTTTTTGAAGATTCCAAACTTTTGAAACTGATCTTGACAACTTCATTTTGTTCAACTACAAAAGTCATAGATAGCTACAAAATATCGTCAAACAAAAAAATGTGTTCCCAAGTTAGAACATTATTGTTTGATTCACAATAAGGTGGTTAAAATTTTCTGACAAATGGGTTCTGAACAAGTGCTATGTATGCGTAACCGGTCACATGTCTGTGAATGCAAACACATGATTGGACCAGAATGTGCAACACATTCATTTTGCAGTCATGACGACATAATCGTAATGTGCCTGTTGACTTGACAGGGACTGTTCGATTCATTTTTGAGCAGGTCTGTATCAAAAATGAAGAAGTCTGCAGAAAAATTCTGGATTACTTATTTTGCATTCAAAGCCAGCCATTTTGTTTGCTGTATGCCTCACATGTTACATGTACTCAGGCCATTATTATAGTGTTGTAATAGTTAATCTTTCAACCTTTGTGATAATATTGGCAGTGGGGGGGTTGGGGGGGGGGGGCGGGGGGTGAGAGGCAGCTATTGCATTATTTAGTATCATATATGTACACATACATATAGCCAAGAGGTGACTGAATCATGACAGTCATTGAAAGATAAGGTGGATGATTGTGTGATCAAACACATAACTAAGCTTGACTCTGAACTCCCACTAAAAGTCTTGACACTTTCTGGGTTCAATTTTTCTCATAAACTTAAACATCTGTATGTGAAAGTGCTCGGCAGAATGAAATATTGTCAGTGCATGCTATGAAAGATGCTAAAAAGTCAACTGTGAAAATCTGTCATGTTTTTTACCCTTTTGGGATTCAAATAGTTTCAAGCAAACTTGGAGAGTGAGTCCAATTTGCGTGGCACACAGCTGCACTGTTGGAGGAAAGATGGTAATGTCAAATTTTCTGTCTCTTCTGGAAACAGGAGTGCTTGAACTTGAAGGAAAGGTCTTGATGATAACTTTGAGTCTTGAATCAAAACGGTGTCATAGGGGAACACAACTGTTGTTTTATTAGCACTGAAAGAGAC
Organism: Hermodice carunculata; assembly: GCA_964020975.1. Lineage (NCBI taxonomy): Eukaryota > Metazoa > Annelida > Polychaeta > Eunicida > Amphinomidae > Hermodice > Hermodice carunculata. Next base: position 96,440,745 of record OZ026613.1, on the reverse strand, counting down.
AGTAAGGCTATTGTTCTGAGTCATCATCACTTCGCTTTATTGTACATGGAGTATGGAACTCTTTTCAGGGATGTGCCAGATGTTATGAGCAAAGATGAATACCTGGCCCTTACACGTTTAGAGGAGACAATGATGCATGCCAAGCAGAAGATACAGCTGTTGGAAGTGAGTGCGCGGGAGGGACAGGGTCTGGAGGAGGTGGCCAAGTGGATACAGGAACACAGCAAGCCTGCTAGTGGAAGCTGATACACACCATTCCATGTTAGCATTGTAAATAACTTTGTACATACACTTAATTTATTCAAATGAAAATGTAGCACTTCAAGCTAATTTTCAAGATTTGTATGACTGTAGAATACAGGGCATGCATATTAATTTCCTGCCAAAACATTTGACCAAAGCTAAGCAAGGGTGACAATCAGCTGCCAAGATATGGGTATACTGGAGGAAAACTGAGGGTGTTGATGACATTTGTAGGAATGAAGAAATACTTATTCCAGACGTACCATGACTCCTGGTATAAAGCTCAGTGTGTGTCTGGAGAAGAAGACTATAACTCTTAAAACAGTCATTTTTATCCAAGCTGCTCATTTGGCAAGAAAAACCTATTTTGCCATGTTTAACACAGGGATCTGCCAGTGCATACAGGTCCTTTCTCGGTGAATGATACGGGCCAAACAAGCACCACAGCAGAGTGCAGTATTCACTTCCTTGAAAATGAACACAAGGTGTGTACGTCCAGAAAATTCCTGCTCAAAACATGGATTGTTTACATGGGTTTTGGTGATACTGGAGTGGAACAGAAAATCATCAACTTTTAACATTATTGCCACCGACTACCACTGGTAAATTTAAAGTTTGTTAGCTGTATATACAGTGATACTGAAAGTTTGGATGTAAAGTATGCTGAGTGAAGATGAAAACATTTCATATTTGATCAATTAACAAATATCATAAGCTTCCCCCAAAGGGGGCAAGAGGCATTGTGTTTTTGCATTGTCTGTCCATTTGGACATCTTTTTGGGGAGGGGTTGTCAAAAGAATATCTGAAAAGTACCCACTTTGGGGTTTCCGCCACAGGGTAAAATGGGTAAAATTTTGTACCCAAAAATTTTCTGAGGGAATGACTGTAACGTAAAATTTTTGCTTCATAGCCCATGAACTTCAAACTGTACTTTGTGACAGGGTCTATGAGCTCCCTTTCATATAGTTTCGTTTCTTTGGAATTTCAATTCTGAACTTTTGCAAAGTGGCACATGTGGTTATGATGTACTGATTATATTTGTGGGTCCCAGTGACCCATTGACTCTGACTTACTGACTGGCACATATTGTGCAATACCCATGTTCTAGTCATAGTTCAGATCATAATACTGTATAAATACAGGGACAGATTTTGTTTAATTTTCGCACAAAAATACCTCATGAGGGTGAGATGAACTTTGTAGCTTTCTGGGTCACTGTTCCCATTTTATTGAATGACAGGCAACATCCAGTGCTTACTGTGCAGTCATGCTTGTTACAATATCCCAAAATGGCCAGGACAGATTTGAGTGAATTTCTGCAAGTTAACACAAAAGTACAGTGTACCTCATTGACAAATTATATTTTGTGTTTTTGTGCACTGTTTGTAGACTATTATGACCAATTTATTACTACTATCATAGATCGTCGAGGCAAATTTGCCTCGACGATCTATGCTGCTATGACCAATTTACTGAGTAGCACACATCATCCAAAATGTACAAGGAGAAATCAACTAAAAGGAAGATACGCTTGCTGGTTATTTTCCTTTAAACATCAGAACCAGAGGTCTGCATCTTATATGCAATATTGAATCCCCTGTTGGACCCTCCCATCATTGATGAACAGCAAGACTTATGAAGCATGTAATGACCTCATTCCATCAGAACAATACAATGTAGTTGTGTACTAGTTGTGTTGGCAACCACGAGGCCTCCCCACTTGGAATACTACTCTCCTTGGTTTAAACACATTTTTATTCAATGAAAATAGAAAAAGTTGTTATCTACACTGTAGCTGACCTTTGTACTGCTCAAGAGAAAACTTTTGCTATCTTCAAGCATGCTGAAACCACCATGTTAGTAAAGGTAAACAGAAGTCCTGCAGAAAAATTGGATTGCTTTTTGCTTTGTGGGCAGGCTCTTCAAGTGTGATGTCATTATACAGTGACCATGTAATATTTAGCTCTCTCATCCGTCAATGTGATCCAGGCTTCAGAGGGTACCATTGGCCGAAGTGTTGCCCACATGCTGGGCTGATAAGAAATTAATGAGTGTTGGCCTGCCTCATGCATACGTGAGCCACCTGGTGGCAGTAGCACTGCTTTCCTTTTAACTCATTCCATACTATGGTGACAGGCCTTGGTCAGTGGTTCTGGCACTGCCTGACTTGACAGGCAGTGCCAGAACCACTGACTTAAGACTAAAGGCATGTTGGTACTTGAACGAAAGCTCTTTTCATGAAGAATTTAAATTTGTAATTGTCGTCTTAAATCTTGGGAAATATATGGAAAAATCAGGGACTGGTATGGAATGAGTTAGCCACAGTGGAGCCTCCCCCAATCTTTAAACCACATGGCCCTTATCAGGAGATCTGGAGGCTTTTATGAAGTCTTCATTTTGGTGACATACCTGAAAACAGGTCTGTAAATTACGTCAACTAAGTTGATGTCTGTTGCTAAAAATAAACATCAAGTCACTGTTTTACATGAATCTTCTATTTCCTGTATACATGTATATATGTATGTTAATAAAAGTGCTGAAACTTTTCTTATTGTTTCGTCTGTTGTGGTTTGTTCAGTCTTTGTATGAGGTAATTCTAAAAGTTGGATGCAGCTTGAAATAAAAATATTAATGCTTTGGTTCTATTGTGTGACTGAAAATTAGTTGGATATACAGTGAAACCTCGCTAGTAAGACCATCTAAGGGACTGAAAAATGTGGTCTTAATACATGGGTGGCCTTAATGGGAATATCATTTGGGGATAAACAAAAAATGTCAGTAAATTGGTGGTCTTAATGTAGAAATGGTCTCTATGGAGGTGGTCTTAATTGGCAATTCTGCTGTATCAAGTGATTAGCATTGTCTTCATAAATCAATGATTAGTTGATCAAAGTTACATCCAGAATTGGGAAAAAAAATAATCTTCATTTCCAATTTGTCAAATAGTTTCTCAATAACATTATCTTTTTCATGGTGCAATCAAATTCCTTCATTTTAATTTCCATGGTTGAGAGCTAAGCGTGCCATATACATGTGATGCCATCTGCTGGGGAACCTATGGTAGTCATTTCCTCCAAAAGTTTGAGAGTAACCCCTCTTGCTAGGCAATGGTGATTAGCTGATAGTGATGAGGACATGCTGATGGAAACAAACAGAGTGCGGCTAACATTTGTAGGAATAGAAAGTACACACATCTCCTTCAAGTCTATGTTTTGGATTTAACGTTTTGTTTACCTAAACACACTTGAATACTCTGCATTGCACAGTCTTATCTTCTTCCTTCATTTGTATGACAGTGTTGGACCCCTGCTAGTGCTTAAGATTCGGATGTAGAGTTTGTCTTTGACTGCAGAAGTCTTATATGGTTTTCACATGCATGTTATGTTTCCTCTATTAACACTGTGGATAACCTATGTTTCAAGGGGCAACATTTATGATTATAGCCAACGTATTCCTGTTTAATGTATGTTGTTATGATTTTGGTCTCTTACTGATTATATAGGTCTCTATTCCATGTCCAGTGCCAGATTATACATGTTGTATATAATTTTTTTGAAATGAAAACAGATACTGATACAGAAAATATTAATGATGCGTTCACTTTGATGGCAAGTACCTGTATGTTGTTGTATGGCATTTGTGCATCCTGATGCAGGGCCAAACCCAAATATGTGTGATGTTTTTCATTGTATCCATAGTCTTTCACAAGACAATTTTAGGTGTAAAAAAACTTCAGTGCACAAAAGTACAATGATGTTTTACTTATCGTGGTATTATTCTGCTTACTGAAACCTTCTTACCTGTGCATATAATTGAGATGATGATATTCTCTGCTTGCTTTTCACCATATTTTGGGCCTGGATAGTCAATAGGGTTGGTGATGGAGTGGCAATATGTGTCTCTTGTACTCAGTTTGTTCACAAACACCTGGACCACTAAATTCCTGCACATATGAGTTGATATTTGTTTGTGTTACAAGCTTTTGCTTGGTATCATAATGTACATCATGGAAGTTGCCAGCATCTGTAGTAATGGAGCTTTTACTTCAAAGTTGAAAGGATCCATTTAAACCACTCTTGACCTGTATAGGTTGATACCTATCACAAGTCTGAGATATATTTAATTCTTTCATGGAAGTATTATGCACTGCACTGAGGAGTTGAGGTTGGCATGTTTTGTTATTTATATGACAATTATATTTCCAGTAATTTGTTTTGTTTTGTTTTTTTTTGGGGGGGAGGGGTACTTTTGGAGTCAGTTTCTTGCCACCATTATTAAACTTCAGCATGCTGGAGAACAAGTACTACACCAAAGTAAGAACATAAGGTTACACTCAGAACTCAAAGGACCTCATGTAGACAATGTTGTATTCTCTAAAGATTGGTTGTACACTTATTCAATCTATTTGGACCGATCTGCAGCAAGTTATGATTTTCCTGCAGTTTCTCTACTGATAATATAGCTCTGATATGCACCTGAGTGCAGACCCATCAAGATGTCATGGTTGGAAATAAAATTCTTTTTCTAGTTCCAACATTCTTACCTTAAAACCTCATTAGCAAACACAGACAACTGATCCAATGTTTAATTGTCTCGATCAAATTGTTACATAATTATGTGGATGCTAGATTTATGGGGACACACTGATGTCCCGCCAGACCATGGTTTAAAACTGCGGCGTCCTGCAGGCTGGTCTGGGTGGGAGCTGTTCAGCAATATTTCACATTAAAGTTGCTTTGGCTGTTTCTGAGGTGTTCAGGCATCAAGATTTCCAGTCCGATGTGCAGGAGATATTGTGGACCACATGACCACAAATGGGAAGAAAACTGCAGGCTAAGTGGCATTAAGACCAAGGCAGTCTGACTAACCTACATGTGGTGTGGGGGACACAGCCAGCTAGCCCTCAAAGCCTGACTTCCAGCTAGGAAGGGCTGCATGGCCAGGTTGGTTGCTTGTTCCAAGTCCAGCACAAAAGACAAGGCTGGGTCTGGAATAAACCCAGTACAGATTCCTCCACAGATTATAGAAGGAAAAGGGAAAGACATTTGATCTACAGGTTAAACACTTTAAAACTGTCTGGTATCAACACTCTTGGTTGAGGGATCCATTTTTGTACTCCCCTTTCATACTAGTATACAACTCAGGGATTATACCAGATTTAATCAGACTTGGTAAAATGATGTATATAAGGAAGGTTTTGGTTTGGGTTGCAGATATACGACCTTGATCTAATTTTCAAGGTTACAGGGTCATTTACATGATAGTTGATTTCTCGATGAAAAGTTGAGGATTTCACGAAATTAAATTACACTTGGCAAACAAATGTAACCTACCAATGTCTAGGTTGGGATTGTAGATGGGTGACCTTGTAATTCTCAAGTTCACAGGGTCATGTAAGAGAGATTTACTTTTAAAACAATAACTTGAGAAGGAATTTCACAAAATTTAATCATACTTGGTAGGATGATGCATCTTACCACGGCCTAGCTAAGTTGTAATTGCAGAAGGGTGACCTTAAACTAATTCTCAAGGTCAAAAGAAACATGCATCGAGGTAAACCAGGGACAAAGAATTGCTAAAGCAACAAAGAAAATTGGTAAGACATTCTGAAAATAAATGCAGAAATCATAAGGCTCAATAAAAACATGATAAATAGAAGTGTATGTTTTTGGTTTTTTTGTTGTTGTTTTTTTTGGCGGGGGGGGGGGGGGGGCTAAGCTATTTGATATGCAAAGAGGCCATCAAAAAAGATTAGACATTGCAAAAATACAGGAAACACATATTCCATTATTTATACTGACAATAAACTTGATCCATGAAGACATCCAGCCAAATAGTAACTTGAAAGATGAATGGTTCAAAGTCTGTAAAATGACACAATCCACATAGATTCAGGATCAAGCCAGAACTTGTGCATGTGAGAAGAATGTGTAACTGTATCATTTATGTTCACAGAAACTCAAGTGAATGCATATGTGCAGATGTGTATGTGCTGGATATTTTGTTTGTCTATAGACTTTTATCAATTAAGGAAGTTTTTCTATGTACATGCATGTCCTAGTATGCAACAGATATGCATATAACATGAAGTTACCCTCCCCCCTTGTTTTCTGGAAACATTATACCACGTTGAAATCTTATTCAGAAAATTTTAAAAACTATCTGGACTTGCATTTTGGAAAAATAAATTCCATTGAAGGAAGTTTGCACTACTACAGGCTTGGAAGTGAGCAAATATATTTTACATGTACATCTGGCGAGTATTACTGAACATTCCAGTAAAGGTACTTTGTAGCAAAGGGATCTAAAGATAATATTAAGATAAGCTTGATTGGAAGTCATGTGATATAGTGAATGTTACTCCAGAGGGATTTTGTGAAACTGGATATGGTGTAAGGACATGAACACACAAAGACCTATGATATTGCAGATGGGTTTACCTTACCCACAGACACACATAATGAAACATAGGATTACAAGTGTTTTAAAGAAATCCCACTGAATTAAAGATGAATGACCTGGAATTCAGTCTCCATATCAGGCCAACAGGAGTCTATGGATGATGGGGAGAGGCAATTTTGTTCTAGAAAATCAGTCTGTCCTAGTTTCAAATTACTTCGAAACAGTTTTGTATCAAATACCTTAAACTATTTCAGCAGCCCCTGGATTTTTGGCTTTTTTGTATCTTGTTTAGTTTCCTTAAATGAAACCCCTAAATAATTGTCAATGCAAGCAAAATGTCCAAAAAATTTGTTGCATTGTTGTATGTGCCCATACCAAAGCAGGTGACTCACTAATTATGAGGACCCAACTCTCACCACAGTTTCAGAATCATTTTACACTGATAATTCATAAACTTTCATGTGTTTTACATCATGGTTTTATTTTCATTTCTTATACATGTCATATGGAAATAACACCATTTTGAGCAAGTACAATTTACTGCATAGTTTCGTCATATACAAGTCTTAGATAACTTTAAAAAATAATAATACTGATTTAAAATTGTATACATGCTAAAATATACCCCCAAATTACATTGTTTGCAAAATTTATCCATGAAATATATACATCATGATTTTAATGAAAGACCTACTATATTGTATAGTATATTACATGTAAACAGTTTTTAAAGCTAGATTCTGTGCAAGACATTTGTTGAACATCAAGTTTCCCTCATTGTTAAACAATTAACATTTTAAACTTCTCTCTCATAAATATGTGACCGTATGTTCTTCGCCATTGGTGTGGGTGAACCTTGGGCTTGTCTCCACCAATTTGGTTTAATATATTATGTACCAGCACCTTTTTGAAAATTCTTTCTTTGGTTAATTTTTGGTGCAAACATTAAAAATAGCGTTCAGAGAACGGATTACCCTCAGCACCCACAATCTTTTTTTCTTCAATTCTGCAAATTTGTTTTTGATTTTGTTTTTTGTTGTTGTTTTTTTGAGACTTCCCAGTAGAATACTGTACACACAATTTCTATATTGTTGTCTATGAAATGAAACAGCACTTTTGGATATGTTCTTGGGGCAATTTCTGGTGACAGACCACTGTACTGTGCGTCACTCAGACGGCCATCAAATAAATACTTCAAAAGTTTCATAATAAGTTAAAAAATAATTAGAGGAAGCTGGTTTTCAATATGAATGTGGTTGACTATAATGTGTATCTATGAAAAAAAAAATCTAGTGAAGCTTTAAAGTTTCATGAAAAGTTTATAAATACAAAGAGGAAGCTGGTTTTACATAGGAACCTGGTCCATCATAAGATGCATCTCTGGTAAAACTGCAGTCAGTATTTTTTGAGATATCATGGTAATGTGGTCAGGGTTGACGGCACTCAGATGGCCTTCAAATAAATACATTAAAAGTTTCATGAAAAGTGTAAAAATAATCAGAGGAAGCTGGTTTTCAATAGGAAGCTGATCCATCATGCCGTCCTTCTGTGACAAAAATTTGGTACAGCTATGGCGAAAATGTTTTGGGACAGTAACATCAACAAGACAGACAACGCAGGGGACAACAATACCCTCCAGCACTTTATGTGCCGAGGGTGAAAAAAGAGTGTTTTCTGTCAAACTTCTTGATTAATCACTTGGAACTCAAACAGAACTACATCTTGGGAGCCCCTGGTGTTTAATTTGTGCATATAAGCAACCTTGACAAAACTACCCAATGTCATAGGGTAAATCTAGTGATTGTATTTTGTGGGTGATAACTCCTGAACTGTTCAGGGTAAGACTATGAAATTAATCAAGGCAATGTTCCTTTGTAACGGTTATATTGGCACTACATGTGGTTGACCTTTATCTATTGTGAAGGTCATGAGGTTACTTTGGTGAGTATTGATTGTTTTAGGGTGATTACTCCAGAGCAAAGATATTAACATTGCACACAAGTGTGATGCTGGTCCTCTTCCAGGGGCAGGTTTGTATTGCACCATGGCAGCAACACTAACCAGGCTCCCAAAGTCACAGGCCACAGCAGTCATTTGTGTATCTTTGAAAAAAATCTAGTGAAGCTTTAAAGTTTCATAAAACATGATAGCTGCAAAAGTATCAATGTTTGGACTTTGTTTTTACAAATGATGATGGCACTCTCAGGACTAGGTAAAGATTGCACATAGGTGACTGACCTAATTTACAAGGTTATTAGGTCACTGTAGGGAAATTATACATTTAATTGAAAACAATCTAGAAGCAATTGAGCTGGGCTTTGACCCTCTATATGTATGGTAATAGTCCTCTTGGAGGGTTTTGGTGGGAATGAATTTGGGTGACATTGGCCTAATTCTCATGGTCATGAGCTTAATCGCTGAACTTTGTACACATGTTGAGCAAAAAGGGTACTGAATTTTGTATCTGGATTTTCACCCAAAAACTATTAAAGCCAAGAGTTTTTGTAATTGATGGTGGTCCTGTCTAAAGGCAAAGTTTAACCCTTTCCCCCTTAAACCGGCCAAAACCGGCTGGTGGTCAAATGTCGTCTGCTTCAGTGTTTTCAGCTAATTTCAACAGTTATGAAAAACAATTTGACTGAGAAATGTACATGAGACTTATCAAGATCACATGCCCCATGCCAAGGAAAGCTGTTGACTCAGTCTTAATTCAAGGGGGAAGGGGTTAAGTTCAAAGTGATGTTATTTCCAGGGTTGTGGCAATTTTAGCAAATTTAAATTGACTCTGCACTATATATCTTGTAAAGGCAGATGCATACATTTCTGTCTGCCTCTGATTACAATGATATCTGACTTGGTAGGGATATCCCCTGGGTAAGCCTCCACTAAGTTTGCTCAAAATGTCATGCTTCAGTTATTTTTTGTATTGTTTTTACTACTTTTTATTCACTACTTGCAAAAAAATTTAGAAGTTATGTTCTCTGAAACTGTTGTTTTGAAACAACACAAGGACATCTGAGGTCCCTCCAATTCTTAATTTATTCATTCAGGTGACCTTGTCCCAAAGGGTACAGGACAATTTTTACGGTCAAAACTTGAGAAGTATTTCAGCTTGGACTTTAAAATTGTGCATGATGACAATTTTCTAAAAAGGTTAGAGTGGCATTGCACTTCCACGATTTTGTTGTGCTCAAGGTTACATGGCAACTCTAGATTTAATTTCATGTCGGCATGGTAACTCGAAGACCACACACAATAGGACTTAGATTTTACACGATAAATCTTCTATAAGGACCAATTGCAAGGAGACTGTACGTGAATGACCTTGACCTAATTTTTAAAAGGCCTAAGAGTCATTTCAGTCAATTTAATTTTGTGTGAGAACAGAACTATTTGGTCTACAAGTTTGATATTGCACATGATAATGGTTCCCCATAAGGGCTAGTTTCAGAAAGCACATGGGTGACCTTAACCTAACTCCCAAGATCACATGACTATTTTACTGAAGTTTATTGTTCACTTGATATTGATTTTATAATTTAACTTTAGCTCCACTGTCCCACACAGTAGGAGCCAATATGTAATTGACATCATAACAGTACGTCATAAAGTAGCTACATGTTGTCTAGACCCGTTGCAAAACGATAATGCCCTTTAAAAGGCCAACATATCTAATGCAGTATTCAGTTTCTGTCGAATCACACAGCAGACTTGAAACGGAGACCAGCTCCTTGTAAATAGTGACCATAAATAGTTATGTTTACTCTGTGGCTGAACAGAACTCACTAGTCCCTGATAAGTCCTGGGAAGAATGACACTGATCAGGCATTTTGGCACATCCTGCATCTCTCATCAAAACTTGCTTCCTTTTTCTATTTCTTAAATCCAGGTTTAGATTCTGATTGTCTAAAACATGCAATCTCTCTTTGTTCTCTGTTTAAATTCTACCAGTTGCAAAGGGAGAACCAAAAAGTGGATAGTATCATTTGACTGAAATAGGTGTGAGTGAGTTCAGCTTCATCAACAGTATGGCATCATTGGTGCAAGACAGTATAATGTTTATGTCACAGGGAGGTTGGATTTGTTGTCTGAAGGTTGACGTTGAAGGAGGCTGGAGGTTTCGTCAACTTCATCTTCTGGACAGTATCTCTCCTCACTATTTATTGAACCACTGTGAGTATTCTCCTCATCGGCATCTGAAAGCATGCAAAAAAATTCTTGAAAGAAGTGTTGGAAGAAAAATTATATAAATCAGACTTGTAGAAACATAAGTGTACATGGAGGAAATACCATACTGGCACTTGTTTTGTTATTGTCACATTTTCTCTTTGTTTACTTCAGATCATATTTGATATTCTTCCTTTTTGTAACTCTTGCAGCTGAAGAAATATACCACCAAATTTTCAACTCCTAATCCAGACACACCATTTTCCATATTTTTGATGCATCACTCAAGACTGCTAAATGCAGAAGTTTCTGTGATAATATTGAAACATTTATCAACACTGCACTGTGTTTTTTCCACTTTTATCCAAAACCAGGAAGAAATGTCTCGCTTAGCTCAGGTAGGAAAAAGCCTCGGCAATCCAGGAAACATTTTTACATGCAAATTGCTAAACTTGAATGAACAGAATATTCACTCATAATTACCATACAGAATTCATTCTATGAGGTGGAATGTTAACATATCATCAATGATTGTGGCTTCCTGACCACATAATACATCTACACCATAAATATTGGACATTTGCTATATTTAGCTATTTGGCTATCTCAATAGTCAACTGGGTATCTCTGATCACAACTGATCACCAACAAAAAGCCTCCTGCATACCCAGGCTCCTACATTTAGTTGAACAATCTTCACCCATTATTATTGCTGGAATAATAAATAAGGTAGGGTTATCTAGGAGCAATAACAGGGTAATACAGTATGTGATAAATCGGGTAAATGTCACACTTTCATTTTTTGGATTACCATGTGACTTTAACTTTCAACAAATAAAGGCATACATGTAGTGTGACTTGGTAAAATGTGTTCCCATGATACAAGCTAGGCACAGAAGTATTTTTTAAAGCAGAGTAACAATGTTAAGGTACATGGAAAATGTGTTTAAGCGTATTAGTATGTCAAAACTTTTGAACATAGGTCTGACATTTATACATATCACATACTCAATGTTAGTAGGAGTGCATTCATAATGTGAGGGTATCATGCTGGGTTTTGATAGCTTTCTTTGACATTCTGTCAAAATTACAAAATTGTGTGCAAATGATATTACATTATTTTCCTGAATGGCTGTATGACATTGCCCTGCAATTTTAAGGTATTTTGTGCTAATTTAGAAATAATGTCCTTATCCACCAGCTGTGTACACCACTCAAGTTTTGTTGAAATTGGATCAAAACTTGAATTTTGGAGTTATTAGCAGAATTGCATTTTCAGGGTAACAGGTCATGATCCCCCCCCCCCCCCCCCCCAAGTAGGTTACAGATTCTTCTCACTTCATATGTTAAAATTTCAAGTAGGTTGAATGTATTCTGATGGAGAGGCATCAGAGAGGGCCAAGCAGTCTTTGAGATTCTTTGTTTACAAAACAGAGTACAACTTATTTTTCCTGATGGCCAGGACTTTGACTTGCAATATTTACAGATAAATTTGGCAAAAATGTCTTTATCCACGAGATGTCTGCACAACTCATTTTCCATTAAAATATAACAAAATTGTTTTGTTAATAATTTGGAAAAATGCATGTTGGGGTAAGTGCAACTGTAGGTCCTAACCCATCCAAAAACAGTTGATGACCACAAATAAAATATCAGATGTTTAACATCAGCATGGGTGATATATTTTGATCCAAGGACATTTTTCATGTGCCAGTCTTTAAATTTTAATTTACACAATGAAAATTAAGAAAAAGTAAAGTGAGAGCAAAAAGTAGACCAAAAAAAAAAAAAAGAATTCCCTAAATTTGTGATTGTGAGGTCCATGGGTCCTGGCAAACCTTCAAGAAGTAACAGAAGTTGTGACTACCTGGAATTGCAATTGTAGAAAGAAGCCCTGCAAGTTATAAGGTAAAAAAGCATAAGTGTAACATGCAATGTGAAATTGGGAGTGTGTGCCAACTGGGCCTACCAACAACAGGATGGCTGCATCTGCCGACCCACTGTCCCACTACTCCCTATTAACACCATGAATTATTCAAATTAGTGCCACCTAGTGCTGATTCTTTTTGCACCTATTGCTAGTTGTAGAACAGGAAATAAGCATCACATGCTGAAATATATATGATGTCTGGTAACAAACTACAACATTCTCCCCACTTTCTAAACTTGGAACTGCAGTCCTTGGAAAAACTTTGCTAATGGTAAATTTAAATGTTCCTCTAATCCCCAAATTAATTTGCATTTGCTTTGTATGGTTTGACACTTACAAGTTACAAAGCTGAAGAAACAAAACATAACAAAAGAAAAGCCTCAATCCTGACAGAACAGACTTCCCAAACTCCACCTAGCTGTGCAACAGTCAACTCCAATGGAAGCCTGACAGAGGATCAGTTCATGCAAGCAAGCTGTCCAACATGAAGTCGAAATCTGAAACTTACATCTAGGCATCTACAAGTGAGTTATAGTCCTGGTTGGACAGTGAGCCTGTTCTAAACTGAGAGGACTCTACAGTCACTCTGGGCTCACTATTAATCAGCAGGCTCTGTCTAGGGTCCTGTTCAGGATCACCATGTGCATCTACAAAATACCACAGATGATATATAAACGTAATGAAAAGGGAACAAATATTGTTGAATGTTTTGTTTAGTGAGTTTGGCTTATCATACAGTTGACTGCAGTAATGACTTTTTAATGTTTTTTACCATTGACAAACTTGCCACTTGTAATCAATCTGTGTACCCTCCAAATATAATCATGAAAATGCCAACTTCTTCATGTTTTTCTTTCATGGTGCTCTAGTCAGAGCAACACTTAAAACATGAATGTAAAGAACAGCACTGATAGATGCAAGGTAGACAGATGTATCTGCACAGAGCTATCGCAACCCACATGTCCAGAGGCACCAATGAAATGTGCCCTAGTTGTATTCACATGTTTGTGTAAAGCACACTACCATGATGGAAATTTCAATTCTTATGTCTGACTGATGTCTAAAATAATGGTTTGTCCCATAAAAATTAAATCATTCCCTCAGTGTTTGCTAAATAATAAACTTTGCATATTAGTGAAAGGAAGAAAAGGAAAAACTTTGTAAAGGAATTTTGCACCTCAAATTCATTTACTGCCCCTGGTTGTCAAAACAAAGCTATACCACCTTTCCTTAAACATGTATGAAAGAGGCAAATCATACGATTATTTTTAAAATATTGAATCATACTTGTTACCTGGCTATAACAGATTCTGGTATTGATATGGTGAAACTTGCCTCCAAATCATCCCCCTGACTCGTAACTGTGATCACTGATGTAGGCGCTCGCAGGGACGAGAGCCCATCAGAAACACAGCAGTCTAGGGGGATCCTCTGGAGGCAATTTGAAAGTGAATTAAGAAACAGGCTGACCTGTAAAACTTGGAAGCAACCTCTGCAGGCATACTTGCCAACTCTCCCCATTTGGTGGGAGTCTGCTGATTTTGAGACTAATTGTTAAAATGAAGTGATTTTGAGTAAAAATGGCCCATTTTCTTTGTTTTCATGCAACTTTTATCAAAAACTGTTGATCACAAACATTTGGGGTTTACACATATAGCTGTAAGAAATTCAAAGAAACAGCCAGATCTGATTCTGCTTTGTTTGGTACTACATGAAGAGGGCATGACACATATAAAACATTCAAAATTTCCTTGGCACATGTATGTGACTTTCCATCTGTTCCAGTGACTCACTACTTGTTAGCTAAACCTTGAACTTAACCTGGACCTTACTTAACCTACAACCACCAAACTATTGCTCAGTTGTATGGTACACATGGGTACTTAAGCACTATAAACAGTGTACCTTCACTCTGGTAGTTTGAAATTAAATCTGTTACATCAAGTATCCCGACCCACTGGACTCTCATGTGGAATGGCTCTCAACATCAGAGCCCTTCAGGCAGAAATATATTTGCTCATGTTTACACCTCCTTCCCACAATGCAGTACATCTATTGACAGTGTATTTCTATGCACATCCTTTCTTTTGCAGTGGCCTCTGTCTTTCCAAATTTTTCACTCATGTTGTAAGTAATTCTCTCTCTCTCTCTCTCTCTCTCTCTCTCTCTCTCTCTCTCTCTCTCTCTCTCCCTCCCTCCCTCCCTCCCTCCCTCCCCCCCCTGGTTCTCCAATGTTGGCAATGCTTTGATCCTATCTGAGCTTGAATGCACATCATTCGGAGGAATATGGACATTTGGCCTGTGCCTTGCATATCAATATCATCCTGTCAGTCACCTGGTAGCATTACAAACGAACCATCATCGTCATTGCCTTCATCTGTCATCCCCTGGCCAGTCTCCCTGTGAAAGCTTACCAAATGCATCTATACAAAGATATATAACTGTACACAGGTCTTCAAATACATTTTTCATGTTTTTCTTACATAAGAGCTAAAGATTATCCCATCCCAGATGTGATTAATAGTGATAGCCACCAGGAAAGTACCACTGTGAGACCAAGAGTACAGTGGAGGACACAAAGGAGTGTGTAAAGAATAAATGAACTGGCTGGTCTCCCTCCTCAAGTTATTTTTGTAATGTAAGGGAGACTCAGAATAACATACTCCAGTCACACCTGAGGTAGATACACACTTTTTACTTGGGAATATTTCTTGGAAAAACATAAACATGTATTTGTGGTAGTTTTAATGATATTTAACAAAAAAAATTATACAACAGAGATATAAAGGAGGTTTGCACCAGAAATAAGGGTCTAAGACCACAACTTCTAATATTCCAAGTGCACTTCTTGACACATGGTACCAATCACCAAGAAAAAACACAGACCCAGCCTGACATCACAAAACCCTGTTACATGTACCAAAAGGGTTTTTTCCTTTTTCTATTTTTTCTTCTGTTTTTTTTTTTTTTTTTTTTTCAACTTTTGCATACCAACATAGATAAGATAAGAGCAATACAAATATCCACCCACATATACAATCCTTCTACATGTTAATCAGCAAAGTAAAATAGCTATTAGTGTTTACCAGTAATCATACAGGTAGCTTCCTCCACAGTGGCAGCATACTTGAACTTGTGGATCTCTGCCTGCAGTAATGTCTCTAAAACTGGTTTCTGGAAACAAAAAATAGACACAAATAAATAAGATAAAATAAAATGAGTGAGCTGCAAAATATAATTAACCTTTTCTTGATTATAGCATGACTGAGCAAACAGTTTTGTCTGGCATATGAAAGGCACCAAGATTTGCCAAGGGTTACATCAATGCACTCTATACTGATGTTTCATCTAAACTGGTCAGTTCAAAATATTTTACCTTCACAAAAAATATAGTAACTAATGAAAGCAGAGCAGGAGAGGCTGGGGTTCAATGGGAGAGTCTTTTTGTTTCTGCAAAGCAGAGGATTTCTCAATTCTTACATCATCTATCAAAAGCTCAGAAAGTACTCTATCTGCGATATTGGCCAAAGCTTTTTTTTCTTTTTCTTTTCTTTTTTCTTTTTCTTTTCTTTTTTTTTTTTTGGGGGGGGGGGGGGCAGTAAAACACATTTAAAGGCACTCTTAAACAAATTTTTAAAATCCTGAACATTCCTTTTAATTTCTTTATGGTGAGAGATAATGAAAAAGGAAATTGTAGAGCATGGCAATGATGACTTCTAAGTTTATTACTAGAACCTTGTCTCCACCATAATCACATTGTAGTTCAGAAATATTTAACTTTTTCATAAGGGTGGTGAAGGGCACAGTGGGATATAGCACAAAAACATTGGTTTAGAAATGGAAAAGTCCATGTGTGTCACACCAGCTTTTTACTCTTCCAGAAGCTTCAGATACCATTACAGCAAATGGAGAGACTACTTGAGAAATGAGATGCCCATGGGCCTAGTGTTCTACTGACATATAATCTGATGACCATCACCAAAAAATCCCCTCCTGAAAAGCATTTCCTCCATGCCCTTGAGAAACTAGAATCACATATTTTGTGCGAAAAACATTATACATCAGTGATCTTTGAAGGTGACTCAACTAATAAATTTTGGAAAGTGTTTAGTGTGCATGATTACCTGACTTGTATTCATGAGGTTGTAAAGTTATAGTTAACCAATCAACTTTTGTGGGCCCTGTGACCTTCACCTTTGACTTCAAGGTCACTTATGACCTATGCTTTGCAAAGTGTAACCTGCATACATACTGCACTACACCTGAGTCAAAACCCCACTAAATCTCCGTGGGTACTGCAGGGGAACTTAAATTTCATTGAAGGACTCTATAACCTTGACCCTTAAACTCAAGGTCACCTCTGAGCAAATTAGGGAAGTCTCACCTGGGTAAATAATGACCACATTTGATGGACCTTAATCATACCCGTTTGAAGATGTGGCACAGAAACCATTTTATTCTGCAAGGCATTGTGACCTTGACCTATGACCTGAATGTCTATGTATCATGCTCACAAGCAAAAGTTTATGGATGGATGGATAGACAGACACACAGATATGAGTGATCACATGAGTAAAGCTAATTCAAAACCAAAATGAAAATTCTGTCCCACTGTACCACAGTCAGCTTAATAGACCATGTTCCACTGTGCCCCAACATTGGGGCATAGTGGGACAATTTTTGCTCTTTTTGCATTAGTGTAATATAAAATATTTTGATTTGACATGGAAAGTCCATGCCTGTGACATAACATGTTCTGAGTAAAGAGGCTTGGAGGTAGACCAATACTAGATTTTCATACCGAATCTGCTATAGGATGGACAGAAAGTGATGCAGAGGTTCTGAGTAGTTACCCGCTAAAGACCCTTTAATTGATTTGGGCTAATACAGTCTATGTCAACAGAAGAACGTGTCCAATATGGACAAAAGTACTTACACATGTATACAGGTTAGACAGTGACAGGTTAGCTTATGGAGAGTAAAGAGTTTGGACTGTGGAATAGGGTAATGACTAGTGGGAAGTGGTTCTGGACAAAAAGACACATATATAAATAAGCTTAGAATACTCTTTCCTGACAACTAGACATTATAAAAAATGAAGGAAGTCCTTCAGAAATAGAATCCAAAATGTATAGGTAGTCCTACTGTGCCCATCTCCCTATTTTTTTATATCTGGGCACTTGTGGACACTTTGAGTAACAAACGGTTAAAGAGCAACCACACATAAAGTTGACATGCATGCAAAAGCCCAGGTGCTTTATTTTACAAGCTTCGCACAAGAAATCCATCACCTACAACTTGCTTTGTATTCTTGTAAATTCCAGATTTTCTACTTTGTGATTTTGAAAAGCAATTTAATCTGAGAAAAATATTATAAATCATACTACATTTGGACACTCTGAATATAAAAACACCACACAAAACTGAACAAAATGGCTGTGTGAACAGCCCATGCTCAGCTGACCTAGACATTTATCACACTTGCAACTCTGTGAACTTGGGATAGGATCAAGGTCAACCATGTACTGAGTAAGTCTGACCTTTATAGAAGAACACTAACATGTGCAACATCAAGGTCCCAGTTCAAGTAATTCTCAAGTTAAAGTGAACAGTAAAATTCATGTATGTTGTGCTGTGACCCCAGAAACGAGGTCAAGGTCACTCATGTACTGTCTAATCATGACCTTCATGAGAAACATTAGCATATGCAACATCAAGGTCCTAACTCAAAACAGATCTCAATTTATCAAGTGAGCAGTAAATTTCATGTCAGTTGTCCTGTGACCATGGGAATGAGGTCAAGGTCAAAACATCACTGGAGCATGACCATTTGCATAAATACGTAGACACTTATAAAAGGTACATCCCTACCAAGTTTAGTACAAATCTGGCCAAAATCATTTAAGTCATAACCACTACAAGAAATTCCCATGTCAAACTTTCCTATTAAAACTTTCTTAAAGATTTTTGAAAAAATCGTAAAAAATCCAAAAATCACTGGATTGTGACCATTTGAAAATAACTTGGTAGAGACTCACCCAAGGTACATTACCACCAAGTTTGAAGTCAATCTGACTGACAGTTCCTTCAGAGAAGTCCAAAAAGTGAATTCCCATGAATTTAGAATGCATCAGAAAGCCCATTGACTTGCATAGTAAGCAATGAAAAATGTGCATTTACCGGTAAGTACCCGAATTGTAAAAAATCATTAAAAATCAGGAGTCCACAGCAGTGCTACCTAGTGAATATCTTTGCTGGATCCTTTCACAAAGAACATATCCACAACGTTTCAACTTAATCTGAGAGACCATTCTGGATAAGAAGTGACAAGTAACAAAAACACACAAAATTTCATAAAATAATTGAAGCAAGAGGCCCATGGGCCTAATGCTCTGCTGGCATCGTGGCTATATCGCATCTGTTCATTTCAAAGTTGTGAGTCCTCAAGTGGCTTCTGAACATATAAAGCTTAATGTAAAAATTGTCCACCAGATGGCACTTCACTCCATATGTAATCAGCTTATTTGTGCAACTCCTGTGATGAATATTGTTGCATGTGCCAAGACAACAATGCGTGAGTCCTTAACTTTATGTCCTCAGTGACCTTGGGACAGAAGATCAAGGACACCCAGATTATGTAATACAAGAGGCCCATAGGCCTGCCTGGTGATGTGCTGACATTGCCATTGAAGTCCAAGCTACACCCTGCCATTACAAAAGCACCTCTTTCAACTTTACAGTTGATTTGGCGAGTGAACCTCACAAAAATAGGTCAAGGTCACTGATATTATATACGATTCTAGCTTTGGACATTGTCTATATATCCTATAAATTTGGCAAGTCTAATCCAATTACTTTTCAATATATGGTATTTAAATCTTAAAACACATTTTGGCTCATATTTTCCATCACATTATAGGTGGCGCCACTAGTATCATAACCAACTTAGACTTTAACCTCACCCCAATCCAACCAAATTTGGTGAAGATCTGCAACAAATTTAAGATGCTAGAGTGTTCATGAGATTTTCATATTTTGACCCCTATATTGCATAATATTGTAGGTGGCACCACCAATATTGAAAAGAACCTAGATTTTTATACCCCCTATACATCCTGAAAATTATATTGGGCTAACTTGAAAACTGTGGACAGTACTGCAGTCACAAGATTTTCACATTTTGACTTGTATATTACATAATACCAGAGGTGGTGCCTCCAACATTGATGTGGACAAAGATTTTTATACACTTCATAACTCCTGAACATTATATGGGCCTATCTCAAGAATTGTGGGGTGCAGAGCATTCACAAGATGACCCCAATATTCAAACTGGCCATTTGAGCTTGATCTTCAACTCGAACTAAAAAATTGTTCTCTTCAAGATATGAGCCCTACATCCAGCTTTCCATATACAGTCTGTTTGTTCAAATCGGGTAATAGCTTTTCGAGTTATTGAGGAAAGGTTGCACCACTAGTATCATTAGCAACTTAGACTTTGACCTCACCCACAATCCCACCAAATTTGATGAAGATCTGCCAAAAATTGAGGATGCTAGAGTGTTCACAAGATTTTCACATTTTGACCCCTATAAAACATAATAATGTATGTGGTGCCCCCAATATCGAAAGCGACCTAGATTTTCACCCCCCCCCCCCTTAAGTCCTGAAAGTTATATGGGGCTTACTTGAAAAATGTGAATGGTATCGCCCTAATGAGCAAAAGTTTACAGATGTCTCTAGTATGATACACCCTTTGCAGAGAAATATGACCCATATTCATAAAAATATCAACCCAACAATGACAGCAAAGAGATTTCAGAGTTACCGAAGCATCAACATTCATCTTCCAATGCCAATGTGAAGAAACAGACGGACTAACAGACATGATCGGTCGCATAAGCTTTGCAACCTTTGGTCAGCAGAGCTAAAAAAAATGTAGCACCACCTGGTTAACAAATTAAGAACTAGGAGTCCCTAGGGGTGTTCTTATGTAACATCAAAGGAATTGGGTGAGCGGTTGTGGAGAAGATTTTCCAACATTTGTCCAAAAAAAGAACAAAAAAATTCATTCAAAATCCAAAAATCACTGCAGTGTGACCAATTGAACAAACGTGGTAAAGACCCACCAAAGGTACATTGCCACCAGGTTTGAAGTCAATCTAGATGACGGCTTTGGAGAAGAAGTTGAAATGTGAATTAGCATTAGAATGCCCATTGACTTGCATACTGATCAATGGGAAAGCTGCATTGAACGGTAAGTACCCAAATTGAACAAATCGTTAAAAATCAGGAATCCACAGCAGTGCCACCTAGTAAACAACTTTGTTTGACCGTTCCACAAGGAACATATCCACCAAGTTTTAGATTAATCTGAGTGACGGTTCTGGAGAAGTTGAAAACAGCAATGAAACAGAAAAAATCATAAAAAAATTGCAGTGCCACCTGGTGAACAAATTCAGAATTAGGAGTCCCTGGGAGTGACCCTGTGTGATATCAAAGCAATTGGGTGAGTGGTTTTCGGAGACGAAGATTTTTTAAGATTTGCCACAAAAAAGAACAAAATAATTTATAAAAGTGTAAAAAAATCATTGGAGCGTGACCATTCGGATAAACCTGGTAGAGACCCACCCAAAGCACATTCCCACCAAGTTTGAAGTGAATTTTGCTGATGGTTTTGGAGACGAAGTCAAAAATGTGAATTGTGGACGACAGATGGACGGATTGACGACGGATGGCTAGTCATAACACAAGCTCAGCCGACTGACAAGTCAGCTGACCTAAAAACACACCTGGGCTACAGAGCTTAGAAGCTGTACGTAGAGTTTGTGACCAAAATGTTGGTCATTGTTTATGTTACCATACATAATTCACATCATAAATACTTTGGTCTAAAACGGAGGTGAAGCTTTTCAGAGATAAACAGCCTCACCAGTGGTTTGAAAGGACACTGCGGATATTTTACATATTCTGGTATATACTCATACTGCACTTGAGTAGCCAAATATTATAAGTTTAAAGGACTTACTTGCAAACCCGCAAGGACTAACATTACACGTCGCCTTTCAAAATCTTGGAATAGCTCTATAAATCCCTGAAACATAGATACATCTCAATAAGTAAAATACATGTGCTATTTCTTGTTCCTTTGCCAAGTGGAACTGTTTCCAGTACACAAGTGCAAGCTTTTGGCATGTAAAAGATACCACACCACAGAAAATTTTGATATTTTTTTTTCTTTTTACTGGAAACATTCATCTTTCTATATTTGTTTTCATTCATCATACAATGTACTTCACAGGGGCGGGGAGTTAGCTTGTACCATTGACAGGTTTCTGTCATGATCTGTGTGAATGTGGAATGCTGAAGTAGGAGGTACATGTACAAGGCACACTTTAATGAACCACATCTACCACGCATAAGGGCAAATGATGGGCATGAGAGAGAGAGAGAGAGAGAGAGAGAGAGAGAGAGAGAGAGAGAGAGAGAGAGAGAGAGAGAGAGAGAGAGAGAGAGAGAGAGAGAGAGAGAGAGAGAGAGAGAGAGAGAGAGAGAGAGAGAGAGAGAGAGAGAGAGAGAGAGAGAGAGAGAGAGAGAGAGAGAGAGAGCATATTTTTTATGTTAACCCTGAAGAACCTAGAATGAAGAGTGATACAGCCAACAGCTATCCTTGGGACACTCTGCAGACATAGCACCCACAGTGCACCAAGGAAGGATATTAGTATTACCTTAATCCAACAAGGTTAATACTGAATTTATTTAAGTTGATTGGTTCAAAATTAACTATGAGTCTGAAGTTTGAAGTCTTATTCACAAAACTAAAGATACATGAATGAACACTGGACACACAGGACAAAGAAATATGCCATGGTTTATGACACCCCTTGACTGCACAGATAATCACCATACAACTCATGCCATCATGATGGTACACACAGGGAGTATGTTTATGTTGGTGCATGCCTATGTATACGCCAGAACAGTCAGATATTCAACAAAGTTCAAATGTAATAAATGTACCTGGTCCAATGGTTAGGGAATATTGTTCCAAATGTTTGATCCATGGAATCTGATACAGATTTAAACATAGACTTGATACATATTTGAAGATATTTCTGCGAAATGAGAATGAACATTACAAGCAGTTCTCTTGTGCTTCAGGATGGGTCAAGATTTTCATCACTTTTGAATTAATATTTACAGTACTAAATTTTATAACCTCCTCTGTCCCCCAAAATTAGTGCTGTGAATATGATGATTTTTTTCCCTCAAATTTATACCAAATTAACATTAAACCTAGGCCAAAAATTCTTTATCATCATTAAAAGACTACAGGCCAATTTATCCCCTTCCCCATTGATACTGTAAGTATTAATTAAAAATATTGAATCACACCTTATAGGTTAACTTATCTAGGCGAATTCATGAAAAATTCTGAATGCTTCCGACAGGTCTAAAAATACTTATGGGAAGTTTGGCATCATCGGTTTCAAAGCTATTTTATTAACTTCTAGGACAGTAATTTCTGTAGAGTAGGCAGCATGAAATATGTATCAACTCATTACCATAAAAAGTTTATATTATTTGGAAACTAGTTGTATATTTGGTTTAAAATTAGATTTTTTAAAATACTTAAAGCCAAAGTAGGCAGCAAGGATATGGAGTGATAATTAGAAAAATTGTCAAGATCTTATCTGTAGCTCTAGCTCTGTATTGCTTCTGCAAACTTTTATTTATACTGGAAAATGCCAGTTTTTAAGACTGATAATATTCTTTACAAATTTCGGAACTTTGGTTAACATATATTAATTCCACAATTCAGTTTCACAAAGTATTTTTTTTGATAATTTTGTTTATGATAAACGAATCAATATTGATGCGCTTAAACTTAAAGAAAAAAATTCACTGCATGGTTAAGGTATGGTTTGTAGTCAATCATTTTGCAATTACATGTATTTATTTAATTGGCTAGGTTTGGACCAATATATCTGAAAAATCTGTTGAGTTTCTTGGCAATAGTTAACTTATTATCTCTTGGTTATCAGAGAAAAAAATGCTGGAAATTGCCTTTTCTTATTCATTTTACATACATCATTGCATGATCCCAGTAAAAGCCACCATTATGAGACAACTCCGGTTGTATGGCAATGCCTAGATGCTAGAGAATATTTCATCTCTAGTTTTCTCAAAATGACATTATCTCTGAATTAATTGTGAAACACCACATCCATGAATGACAAACTATTTCCACACATGATGATAAAAACAGAGTTACATGAATCAGGGCTGAAAATTTTCAGTGGATCCACTCAGTTCAGTGGATTTGGTCCCAGATTTACTTGTTTATTCCCATGGTAAGAAGTACATGTATAATTTCAGTGGATTTCCTCACATTTTTGTCACAAAGCATTCTCACCCCTGATAAACTCTTTCAGTACCAATCATGTCTAAAGTCAATCTTCTGAAGTGAAACTAGTCTGAATTATCATTAGCATCCACAATTCATATTCCTCATAAAAAGACCTTTCATTCAAGTACCAGCATGCCTATAGTTAACCAGAGAAAATATCCCAGGTCACTAGCTTTTCTCAGCGTGCAATCGGCACATTGCACCTAATGCACGTCAAGAAAAGCTATTGACTCAGTCTCAGTCAGAATTTGGCACTTAAAGATTAATACTTACATGAACTGTTGTGAAGTCCAGTGCAGTCACACAGCTGAAGTCCAAAATGACGGACCGTGGTCGGTCATCTGAAGGAAGTAAGCCACACAAGATTTGTGACACTGGGTCTGAGAATCCAGTTATATTAATTCTCTTCTTATTCCACATGCTCAAGCTGCAGTCACTTACATTTAATTATCCACATATTAATCTACCAAACTAGTTACACTTTTGGCATTCAAGCACTTTTTTCTCACTTTAAAACAAATGAAGGCAAAATGAAAAATTTAAAGAAAAAAGACAATAACTAAGAACCTAATTGATTTATTCCATGTTACCCCTAAGTATTAATTGAAATGCATCAATCATATGATAAACATATACCCTGAAACCCTCCTAATCTAAGTGCCTGCAGGACCAAGGAAAGGTATTTCACTTGGAGACTGAGGTGTTTGGCTTAGACAGATTCATAAAGTATTTGTAAAGATAATTGGGGCCTGGGCATTCAGCTGATGCAGGTGTTCAGCTACATGTAGGGAGGTTTGACTGTATACCAAGCATTTTTGTGGAACCCTTAGGTATCTTAGGTATGAGTCCTTTGCCACCTACTTCCTACAAAAGTTATGGTGAGTTCATCTAAATTACAGTGATGATTCCAAATTCAAATTTCTCATGAAAAAAACTTTCACTCAAGTACCAGCATGTCTGTACTTCCAGAGGAAAAAAAGAACAAAAAGAATGGCCAGGTCAACAACTTTCCTCAGCATGCTTTGGGTGCACTGCCCAAAAAGTATGTTGTGGTATGCTGTTGATTCAGTCTAAATCAGCACTGTAAGAGGAATCATTAAATAATCTAAGAATAAGCAGTTAATAATTGGATAATTCCCATCACATGAGGCTTTGCTATTACATGATGTCTGCTGGCCAGTTGACATTAACTTTGTGTATGTGGAGATTTGGTTTTTGACGGTGCTACTTTTTCCTGAGGCTCCTTTCAAGTTTGCAGACTGGCTTCCCAAAAGTCTGTGCATGCTCAGTTCAGCTGTCAGTGACCCAGATACTTTTGTGCTATATTCAGCTTTCAAAAAAAGACAGAATTTGCTACATAGTGTAAAAAACAAAAATACAAAGACAAAAGGTCCATGGGTCTTATGCTCTGCTCACATATAACACTAAATTAACAGGATGACCACTGCCAACAACAAATTCCCTGAAGTGCATTCTCTCAACGACCATGAAAAATTAATCCCAGTCATCCATATTATGCAGTATCAAAATTCCACATTCTACACATTTGTGGTACATTTGGAACCATTCACCTTATTCTTTATAAACAAATTGAATTTAGTGACCTTTTCTAAAGTGCTTTAATACTGACCTTGAAAAAGTTTTCAAGGTCACACAACATATAACAAAATTTGACCATTGGCCTAATGTATGTATGTATGTATGTATGTATGTATATATATATATATATATATATATATATATATATATATATATATATATATATATATATATATATATATATATATATATATATATATATCTTGCACATACAATGAACATTTCTGGTATACTAGTATATGGCATTGTTAGCCTCATTATTTCTCAACATGCAGAATTTAGTGTACTCTTCTACAATGTTTAATGACCTTGAACATATGTCAAGGTAACTCATAATCTTACAAAATTTGACTATTGACCTGATGCATGATTGGTTTAAATTTTGCAGTTCCATCTCAATATATTATCATGAAAATCAATTTGATGTGTTTTGGATACCTATGATAGTAGTTCAAAACCATACCCCAAGTGGCACCATGATGACCCTACATAACATTAGAATCTTACCTGTCTTATGTACCTGTGATGGTACATAGACATATGTCTACAAGTTCAAATGTAATGACCATCATAAAAATTCTTTTGATGAAATTCATTCCCTTTGTGATCTTGAGAAAGTAGGTCAAGGTCACCCATATTATGTGATATCAAAGTTCTACATACAATACACATTTGTGGTATATTTGGCATTGTCAGCCTTATTCATTCTCCACATACTGAATTTTTTGTACTTTACAAAGTGCTAAATGACCTTGAAAAATGAGTCAAGTTCACCCAAAATTTCACACAATTTGCCCATGAGATTTCACATAATTTGACCATTGTTTTAAAGCATGTTTGGTGTAAATTTTGCAGTTGTGTCTCAGTTCATTATCAAAATTATGAATTTAAGGTGTTTTTGATACCTATGATGTTAGGTCCCATAATTAACACCAATGACAATACAATGACTCTGTATGTCATAGACTTTCATCAGTATAGTATTCCTGCAATGGTATACGGATACATGTGCACAAATTCAGTTTTAACTTTTGGAATTTAATGGACCCTGCAAAAAGTTATTTCATACATACCAGTGTACAAATGTCTTAATTTTACATAGTTGCCACAAAATCTTTCTCAATACATGTTTGATATGCCTCAAAACATACAATTTCTTGCAAATTTGTAATCTTCGCAGTGTGACAACAAAAAGACACTTCTTGTGTTCCTACTCAAATACAGTGGAGCCCCACATTAAGAGCACCTCAGTAATAAAACTACCTCATGAATATGACCAGACTAGCAATAACTATCTGCTTTCTTTTCAATGTAAATGTTTGTATCAGCAGTTTCAGGGTTAAGATCACCTCCAAATACAGACCACTTTCAGTGGCAACTGTAAGTGGTCTTAATACTGAGGTTCTACTGTACATGTACTCTTCAATCCTTAACCTTCATATACATGCAGGTAAGGGTCCTATAAAAATGCTTTAGATGCATCTCATTTTTGCAATATCTAACACACCAAAAATGCATAGAACTACAGATTCCTCAGTATTCATGCATGGAAATACATAAAGATATACCATGTGATGGACAGATTCAAGGAGGCTGAAACTATTTCAGCCTTCTTGATAGATTGCAACAGACTAACAGACATCTCATTTTTGGGCTTTTGTATGTACATGTACCATGTGGCACATGAATTGGACCAAAATAATTGATGTTTCATATTTTTGGATTATTGTGCATACACAAATTGTGGTGCATAAATTACCACATAACACACACATGTTCACCTCATATTAGAATAATCTGAATAAACATTGTTGTCAGTCTGAAATGCGAAACTTCGGTAGTTGACACTTTAACTGACAAATTCCTCAAAAGACAATATGCTCCAAAATTGATGTAATAATAATTGATTCATATTCTCTGCAAACCGACCTTTCATTCAAACACCAGCAAGTCTACAACTGCAGAGACCTTAAGAATGGGGCCAGTCAACAGCTTTCCTTGCATGTTTGGGGTGCACTGCATCCAAAGTGTACTCAGGAAAGCTGTTGATGCAGTCCAAACAAGAGTTAAGACAAAGTATTAAACGTGGCTCAAGTCCATACATTATCTATGCTAATTGTAAGACAGATACATATGGTTGGTTTTTTAGTTTTGTCTTTTTTTTTTGTTTTGTTTGTTTTGATGTTCTCATGAGCATTTCACAGATAAGTGATTACACCCATGCACCTTCTGTAATAGGTAGTTTGCTGTACAGACATGAAAATCGATCTATTAGGTTCAATGTGAAATAAATTTACTTCAATAAGTTTCCACCAGTATATGAGTCTCTGTTGCTCTTCATGTCAAGTTTTACTTGAGTCTCTGGAGCCATTTTATGGCTCTGTTGGGTGCTACCACCAAACAGCAAAACTACCTGTTAACATGGAGCTTGGTTTCAATTGAGCCATGTTATAATTGTCTGTTAGCCTGCAGTTAAGAGTAACCTTGAGGCATGCACATGCAACTTTTCCCACTGAAAGCAAGTAGAAATGGTCCAGTGCCACAACTTTCATTTGCTTCTTTTCCATCAAGAGTGACATTGGCCACCAGTCCACAGCTTTCCTTGGTGTACTGTGGTGCTTTGTGCCACCACTGTACAGGGAAAAGCTGTTGACTCCAGCCCTAGAGAGTTAAATGTTCTACAATGACACACACCCGTTACCACGGCAGTCATTATGCAAGCAGATTTTAAAACATCTGCAGATGAGTATATAAGCATAAGTCCAGTAAAACCTGTAGATTGAATTAATGAACCAGTCAACATTTAAAGCAGGTACAGTTTTAGTTCAGACGAAAACTAACAAAAAAAAAAAAAAAAAAATTACAACTAACCGTAGTGCCCAACTTCCATTTTTCTGTATCCTTTAATAATACATAAATATATATGATTTCCCATCAACACGACAAATTAAACTGAACCCTGCACCAAGAACAATACATGTACATGCATTCATTCGAGTCTATGAAATAAAAAGTTAGTTTTCTTTAAACACTGATAAATGATATTGAATCTTTGATGTTCACTGAAAAAACTGAAACAGTAATACGCCGTATGCATATTAATTTCCCGCCACAATGCACAGGTTCGACGCTATGCGATCACGGGGGACATGCGGGTCACATCACTGTCACAGACAGGGCCATTTGTTCATTTCTCACAAAATCAGTGCTTTTTGAGAAAGTTAAGTTCACAAACGCCCACCTGGTATTCATCTAGTACTTCCCGAGTCATATATAAAGAAAAAATTCTATCTGCCAATAACAAATATTCTTTATTTCCGAAATATTAGTACAACATGTAATACCCCTCGTCCCCACAGGTACCGACACGTATCTCGCCATATCCCGTCATGCGAGACTAGGCAATCAGGTATGCAGTTGTGGCGGGAAATTAATATGCAGAATTCACAATACACATGATACAATTGCAACATTTTTCACAACAGAATTACTGTCCTAGAATACCCTTGCAGCCGATCAGTGTAAGATTATCTTATCATCAAAGGACAATATCAATAATCCAAGGGCCTTCTTTTGTTTTGTATTTTGAACCCTTGGCATAAAGCAACTTATGTAACTTTTAATTACTTAGGTCACTTTTATGTCTGGGTATATATGTTGCCATCTGTTACTCTGTACCCACTGATGAGTCCAAGGCAGGACAAAACTGCTATGGCCATATTCAACTACTGGTGTGAGCCTAGCTACTCTGTCCACCAAGACACTTACACCATACTTTCACTGATAATGTCAGGGTTATTGTGCTTTCATGTGCATATTGTCTACACATGTTAACAGATGGGGATCCATGTAGTGGATTATTCTTTTGGAAAGGTAGGGTCTCTTATTTCATCACAAACCTATCACTTTTGTGCTGATGAAATTATCCGTTTTTTTTGTTTTTGTTTTTGTTTTTTTTTTTGGGGGGGGGAGGGGGGGAATATACTGTCCATGTTTCTTTTTTTCCTTTTTTTTTAATCCCAGTGACCATGAACAGCGTTTATAATCTGGTTTCTGATATTTGGGGTTTAGGGTGGCTTCTGGATATCTGTAATGCAAGTGTTTTCTGAAGATGATTAGAAGCCCTAAACGAAGACTACAAACTAAGACATATTTAAGATGGCCAGCACGTGCAAAAGTTGGATATTAACCCTTCCAAAGTTTGGATATGTATGTATGTATGTATGTATGTATGTATGTATGTATGTATGTATGTATGTATGAACGTGTGTGTGTGTATGTATGTACATGTGTGTATGTGTATATACATATGTATAAAATATATTATGTTCACTCACTAAAATCAAAACTTTGGAGGGATATAGACACATGTAGACTGCAATACATGTATAGCCTTTGACACTGAATGAATGTCATATATGAAAGTGCTGACACCTGTATTCTGAAGTTGTAACTACATATCACTAAATGAATTGACATTAGGTCTTTTATTGCAACTGGCCATTGAATCTTTCTCAACATAATTTACTGATAAACCTACCTGCTATTGCAGCTTCACTGAGTACCTGACTTCTTGTGTACTCTACAGCAGGAAAGTTTAAACCTTGAGCAAGTCTTATAACCACAATGTCTTTGTTTTCAACCTGCAAAAACAAAATATACATTCAAAAATAGTAAGTTTGGTGTTGTATCTTTATGTCTATTCAAAAACGAAACAAATTATAATTCACTGATTTTGCATGGCAATATCAAATGTCTCCCTGTGGGAAACTTTTTGTAACTGAAGAAAACATACATGTACATTATTGGTAATAAAGTTTCAGTATAGTACATTGTACTGCAAAAATAAAAATAAACAAAATCAATGAATGTTCCAAATTAAGATTTGAAAAAAGAAAAAAAAATATCACGTTGACAGCAAATGCAATGGTGGACCTCAGGTTAAGTACAAGTATATCAATTGCTATACCATGGTGACGAATGAAATAGGTAAATATTTACAGTCATGTATGTGCATGTATATGAACACAAAGGAGCAGTGACACATACAGCTCATCAATTACGTGTATACCAAAAACAGGCAGCTAACACACTGCATGTATATACTCACACTCATGGCTGGTCTGGCAATTGGGTACATCAGCATTAACAAGGAGAATGCTATTCCCACCAGAATACCATACTGCAATGAGACATCATAGTAGTTAAGTCAGAATATTTTGGCATAGAAACACAAATTGGAAGAGGGCAAGGGTCAGTGGCTTGGGAGTCCAATACAGGTACATGTAACTGTCAACAGTAAAATGCAGGTCTTTTCGTATCTAGAAACTGTAAATTGTTTCCTTTTATATCCTTTCAAACTAATTGTTAGTTTGTTGTATTTTCACAAGAATACATCAATAATCCACTTTGTATTGTGCTGACGGTTAAGTATATTAATTTATTTGGGGGGGGGGGGAAGAGGTTAAAACAAACTCTCTACATTTGCTATCTGATGGTTCCTTTCCATTACAATGTCAGACAGCTTCTCAAAATTGAAACTTTCATTTCTATGGACAAGAAATTACAAGGCAATAATAAACATGGATGGTCAGGCATTGTTGAACAAACCTCTATTCCCAGCACAAATGAAAGAAGAGCAGTGACCAACCAGGGTAAAATATCAAGCTCTGAAAATACATTTTTGGTAAAATAATTATCAGTCAACAAATTTACAGAAAAGTGTATACATATAAATATAATAACATCACAGCTAATCAATAAATTTCTTAAAACTTACAGTGTAATAATCCACTTTTAAAACATTTTGACCATACGCAGGTACTAAAATTTAATTCCAACAAAAAAAACCCATACATATAACTTAATTGTGACAACAGTCAATTCTCTCTTGTCTAAAGTACAGTGATCGACATTTTATACTCAACAGAAAAATTATCTGCGTTACAACTGGCAGTGCACTTAATTTCAACACAACATACTGGGTACATGTAAACCAAATAAGCAACTGCGTACAAAAATGTTGAAATTATGCCAGATGTAATCTGTTACACAAATATGATCTGGTATTGTGATGTTTTGTTATCTCTTTCTCTTGCTTAATTTAAAATGTGCATAGATTTCCCACTGATTCTGAAATTTATCTTTTTACCACATGACTCAGGAAAATTATCATATTCATTCATATGCCCTAATAGAAGCACACCCCCTTCTTTTTAATCTTCGGGGGTTTATTAAAAATTCAGTATTCTTCAATATTTTTGAAAAGTAACTGCTTTTGATGAAAGAAGAGGGTTCATTGTTGTTATTTTATGCTATATGGACTCTATAAGTGTAATTGCTTCTGGTATTGTAAATTAAGACATATCATTATCACAAAACTCTGTGAAACCCACATCTGCTCCAGGAAATCTTTGCATTAGTACAGCGAGCTATAATTGGAATTAATATGGTGCAGCTAATTCATATGCCAAATCATGAAGAATCTGCTCTGTGTTTCCCATAAAAACTAATCCAATTTGAAATTTCCTCTTTTCATCTGGTGAAATTTAAACTTACTTTTAATTTTCCACATGTGTATAAGAATTTTGTACTCGACCATCTGAAGCACAGCTGATATGATGACGGCAGCCAGGGCCGCAGCAGGAATGTATTGGAAAACAGGAGTGAGCACCGCCAAGGCCAGCAGAACCAAGGAACCTGATAAACACAAGGTGTTATCTACGTTGACAATTTTGAGAGGCAGAGTGCTGGCTAAGTTGAAATGCGAGAAGGACAAATAAGGTTTATTAGTTCAGCTAGAGTACTGCTAAAACATCCACATTTTGTACTGTAGGCTTCCAACTTAAAAACTGTGGGACAAATGTTCAAAGTGATAAGCCCTTCATTCTGTATTGCTTTGGTCCTTTGCGGGCATTCATGCAATAAAGTTGTACTGTCATTATTTGGCAGGACCTCTGGAAATATATCTTGTCTGTTAACACTGTTTACATGAAATCAGCATATCATGAAGCTTAGGAAACACTAAGTTGGATGTAGTCCCAGGTTTTAGTTTAAAGTAGGCTATTTTTTGCACCACTATCAAGTATTAAGCATAGGTACAATGAGATTGTAGAGATCAGACTTCACTCGATCAAACATCAACCGCTGGCCGACTGAGGCACACCATGACATCACATTCAAAACAAAGCTGTTGCATGTTGAACAACGGAGGCTTCCTTGGTGGAACGGATGCTTTAGGTGAGAATTCTACCTTTTAAGACACTTAGGTGTCATGTAGGTGGGATTTATATAGGGGCAACCCTGTTCACTGATTGCTTAAACCATATATAGCAAACTAAACTGTTGATGGTACAGTGAAAACTCATTATAATGACACCATCTGTTCCCTTAGAGATGTGTCAGATAACTGAATATGTGATATAAATGAATCAAACAACAAAGAAAATGAACATTTGCCATTCAAAACTTGTCATTATAATGAATATGTTGGGTATCTGAGTGTCGTTATAACGTGGTTTCACTGTACATGTACAAGCAGGACCAACCATTAACAGTGCTGTGCTGCACTTTGGGTCAACGTTAACCCTTTCCCACTCAAACTGCCCAAAAGTGCCTGGTTGTAAATTGTCCTCTGCTTACTTTCACTTAAATTTCATGTAATTAGAAAAACCTAATTGCTCAGAATTGTGGATGATAAGAACTTTCATGATAGCATGCCCCTTATCA
Organism: Hermodice carunculata; assembly: GCA_964020975.1. Classification (NCBI taxonomy): domain Eukaryota; kingdom Metazoa; phylum Annelida; class Polychaeta; order Eunicida; family Amphinomidae; genus Hermodice; species Hermodice carunculata. Next base: position 96,407,265 of record OZ026613.1, on the reverse strand, counting down.
AAAGCTTTCCTCAGCACAGGTCATGTAAACTGCATTCAACCTGTCCTGAGAAAACTGATTGACCCAGTCTCATTCTGACCAGGAGAGGGTTAAAATGTTCTTCACAAGTTGGTTGCTGCTGTATCATGGGGAGGGAACTGCTATACTTTTATCATTCAACACCATAGTTTGGTATATGTATACACATACAATTCAGTGAATTCAAGTTTTCAGTCTTTCTTACAATGAAGTGTTGCTAAATTATTCTGAAATCAGTTTACAACAATCTTTCTTCATTGCTATTTGTTAGTGTTGCAGCTGTGCTATCACAAGGTTGAAATCAGCCAAATAATTAATGTCAAGTTAAAGTATTGGTGGGTTCAATCATTCCTTGCTCACTGCAATAGTTTTGACTGAGGCATGATAAATCATAGACTTTGTTCACCATAAACAAGATCTAGTTGAAATCCTTGGCATAAATGAAGGCCATAAAGGGGTTTTCTGTACTGGCAAACATACTGGGACCCCATTACCCTCTTCTAAACAGCAAAGTTTGAATTATATTGACCAATCTAAGTATGAACACACAGTAGTAATTAAAGGGAAGACCCTGACCTGTAACAATTCCCCCTGCTGGAGTTCTGACACCACTCTGAGAATTCACAGCAGTTCTGAAAATGCAAAGACACACATGAAGATAATGTACATCTATCTTATGTTACAATGACTCAGGTTACCACAAAATACTAAAATTTGAAGAACTCTGTATCCCTGGGTATGGTGACAATATCTGTGACTCAGACTTTTCTCAACCTGTGTAAAAATTTGGCAAATGGCACATTACCAGACACTGAATTTGAATCATATGCACTTGTGAGTGGGGGAGGAGTGGGAGTGGGAGTGGCAGTAGGGATTTTACTTGTCTGGTACATGTACATGGACAAACTCAAAAGTATTTCAGTAGAGTACAAATCAAAATGATGCAGTAATAATACTTGTAAATGAGACATTGCACATGTAAAGATGAACCAAACTAACAGTTTCTTCAAAACTTCAGATGAATATACTGGCATGTTACTTTTTGTTATAAAAAGACAGTGAAAACTTGACAAAAAGAGCAGTACCATGTCAAGATTAACCCTTAAAGCGCTAATTACAGCTATAGTCGTTTTCTCATTACCTTTAAACATACAATATGGTTGAAAGATTCAAATTCCTCATGAAGATACCTTTCATTCAAATACCAGTAAGCCTAGTCTAAAGCAAAAAGGAGTATTTGTCAACAGCTTCCTTTGGGACACTGCATGCATTGCAGGCAAAGTGTCCCAAGAAAAGCTGTTGACTCAATCTTAAATCAGCACTTTAAGGGTTAAAACTGCTCAAGGTATGTGATGGTAGATGGACATCTGAATTTAGCCTCCCAACCTGGTCAGCAAGGACATTCTTTCTGACAGCTTGTCAGAGCCGACATGCATTCAAAACCAACCATGATGCACAGCTGAAGTGGCAGTAATGAATTCAGAAGATCATAAGGCCTCAGAGATGAGCCCATGATGATCCCATGCAATTAGTAAAATCTGTATGCAGAAATTGACTTCTGGGCTGACAGATATTTTTCAGTGACCAAATGACCCTAAATCTTGACTCTGTAGGATCACACATAGAATAGTTCAAGCTATATGAAGATGTATGTGACACAAACACACATACATAGCACAAAAAATGTATAGATCCATGCAACAGAAATAGAATTATGGCTCCAGAAACATATCTGGGTAATATTTGCCTTTGAACGTCCATAAAATGAAAAGTATACATGAAACACTTCAAAAGTATATCTTTTTAGAAAGGGCATTATCCAAACATTCCATTTTAGACATTGTGAGCTAATTGTTGACTTAACATACATATTTGGGATAAATATATTTTACATACCTATGCAATGGTAGGATAACTTTTTACAACGTTAGGTAAAATTATAATTTTTCCAGAATTAATGTGGACCTATTGGTGTTCCCAAACAACACTGTAAACTGTGCTTCCTGTTCCTAAAATATGCTTAGTGTGTTTTTGTATGTGTACATTATGATACAGGTGACAAAGTGACCCTGACCACAATCCCATAGGATTATATGTAAATGAGTAAAATTTGCATGTGGAAATTATTTCTTAAATCAACATCATAACTAGAGGGCTGTGTGACCAGCTCATGCTCATCTAATTATCTTTTAAACCAACAAAACAATTAGAGGGCTGTGTGAACAGCCGTTGCCCAGCTGACCTAAGCTTGTTCACAAAATCAAACCTCTGTGACCTTGGGAATTATGCCAAGGTCACCCATCTTCAAATATAACCTTGCCCTTAGAGAGGACTTTACTCCTTTATAATATCACTCATAGTTCAAAAACTTTTTAACATACCATATACCATGCGGAAAGCATATTCCACAACAATGGTCCTGTGACCTTGGGAAATAAGTCAAGGTCACTCATCCACGAACAAAACCTTGCCCTTACAGAGGAATATAATCCTGTGTAATATGAATGCCCTAACTCAAAAATTTTTTCACATATTATGCAGAAAGCAATATTCCACTTTAATGGCTCTGTTTAATCCAAATTGACTGAAGCATGACAAATGAAACAGACATGGTAGAGACACATCTAAGGTACACTGCCACCACACTTCAAGTTAATTCAGCAAACAGTTTTGGACATGAAATAAAAAAATGTGAATTACCAGTAGAATGCCCATCGACTTGCATAGTAATCAATATGAAAGGTGCATTTACGGGTAAGTAAAAAATCGTTAAAAATCAGGAATCCACAGCAGTGCCACATAGTGAATAACTTTGTTTACCCTTTCACAAGGAATATATCCACTAAGTTTCAGCTTAACCAGAGTGCTGGATCTGGAGAAGAAATCGAAGACAGTGAAAAAACACAAAAAATTTAACAGTGTAACCTGTTAAACAAATTAAGAAGTAGGAGTCCCTAGGAGTGTACCTGTATGATATCAAAGCAATTGGGTGAGTGGTTTCGGAAAAGATTTTTAAGATTTGCCCCCAAAATGAACAAAAAAATTCATAAAAAATCCCCAAATCACTGGAGCATGACCATTTGTACAAATTTGGCAGGGACCCGCACAAGATACATTCCCACAAACTTTGAAGTGAAACTGGCTGACGGTTTCCGTGAAGTCGAAGTAATTGTGAACCGACAGACTGCAGCCAAATGAGCCTCCTAAATGCTCAGCCTGACTAGCAAGTCAGCTGAGCTAAAAAGGATGCAAAAACCATGAACATGAAATACAGTTATTAGTAATAAGGACATAGACTGGGTGATCAAGGGCCAGGAACCATCAGGTTTTATAGTTATGTTACCTCTACATGGAGGTCATGGCCCTAAAAATATTTGTGTGTGTGTATGATTTCAGATGACCAAGTGACTATGACCTAGACCTCAAAGGAGTCATGTGCTAGAACTAAAAAAAAAAAATACTAGACATAACTTCAACGCAAACTGTTGCCTGAAAGGTCTGCCATGTGGAGATATTGCAGTAACAAGCTCTAAAGAACATATAATTAGAGTGCCACTTACTCAAATTAGGTCATGGTGACACCAAAATCTAATCAGTTCATCTTGGTATGCTATAAATAAGCATACTGCCAAATTTGAGAAAAATACCTTGGAGCATTCTGGAGCTATTGCGGTAACAAGCCCTATGAGCATGTAATTAGACAGCCATTTGCTCAAATTAGTTCATGGTGACACCAACATCTAATCAGTTCATCTTGCCAGGTAAGATACGCATATTGCCAAATTTGAGCAAAATACATGGAGGCATTCTGTAGATATCACGGTAACAAGAATGTGCACATCTAGATGGATGGACGGACAACCTGAAAACATAAACGGTTCCCCCATGGTTTGGACCCTTAAAAATGATATGCAAAGTATCTGTTGGTAAAAAACTGGTGCAAATCAATACAAAAGAAATTGAGTTATGGACAAAAGGATATTTTTGCACAGATCAACTGTGAACTCAGTTGATCAAATGCTGCAAAAGTAACGTGTATTCTATATCATTTAAGCATAGAATCCAATGGGAATACACACATGTAATCCACAGGGATTTTGTGCATTGGGTTGTGTATTCACCAGAATACACATAAAAACTACTGATTTTGAGACAACCTTTTCCAAGCAACATTATAGTTACAATGATACATGTTGATCAAAACATAAAAACTCAAAACTGAATGGAATTAACATCATTTTAGCTTTAATTTTTAGAATGGGAATAAGGGGGTACTTGCCCTGCTCAAGAAGTGAACAAACATAGGTTAAATCTGGTTATCAATCAAATCAAATGTACCTGGAAAAGCTTCCTGTCACTGGATAAGCAGAGACAAAACATCCAATGATATTTGAAGTACCTATAAAAGAAAATGTAAAACTTCACTAATTCTGCAAGCTATGTATAACAATGGCCTTTCAACAGAAAATGTAATTTTCATAAAATTGTCAAAAACCGATTGACTCAACTCTAGTCTGCTGTGCAATAAAACAAGTCATAGATTGGGTTCAGTCTTTATGACAATGCTTAACATAATTTCTGACTGGTGCTGAAAGCTTTCGTTCATTCCCAATTATAATCATGAGGATGAAAAGTATATTTTCAAAGAAGCAATTTGTTCATTATATCTAAATTACACCATAGTACAATGATACAATTTCAGGAATACATACAGTGGTACCTCTTTTGAGATACCGCCCCTACAGTGGGTCAGAATGCAGTCTCTCAAAACAGGTGGTCTTTCATTAGAGGTACAACAACATGGAAAAGATAGCGCAGTGTTAAAAAGATATGCGGTCTTTCATTACAGGGGTCTCTCAAGAGAGGTACCACTGTATATGTATAGTGGCTCCTTTCTCCAGTACATTCAATACATAATGTGGCTAAATCTTTTTTCCATCTATTTAATAACTATATGTTTAATTTTTAATTTCACAAACATTTATTAGTGACATTTTACATAAAGAGTCTGAAGAAAATTAAGGAAAATTTGACAAATAGCTGCTCATGTTACTACATATATGAATCAGTGACCACAAGTAACAGCCTACAGAGGCACTTACCTATAGCTATTAATTCTTGATTCGGATCTATTCTGTAGCCATTTTCTCTTGCTATTAAAACAATTAAAACAACAAATGCTTAAAAATTACAGGCACACCAACCAGAAGTAAACCTTCACATGCATACATACAAATTCTAAATCACACAGACCAAGTAAACTGTATGTATATATATATATATATATATATATATATATATAAACAAACATACATTATACATGTATATAATAGATAGGTGGTGATAGTGACAGCTAGTGGGATCTGGAGAGTGTCTCCATAAACTGTTTCATTTGAAAACATAAATTATGGGAATTCCAAATCAGTTGAAAATGAGTACATGTATCTTTACAATGAGGAATAACATTGCCAAATGCATATGAATGTGTATATACATGTGTGTGTGTGTGTATATATATATATAAAAGCCTTCATTTCAACATAAGTGGAAAGTAGAATATGAGTTAGCTAATCTTGAGATTAACTGGAAAAATGTATACCAACAGAAAAACATATTTTTTAAAAAGTATTGTAAAAAATAGCTGAATCTAATTACAAATTATTAAATGGCATGATCCTCAGTGGTAATATATTGTGTATATGAAACACAAAAATATCTAAGTTCTGTAGCTACTGTGATTATGAAGAATCAACTTAACATCTTCTTTTTTCATGTCAAAGAATACAAAGGGTATGGAGTTTGTTCTCTGATACACTTTTATTTAATATTGAGTGGAAACATATTGTACTTGGGTCCGCATGGAACTGCGATACAACAAGGTTTAGAAATTTCATTTTATCGGTTGTTGCAAGAAGTATCTTTGTTGAAAGAATTAAATGTTACAACTCAGCTAATGACAACTTTAACCAAGTAAACCTTCTACTAGTAATTAAAGAGTTTTTGTTAATGCACCGTAAAATTTGTGAACTGTCATTTCCAAATAGACAGTGGCTGAATGGGTTTGATATGGTATTAAGAAAAATATCAGTTATTTAAGCTGACTGTGGTTCTCTCCACTGTATAAGTAATTTAAATCTATAACAAGTGGATTACTAATAAGTCTGACTGTGAGAATCTTTACCAAATATGTACTGAAATGTAGACTTATGCTTAGAAAACAGATTTCTGTCATTGTCTACTATCTGATATTTGATTTACTTTGTATGTAACTATGATTTATAATGTATTTATTTGTATTAATAAAAGAATATATATATATATGCATAGGCACTTGGCATATATATATATACATGCATATGCATTTGGCAATATTATTCTTCATTCTTCAAACACTCATTTTTAACTGATCCAGAATTCCATAATTTATCCGTTTCCAACAGAAACCCTTTGCCTCCAAAGACACTCTCCAGTTCCCACTGGCTGTCAGTATCACCACCTGGTGTCAGCAGAGTGATCAAGATTGGAGGGTTCCAGCTAAAAGCTCTCATGGTAAGGCTATCAAAATTTCAGTTGTGTGAAACAAGTAAATTTTAACAAAAGGCTGCATGCATCTCTCAAGAAGACAATTTGTTCTTCATCTTAAGAGGCCAGAAAACCACACATATAAACATTATAATAATAATAATAATAATAATAATAATAATAATAATAATAATAATAATAATAATAATAATAATAATAATAATAATAATAATAATGATAAAAACAACGACAACAACAATAATAATAATAATAGACTTTAAGCTCCACAATACTTTTTATTTTGTGAAACTTGGTTAACATGTATCTGTTTTCTGAGAAAACAATGATCAAAATTTGATGAATTAAGTGCAAACTAGGTTTGACCTGGCCACCTTAAATTACTTTAAGTACGTCTTTATGATACAGGATGCAGCACTTTACTTACCAAAGGCTTTTCCTATGGCTATAGTTTCAACCAGCCCTATCAATGGAGTAACTACAAAACCTATGCCGATATCCTGCAAGAAAAGTTCATGAAATCATATAAATTACATCACACATTCCATATTAGATCCTGGACACAATCAGCAAAACCAATGTATCCATAATTACTTGTTTCATGTATCCTGTTTTCTGGAAAATTTAATTATTGGATTGGCAAATATCTTACTTCCTCTTTAGCTAAATATTTGTGACTACATTGATCATTATGACAGTCATGAAAAACGTAATCAGTTATCTGCATGAATTGTGGTATCAGATCAGATTACTTATTAAACTAATTGGCCTAACACTTCCAAATCAAAAATATTTTTACAATCAATAAAAATAAATTTACGTCAAATATATATGCTGTTGAGTAGTTTGTAGTTCCATTTGTTAACGTAAAGTTTGGCACAGCAAACGGTGGCAACCCAGGAGTGAGAGGACCTGTTATGGTCAGCACATCGATGTCTTTCACTAGAAGTGCATAGGCCACTGCTGTTGCACATATCACCACAACTGCATTTCTCCCTGAAAGAAAACGAAAACGAGAAATGAAAACAGGAATGAAAAAATGAGGCAATATCTGAATGGACAATTACAGTTTACAACAAAATATATTTTATCAATCATTCACTATTAAAGTTCATGCAAATGAAATTATAACAAGAGGTTCATGGGCCAAATGCACTGCTGATATAATTTGATGACCATCACCAAAAATTCAGCTCCACCAATGTTGAACGACCTGGATTTTCATACACTTGATAAGTTCTGAAAGTTATATGGTGTTAACATGAAAAGTGTTGACGGCATTGTGTTCACAAGCAAAAATTTACACAGATGCACAGAATGATGGATGGACAGACACGAGTGGTTGTACCAGCTCTACGACCTATACTCAGCAGAGCTGACAAGTAATACGTAGTCATCAATGTACTGACAATTTTGAAAAGCATCTGTCTTGGGATGAAATCAATTGTGACAAAACAGCACTTCCCAGTCTATAAACTCAACTGTTTAACACTGCTTACCTGTCGCCAAGAGCCACAGGAATTTCCTTGCCACCAACTGACCAGTGGTGAGTGTTCGTCCTTCATCACCCCAATTATATGACTTCAACAACTGAATCAAAGATAAATATATATATATATAATTATATATTATAATGCACAGTATCATGCCTCATCATGCAATCAATCTTGCCTAATTCACACAGGCATACATGTAGACCATTTGTAAGGGTTACATTTTCTTACACTGCACTGAAACGATGTACTCTATGGATCCGATAGAATTATTTTATAGGTGGCCCCAATCATAGCTGACTATATTCCTTAATTGAGGTCATCCTGACAAATCATTGTAATGCAAATTGATCTTCTTTCTAGTACTTTCATTAAATAAATTCTTTTCATTCCTATCAACTGATTAACTATGAATATACCAAAATGTTATTTCTCTGTCGAATAAATGAATCATGAAGAATCTAAAATACAACAAATAAAATTGTTGCTGAAATTAACTTTAATTCTCCATGTAAATATATATCTGGCCGAAACTGTCATATTGACAGAAGCAGAAATCTGTTTGAAAATGGACACTTGCACTGTACAATCAAAGGGAATATTTCCTGATTATTCAACCAGCAATTTTTCACCAGGATTTTCTATTTTAACTGTTTTTTGTTTTTGTTTTTATGTTTTAATTGCTGCATTCACTGTTGCATGTACAGGATGTATACACATTGTCATGTTCTCAATTTTGGAATTCATTCTGTAGTTTTACATATACATCTTGATCCCCACCATAGTCACATTATTGTACTGTATTACGTGTGTGTGTGACTCACCTTCAGCAAAAATAGGATCATCATACACACAGCACCAAGAAGCAGGTCCCACAAACTGAAGGAAGAGAGGATGAATCAATGATACATGACAGTAGTAGTAGTAGTAATACTTTTATTGCATGAATGTCCACTAGGGACCAAAGCAGTACAGAAGAGTGGCACCGTCTGGCACAAAAATAAAAAACTACTAACATATAAAACAGCACCATAAAAAAGAAGACCATAAGATACTACTTTGACTTAACTCGACATATGTTCATTTTATCAAAAATATTTCAAGACTATAGGGCAAGATTACCCGTATTACACATTGAGCAATTGCCCGTTGGGCTTATAAATAAATAAAATAAAATAGCTACACTAATTACAATTCAATCATACAGAGCAGCACCACATATGATTAGTCAGTCAATTACAAGACACCTGTTACGACCTATATAATGTAAAGTGGATTCAATCCATGGACGTGGGATTTACACTTGTAGGATATAGATTTTCCTTTCTTTTCTCAATGGCCAGAAAGCAGAATTTTCCTGTGGCCCGGGCTATTTTTTCCAGCAGTCATGAGAAAAATGAATTTGTTCTGGTCATCAAGTGATAAGAAGTAAGGGCACTGACATAGTTACCTTCTGAAACAAGTCAGTCCTTTCCTTATGAAACATTGAACAATTTATGAGAAAATGCAATTAATCTTCAACTTTATTGCATTGTGGACAGAGTCTTTTTTTCAACTAGAATTTTTGGTTTGGCATACCATCCTGTTTCTATAGCCAGGCTGTGGGAACTGCAATAAATTCCGTTTAAGTAGTTCTCATCGTGTAAACATGTCTTTAGCTTAGTATAAGTCCTGAGTTTGCTATTACTGTCATTAATATTTCCCACCAGTGTTGATTATAAAAATTCTGATATTTTTTTTACAATATTTGTGGAGTGAAGATGAGAACAGTTCAGGAGTCTTTCCTGTTTGTGAATAGCTGTCCACCATGGCACTGCATTTGAATTTTGGCATTCTTCCCCTGCAAAGACAAGTAACGTGTCTTTGGGATGTGCCACCATGTGGTCTTTAAATCATTCTGTAGCTACTCTGGAGCGCAGCAATAGCAAGGGGGTATATGCCAAGTTCCCCATAGATTACAGCTGATGTAGTGTGTTTGTGCACCTCAAGTGCATATCTCACAAAACTTGGCTGAACTTTCTCAATTGCACAATTATCAAACTTTTTAAACATTGACATGTACAAGAACGGACATTGTACTTCCTTGGGGTTAATATGAATAATATTTACACAACGTGAAGTTACTTTTCTTAAAACAAGACTCAAATTTCAAAAAGTATGAATGCAATGAGTGAATTCTGCAGGAAGTTTTGACCCTCTCTCTGGGTGGATCTGACCCTCTCCCTGCAGTGTCTTGACTCTCCCCCTGAATTTTGTTGACCCCCTCCCTGCATTGCTTTGACCTATCCCTGTAGTGATTTAACTCTCTCCCTGGGTTGCTGTGACCCACTCCGTAGGTTGTTTGACCCCTCTCTGGTTTGTTTTGACTCGCTCCATGGGTTGCTCTCATCCCTCCCTGCGTTGTTTTGTGTAGTTTCATGCTTTACTTGCTACATTTGCTGCTTGCTGTCACAACCCTCTCCACACCCCTCCCCCTCCCCCAGCCAGTGTGCCTCAATTTACATGTCCGAGACATAATCTGGTTGAGCAGAATCACTGTACTGACGGGACTACCCCATGCAAATGAGGTACAAATGACATTTCCCATGACCAATCAGGGTGCTGTGGGCAAAACCCACCAATAGAAGGATATGTCTTAACAACAGCCAGGTAAATGCTGTAAATCCCATCTGACTCCATGTTTGTTTTCCAGGCTATTTCATGTAGATTATCAGTGGGATGATAAAACAAAATTTGAAAATTTTGCATATTGACAAAATGATGATATTTTACTTCTAGTGCTTATTCTTCACTATTTTCGATGACAGACTGAAGATGCTCCATAGTATTGAACCTTTTTCATTGTAAATCCATGACGACATAGCAAACATTTTGAAGAATTAAAAAAAAAAAGAGAAGCTATTTCCAACACAGGATAACAACTGAAGAACAAAACAGTACCATAAACTAACAACTCTACCAACTGAGACTGGAAGTAAATAAAGCAGCACGTAAGTATATAGAGAGGAGTCCCTGCCACAACATGTTTCGCCCAAAGGACAGGGCTTCATCAGGGGACAGGAGGGACTCTAAAATTTGTTTTTCATTAAAAAGCAGTACTTACATTAATAAAGAGGTGCCATTTGGGTCCAGTGTGGCGTCAAGATGGTGACATCAGAGAGATAAAGGCGAGTAAGTGCATTGCTTGTGTTATGTTAAGATTAATAAAGATACTGAATAATCAATGAAATAGTTGCGTTGTCATTAGAGTGCAGATGATCAGTTGAAGATCTGAATAATGCATATTTCCTCATTGTCACTTGTAGAAAAAACAGAGTAGATCACCTGGAATGGGCAGACTTGTACAAAGAATGCTTGTAAAACACGTGAACAGTCATATTAAGAATACAGTTAAGAAAACAGTACCAACCTCCATAAAACACTTACTTTGTGTTTCCTATATAAGCAAAAGTGTAGTAAATTTCGTCTAAAAAGCCACTTGGTACACCTGTTATCCCTAACAAATGCTGAAACACAAAATTTCTTTTGTCACCATAACATCAAATTTTTGTTAATGTTTATCATACATGTATTTACCTCTGTATGCCTGGAAATAAGATTTCACAGCAGCCATTCTAATAAACATATACTCAGTAACAGTGAAAACAGTTCTCATTGGATCAAACAACAAAAACAAAATTGATTGTAGGCTGCTGTTGTATGTTTACAACAGAGTAGAACAATGTACCATTTTACCTGTCAGGGCTTTACAGTTAACATCTCTGCTAGCCTGGATCAAGTCATATCCCAATCTGGGCAAGTTGAAATATCAAAGTATTAGTCCTGGGGAACCCAAGATTTTGGCTTTCTAAAGGAGACTTCTAGAGATTGACAAACAAGTTAAAATACACGAAGAGGGCTAGTAAAAATGCCAAAACTACTAGTCCTGAGGAGCAGAGCAGATATCAAAGTCAAATTGCACAGTCCTGGATGTGGTCCAAATGTCAAATTAATTCATCCAGGATTAAATAGGACACATCCACATCCAACAGGAAAAGTCAAAGCAAAAACTTTCCAATCTGCCAGTGTTGCATCTTTGTGAAAAAATGGGCATCACATGTACAGTTAACTTTGGTTATAGTATAACCATATGAAAACAAGGCAAAGGGCCTGACAGCTTGGGAGCCTGAACTAAAAGTGTTTTTTCAGTAGAAGATATGAGGTTATAGTATAACCATGTGCTTTATCTTGGTAAACCCTTTCTGTGCTTTATTCTTGACTTAGTGCACTGTGCTTAAAGGGTGCTGTGGACAGCTGTTGACTTTGACCAATTTACCTTCTCTGGAATTGCCGAAAAATACATGTATAGGCATGCTGGTACTTGAATAAGAGGCCTTTACATGACAAATTGTTGTGTGGAGTTGTTACAATAATTATTGTTACTGTTGTTATGACTAGCATTCAAAATGACCTGGCCAATATAACATGGTCATTGCTGTCACAATATTCATAATATTATACCTGTCAAGTCTCCCTCATAATGTGGGAGTCTCCCACTTTTTCCTTCAAAAATGTGAAGTCTAGGAATAGAATTTGGCAAAATTTTCACCATCTCCCTAGTGAAAAATTTAGTATTTTCTATTATATTCTGTGTACAAAATAAATATTCCCTCCCTTGAAAAAATTATCCTAATTTTGCATTTGTGACAGCTGTGTAAAACAGTAGTCCCTCTTTTCAAAGACCTCTCCTTTGGGAAGCTGTCTGCCCTTCATGACCACTTTCACTGTGCAAAACCACAATAATAACTTACCTCTTTTGGGAGACCACCTGCACAACCTGACCAGTGGCCACCAAAAATGACCCCAAAAGATCACTTACCCATCCAGGAAGTCCCCCTTTCAGGAAAGTAAAACCCATCTATTTTGCAAAAGACTGGTAAAAAATTTGTGAAAACCAGCTAACAAACTCAAATATGTTTATAATTCCAATAACTGAGTAAACACATGAGTGTAAGATGGCATGGGGTCAAAATGTGTACATACAGTCACTTTTGAATCTTAATTATGATCGAGAATCCACAGTAGTGGCTAATTGTTTGGGCAGGTAGTGCAGATGTTCAATCTCCTTTAGAAGACCACCTGCTTTATGTGACCACTTCTTGGATGGCACTACATGTGGTCTCTCAAAGGAAGGACTACTGTATAACAAAATCTAATTCACCACAGTGGGCTTTACTCTTTGCAGCATTAAATAGATTATTCATATGTACTACTACTGTTAGTGTCATACAACATCCTGTTTGCCACAATGTTAACAATAGCCCACATGTGTATGGTTTTGCTGAATTCTTATGCAAGTACATTCATCACAGTGGTTGTTGATTTGGGCTTTACTGTCCATCCATGAGTCACAGCATGCACATCTATGGACCCAGCATCACCCTTGACCAAAGCCAGTGAGGTCAAGGGTAATCTGAGGTCTGTGGATGTGACTGCAAGGACTCCTGGACAAGCAGTGAGGTATACTATATTAGGTTCCGAGGTAATTTGCATAGAATCTAACTTATTTTGCCAGTCTTTCCTGACCTCTGAAAGCCACAGGCAGGCATGCATTGTTCAAACCGGTCACTGACGACATTCCAGGTTATGGACATCTCATAATGATAAACAATGAAATGTTCAGTTACTATATTATAAAAAGAGATTTTCATGTATACGAACCTTGACCTGACCAAAGGCAATAGTTATAGCTGCTGCTGTGGTGAAGCCAGTGATGACAGGGAGAGAGATGAAATCTACCACAAACCCTGTATCCGAAAAATAAATGTACATTTTGTAAATATCTTATCACAAAAATATTTGGGAATGTTTGGGATTCCACGGTGTGCTGGTTGCTGATAGGCTTAGACAAGCATGGTCATAAATTCATCAGAATTTCTCATCAACCCAAGACAAATTGGGCCTTAATTATTGAACTTTAGGTAACCTGAGCCCCCTATAGGACTAATAATGGTTCAATGTTCATGAAAGTTCAGGATGTGTTTTAAATAATTATTAGCAACACAAATCACTAATCTGAGATGACTTCTGACCGGTCCTAACATGTTAATTAAGTATCAGCTTTTCTGAAGAAACATCAAACTGAGAAAGGAATATGTGAATGGCTGCCAAAATATAATGATAAACAGTGCACAAGAAATGCCTTTTCATCTACTGTTCATATTACATGTTTTTATGATGATAAAGTAAAAATACTGAGTGTTCTTTGGATTATGTGCATATTTCTTAGCTAAAACCTGTCAGATTTGGATTTAAGTGCACAAGTCAGACACTCTGACAGATATGTCTATAATTATTTCTTTGAATAACACAACACTAAATATCCAATCAATGACATGCCAAAAATTGTATTGAAAGCAATAATGTACCCATTTTTATAACCCTTTTGACAATAGGACCATATCGTTAATAGGTACATCATCTATACATTTTAACTCAGTCTCCATATATGATTAACAAAACACTTCTAAACCTGATGTAAATTGGCATTTTATCAATGTTTACAGAAAATACCATTAAAAATACTCCCAGTTAAATCCAAGAGCTCAATAGTTATACAAAACCCTGGTGGCAGCAAAAATGTTTCTGACATATTTACATGTATACACTCACAGCTAAATTCCCTGACTTGCACAGGGCTCACCAATTCTTTTCCTGTCCACTCGTCCTCAGGACAAGTGCCCATGACGTTTTACTTGGCCCACCACTCAAAATTACTTGTCCACCCACTGAAATTCGAGTTGTAAAAGCAGAAATTTTGGTTGCCCCCAGGACAAGTGCTTTCAAATTTTTACTTGCCCTGACTGAGATTTTACTTGTCCTGAGAAATTGGACATGTAAATTGGTGAGCCCTGTTGCCCAACCTTAAAAGTATCGTACCCTGAAGGTTATTCATATACAACTCAAACTTTGCAAAATCATATCATTTCAAATCAATGTAACTAGCTGTATCACTTCTTGAATGATAAAGGTACTGCATCCACGAAGTTTGTTTACAACAACTCATTTACACTTTGAATCATTGTGCTATTGAGCCAGGTGTGCAGGTGTGTCTCTTGCACACCAAACTTCTGGAAGCACACCCAGGTTTGAACACCTTTTTAAAGGTGTAAACAGGGCATGTACACCCAGTTTTAGGTAAAAGAGGGTATTTGCACACCCAGATTTCCAAATCGTGATTTATACTATGGGCTGAATATTCCAATTGTACAAAGTTATAATTCTTTTTCTTACTATTTGCTGAAAATAGTAACAAATGGAGTGGAGAAAACACTGAGATTTGTCTGATTAGCTGGCAACACAAAAGTTTACACTGCCAAGGCTAATTTCTGTTATTAACATCTTCATTAAATACTGATTTAAATTTGAAAATAATACCTGCAATACTTAAAATTTTATTTCAAAATGACAACAAACTACGTATCAGACTGTGATTCTGCGTGGTTAACGGTGAACTGATGTCAATAATCACCTCATAATAAACAAAATGGAGTTAAATGTGATTGTTTGAAGTCCACAGCAGTGCCCCCATGCTGGGCTTTAAGAAATGGGGGCAAGACCTCTGTGAGGACCAGGTTCTAGGCCAGATATTGGTAAGTCAGAGGTGCAAGGTAAACAAAACATTTTGCCATCAGTATTGAAAAGGGCCTAATTGAACTTTAGGGGACCCAAGCCCCTGTAGGACTAATAATGGTTCAATGTTAATGAAAGTTCACAGTGTGTTTTAAATAATCATTAGCAACACAAATCACTTATCTGAGATGACTTCTGACCACCTGTGACATGTAAATTAAGCATCAGCGTTTCTGCCGATGATTTAAGATGGCTGCCGCAAGCAAAAATCAGCGTTTCTGCTGATGATTTAAGATGGCTGCGGCAAGTGCCATGGGGACTGTATCATATGACTTTAAATATGATCATGAATAATAAAAATAATGCTTAACTATTTCTAAGAAAGAGTTTACAAGAATGAACACTGAGACTCTCCCCAGGAATATCCCAGGGCCTCACATGCACCTGGCTCGTGAAGGTAAACACGCACACATGGCTAACCTAGTAGACCTACCCTGATTGGTTAAAATCAAGTTGCGGTGTTGCATTGTGGGTAATGTCAACGTCAAAACCTTTTGGTGCATACAGTGTATGCAAATGGCGGACTTGATAATCAATTGCATCCATGCTTCCAGGAAATAGATTTGAGTTTTCTATTTTTTAATGACACAATGCCTGTGGCGCAAGCGTCTATTCTACTAGAAAAACATAATAGGAATGTTACCATATGGCCTGCGGGACAATAATATTCATTTTACGTAGGAATATAGACATTGTAATAGGCTTTCACCTATAGGGGCTCAGGTCCCCTAAAGTTCAATAAGACCTGGAAATGGAATTGGTGAGGCCTGGGGGCTTTTACAATAACAATGACAGTTATTACCATTGTTCTTACTGTTTTCTGATAATGATGTTGACTTACTGCTGGGGGTATCAGTGAACTCGCACACAACTATTTCTATGCCATAAATGCAAATACAACAGAATCTCCAATTAACATAACCTCCATAAAGAGACCATTTCTATCTTAGGACCACCCCTTTTGGGTTAATATCTTTAATTGAATTATATCCCAACTGATACCACTCCCTTATTAAGACCACATTTTTCAGTCCCTTGGGTGGTATTAATAGGGGGATTCCACGTTACTATAGTACTCTATTACTCAAGGTGTGTCTTGCCTGGCTACCTGCTGTACTGGTAAACGTAAACCTGTGCTAATGGCAGAAACGCTTGTCATTTTATAAATATTTGCTGGTAACAATTGTGGTAAATCCCTACTAAGGCAGAAATCAACTCCCCCCCCCCCCCCCGACACACTCACACACACACATATTCCAATATCCATTCATTCATGACATAACTGCTTCAATTGCTTGCCCATTTAGGGTTGAAACAATATATCAACTCATTGCCAGTCACTGTTGAATTGTGAATCATTCATAGCTCTGACACCTTTATTCATTGTACTTGTGGTGGTAGTGGGGGGTGGGGGCTATGACCAGTATATTAATATGGGTTTCTGTAATTAATATCAATTTCAGTAACTGTGACCTTTGACACATGCAGGCTAGTACTGTACAAGCCTTTTTTTACCTCATGAAGAAAAAAATATGATGACTGCAAACTGCAAATTTATGCCCATAATGAGTAATGAACCATCCCAATTATGACTCCTACTCTAAATGCTTTCATGCACATTTGATGGAAAGTTTTCCCTGTCAAAACTGGACTCAAACCTTCAATGGGTAATATTATACTCATGAAAAAATAAAGCCGATAATGGGGATCTTCCACTCCACACACTCGTACCTAAGACAGGTCAAACTACACTCATACTTGGTATTTCACACTAAAACATCCAGACTGACAGGACAGCAAGAAGCTCAAGTTTATCCAGTGTCAGACGTTGAGTATAATGAGTTATAAGACCACTGTTACTCCACAGTATGCACGGTGTACGAATCCATCCTTTGTCATTAAGTCTCTCATCAGCCCTAAAGGTGATGAAAATTGTCACTTTTATTTTTCAATTTCTGTGCTGAAAAGCTACTTTAGTAAAGTAAACTCTAAAATAATTTTCTTAATGGCTGCTTGTACAGAACTTACGATAAAATCTTTGATACACACACTCAAAGCCTGGGTCTAAACTTTCTTTTGAAATCAACAAAATTTTACAAGAAAAGTTGATACGTACCCAAATGTAGAATGCCCATCACAAACTGCACAACTCCACACATAAGGTTGAGAATAAGAGCATAAGTGGCATTATGGGGAACTGGTCCATCTGCAAACACCTTGGTCATGTAAGACATGATGGCAGTGGGTCCCAATGTGATGTCTTTGGATGTGCCAAAGATACAGTAGATGAAACAACCCATGAAGGATGAGTATAAGCCATACTGAAACAGACGGGCACAGACAGATCCAGGTATGAACTACAGAAAATTTGATATGCTTGTCTGCAAATCAGTCTGTGCGCCTAGAAAACTTTCAAAGATGGCCTTTGCAGTATATTTTAACTCCTGCAACACTAATTTTCATTAAACTGTTCAAAAGAGACATAGACAATTGAGCTCTGTCACAAACCTGAAAATTGAAGTTGGAACTGTACCTCTGTCTATAATAGTTCTGAAGTTACTCAAGATTTAAATTTTGTGTATTTGCCTAATTTGCATATATCAAACTGTAACAGCTTTAATTCCTGCTTCACTGGATGCAACTATCTCACAAACCTATCAAATGAAGTTAGAATAGCACAGAACTTCTACCTTTAACAATTTTGAAATTGAATATTCCAAAATTAAATTTTGTGAATTTGCCTAATTTACATAAATTTGAATACTACAACCGTGGTTCATATTTCATTGGATGCAGCTATGTCACCAACCTATCAATTATTGAAGTAAGATATGACACCTCTATTTATAATAGTTTTGAAGTTTGTTCAAAATTTAAAGTTTGTGTTTTCTCCTAATTTGCATAAATTAGAACTATACAACTTTTGGTTCTGGTCAATTGGATGTGCCAATAGCAGAAACGTGTGAAGATTAATCTAAGTGTGGATGACACCTCTCCCTTTAATAGTTTTAAAGATATTCAACATTTATGTAAACTTTTCAATTAACCTGAATTAGCATAAATTATAATTCTACAACTTTTACTTGGACAAAAAGTGCACAAAAAATCACTATGCCTTTCATGTGTGATCCCTTGCACCACAACATCAACAACACATTCTACCTCTTGAGAAAACCTCTCAACTGTAAAAAACAGATTTTAAACCAAAACATACCACACAATTAAGTTACATAAAACGTGGGAATGAACAATTTAATGAGTTGTCTCACACCATACTGGTTCAAAATTGTGATATTTCACACATAAACTAACATACTGGGACCCTCGCTGACATCACTTGGTCATAAACAGGCTAGATCTTGGTAACATAAAAATGCAGGGTGCCCTTAAGCCCCGCCCCCCCCCCCCCCCCCGGCACAACAATTTGTTTTAAAAAAAAAAAAAAATCAGCACCACCTGTTGAAGATATTAGGGTCTGTGAAGAAGTGTCCCCTAGACTTTCAAAGCAATTGGCTTTGCAGTTTTGGCAAAGAATATCTTTAAAGATTTTTCAAAAATGAACACAAAGCTCATTAAAAATCCAAAAACTAACAGAGCATATCCATTTGAACACATTGGTAGAGATGCACCCAAAGTACATTCCCTCCAAGTTTAAAGTGAATCTTGCTGATGGTTTTGGAGAAGAAGTCCAAAGTGGCAATTGTGTATGATGGACGAGGAAGCAACACCGCCAGCAGGTGTCAACTGAGCTAAAAATATCATGAAACAGACAAATACCTACACAGGCCAACCCCAAACTTCTACCAGCATTTGGCTGGTGGTTGGTGATAACTTCAAGCCCTGTTTTGAGTCTGCTTTTCATAAAATTGAAAAAAAAAAAAACAAACTATTTGTTGCAGGCCCGAGTTCATCTTTCCACTCTTCATGGTTTTGCCAAAATATGTTTTATATATATATGTGGATTATATGAAAATATTATAAGTAAAGCAAAAAGCAATCATGAATATTGCTTTATTTTTACCTGATGTGGTAGGTCTGCCACCTGCGCGTAGGCAAGGCCCTGGGGTATGACAGTCAGACCCACCGTCAAACCTGCTATCACGTCACATTGTAAATCTTTCAATCTGAAAATAGTGTATGCACAGTCCAATTTCAGGTTTAGTCTGTGATGAACAGTGCTTGTGCATCATACATTGTGTATGTAATTCCTATGGTAAATTGCCTTTTTTTTATGAGTTTAAACTTGTCATGTTTTTGTATTTATGACATTTTAGAACTGTAGTTTTCATTTAATTGCTCTGGATGTAATTCATATTTCAAGGTTTTGTGCCATCAGCAAAATAAGCAAAAATAAGAATACAGAAAATTAAAAGCAACTTACAATTTAATTCTATACTGTAATAGTCTTGTTATATAACATATAATATTTACTCACAAAATGATCATGACAGTCTTTTGCAAGTTTTATCACATTTTATTTTTTAAAATCTGTAAATAGTTAACAAGATTATAAATATGCAATTTACTTTTTTGGATGTATTTGTTTAATAAACATATTTCCATAATACATTGGATATGAAAATATGGTTACAGATGGGTTGTTACATATTGGGAAAGAGGGTACTGCCCTATTTGAATCACTCCTGCAGGAGAAGGCACAAGATGCACAGAATGACACACAAAAACAAGTGAAGACATAGACAGGAACAAGACATAAAGTGGGGCATGCACGAAGAGGAAAGTTAATCGACCGAGTTACTGGTTTATTTATCTTCGATTTAAAAGTTTGCACTGAGGCCAAGTTACAGGTTTCAAAAGGTACATGTAGCTGATTCCAGAGTTCGAGAGTTGAAATAAAGAATGATGATTGGCCATTGATAACCACCCACTAAGAGCAGTTCTGTAAGAAATAAATTATTAAAATTAAAAGCATAGTCAACCTCCTTAACAGTTGAAAATAACCAGAAATTAATCCAGGCTGTTTGGGAAAAGTCCTTGCCCTGAAAAAAACTATAATACCATGTTAGCATTTTCTTTCTTTATTTCTTTAAATTTTGTTTTTCCTTTTGTTTGTTTTTTGTTTTTTATTTTTTTAGGAAGGGGGTATTGGTATGATAGTTGCAAGGGAATACAGGTTTTAGCAAAATAGAAAGGCCCGATAATCAGCCTGATTAACCCCTATTAATACACCCCCCATGCCCCCTACACAAAAGTTTCCTTGAGATTTCTTTCTATGATTTTGCAAATTACTTGTACATATACTAAACCATGAGAGCACAGTTTGTTATATGTATTATGTTACAAACACATAAATGTGTGCACATACACAGACATGTATTTGCTGTGTGCAAAGCTTTAATACCTGTATATACCACCGTATACACCTTGTACTAAAAGCAGCAAAATCATTATGCATCTGGAGGCTACATCTGTGCAACTCACTCCAGTTTTTCAATTGTCATACTGCAAATTATTTTGGATACATAAAACCTATGTTAGAGTTCAAAGCAGTCAAGGTAAGCTATATTTTACATGATTAACACTAAAATGATTGTTTGCACTGAGCAGTTTAACAAAACGGTTTGTGACTTTATCTTAAAAAGTACATCTCTATGATGATGATTTTCTTTTGACATCGCGTCAGTAGGTAAACAATGCCACCTGCTGCCATTGCTGCAAGCCTGATACAAATATGTGTATTATTGTTCAGTCTGCTGTTACACTTAACCCTTTTATACTCACATTATGTCTCAAAGAGCCCACTTTGAGTGCCAAATATCCAAAATGTGCTGAGAAAAGTTGAATTATGACTTGTTAGTTTTTATCATTGGATGTGATCAAAACTATTCTAATGATTTTCACACTGTTGCAAATTTAAATGTGCCTAGAGCAAAGAACATGCATACAAATCATGTGCATGTGCATGCCTCTTTAGTCAGCAGGGGTTAACTACTGTACATGTGTTACCATACAGGTCAATGTTCCAAGGCATCTGACGGCAATTTTTTTTCATAAATTTAACACAACTACAAAGCCAAAATCACATGGACCTAAAATTCAAATTTCCCAGACTATTTTTACAGCCAATCCTAAGTATACATGGCCATACTTGCCAGCTATTTTGTTGACACAACAAAGTTGTCATTGAAATGAGGAAGAATTCCAGGTGAAAAAAAAAGACATAAAATTAAGTGAAAAATAAATCTGTGCTCTGACATTTGAGAACCATGTGTACAAGTCTGGTTCTTGTCTGTTGTACTTTCCCACCTGTTTATTCCAGCTATGACGACAATTATATCTTTTTTTCCCGTTATGTACAATATACTATATATGCAGTCCTCAATTCAAATCAAGGCTGTGCATATTTGTTATAGATGCTGAAGTTTCACTTATTCAAAAGCATGGATCTCCAATATATTATTCCAGATATGTAACTATATGAGCATTCACTAACAACTGTTCAAATTTTGGATTATACACTAATCTTTACTTGGTTAACATGAGATTAAGTTAACAGTTTTCCATAGCATAGGTTGAGTACATTGTGCCCTATCTGCTTCAAGGAAAACTGTTGACCTGGGCATGCTACCATTATGAGTAGTCTACGATTCTCAGCAACAGTGTTTTATGTTGACAAGAATTTTATGTGAAGAGATTGAAGCAGACAACAATTATCAATCATCTGGGCGCTTTGGTGCAATTTCTGAAAGGGTTAAAAATACATGAATTTTTGTACATATTGCTGTTCAGTGAAGTCAAAATTCTGTTATTAGTGTCTTTTATCATACACAAACTGGATGATAACATTGCAGTGGATCCAAATCTGTGAAATAGATATTTGTGGCTAAAAGGTAGCCAGAATTAAGTTAAACATAACCACTTGCAAACACCTACATCTATGTTCGTTTTTTTAGAGAAACATTGATAAAAAAACTCTACTACGTCTAGACATTATAATCAGCTTAATCGAGAACTGTCAAGCAAGAATATACTGTGAAATAATATATCCCAGTACATTCTCCTTTCCCCCTCTCACATCAATGGATTATAATTATTACTACTATTGTATTAGCTGACAAGCCATGCATCTGTGAGTTTGCACATATTTATACAGTAGTATCTGTTTTTGTAGTCTACACCACCCTTACTGCCAGGCAAAAGTGATCACATATAGCAGGTGGTCTTTTATGGCAGGTAAACTTAAGAAACAAATAGTAGCAAGTGTCTGGAAATGATCATCTGTAAAAAATTGCTGTCTCATGACAAGTGGTCTTTATAGTGGGAACCAGTCTAATGCCACCAATTTTGCTAGATAAATTGAAAAAACAAAAGAGGAATAAAAATCTGCACTCCCAAGTTCCAAATCCTGCCTGTTCAATACTCTAGGATGAAGTCTTTAGTGATGTGAAGTTAACGATGATCTGTTTTATACTTTTTCTTTGGATATTGATATATTCCAAAAGTTCCAAAATGGGAGAAATAGAGAAATGTATACACATACACTAATTTGGTACAGTCTGCAGTGACTGGATGTTTACTAGTATGGATTAAACAAATAAATACATAGTGTCATAATGCCTTACTGTTGCCTCACATAGTATATGCGGGTTATTATTATGAAAAGAAAAAAGGTACTGATCTCACTGAAGATATACACTCCACATCTCCATTCAATTGTGAACTTTTCAGATAGGTAAGTACAGCAACTTTTTAAGGTCACCTCAAAACAAATAAAACAGTCACATGGAATTTAAAATTAATTCGTTGTTAATTACAAAAACCAATCAAGAACACAACCAATGTATTGGATCAGCAGGATTACAGTGAACAAGCAATTATTCATTGGTAACCCAAGCATGTTTTTTTTTTTTCTTTTTGGACAGGACTACTAGACTTCCTTTCACTTTTACTTTTCCACAATGATGTAAACATTAGTCACAAAGAGGAAGTGTCTGCACAGTCTTAACCATGTCAAAATATGCATGTGCAGTGAAACCTCCTTGTAACAACACTCACATACATGTATCTGACATTATCATGCAACCACACACGACTCATTCCACCCTGATGATGCTTTTTTTCCACTAATATCTAAATGTCATCTCCTGATTTGTTTTTTTCAAAATTTTGGATGAAACTTGCATGGAAGATCATTCCAAATTATACGTTCATGGTCAACAGCTTTCCTTGGCACACTCTGGGTGCATAGTGCCCAGAGTGTGCCAAGGAAAGCTGTTGACTTGGTCTTCTATCAGGGTGGAATGAGTTAAGGGACTTAAGTCAAACTGTTTTGCTATTTGACTCATTTATTCAGATATCTGGCCCTTTTGCAGGGACCAGATGGTGCCATTGTAAAGAGCCTTCACTGTATAATCAGGGATGTGGAAAGAGATCCCTGGTATAATGCAACTTTTGTCAGCTTACATCTTTAGAAAAGTTCTGTTTATTTAGTTCATTGTTGTCAGCAGCTGTTCTTAATTTGAATATGTTGTCCACAGGGGTTAGGGAAAAGACTGTATTATGGCCACATTGACAAAATATACAAATGGAGAACTGTAATCATGTTCACCAAGCTTAAAAGAAAAATGAAAAAAAAAAATGAAATAAATAACAATCAGCAAAATTATAATTCAGTGTGCAATACCAAACACTATTAAAATACAGGCCCAACTATTAAAATACAGGCCCAACAGTCAATAGATAATGCATACATGTATGCCCTGCCACCACAGTGGCAACATTTGGCAGATAATTAATATAAATATCCATAATGTATGCATACAACTATGAATATGGTGTAATTCCAACATTAATTCTCCATACATTGCTCCCTCATTACAATGTGGATTCTAACATAACATGGTGGTTCCCTTGGCTCATACTGAAGCTTTTTTCCCATTATACCTCTATGTTACATGTCTTTCTGTTACAAGGTGGTTTTGCTATGACCAAGGAGGGTAGAGCTCTTTCTACCCTCCTTGCTATGACAGTCTACTCCATGGCCCCCATCATCTGTATTGAACAAGGGGCAGAGAACAGGGAATAGGTAACAAGATCCTTCACACAGCAAAAGTTTGTGTTATCATTTGAAGTTCTGTTCTTCCTCAATTTTTCAGGTATACTGTGACATTAGATCCTACAGGTTTGGCTTTACATGCCAAAAAAAAAAAACAAAAACAGAAAAAAAAGAAACAGAAAAAAAAAAACGAAAAAAAAACCAAACAAAAAAAAACAAAAAAAAAAACAAAAAAAAAAAAAAAAAACAAAAAAAAAAAAAACAAACAAACAAAAAAACCACCACCCCCAAAAAACACCCCCCCCCCAAAAAAAACCTGGGTTGGCAGGTTAAATTTTTTCAAAGGCTTCCAAATTAATGTGAAATGTGTACATAACTAAGAATCTAAAAAAGATATACATGGAAGAAAAGTTAGTTAACATTAATGCTAGTCTGGTGGATTTTTGTCACAAATGAAACAATTTTGGTCATGTGTTCTTTTGGGCAACCAAAAGTTGCGAAATTAATGATAAGATTTAAATTGGAGAACCCTCTAGTTAGAACTGGAGGCAAGTTAAATATGATACAACTTTCCCTGATATCGACCAGTAAAAATATTGATAATGATAATGATGATGATGATAATGATAATGATAATGATAATGATAATAATAATAATAATAATAATAATAATAATAATAATAATAATAATAATAATAATAATAATAATAATAATAACAAAATGACCCCTGCTACACACAGGTAGGGAACTGTTAAATAGAGCAACAAGGCCTTACCTGTACTTTGGCAACCATTTTGAGATTGGGAATGTATTTTTTGCCCTTTCCACAGTACATACTTTCTTTGCCGCTTGTTTGCAGTCAAATCTGTTCATCTTTGGGACTGGCAGTGATCAGATGACTACCTCATCTGTAAAAGTATAATTATTCATAACAATGAATGAAGAAACAATACTCAGCATACCCATGCGTATAGAATAACCCAAGATTTTCCCTTCAAAAATCTAATCAATATATAATTGATTAGATTTTTTAAGATATGAGAGCCCCATAATTACCCCTTTCCCCATTGAATTGAGACTGAGTTCACAACTTTCCTGGCTGTGAGCTCATTGAGCCCACTATCTTTGGGCCCCAAGGTGAGCTGTAAGTTGTTCCTGGGTATAGAACCCTAGAACAGTCTTCAATCACAGACTGGAACACCCCTGCAGGTCTTGGACCAGTAACCCCTCAAGGTCGGGTCAACTGATCCATAACTTTTGATTGAGTACTGAATGCTGTTGCTGTGTCTATTGGATGTTAATATCACAGGAGCAGAGCATCCCAAATTAAGTCCCATCATCATTTTGGATAGGAAAATACTTATCAACTGCGAGTTTTAGAAAGGCACTGCTACTCTAGAAATATTTTAAATCATGTGATAACTTTGTGTATTTTTGGAGACATGTTTGAACTTGAAGCAGAATGCAAAGGAAGTTGCGGTTAAATTACGTTTCAAATAGGAGGTCTTGGACCAGTAGCCTAGGCCTAATGCATTTACATGTTAAAATAGCGACATTTGCTGGCTTATTTCTCCTATTTGAAATGTAAAACCGCAACTTCCTTTGCATTCTGCTTCAAGTTTATACTGGTAGCAGCAAGTTAAAACCAAGAAAATGGGGGGTCATGTGATTAGATTTTTTTTACAGGCGCATTTGTGTACCTTACCTCCATGATTGACCGTTCCGCGCCAAACATGTCTCCAAAAATACACAAAGTATTTTCCTATCCAAAATGATGATGGGACTTAATTTGGGATGCTCTGCTCCTGTGATATTAACATCCAATAGACACAGCAACAGCATTCAGTACTCGATCAAAAGTTATGGATCAGTTGACCCGACCTTGAGGGGCTACTGGTCCAAGACCTATATATATATATAGTGATCTGCATGTAAAAGCTTTATTTTTTGTCATCATAAAGCACAATGTGGTGCTTGAAAAAAAAATAAAATGATTGGATGTTAAAGCTGTTTTTACTGGATGAAACAAGAGCTCTTGCATTTGAGTGTGCCCCCTTCCCAATTCCAATAGACAGTGCGGCTTGGCACTCCGTGTTGACATCAACATGTCATATGAAATACTACAAAAATATGTAATTAACACAAAGTGGAGGGCAAAGGCAGTATTTTACTGGTATTGGCAAATATGTTTTGTAAAAAAAAGACAAACACAGCTGAGTTGTACCTGCAATGACCCCCTGCAGAGAGTGGTCCACCCTGCCATAATTTACACCCAATTGTATTTGGCTCATATGTGGCCAACAAATATGGTAATTCCTCTTGACACCACTTGTGTGCCTAGAAAATGTGAAAAAATAGTGAAATATGTCATTTGGTTTAGGTGTGTGTACAGAGAAACAGGCATATACATGCAAACTCAAAAGCCTGCACATTGAGTTATAACACTGTGTTTCAAAACTCCATTAAGCCTTCATATATAGCCCAACATATGTCAAGGTCAGGATTGCTTCATAACACACCCTTTCACGACAGCTGCTGTAACCTTGGCCTACATACCTCAAGGTCATTTTTGCTTCATGATATGTTCTTAAGTGACAGAGAAGAGCCGTAAAAAGTTTGAAGGATATATTATCTCAAGGTCATTGTTGCTTCACAACACCTTTCATGATGGCTGTCATGACCATGACCTGCACAAATCAATGTCACTTTTGTTCTGTGATACACTCTTTCAGAACAAAGCAAATCCACACCAAGTTTGAAGATAATTTGACCAATTATGTAGAATTTAGCCAGTTTTTGACAGTTTAGGGGCAAAGGGGAAAAGCTGATCTACTACTTGACCACCCTCTCACAAGGTACAGCTTAATTGTCCAATCAAGTGACTAGTATTACAGGAGTCGGCACCCAGGAATTTCTGATGTCAAACACAAAAACACACTATTGCAATGCAGTGGTCCCTGTCTTGAGAGACCACCCTAAGGGAGGGTCAAAATGTGGTCTTTCAAAACAGGTGGTCTTTCAGTAGAGGTAAAATAACAAAGATAGAACAATGTTCTCAGAGAGTGGTCCTCAGAAGATATTTGGTCTCTCATTAGAGTGGTCTCTCAAGACAGGTACTACTGTAACTGCAGGTATTACATTCACTTTAATACAAGTGGTCATGTTACAAGCACTCAGACAGGGAGAACTCATTTTGACTCCAGACTAAATCTGCTGTGAGAGTTCAAACCGTGCTTACTTCATGACTTAATTACATCTGTACAAAAAATGTGCTGCAAAAATTCTAGGCACCTGCACAGTCAAGCTACATGAACAGTTCTGCCACAAGAGAAGAAAAGCCAGACACCCGACTGCTGGGCAGACACTTTGCTCTTTGAGCCTTACAGGAATTGACCTGAAGAATCAGGTCCAGCAATATATCCTTATCCTTCCCCATTTAGAATGTACATAACTGCTATGGAGATGGAGAAACATAGTCCTGATCAACTGTTAATGGTCAGCCATTTGGCCTCAACTTTATAGTGAGATAAGCACACTAGCTGTGAATAATGCTACAATTTTCATTGCCATGATTTCCGAGCTCACAATTGGGCCATTCTGCCTTAACTTCATGTGGAAATGAGCTCAGTGGCTATGGATAACGCTAAAATTTTTATTTCTGAGCTCACCCCTACATGCTTCCAGTACTTTTATTACCACATTGGTGTGCACTGAAAATCTGGAGAATTCAAATTTACTAATACCCACTGAGAAAGAGAAATTTTATCTTTCTCTGCCTGTCAGTGTGATAGGGCATAATATCACCAGGTAAAAAGCAAGGGTAATTAACATTGGTTGACCCAGCTTTCACTCCATCATGCACATGATCAAAAGTGAATGGTACAGAATAGGACTTTGCTCTTAGAATATCGGACTTGATAGTGTTCTAATGGTACATGGGCTTACAGAATTAGGTTTGTTAAGTTTCTCTTTGTATTAAATACCATTATGCAGTAACATATTTGTTACACCTCACTATAAATACAATGCAACTTTGAGATCTCCTCAGAGCCTGATGAGTTCAAGATGAAATAAACTATATCACACATCACTGCCTTATCTAATCACCACTGAAATGAAAGTAAAGAAAAGTGAATTAACAGTACATGTACCTCTACAATCAATGAAATATAGAAACTAAGTTGGTGTGACCTCCAGATCCTTCACCAATGTATTGTATTTTTAGCTCCAAATGGCTCTGAATGTACTATTTTACTTTTCTCTGTTCCTGTTTGTCTCCAATAATTTTCTTTTCATTCATCTGCCTTCAAAAAGTTCCCCACCCTTTGCCTGAAATAATGTTTGCTTGTGGCATGTCTTTTCAAAATCAATGACAATAACTTTTGTGCTAGTGTGCGAGCAAAAATCTCATCTCAATATGTCATTTTCAGTAAGATTCCATATGTTGAGCCATGCCTATAAATGTGTGGACTCTGTACATGGGATCAACATGAGATAATGCTAGACAGCTATAGTCATGAAACCATGCAACAGGTGGCACAGAACTCTCACCTGTCTTCGATCCATTCCACCTGTCTATGGATGTTTGTTTATATAAAAGCTTCATCTTGCTTTGAATTGGTTCGAATTTATGGTGCAAGGTGTCGATGCAGCCATTCACTTTAATTTACAATTACCTTATGGTGTGATAAATTAGAACATTCATATAACCACATTTACAATTTATAATACCTACATGTGCTCACATGATACGACCAGCCTGTGTACATACTGAAGCTTGTTCAGTCTCCCAGGCCTGTGTGTCCTGGAACTGTTGGCACAAGTGCAATTCAACCTGACAGCCACTCACTGACTCTCCCCACCTCCAAATGTTTGACACTGTGTGTATGTATCATGTAATTTTTGAGTGTTAATAATGTATACACCTACATGCATGCTTGTCTGTATTTTAATATCACACATATTGACATTAGATTCAATGGATTTGCACACAAACATTTTTTAATCAAAACATGTTTGGATAATAAATTTTAACTAGCAAAAAAAAAAAAAAAAAAGTGATCAAAGAAAGAAAGGAGTATTCTGTATGTATGTATCCGCATACCAGCCATCTGGATGTTTATAGTACATGTACATAACATCTCATTATTATGACATCAGCACACAACATTTTTGGGCATCACAAGCTTGACACAAAATTACTGCCAGCTTGGTTGGAATTGACCATATAGTCAGGAAGTTTTAACGTCACAATATCCTGCCTGCTAAAATATATCAGTCAGCATGTGCTCTATTCCCACTGACTCAGGAAATTATGCTGGTCTGATACCATATTCTGAGCCTGGACAACACTGTAGTTGCCAATTTCGACAAATTATGGCTTATGATTTTGTAGGTGGGTCTATCATGTATCAATATCAGCTGTACCATGGAAAAATTTGTGTACATGACTGAAAATTACTGCACTTGAATGTGTCAAAGCTGAGGTACATCAGCAGTGAGTAGGATGGCCTACCTCAGCGCACTTTCACATTTGACAGTATAATACACATACAAGAGGGGTTCATATAGGGGCAACCATGTTCCTGATTGTTTAATAAAAAAAGTTGAAACCAATGCACATACTGCTAATCACTAAGTTAGTGAGTTGTTAGTCCAGCATCCTCTGCAAGATATCACCTCAAGCACAACCCAGTGAGAGTGTAACATGGTGGGACAGACTCTGTGCTTGTTGGCAGTGATGATGATGATAATAAATGGCATGGATATGGAGAGCACAGAATAGACAAATCAATTTCCTTCCAAAATCGCCAAACCTATCACTAGTGAAAATCTACCACCATGATACACATGTACTGATTGAAGGGTGTTGTGACCAGTGGTGTGATAAATATATAATAATGCATGGCCTGTTCCATATCAGTATAAGTATCAGCGTGGAGAACTTCATATCAGTATTTTATGTATAGAGTGTTGATATGAGTAATGATATGGAACAGGCAATGCATTATTATGTTTATCATATATATCAAATTTTTTTCGATTCCTGCCCATATCAAACTCAGTGTGTGTGTTTCAAAGACAACATGTCTTGTGACTTTTCAAACAGTTAATGTATGTTTCAAGGACAACATGACTGATGTCTTTTTAAACAGCCACTTTCATCCAAGTTGCTAGTTTGGCAAGAGCAACATATATATTTAATCTTGTCATTTTATATACTCATCAAAAGAAACAGGAGTATATTTAAAATCCATATTTTATTATAGATGTAACAAAAATAAATAAACCAATGAATAGATATCACAGATAAGAGGGCAAACGAGGCAGCAAAAAGCAACAATAACAAAATGATTGAGGCATGTCTGCTGAAACAATTGTCAAGTGATGACTGGCCATAAGCACTCTTCACAGAAGGCACCACACTAACATGCTAATACAGAGTATGTCCACCTGATGCATGCAGGACTGCATCACATCATTTGCGCATTGACAGTACTAAGTTGGAGATTAAAGGCTGCTCTAATCTGTCCCAATCCTCTCAAAGTGCCTTGTGTAACCAGGGAACTGTAGTTGAAGGCATTTCTCAGTGCCGAATTTGCATGTCTAGGCGATCCCACAAATGCTCTATGGGACTAAAGTCTGAGGTAAACACTGGCCATGGAAGTACTGCAATGTTCTCTGCTTCCAGAAATTGTTGGCAAACTCAGGCTATGTGTCCTGCTGAAAAATGAGATTGTTCTGACGCAGGAAAGGTACAACAACAGGTTGCAAAATTTTATCCCTGTAGCAATGCGCTTTAAAGACGTTTGGTACACCGCGATATGCGCAACCATTTATGGTCCAATGCCTCTATACAGTTACAGCTGGTATTTGTCGATACCTGCACTAGCTGCTGTTCGCTTTTCCTATTTTGCACAGTTCTGTTTGAGAAATATGGATTGTTTACGAACAGTGAAAAGGAAAAAGAATGGGCGGTTTGTTAACAAATGCCAAAACAAAGGACTAAATGCTTGAAAACAAGGCAGAATACGTCGAAACACGGCAGTGGTAGACCAAAACGCATGTACACAATCAGCGAACGCTGACCAAGCCACCGTCAAAAGTGCCATGCCCACCCCCCAAATGCCACATGCACATGTAAACACTGACAGTTATAACTGGGACGAAGGTCGTAGAATAGTGGAACTAAGTGTACTAGCCCATAATCTTGTATGCGAGGAATGAAAAAAAAAAAACATTGTCCCTAAAAAATACAGATTCTGAATCAGAAAAACGATATGGCTTGGCCAGTGTACTTTACATTTCTTGTGAATGTGGTACGATAAACGCTGTCCCAACTGGGGGGGGGGGGGGGGGGGAGGAGGGGGGGAGACCACAGTGATACCCCAGCGTCAAAAGGTGGCACAGGCATATTTGATAATGTGCTGCCTGTGTTACCATTCGACAATGTATTAAGGCAACTATAATTTTGATAATCTTATTTTTACCTCTTTTTTCCGCATTGCTGTATTGCACTATGGAGAGACTCTTAAAATGTTTGCCTCTTCTCAGTAAAACTATGAAAGTATATATTATGACTGGAATATAAAATTAACGACGTACTGCCGTTTATTTAACCTACATACATGTATATTGATATGGTATCGAAGTTAGACTATGAATGGATACCTTGTACCTATGAACTTAGAACAAATTAAGTCAACATGCATGAATTCTTTGTACAATTGCTGAAAAAATAGCACCGTATGATATCTTTTTTAGTTAATCAATGAAATCAGTGCATATTTTGGAAACCCCCTACAATTTTTCAGGGATTTGCAAATATTTTTTCTATTTCAAACTTAAAAAATAATGTGAGCACTAATACATTTTTGCAAGACGAGATGAATTTAAAGTCACATTCCAGCATGTTTTGTCTACATATTTGTTATTAAAAGGCTTGATATACATTGCATACACTCATATTGAGTTATTTTATGCATATTTTTGCATCCTTAATTCATCTTTTTTGCTTTTACCCACATATATAATGTTTGCGATCAAATTTCTGTAGTCCTTACATGTAGCGCCACCTAGCGACAAAAGTAGCACCATGACATGCCAATTTTTTGCTTGCATTTTGTTTCAAATGCCAATATCTTGGTTCACACCAAAAACCAGAGATTTCTAAATTCTTTTGACCAGTGTACCGAACGTCTTTAAGGCTTCCATTAATAAAGATGAAGTTGGTGCTATGGTGAAAACTTATTCCCACCCAAACCATGATGCTTGGTCTGCCAAAGTGATCTCTTAAATAAAAGCCGCATCTGAAAACTGTTCCCCCTTTTGTCACCACACTTGTTTGCGCCCGTCTGCCTGGAACATTCTAAACCTTGATTCATCAGTGAATAACACCCTTTGCCAGTTACGTCTCGGCCATCAAATTTGCCTGTGTACCCAGGTCATACGGGATTTACACCTTTGTGGTGTAATCAAGGTCCCCTATGTGCATGTCCAGCATCCAGGCCTGCCTCTCGTAAACTGTTACAAATGGTTTGGTCACTGCTTGAATTGTGTGTGCCAGGTGTGACTTATACTGGGCATGTGGCAGGCCTAGTTCTGTTCTGTAAACAAAGTAGTCTAATGTTGTCTTGTGCATGAGTTGTTACACTTGTCCTACCCGGTCGTGGCCTATCAGCAGTACTTCCCATGGCCTATCAGCAGTACTTCCCATTTCTTGAAATCTCTCTTTAAGTTAGCGATGAGAAGACTAGGCAAGTGTTGATAAGAACAGATACACGGTGTGCCAAATAAGCCTGACGCGTTTCGTCCTTCACTGGACTCATCAGAGGCTGATGAGTAATGATTGACCACAGGTTGAGCATAACTCTTGTCTTATGCCCAGCAGTACAGAGAGTTGAAATCTTTCAACTCCACAGTCAAGTGGTTCAATCAAAACTGAATGCTGCGTTGTGTGTATGGCCTTTATATAGGGCCATGTAACGTTGCTAGGGGAAATCTAGACGTTACGTTGTATTGTGACGTCCTCAATTATGGGTCAGCACGTTCAGCCTTACTGGACAGTAGGACTGGGTTGTGCTAGTCATCACAGGTGACTGTGTTGGCATGTGGTTTGATGACAGGTCATGTTCACTGGTTAATAAGTGGGGTTACACAGGGGTTTTCTTCTCTGTGAGGACCCATGGGAGAAGACCATCCCCAACAGGGAGATTCCCATCCCATTGTCCTCTCTCTTTAAGTTGGTGTATGGTTGAAAAATGAACAATGAGAGAGCATCAGCCACAGTCTGTGCACTTCTGCCAGCTTCAAGCACACCACATGCACCAATGGCTCATTGTATGCATGTAAGCCTCGCCATGTTGGCATGTCCCGCCAACATCAACTCACTGTTTTTTCGCTGTCCCCAATGCTGATTAAAGTGTCCGGTGTCCTTTAACCTTACGATGTATGTTGTGCCAGTATATCATACATACTGAAGTAAGGAGTTTTAAAATATACTGGTGATTCTTCTTCTGGTGAGTATACATGGATCTCACAATGCACACTGCTCAGAGCTTCCATACTGAATGATATGGGCCACAACAGCACCATAGCTTACATCATGAATGGTCCATATTCTCCAGCTTATTTGGACAATCACTTGGCCAGAGTAAAATGAGGGGTTTATAGGTCTTGCCTGCTCCCCTCCCCCTCGTTTTTTTAAGTGAAAGATTTACCCTCAAAATTCCTGGGAATGATGTTTGAAGGCCCCCTGTCTCCCATCTAAACAAAACATATTTTGGCCACTCTTCCTGTATTCATCCCTGCATAAAATGTCAGAAATACAACCGTAGTACTTTATCATTGTAATCAAAGATCTTCAGTCATGTCTTCACCTGTCAAAACAGGCAATCACCTTTAAGGTGTACATTATTTCATTCACTCACATGGTTTATTGTATCAAAAACTTGTATTGATCTGAATAAATACTGAATACGTAATTTCACAGAATGAAGAAAGCTATAAATTCTACATCCAAACCCAAGAGCTACTGTCTCAGTTGAATGCACAGTTTTCAATCTGTGTTGGTATTTATGACAGAGCTGATACTTGAATAAATATTGCCCAGTAAAAACTCTTTTCCTTGTGTACAATATACTTTTCCTACCTCGCCTAAATTGTGCCATTCCTGATATGGGGCTTTTCATGTGAGCATTTTTTTTCAAGTTACAAAAATCGGTTTTTCAGCTCATCTGTCCCCCAAAACATAATGTTTGTACAAACCCACTTTTTAGAACACCAAACCTTCTTAAAGTTGAAGATTTATTTAAAACTTAAAGCTCTGAAATTTTATCCTATGCAGTCAAAACAATAGGACTGTTTTTAATGGATTTTCCACACAAGCATAGGACCCATATTCAACTAGAAACAAAGATTCCATGCAATGTATGTCCTTGCTCCAAAAAGATACAGAACCTGTGAATGGTTAAGATTTTTAATTGCTTCATTACTTTTTTTTTTTTTTTTTATTATTTACATTAAAACTCACTACATTTGTGAATATTTTGACACATGCAAGGATACAGCTTGTTTTCTATGCCTAGTCTTTACTTTTTAATTAAAGTCACGTTGTAACAAAGTTTTCACTAAAATCTACAGCAGTCAGTCCTTTCCAGGAAACATGGACCAAAATGAAGAACTATCGATCTGATGCATCTTTGGAGATGCTTACCCCACAAAAGAGGCAGCCAAATTAGAGCTACCCCCTTACATCATGATTACATCATCTTACCCAGCTAATGGGGGGGGGGGAGACCTTTCTCACTGCAGTAGCTTTTCTTTTTTCTGACAAAACGGTGATATGAATTTAACCCTGCTCGATTGCAAGACATAACAATAAAAATCAGTTTTATTAATAGCAGGGTGAGTTGGTCTGCCTACACAGGCTAACACTGAACAATGGGCACAAAGTCAGCTGCCTCTGTCAATGTAGCTTCTGATTAATGTTTGTTGTATCTCAGGTGGCCCCAGTGATGTGAAAGTACATATTGTATCCTTCCCTAGGGTAATGCTACCAGAATTTGTCTTTTTTATTTTTTAATGTGTTTTGATGTTTCAATACAACTGAGCTGTGTATGTGTGTTGTATTTTATTTGTATTGATATGTGGAGTAAAGTAGTTCTGAGTCACTCATATTGTCATAATAGAAAGAGATGGAGGTGCTTTAATAATAATAATAATAATTTTATTAAAACCCCCGCAAGCTAGGAAAACCAAACATAAGATACATCGAGATAAACACATATGTACATAGCAAATCAAATAAAACAAAGACAACATATAGATACGATTAATTTAAACTAACTAAAATGAAACCTCACAATCGGGCGCCCGCCGCCCGAAGCGGCAAGGCCGCAACCACGGCGGGGCGACAGGGACAGCCCCGCTCAGCCGAGCGCCACTCTCACCAGCCGCCCCACCGCGACGCAGAGACGAGCCGCGGGCACCGACAGCAACCAGTCCATAACCGGTTCTCACACAAAGAGCCCAGGTTGCCCAGCATGAATAATCAAACATTCTTTACAAACATTTCCCATCTGGTTCTGCTTGACTGCACTTGCACTGGGCAATGCCACACAAGACAACTGTGACCACAGGCACTCCTAATGTTCAGTCAAGCATTGGTGCCAATATATGATATATGGGAGGTGGGGGTGGGGCAGGGAGAGGGAGATAAGAGTATTAGGGTGAACCTGGAACATCTGTTTGTGCAATGACCCACATCAAAGCCTTATCTGAAATGAAGTATTGTGCATTCATCTGGGCAGTTAATCATTCATGCAAACAAGATGGGGGAGGGGGAGCCAAGAACCACTATGCTGTCATTGTCAGACAGGGCTCCTACACAGAGAGCTCCTTAAGACACCAAACTCCAAAGATAAATTTAATTTGCAAGTTAAACAATTTGTGATTTTGGAAGATACATACTTAATAACATCAGGACATATGGCATCACGCCCTGGGCTTCATATTTTCATGCCTAGTGTTACTAATAACTCCTTCAATAACAGTCTCATCACAAGTCTGAGGAGCGACGAAAAAAAAAAAAAAAAAAGAATTTAAAAAATGACCTTGCCCTTGTAAACATGGAGGCTACATGAAGCCTCCTTGTTGTGAATAAGAACTGGGGATGTGTACCTGGTTTTGGACTTATTTGCCATATCATGGACTTTATAGCAAAAAATATTAGTAAATAAGCAGAGCACCACAGGATTATTATTGGGTCAAAGTGGAAGTTTTTTTCCCACATATACTCACTGCTATCTTGGAGGAATAATTATTCCTCCGAGCTGCTATAGCCTGCTTGAAAATGTTCCAGAACACCGTTAGTCTTCTGTCCACCGTCTCCGACGCTTCGCAGTATAGCACTTCAGGCAACTGATCACAGACCTTTGTCTGCTTGCTGCATGCCAAGGTACCAACAAAAACCCAAGATATAATTTTGAGATTTCTGGGCAGGCACAGACCGTGTCACATGGCAGGCGATTGAGTCACTGGCTGCACGGTTTTAAGCCCACACACATTTCCCAGCACATCTGGACGAAAACCATATGATTCGACTGCGATTATTTATGAATCTAATGATAAATCTGTGTCAATTTATGAAATGGCACAATCCAGTGTCAGAGAATTCCAGCACCAAATCCCATCAATAAGACAATACTTTTGTCGATATTATGACCCACATAGCACTAATATCACACTCACAGCGACCTGCTGTTGCCTGTTAGTGTTACGTAAAATTAAAAGTAAGTAAAATGGGTTTTAGTTCGCAACACCTGAATCATATCAATAATCAATCATGCGCTTCCCATTCACTTGGTAAGGTCTTTGCTGATCGTTTGCGGCCTTGCTTATCCTGGTCACATGAAACGTTATCTAAGTGCTGCTTAACTTCACGTCAATCACGTTATCACACTTTGTGCAGCTGAAAATTCGGCTCCAAGTCACGAGTTACACTTTGAATGCCTTCAATCATCTGTCCTAATTTCCACAATCTGTTTATCTCGTTCTTTGCAGACTGGAAATGTCCGAAATGTTGGCCTGCGACTGCGCAAGCAGACGACGTCTAGCATGACGGGAAGGGGGCGATAAAAGGAGGCTATCAACATGGCAAAATGAGAAAGTGGATGGCAGATGACAGCAGATATTTCTTCGCATTTTTTGCGGTCCGGCTGTGCATTATACTTTGTTCCAGTGTAAATTGCGACAGAAATGTCCTCGTCATAGTTGGTAAGTGTGAAGGAAACTGAAGTGTCCAACCCTTAATGGCTTTGCCTTTGAATCCTAAGTGAGGCTGGGTTCTATTTTGGAGATTACAGATTTTTTTTTTCTTTTTAAGATCAATTTAAGACTTCAAAACTTCCAAAAAATTTGCTTGGCAGCAAATATGTAAGTGTCCTAAAAAAAGCCAGTTTGTTGACTTGCTATTGTATATACAAATTTGAAAGGCTAGACAATAGAAAACATGAGGAATATATAGCTAAATAAGGTTTTGGGCATGAAATAAACTCAGACTCAGACAACCTTTATTTGACCATTGTTTTGTACAGAATACACATTTGTAACATATCGTGGTCAGGAGACTCCCATTAAGGCCATCAAACAACCGCTATCATGGGAGCCACCTTAATACCCAAATTGATTTACAATACAAATTTTATTGAGATGAAAAGAAAGTTTGTATTACTCAGTATATAGTATATTAAATACCTGAAGCAAAAAGGGCTATCCTTTACAATATTATTTGTCCCCGGGTCTTTCAATGGATATCAGAAATTAAGATGAGTAATTTTCAGGGCCGGTATTCAGAATCCATCCCGGCCATTTTATAGCTTACTTGCACTGGCTGCAGTAGCTAAATATCTACAATTCAGTTCTTACCAGCCAAGTTATCTACGAAGCAGGAATTCTGAATGTTGACTTTATTCCAACTTCGTAGATTATGAACTATTACACTCTGCAGCATAATTTTCATTCCAGAAAACCTTGAAATTATGCTGCAGAGTGTAATAGTTCATCTATTTTGTACAGTGGTGTATGATATCCCACAGCAGCCATTCAAAAATGTTGATTGTATTACTTGTGCACGTGGCCCTTAGATGGCACTGTACATTCTTCAGTTGTGCATCAGTGCACGCACATTCAATGATGCAATCCAGTACGTGCCTCAAGACTCAACTGCCTGGATGGCTCAGTCAGTGCTTGACATATTGGGTTCATACAGTGGGTACTGCAGGGGTCCTCAGTTCTCTCCTCAGTTGGTACAAGCAGTAGAAATACAGGTCCCCAAGACAGGTGATAAGATAAAGGGTGGCGGGAACCCCTACAGGAGAAAGAGCCTCTTTTGCGGGGGGGGGGGGGGGGGGGGGGGGGGATCCTGGATATGGATTCTGAAGGACCTCCATTTTCAGTATAGGAACTAAATTTTAAATGCTCAGTCCATAATAGCAGATAAATATGCATATACTGACCTATTAATATGTTTTTAGGTGATTTTGTACACTAGGGTATAGTGTTCAGTGTTCGATGAGCACCATGACCCATGTTGGTATAGTAGTATTTTCTGGTTCTTGCTAGATCATTAATGGAGCGTTCAAGTTGGGTATGAATGACACGGGTCATCAACAGTCCTTGTTAGCTCACGTGGTAAGACAGGAGAGATGGGAAAGGGTTCCATGTGTGGGTTCGAGTCCCCTACAGAATAGTGGAAGAGGGAGCCTGAAGAGGGGTGTGGGGAGAACCCCCCACATAAGGAAAGGGGGTGTGGGGGAGTAACCCCCACCCCCACCAAAGAAAAGCGCTGTTTTTTGCAGTCTTGTGACCACATAAAGTGCGAGAACTGTTTCTAAAGAACCTCCGCCCATCAACAAATAAAACAGTTAAAAGTATGGTAGATATACAAAAATGTGTCATTAAAAAGTTGCTTAATTATTGGCACAATAATACATGTAAGATCATGAGAAGATAATAAGAAAAAGACCCTAGGCAGTTAAAACTGCTTGAGGTCCCTTTATTTTTTCTGATTAAATTTGGGATGGGGCCAAAATTGAGTGACCCCGTCCCAAAAGATCAGAAGCAATCTATACTCGTAAAAATATGACGTACAAAAGATTCTTGAAAAAACAAAATGTCAAGTGCTGTCAAGTAAACAAGATAAAGTACACATGGTGGGAAACTGTGCCAAATCCTAGTACACCTTTTATACTACTGTTGACAGCATCATGGATCAAAATTATGACAATGTGATACCCAGCAATTGGCTGCACTAGTGACATAGTGTTTTGACGTACAGACATAGGGCATCATAATGGTGAGGATTAAGGTGGCACAAACAAAGCTAGGCACTTAGAGGAGTGTTGATTTCAACCCGCTCTCCTGTTTTGGTTTTTATTTTTAGACCCATAAAACTACATAAATTCTTGTTTCTTGGGATCTTTACATTATATATAAACCAAGAAAAATTTTGAAAATAATTTTTTGGGGCGAAAATGGACATTTTACAAAAGGGTTAGATTTTGGAGATTTTTCTCGGGATTCTCGAAAAATATAGCACATAAAAACTAAAAAATTTGCAATATAAAAAGTTCCCATATACTTTTACATAAGTCATTTAAAAACATCTCCTGTGGTCTCCTTCTTATTCACCAATTATTCTTTTTTTATCCCTATAACTGTCAGCAGAGCAGCAGGCACATGGGCCTCTTGTTTTACTTCTCACATCCAAGTGATATGGCATCATTGGTGCCTATGCAGTACTCCCATGAAGAAAATGTCTCACAAGGAGTATGCTGAGCTTGGATTGGAGTCTGCTGTCGTGATGAATTGATGTTCCACTGTCTGTTTTTGATTCAACCAAAACGCCACAGAAGAAAAGCATATAGATATTCCAACATGCCTTTGAAAATATACTGGTACAGTATTCTGCAGGTTCCCTCCATCCCCCTCCCCCCAAAAGCCCCATGGCCCAGAAATTTGAAGGCTTTACATCAGAAGTTAGGACTTTAAATTTGATCTCCCTGTTATATTGAATAGGAGGCTAGGGCTTTAGTTTTGTGATGGTAGTGATTTTTAGCAATTTCCCTTCTTTTAAGGAAGTTCCTGGTGAAAACCCTGTTCTGGGATTGTTTTCATTGAAATGGAAGCAAATGGTCATTTCTTTGTGTAATTTGTGGGGAAAAAAAAGGAAGGTAAAAACAACTTGACTTATGCTAAGTCCTGTCAGAATAGTAATGTTGCTTCATGTATGATGCTCATAACAGTTCTATTCTACATTTTGTATGGTTTAGTGAAGGTGGCACACCACATGATTGTCATAGTGTGTCATATTCTTTGCCATATGCCATAAGAGCAGCTTTGCCTGCTATAAAATGAGGTTAAAAATGTTGTTATGTGCTGAGTCATGTCAAAAACAAGTTTGCGTGCTGAGCCATGCCAAAAACAAGTCTGTGTGCTGAGTCATGCCAAAAACAAGTTCTGCTTCCTGCTTCCATTACACTTTCATCTTCCTGCACTGATACCATTTTTTAAAGATCGGGGGGAAAGATCATTGGAATGTTAGAAGCTGTCCTAAGTGGCCAGGAGGATATGTCAGCATTCCACAGTTTGCCCAGGACAGTAAAAGTTGATCATGTGCAAGTCCTTCATTGTGTATGCATGCTTCTCACACATCTTTGAGTGGTTACTGCATGTTTATCACATGCTCACACAAATGTGACAAAGTGGTGTTTTGGGTGTCCATCAAATCAATGGTCTCATTTCCTTCTGTATACTCATTCAAGAGCCATTCATCAGGCACTGAATCTGATCAGGGTTTTCCTCACATTATAATTCCAAAGGTGGCCCACCTTTCACCTTTTCCTTACCACCTTTCATCTTTTACCACCTTCCACCTTTTTCCATTAAAATAAATGATATTTTAGCATTATTTGATAGAACTTTTTACCAAAACAAGAAAATTTAAGAGAATGACATGTTCACCAGCTTTCAACTTTTAAGTTCTCGGGAAAAGTCTGCTGATAACTAATTACTGACAAAGAACAGGAGTAAATTTAGATAATAATAATCATCATCATTGTAATGATGATAATGATACTACTACTATTGCTTATCTTATCATCCCTGTGTTAGCCAACTTGCTCATATAGATTGTCCCATTAAAAAACAAAAACAAAAAAAAAAACAAAAAAACAAATCCCCTGTGAAAAAAAAATTGGTAAATACTAGAAAGAGTAACTTTCTTTTACATTGTATTCTTTTTTACACTCCACTCGTGTATGGTGTAGAGTGGAGAATAAATGGAACTATGTCTGCCCAAAACCATTTCCACTTGAATTAAAACTGAGTCAACAGCTTTTCTTGGGTGCTTTGTACTGGATCTAAGCCAAGGAAAGTTGCTGACAT
Organism: Hermodice carunculata; assembly: GCA_964020975.1. Taxonomy (NCBI): domain Eukaryota; kingdom Metazoa; phylum Annelida; class Polychaeta; order Eunicida; family Amphinomidae; genus Hermodice; species Hermodice carunculata. The sequence goes on along the minus strand of OZ026613.1, from coordinate 96,365,081 downwards.
GCCTCATGTTACCTTCATAGGACTCATCTACAATTCTCCTTTTATTTATTTATTTTTTTTTTATTACGGTTGAGATTAGTGAACGGCAGTGAAGAACACAACATATTTGACCACTGTACTGGCTGGTTTTGGCCAGTTTGGGGGTAGGTGGGTGGGAGTGTGGATGGGTAAGGTGTTAAGACAGTCACTGTCAGGAAGTCTGTTCATTTTCTGATGCATATGAACACAGGTGTTGCCTGAGGGTCAGACTGCTCATGGGCATTATAGGTTTTGCCCCATAAGGAAGGCTAGTGGGATAGCCTGCAAACTGTTAGAACCACACAGCCTCAACCTGGTGACAAACACTCAACTTGACCTAGAAGAGGCACTTGACAATCTTGCCCTGTTGATAAGCAATCGCTTTGAAATGCCCCACATGTTTTGTGGTTTCCTCCTCCTCCTCCTCCTCCTCCTCCTCCTCCTCCTCCTCCTCCTCCTCCTCCTCCTCCTCCTCCTCCTCCTCCTCAGAAGAAGAAGAAGAAGAAGAAGAAGAAGAAGAAGAAGAAGAAGATGAAGGCTACGGCGGCGATGACGACGAAGCTCATGTTTCTGTTTAGGCAAAAAGTATTTATCACTTGTATGTAGAGGAAGTGTATTCCTAACATTACTTGTTATAAGATATTAGTGACAATTTTGAAGCAAATTTTGGAAAAAACATTCAACAGAAGTAACTTACAAAAGCTTCAACTGAATTGGGATTACCTCCAGTTTTAATGTGAAAGTTTATAAGACTGAGTCTCAAATATGGAGTTTATATATTATTACATTAGAACTGTGTGATATGTATGAGTTTGTTGTGTCTGTATGCCAACACAGACATTCTGTTTTTGTTGGATTTCTTTTTCACGTCTGTGTGCCAACAGAGACATTCTGTTTTTATTGAATTTTTTAATTCTTTCTGTCTTCAGATTCTTCTTCTTTGCCAGCAGTTTCATTTGACAATTTTGTCAGACGCTATTGCACTTAGAAAGTCCAAACTTGTTATGATGATAGAGCCATACAAGAAGTTGAGCCTTTTTACAAAAATGGTGGTTGAGTGCATTTAAAATTTTGCAAATAAGGGGGTATTTGAAATTATAACTCTTGAATATCTTCAAAACTATGACATGTAGAGATGCCATTTCAACTTTCATTTATAGGTTTGTGATTAAGATACATCCAATGAACCATAAACAAAAGTTGTAGAATTTTGATATGTTTTTTTAATTGAAAAGTTTAAATGTTAAATATCTTTAAAAGTATTATAGATATATATGCCATTCAAACTTCTGTTTGTAGGTTTGTGCTATAGGTGAATCCAACAAACCACTAGCAAAAGTTGTAGAATTCTAGATAATTCATGCTAATTATAGGCACTTTAATAGTTAATAATATAATAGTTTAAATGTTAAATATCTTCAAAACTATGATAGGTAGAGATGCCATTCCAACTTCTATTTATAGGTTTGTGATGTAAAGGCATCCAATGAACCATAAACAAAGTTGCAGAATTTTAATTTATGCTAATAAGGGGCACTTGGACAGTTTAAATGTTGAATATCTTAAAAACCATTATAGGCACAGGTGGTATTCCAACTTTATGTTTGTATTGCAGTTGCATCCATTGAATCAACTTTAAAAGTTGTAGCATTTAAATTTATGCAAATTTTGGAGGCACACAGATATATTTGTTTTGTAGCAAATCTTCTTTCTAGTTTTTCTCTCTCTCTTTTTTAGCTCTGATAACCAAAGGTCGCAGACCAAATGGGACTGCTCATGTCTGTCCATCCACCAACTATTGCTTGTTAAGGCGACACCGTCCACAGTTTTCAAAATAGCCCAATATAACTTTCAGGACTTATAGAGGGTATAAAAATCTAGGCCCCCTTCCATATTGGTGGCGCCACCTACATTATGTAATATAGGGGTCAAAATGTGAAAATCTTGTGAACACTGTAGCATCTTTAATTTTTGGCGGGTCTTCCCCAAATTTGAACAAACAGACCATGTATGGAAAGCTGGATGTGGGGCGTATATTTTGAACAATAATAATTTCATAATCCGAGTTGAAGGTCAAGGTGAAATGGCCAGTTTGAATATAGGATTCATCTCGTAAATGCTCTATACCCCACAATTTTTGAGTTAGGCACGTATAATGTTCATAAGTTATAAGGTGTATGAAAATCTTTGTCGATATCAATGTTGGTGGTGCCACCTATAGTATTATGTAATATGCAGGTCAAAATGTGAAATTCTTGTCACCACTATACTGTCTACAGTTTTCAAATTAGCCCAACGTAACTTTTGTGACTTATTGGGTGTGTGAAAATCTAGGTCGCTTTCAATATTTGTGGCACCTTTTACAATATTATGCAATATGTGGGTCAAAATATGAAAATATTGTGAACACTCTACATCTTTAATTTTTGATGGATCTTGAGGGAATATGGTGGGATTGTGGATGAGGTCAAAGTCTGAGTTTTTAATGATACCAGTGATGCCAACTCCAATGTGTCAGAAATTATGAGCCAAAATGTGTTTTAAGATATAAAATTCCATATCTGGAAAAGTAGTTGGATCAGACTTGACAAATTTATAGGATATATAGACCATGTCTAATGCTTGAATGTTATGTGATGTCAGTGACCTTGACCTATTTTTGTGAGGTCACCATACCAGTACAGTTGAAAGAGGTGATTTTGTAATGGTAGGGTGTAGCTTAGCCATGATCTGTATTTATCTTTTTGCACATTCTCCATATAAATTTGCTTAATAAATCATACTGAAAAACATCTCTCCTTGTCTCCTGCTTATTTACCTGTCATTCTATTATTTATCCCTGTGTATATCAGCAGAGCACTAGACCCATGGGCCTTTTTTAAAAATTTGGTTCATTTTTTCATGTTTTTGGGAATAAAAATCTAAACCACTTGGCCAAGTGGTTGAAATTGTATTACAAAACTTCTGGAGACCCTTAGACCTTTATTTGTTCAACAGGTGGTGCAGTTTTTCGCTATTTATTATGTCTCCCCGTGCAAGGGGGGGGCATATTGTTTTTGCGTCCGTTTCTTCCGCTTCTTCTTGTTCTTCTTGTTCTTCTTCAACACGTTGTGTGCGTTGCGGACGCCATAACTCAAGAAAGATTTGACTTGGGAAGTTGATTTTTTTTGTGAAGATGTTCCTATATATGATCTTGCTTTGGATTGCAGATGGGTGACCTTGACGAATTTTTCAAGGTCACGTGGGCATGTCATCTAAAATTGACACGCATGCAACAACTCTGCAAGGATTTGACATAGGAGGTTGGAATTTTGCTTGTTTATGTTCCATAATACCAAATAGGTTGAGATTGTAGATGGGTGACCTTGAAATATTTTCAAGGTCACATGGCCACTTTTTAAAAACGATTGCAGATGCACTCGAGAAAGATTTGTCTTAAAGAGGTTGACATTTTGTGTGATTATGTTTCTATGTAAGACTTTTGTAAGACCTTGCTTGTAACTGCAAATGTATGACCTTGACCTATTTTTCAAGGTCACGTAGGCATTTGGTCAAAAATCAATGTTTTGAAATGTCAACAAAGATTATACCTTCACCATATCTGTAGATCATTGGAATCGGTATGCCTATTTATAAAAATAAGGGTGACAATAGTAAGGGCGCATGGGGAGACATTTGATTTTCTGTTGGAAAATCAGCCTGTTCTAGTTTTTTTATGAATTTTTGTGTGTTTTATGCTGTTCTTGACTTCACCAAAATTGTCACTCGGGATATATGCTGAAATTTGGTACAAGTGTGCCTTGTGGAAAGGTCAAACAAAATTGTTCACTATGTGGTGTTGCTGTGGATCCCTGATTTTTTTTGACTAACTGTATTAGGTATTTATTCTGTGATTTATTCACTTCTCCACCAAGAATGAACCAGCGATAATTATTGCTGGTATGAAAAAAAGTATTAAGTCACTGTCAGTGATATCAGATTCTCAAAATATGAAGTATGTGATTAAGGTTGTCCCATCATTTAGAGCATGGTTGACTGGCAATGGATGTGTGCTGTTTTCTCCTTCTTCTATGCACAATGTACTTCTTCATATCTCGGCATTACATGCCATTGAAACTGAGCAGGGAAAACATTGGTATTTTTTTTTTCTAGTTTATTTTTTGTTATGTTTTTTTGTTTTGTTTTGTTTTGGTTTTGTTTTTCGTTTTTTGTTTTTGTTTTTGTTTTTTTGTTTTGTTTGTTTTTTATAAAGTTTTGTGAATGGCAGTTAGTGTTATGGGTTAGCGAGCAATTCTTGGGTCTTTTTATGAGAGTTTTTTTGCTAGCCTGCACAATCATAACAAAAAATTTGAATAAAATTATCAGCTATGGCTATTATGCAGACCTTGTCCACTGGACTATGGCCTCATTCTAAGGCATCAAATTTTTCAGATAGAAAGTTTCCAGCACTTAAGAAAGTCGCTTAATGATACAAGCATTTATTTTATATTTTGAAAAAAAAAGAAGGATTTTCCATCATATGAGCTTCACATATCTGACATAATATTCCATTTAAGCAGTGTATGACATGTCATTTTTACTCTTGTAACTGTAGGTGATGATGCTGGCTTTGAGACACAAGTGTACAACAATTCAATATGTAAAACACCCAACTTGAATGCCCTGGCCAGAAGAAGTGTCATTTTCAAGAATGCTTTTACATCAGTCAGCAGTTGTTCTCCAAGCAGGTGAGCTCTACTTACTTTGCTCAAACATAGAAATGTGAAAAATGACTTGCATGGGTTTATACCTTTCTGTTTCTTTGTTCATGCATTTTGTTGGTGTGATTTTGAGACCTTTATCTTACTGTATAAGTTTTTAATGCCCTTTCCCAGCTAAAATCACCTGAAAGCACCCGGATGTAAATTGTTGTCTAACTTAATATTTTTTACTTGAAGTTCATATTTTTACTGAGAAGTGTAGACAAGACCTATCATGAAGACATGCCCCAGGTCAATAGCTTTTTTTGGTGTAAGTATTGTGCGCAACCTCCACCAAGGAAATCTACTGACTCAGTCTGGTTATGACCAGGAAAATATGAAAAACACTTTCATAACTTTGTGACTTGTGCTAAGTCAATTTAGTAACGTTAGCATAATTTTAAGATTTCCTGCAGGCAACTGAGTTACCATATAACATTTATTGTTTGGATTATTTGGTTGTGTTTGTGATCTTTCTGATGCATGAGTTAAAAAAGTGCAGAGTGTCACTGAAGCATTTATGTGTAACATACGTAAAATTTCAACATTTTAACCAATAAACCTCGGGTTTGCATTCTGTACTGATTGCAGGCTGTTTCCAGAAATGGCCTTAAACACCAGCATGGTCCAGTGTTGGCAAGTGATATGACTTTCAAGATTTGTGTATTGTTTTGCCTATCTACACACCATGTGTATTGAAGAAATGACAATTTCTTTGTTTTGTTGTTCTTGTTTTTTTTTTTTTGTTCAATGTTGGGAGGGCAATAACCTTCCAAACACACTCTTGGCATCTTGTCCAGATACCACCACATGTAAGGAATTTTTGTTTCAAAATCTTGGCAATGGTGAGGGTCCTGATGTCATTGGGTCAAATTCAAAAATAATTCAGATGATGGGACGTATCATGATGTGACCACTAAAACCCAACAGGATGGGAGTCTGGGATACATGTATATCATTCATAGCTGCCAGAATAGAATGAATGTGAGAGTTCAAGCAAGGGTTGTCCAATGAACTTTTCAGCTTGAATTTCACCTTCCACCCCTCACCCATACCTCTGTGTCAATGACAGCCCAAAATATGTGACTCCATGGAGTCTACATTATGTATGTACTTGCCTTGTACGTGTATCCGTGGTTCGTTAAGATTTAAATGCTGTGCTGGTTTTGGTTATTAGCTCTGCTGACCATAAGTTGCAGAGCTGAAGTGACCACCAAGTGTACCAAAAATGTTTATAATATATAGAAATTTGATATTGCATAACACTGTTAACCTTGACCTACTTCTTCATGGTCACAGAGGGAATACATTTTTGGGAATGAATGTACTAAACAGATAAAAGTCTATGATGTGTGGAGTCATGGTAACACCACTGGTGGTATTAAGTGAAACTAGCATCATAGGTATAAAGAGTACATTAAATTCATCATTTTGATTATAAATTGAGATGGAACTTGTAAATGTGCACTAGATTTGTGTTAGTCCAATGATCAAACTTGCAAAATTTTGGGTGACCGTGACCTATTTTTTAAGGTCATTAATGATGTAGTAAAGGACACTAAATTGTATGTGTTCAGAATAAGATGGCTAACAATACTAAATATAGCACAAAAGTGTATTATCGTATGACCAAATATGCATTTGGGCAATGGTCAAATTATACAATATGTTGTGTGACTACCTATTTTTAAGTCGATTAAGCTTTTAAGAAAAGGACACTGAATTCTATATGTTGATAAAGAACAAGGGGAACTCACTAAATGTACCACAAATTTGAGTTCATGTGGTAGTTTGATGTTGCATCATATGGATGATCTTGACTAATTATGCATCCTCCTGAAAGGGCATGCATACTTATTCAGATAGAGTGTTCAGTGGATTCACAGATACACCACTGTCACTTCCATAAATCTTATTTTTGTAATACCTCTCCTACGTCTTGATCTTTTCACACTTGGTGTGTATAATCTACAGGTCTGTGAAATTTTTCTCATATAACTTTTGTCATGCTCCATTGAGTTTTAGATTTTTCAATTTTTAAGAATTGTTTTTTTTTTTTGTTTTTTGTTTTTGTTGCTGCTGCAAAGCAGACCAAGTTCCGTGTTACTACACTTGGTCTGCCCAGAGGAGTAGACAAAATAAGCAGCTTGGGTCTGCTTTGGAGGCAAGCTAATGCAGCAAATTTGACATATTGGCATATCTTCTTAATGGGGACCCTAGGTCCATGGTTACTATAAACATGAAGAGGAAAATACGTATGGGCTCTTATTTGGTTCAATTGAGCTTGATTGACCCTGAAAGGTCAATAGGAGGTCAAACATGTCACTTGGCTTACGTCTTAGTAATGATGGATGCTAGACCCACAGTGACTATGAAACATTATTCGGAAAAAACATATGGGTTTCATTTGTTGTAGAGTTAATCTTGACCTTGAGTGACCTTGAAAGGTTGAACTGGAGGTCAAATTAACAAACTGGCGATTACACTTCATATCAGGGCTCTAACTCTATTGTCCTTTGACTTACAGTAACAAAACTTCACACAAATGTGTATCTGGGCACAAGAGTATGTAATACATAATAAGTAGGTTAGTAGGTCAAGTGTGTGGGTCAGCAGTGTATCCGTGTAAAATAGTGTCTGTAATTCCTTCAATTTTTAAATAAGTGTCATGAAACATCACACACACATATAACTTGACCCAAATGCCTGTCATGTAGCGAAAGTAGGTCACCAGGTTAAGTATCTGGGTCATGGAGGTACAATAATATAAAACTGAAATGCGCTCAATGTCTGGGCTATATCTGTATTATCCTTTGACTTATGATCATGAAACTACATTTATGTGTATCTAGTCGCAGGAGTGTTTCATTTGTAAAAAGTAGGGCACTAGGTCAAGTATCTGGGTCAGGGTGATATATATCTTTGTAAAATAGTGTTTGGGCTGTAAATCCTTTAATCTTTAACTTGCTTTCAAGAAACTTCATGCACATCCTTTAATCTTCAACTTCCTTTCAAGAAACTTCATGCCCATGTATATCTTGGACTAAAGATGTGTCCTATAACAAAATTAGGTTACTAGGTCAAGTACCCAGGTAAAGGTGATACAACCAGGTAAAAGAGGATTACAGTTTGTGTGTCCTACCTATCCACCATTTTCATTGATTTTTGGTTCACACAATCCACAGGTCTAGGATATTCTTCTGATGTAATAATTGTTATGCTCATTTAAATTTCTTTTTTGTTTGCTGTCAGCAAATTTGATGTATTGGCTCGTATTTTCTTAATGGTGGATCCTAGGCCCATGGTTACTATCAAATTTCGCAATTGACAGGGCAAGGCCAAAAATGACTTTAAACCTTTAAGAGAAAAATACTATTAAATTTCAATTGAAACTCCCATAGGTACTTTCTTATAGTATTCTTATTGTAGGAGGGTACCTTTGGAGTTTCAGTTGATGTGGGTAGTTTTTACCCAGAGTGAATGGCCATTTGAGGAAGTTTATAGAACACTGGAAATTTACTTTGAATGTGTGGAGGGTGGGAGGATGCATGATAGTTTTTCACCCATGGGTGAAGCCTGCATCTAGTTTTTCAGGGTCATGAAGAAAGTGTAATTCAGGAAGTGAATTTTTGGTGATGGTCACCAGATTAAGTGTCAGCAGAGCATTTGACCCATGGACCTATTGTTATTTTATTATTTTTTTTTATTTTGACTGTCCTGCTAGGTCTGCTATCTTGAGTGGTCTGCCTCAGCATCAGAATGGCATGTATGGGCTACATCACGATGTACACCACTTCAACTCGTTTGATGGTGTGCGAAGTCTGCCTTTGATATTAGGACAACACCAAATTAGAACGGGTAAATATTTTAAGAAAATTATGCTATGTTTTCTGTGTTTGAAGGAAGTGGGGAGTTTCTTTTACTTTGTTTACAACCTCCTTTTTGTTTCACATAAATCATAAGTGGTTAATTTGGATAAATTTTGTATATTTAAGGAATTCATTTATGGCATAGCAGTGATTGTTTCCAATATGTCATGGAGGAGGTGGTAAAAAATAGATGAGCACATAAAAGTTACTTCTTTTTGAGACATTGTCAGCAACTGAAACACAGCATGTGGGTATTTTGAAGTACAATGAAAGATGCCATGAACACAGACCACCTTCATTGCTGCAAAGATGGTCTTTCACAGTGACTGACTTTAAATACAGTTGTACATAAATAGAAATTTTTTTGTACAGAAATGTTTTTGAAAGCAAGTAAGCTTCCAGTAGTTTCTCATGACAGGTTTCTTGGTAAAAGCCTTTTTTGTGTGCTTTTACAGGAATCATTGGCAAAAAACATGTAGGACCAGAGCAAGTCTATCCTTTTGACTTTGCAAGGACTGAGGAACATCATTCTATGCTTCAAGTGGGCAGAAACATCACCCATATGAAACTACTGGTTCGGCAGTTTTTGCAACAAAATGACTCCAGGTAGGTCCATTAGTCTCATTTGAAGCCAAAAATCAATAATTCATGGAGTTCAGACTTGTAAAAAACTTGTTGAGAATTGATGAGCACTCTATCTATTCATTTGATCTACATGAATACGTTTCAATGGAAAACAGAAAGGTTTACTTTATGTATTAGGCAGTGTCTTGCCCAACAAAATAGGGCACATTACCTTGCTCCTTTTGCAAGTTTCCTACCCTTTTTTTCAGAACAGTTACATCATATTTCCATTACGTTGTCTGTACTTGTGCCAATGTTCTGCTGCTCTTTGAAACACTGGCATATCCAATGCAGCATTCAGCTGCTGTTGAATTACAGAGCAGAGTTGGAAGAGAGATGGACTCCCATTAAATAGTAACCTTAAATACTTTTGTTTACTCCAGAGTTGAACAGAACTGATGAGGCCAGGTAAGAACAAAGCCAGTCAGGCATTTTGGCACATCATGTGTCTACTTACTTCAACACTTGCCTCCAGTTTCTATTTTTCAGATTTAACTCATTCCATACCAGTCCCTGATTTTTCCCTATATTTACCTAGATTTGAGATGACAATTGCATATTTAAATTCTTCATGAAAAGAGCTTTCATTCAAGTACCAACATGCCTATAGTCTTAAGTTAGTGGTTCTGGCACTGCCTTGCAAGTCATGCTGCAGCTGCCACAAAGGCAGCTGCAGCATTACTTGTCAGGCAGTGCCAGAACCACTGACCAAGGCCTGTGACCATAGTATGGAATGAGTTAAGCCAAGGAGGGACAGACAAGTAGGTCCACTGGCCTGTTCCCACGTGGCAGGTACTCTACCTGATTTCTTTTTTCTGCTGGAAACATTGTATACATGATCATTTTGAATCTCTGTGGTGTTGTATGTATTTGCAGTCCTTTCTTCCTATACATTGGCTTCCATGACCCTCACCGCTGTGGCCACTCAAACCCTCAGTATGGCTCCTTTTGTGAGAAGTTTGGCAATGGCGAGCCGGGGATGGGTGTGATTGCCGACTGGCAGCCTGTGCACTATCATCCACAGCAAGTACACGTGCCTTACTTCGTACAGGACACACCAGCTGCCCGCCAAGATATTGCTGCACAGTATACCACCATCAGCCGACTGGATCAAGGTTGCTTTTTAGCTCAGTTGACTTGTCAGCCAGCTGATATAATATTTTGGATTGGTAGTTGCCTGTCATCTGGTTTCTTGCCAGTCTGTCAAAAAAGTTTTACATTTTAAGTTTAATCCCAAAAGTTGCTGGCCAGCTCTTTTACAACCTAGGTGGTGGTCTATGTTTGGTGCATCTCCCCACAAAGTATGACAGACTAGGTTCCTATCAAACTTGGTAGAAATGTACCTGGACTTGGTTACCACCAAGGTTATTCCCGGATTGTCCACCAATACTGTTTTCAGCTTTAAAAAAAAAGTATGTATGGATCAATGGCAGGACACATTAGCATGGCTGATACAGATAGATACCAGTGCCATGGTACATGTATGAGTACACATGTGTATAGTTTTGTCTCTTTGCAAGCTAGAAGTTTTGCAGTGAAGACAAGCTCAGTAGTGCACAATATTTTTTATAGCCTACTAATTACCCCTGTCAAATGGTGTAGGTCTGCCTCATTTTTTAATTAACCCTTTCCCCCTTAAGCCGGCCAAAACCGGCTGGTGGTCGAATGTCCTCTGCTTCAACGTTTTCAACTAATTTCAACAATAGTGAAAAACAGTTTTACTGAGAATTGCAGATGAAACCTATCAAGATCATGTGCCCCAGGTCAACAGCTTTCTTTGGCATGGGTTGGGCACTTAGTGCCCAACCTATGTCAAGGAAAGCTGTTGACTCAGTCTCAATTCAAGGGGGAAAGGGTTAATTATAAACTGTTCCTCGGTCATTCAAAAATAAAACATACACAGTTACATACTTTGTTGTTGAATAATGTAAAGATTTTCTATAATGGTGAGTTTGAAATGTATATTCTGATCTTGAGGCTTGAGTTTATTTTCAAGGTTGTGTAGGTTATGGAAATTAGCTGTTGGTGTGCAATGAAAGAGGAACATTTAATTTGGGTTTAGATTTTTATGTGGCACTCTATTATGGTCATCTGCAATTGGTTATGCCAATAATTGGGCTTTTCAGGAAGCAACCTTTTTCATAAAAAAATTGGGAAAATTATTTTATATCAGACAGAAACATTTTGTTCTTCATATAGAGTTTGATTTAGAATACAAGTGTGACTGGGAAAATGAAAAGCTCTTTAATTTAAATTTTAGATTAATCCCTGAAAGTACATGTACATCTAAAAACTTAAATTACATACTCAAGATCAGTTGTAAGGGTGTAGTTTTTTGTTGAAGAATCAACAACAGGTGCTTGCTCGGGGTTGCCAGGTTACCATTGACAATAGCAGAGGACGCTGAACTTGGGCTTTTGGAATCTGAGGTTTACATTGAGCAGAAAAGTTAACTGACCATAGCAAATATGATGAAGGGAAAATATAAGGACTGCTTATCCAGTTACAAAATTTGAGGAATGCTACAAGGCAACTTTGGAAAGATAGCAAAGAAGAAAAAAGTCTAAGCAGGATCACGGTCATAGCAACATCATTTGGTGCTTTGGGATGGATGGGCAGCACCTTACCCTGTTATGCAATACAGTTGGTCACTTTGGGGAGCCTTGGTAGCATTGGTGTCTCTTGTGTTGGTTTTACATATTTCATTGTTTGATTAGAGGCCTCTTGTGCTGTTGCATGGCCTTGCAAGTCATGTTTCAGGTGCCCCTATAACACCTCTACAGTGACCTACCAGATAGCATGACACAAAATGAAAGCTCTTTTTATGGGAAATTTGAATGCACAGTTTGTCTTCATTTATTCTATGTTTGAGTGTGAATTATCATTTTCTAGAGTGAAATCGAAAAGTAGTAAGTCACTGTAGATCACATGACCTAAACATTGTTACAACTAAATTGAGACCTGCTTGCATCAGTAACATAGTGCCTTAACATTTAGACAAAATCAAATGTTGAGATGTTTGATTATACATCACATGTGACGTGGAGTATCTATGACAAGCGTAAACAAACCTGGAACACCAGGTCTGCATTTAAAGTAGGCATATTTTTTTTCTTTGCAATGAACACCCAATTAAACATAGAATAAATAAAATCTTACATGGCAGAAGAGTGAGATACTATTGTTCTCTCACTTGGGATCATTGTTGGTTTTGAAAATCACTCATGACCTGTGATCACTCATGATTTTTCCCCACCAACAATAATCTGGCATGAGAGAAAAATAGTACCTCACTCTCAGCCATGTAAGATTTTCTATTGTATTTGTGTCTTTTTGTCCAGAACCACTTTCTGGTAGTCATTACCCTATTCTGAAGTCTGAAATCTTTACTCTCCGTAAGCTAACTACAGTGGTACCTGCTGTATCCAACCACTGTATGTGGCCACTTTTTCTTGGCTGAAGGGGTGGCCACATACAGCAGGTACCACTGTATATGTGATGTACGGCAAGATATTGTGCAGTGAGTCCACAGCAGAAATGGTTCCAGTGATTGCTGGGTTGATGTTACAGGCATAGGGCTGATCCTTAAGGAGTTGGAACAGGCTGGACACCAAAAGGACACTCTGGTCATATACACCTCTGACAATGGTATACCATTTCCCTCGGGCAGAACTAATTTGTTGGAACCAGGTATAAGAGAGCCTCTGCTTGTGTCTTCTCCACTACACACACAGAGATGGGGAATGGTAAGATTATAATTTATGTACAGCAAAGCTGCATGCTGTAAACATAAATTTGACAGTAGAAGATTGGACTCAGTTACACTGATTAACAGACCGACCATCAATGATTTTCATAGATTTAAACCCAGCAGTCAGTGCTGTGATTAGGAATTTTTTCATTTAAACATATTTTTCAGTCTTCCTTATATTCAAAAATACATCTTGTGAGTGGCAATATTGGAGGAGGGCCAGGCCCTTTATTAACCCCTCGTGCAAAGAATAAGACAACGAGTAAACAGGACTTTGCAGTAAACATACTACAGCTGCATCAGCGGGTAGTTCAGGGTGATGTGTGCCCGACCATTCAACGATAACAAACAAAAGAGAACGCCCACGGGAAACAAGGACAGATAGAGGGGCTGCCCCAAATTGAACATTCTTACTATATATGTATATAATTATATCATATTGACTTACTTATTCTCCAAGACAAGTTGCATTTACTTTATACTCTGGAGAAAACACCATCTCTACTGCGGGCGTGCATGCAGAGCAAATGGACATAAAGCACCCAAAGATAGGCACCCACAACCATCCACTCTCCCCCCCCCCCCCCCCCCCCCCCCCCCCCCCCCCCCCATGCACACACCACAACAGAGACGGAACTCTCTGTTGTAATTCTGAACGGCTGAAAAAAATTGCTTGTTTTCATGAAAAGTACATTTTGGTGAACCATAAAATATTGTATGCATGTTAGAAGGAGCATATTTTACAATAACGGCATGTAACTTTGATCGTGCTATTGTATGATTAGGACAGATGAAAAAATAATGCCAAGTGTCCTCATTTGCTGACCCACAGATACAAGTGGCAGTAGATTTAATTCTCAATTTAAATAGCCATGAGTTCAACTGGATGCTTCCCAGGTGAAATCAGGTGTGGAGATTTGATGCAAATCTGCTTCCAAAGTTATAAAGTTGTGGAAAAGTTAGAGGTGGAGAAGGAATATTTTGAAGTGTAAGTTTAAATTGTGCTTGATGGAGAATTTCATATACTGAACCCCAATGAAAAGTATCCACATAAAAATATTAACACATTAATTTTGTAAGTTACTAAGTACTGTGTGTGCATACATGCATGGTTTGGAGCCTACATCAGGGTCATTCAGGACAACTTTTTAACTTTTGCTGGGTTGTTACATAATGCATGTGACTTTTGTGCACCGAATATGGCTTCTGACCACCACTCCTATTGGATGGCTAAAATGACCTGATGTTTTCAGTGGCTTTAAAAAGGGATGTTCAGCCAAGAAAAAAGCCAGTGGTCTCAGGTGTGTTGAGGCGATCATGCCGCGTCTGAGCCAAGGTCAAAGACACCATGCTTTGGGGCTTGCAGAGGGTGGAGTCCCAATCACTCAAATCGCACAAAGAATGGGGTGTACTCGGCGCACCATCCAACGACTAATTGAACGGCAACAAGAAACTGGATCCGTAGATGATCGGCCTAGGCCTGGCCGAGAAAGAGTGACAACACCTGGCCAAGACCGTCACATCCGGCTGATGCACCTGCGAGACCGTTTCCGTACAGCAGCCCAAACAGCCCGTGAGACTCAAGGGGTGAATCACCGTCCTGTCAGTAGTTCTACTGTGGAGAGGCGACTGAGGAGCAGTGGCCTAACAGCCAGAAGACCTTACAGGGGTAACCTGCTGACCCAACCCAGAAGAGAAAGACGACTGCAGTGGTGTAGAGCACACTCCAGGTGGACTCGCCAGCAGTGGAATACCGTCCTTTTTACTGACGAGTCCCGTTTTTATGTCAGCAGAGCAGATGGCAGAGAACGTGTGTGGCGCCGGACTGGGGAGAGATATGCAGATGCCTGTGTCCGTCAGGCAGATCGATGGGGTGGACCCTCTGTCATGGTGTGGGCAGGCATCAGCAACCGCTACCGGACACCCCTAGTGGTCATTCAAGGGATCCTCAATGCTAGGCGGTACATTGATGAGGTGCTGGAGCCACACATGGTCCCATTTATGGAGCAGCATCAAGATCTGGCGATCTTTCAGCAGGACAATGCACGTGCACACTCTGCAAGATTAACAATGAACTTTCTCAATGAGAACAACATCAATGTCATGGAATGGCCAGCGTTCTCACCCGATCTGAGCCCTATTGAACATTTGTGGGATCAGTTAGGCCAAGATATTCAACGGAGGACACCTAGGCCTACTACCCGAAACCAGCTGATCCAAGCTCTGCAGGAAGAATGGAATAATGTTCCCCAACACAGAATTCAAACCCTGGTCAGCAGTATGCGCCGCAGATGTATAGCATGTGTTGATGCTCGAGGTGGCCACATCCCATATTGAACAGAAAAATTTGTGTGACTTTCAATTAGGGCAGTTAATGACATTTTTTGCCTGTAAGTGACGTTAATGTCGGTAGAGCGTGACATTATTTTTACGCCAGAAAAGTGAATGCTTTGTTAAGTTCTAAGCACGTCTAGGTATGAAATGTGTCAAGTATAAACAATAAAATACTTCAAAATTGGCATGTGGATACTTTTCATTGGGGTTCAGTATATATCAAGGGGAAGTGTATTCTACAGTCCTATAGTTGAATGAAAGAATGATTTGCTGAATAGATCTGTTCTTATTCTAAATTGGGGAAGGTTGGATGATTGCAGTGTATTATATGGTGGTATTTCTGAATTTTTATTTTCTTCAATTATCAATTGAAGGGTATTTGGGAATAGATTGTTCACTATCTTAAACATTTTTATCAATTTGGCATTTTCTCTTCATTTAGCCAAAGTTTGCCATCCAAGTTCATACAACTTTGCATTGCCTGTACCAGCAAAAGCTTCAGTGACTATTCTTGCAGGAGCCAGCTGAATCCCTTCTAGTTTTTCTTCAGTTACATGTATTAATAGGAATTTTTTCACTATACATATTATATGTATGCCTGATATGGCAAGTTACTGGGGAATGTGAATGATTGCAAGAAGAGCCATAAAATATGTATGAGCAAGACTAGGCAAGTAGCTGTTGAAAAAAACAAAAACAAAAAACAAAAAAACCCTATAAAATATATATGTTCTGAAAGCTGACAAACTGTAAATTTAGTTTGTTGTGTTTGTATAATGCTACATTATGTGACATATGACCTATCGATCATGCAGCACGATAGGAATAAGAGGACATCTAGCATGTACACAAGGACAAGGGACAGATAAGGGTGCCTCATATAATATACATATATGTATGTGTGTGTATATATATATATATATATATATATATATATATATATATATATACAGTAAAACCTCCCTTACCGAACACCTCTATATACCGAACACCCCCTTATACCAAACACTTTTTCTCGGTCCCAATTTTTTTCCCATATGCTTCCATTATAAGCAAACCTCCCTATACTGAACACCTCTCTATAGTGAACATGAACACCTCAAATGAACACCATTTCCCCAAAAACCTCCCTATACTGAACACACATTCAGCATAGTTTTGTGTATTTGCAGGGAGTAATTACTGATAAGGCTGAAATTAACCAGATTAACTTCAGAGACAGGCTTAATTATTGCTTATACCAGCAGCAATAGAAACAATCCACAGACAAGCTGTTGAACACCTGTTGTCACTTCTATAGATGGCAACTACAGGGTGGAGGGTGAAAGTGTCAGTGTCACTTAGCAACTTGCTCCTATCCTCTCAGGGATAATTGGACCATTTTGGGGTGTTTTCTTTAATCATTCTAACGAACAATAACTTACAAATTAAGTCATTATGTTTGGCTCACCAAAGCCAGGGGATTTAATTTCGAGGAGTACCAGTAGACTGAAATGAGCAACAGCTCTGCTAAAATAGGTGCAAGGTCCTAAGCATGTTATTTCAATATGAACATACACTATATGTTATAATGTTCTTTAATAATTATATATACATGTGCATGTATACATCTGAACTTTGCTCTCTCATAGTCAGTACATCTTTCACAAATCATAAAACAATCAAAAATTACTTCTTTGTTGTTCATTTATTTAATGATGTACATGTAGTTAACATGAGTATCTCCCATTATAATGATCTCAGCTGGTATCTGTATAGTACGGTTGGTAAGACATGAGGCCACAATGTGGAAACCTCCCTAAACTGAACACCTCCCTATACCGAACACTTTTGTTCGGTCCCATGGGCGTTCGGTATAGGGAGGTTTCACTGTATATATATATATATATACAGCATTTGATACCTTGTCATTAACCAAAACTTGCTTGCAATTGTGAGAAGAAAGGCTAATATACCAGGTCACAATATTTACACAAACAGTCATCCCAATTGCACCCAGATATGCCTTCAAAATACAGTATAAAGTATAAAGTGACATGCCGCATTTCTGATATTTTCAAAATACATGTATTGTCCTGTTTTGGCACCAAAGTCTGTCAAAGGGTGAAATGTATCTGAAGATCAGCAACAAAAGCACTAATTTGAGACATGTACATTTTACAGTTTGCCACAAGTTTGATGTAAAGATATATAAAACTTTGGAAGGTGATTCAACATTTTTCAGAAATTATACAAGTGTTTATCATTTCCGTACGCCTTTGAGATTGCCCTTTCCTATTGACTTTCATTGCACATGCTGAAGCTTACAATCACCATTAAAGTGTCATCATCAAATGCAAAAGTTTTTAAGCTTTCCAGAGTGACAGTGTAAAGTTGATCACATACATAGAAACTCTTTATGTTACTGTATTAGGAGTGGCGTTACCATCATTACCAATTGTTGTAAAATCGATCTCGAGTTTGTGAGCTTTCCAAAATTATATTGTGGATTATCATGTTTAATGCACTTTAAAGAGTGTCATCTCCCAGTGTTCACATCATATTAATGAATTTTCCAGTCAGAGCAGTCAAAAAATTAAAAGGGTAAATTATGATTTTAAGTGGTTTATTCCTTTCTGCCATGATTGCCAATTCCAGAAGTAAATCTGTGAAATGTTTTGAAGTCAATTAATGAAAAGTAAATTTAAATACGATGGAAAATATATGCTTCTGTACAGTGTCTGTATCTCAAATCACATGCTTGTTCTGTCAATTGTAAAAAATCAAGTACATGTATATATTTTGGTGAACAGATCACACTGACAGTTTTGAATGAAAAAAAGACAAATCAACCTCTAGAGGTATACATGACTTTAGCAAATATATATACACATATATACGCATGTATATATATATATATATATATATATATATATATATATATATATATATATATATATATATATATATATATATATATATATATATATATATATACACACACATATATATATTATATATATATATATAATATGTATATATATATATATATATATATATATATATTTACATGTGTATATATATTTGCTAAAGTCATATATATACATATATATACACATGTATACATTGTGTCATGTGTAATCAGACATTGAGAGTTGTTTATTTGAACCAGATACCACTTGCTATAAATGTTAACTATTCCTATGTACAGTTACTGTCTTGCCTGTTTGCAGACCACAGATGCCATGGCCAGCTTGGTTGACATCACCCCTACAGTACTAGACTGGTTTGGGATAAAGTATCCCAAATATGCTATCTTGAAACATCAGAAGCCAGTACAGCTGACAGGAAAATCCATGTTACCAGTCCTCAGTCAGGAACCAACACAGGGATGGGACACTGTATATGCAAGTCATAATCTGCATGAAGTGACCATGTATTATCCAATGAGGGCTTTGAGAAAACGGCAATACAAACTGATACAAAACTTCAACTATAAAATGCCATTTCCCATAGACCAAGATTTTTATATCTCGCCAACTTTTCAGGATTTACTGAACAGAACTAGAAAGAAGGAACCTTTACATTGGTACAAGACTTTACCTGAGTATTATTATAGAGATCGCTGGGAATTATATGATGTTCAGAAAGACCCTCAAGAACTCACAAACCTAGCTTATAAACCAGAATATGCAGAGACAATGATATCCTTGCAGAAAGAATTATACAACTGGCAGAATTTGACCTCTGACCCTTGGATTTGTGGCCCAGGGGCAGTGCTGGAAAACCAAGGTGCTTACAAGGGTAACCCACAATGCATGGCGATGGATAATGGATTATCGTGATTTATTCTACTGAGCATATACAGGCAAAATCATAACCGCACACAGTTGTCTCTTTCCTTTTTTTTTTTGATCCTGTAGGACAATTTTACCCCATTTTCATTATTTTATACAAAATGCATATTGATTCACAGTTACTGCGAGCATGAAGGCCAAACAGGTTGCATGTAAAGTGGACAAACAACATGTGGCTCTGTAATGGATTGTTTACATTCTACCATTTCAAAACAGCTGAAAATTTGACCACCTGAACCATTGAACTCTAGTTTACAGAGCTGGTCTCTACTTTATTGCTACTGTAGTGTTCGAGAGATACATTTTTGTATTTTACAGATTGATAGCATATTTTTGTGTATAATAAAAATGTTCTTAAAATGTGTATTTCATAAATTCACATAAGAAATAAATTTATAGCCTACTGAGCCAATGCTGCTTTGATGCTAATTTATTTTAATAAAATATACAGGTTGTAAATAGAACACTCTGCGCATTTGTTATTCAGGTTTGTTACATGCAATGAATTTGTCAAAATCTTGCTGCACAAGATGACTGGCGGGTTCATCAGACTGGCAATCGATGCAGTTTCACTGTCACAAGCCCCATTAATTTCATGCCAGGCATAATATTCATCCAGCTTGCCCTGTATAATTCATCTTGCCCCTCCCTAACAAAACATAAAGTGCAGCCCTTGCCCCCCTCCCCCCCCCCCCCAAAAAAAAGGAGGAAAAGAAACTCCTTAAACCCACATGTTCAATGGCACCTACAGCTGTAGTGTGCTTTGTCAGCACCATATGTATCCATCACAGCACTGACACTAGCATAGTTTTATCTGTTTCATATATTTGAAATCTGAAATGAACTACCTCTTGTGTCCTTTTGGTACTGCTAAGTCATTACTCCAAGATTGTTCATGATGTGTGGGGGTCTTCATTGCAGGGAAAATCGTGAAAGGTTTCTTTTGTAAAACTGCAGGGACGATTGCTTCTATTTTGAACACTTCTGAGTACTGTACACTACTCCTACACCGTTTACTCAACAGGTGGCACTGCAATTCTGTGTCTCACGGCAAGCAAGCAGACTAATTGTTTCAGTGCCTACTTTAGTGTCTCCTCCTTTCTTTGCAATGCCTTGAAGAACTCGATGAAACTTAATTAAAGTTGATGGGAATACATGTGTATCGGTTTCAGAGACAAAATACTCCACTGGGAGACTTTTTGTCTTGCAAAATCAGTAACTTTTATTTTTTTTCTATACTTAGGAAAAAAGGCACCACTTTTCTTCTGTTTTAGCATGGAGTGTATGAAATAAAAAGTTCTGGAGGAAATCTAAATATTGGCTATGTTGTTATGTATCATTAGCATGGCAACCAAGTTCACACATATGAGTAATAATATCATGAAAGATCGGCCAGGAATTGAGGTAGTGTTGATAAAGATGTAGAAATTGTGTGTGATATTGAGGCACTTAGCTCTTTCAGTGCCAATCACATCTGAAGTTGATCTACTTAAGTCAAACTAGTCTGAATTATCATTAGGATCTTAGATTAGTATTCCTTGCAAAAAGACCTTTCATTCAAGTACCAATGTGCCTATAGTTCCAGAGAGAATACCCTAGGTCAACAGCTTTTCTCGGCACGCATTGGGCATATTGCGCGCCATGAAAAGCTGTTGACTCAGTCAGAAATTTGGCTCTGAAAGGGTTAATATGTACTTCAAAAAAGTCACTTCCAGTATGTGGCATCACTGTGAAACCACCATGGTGAGGCATGTGTGTGTCCCCTGCACCAGTGGGCCTGTAGACTTCACCCAGGGGGCAGCACTGACATGTGGGAGACTGGTCTTTGCCAATGGGAAGAGCCAGGCAACAATAAGGTGGTGGTGGATACATTTTAGACCGTAAACACAATGCAAGAAAAAAGTAGGGTTTTGAAGACGGACTTTCATATTAAGGAGATGACCACTACCAGATGTTGTTTGTCAAAAGACGCTAGTTTCTTTTGACCCAGATATTGCACAAACAGTGTTGACAGCCTGCAACATTGCTACATCAATGTACATCTGATCTCAATGAGAGGCTTCATTCAATCAGTAATACAGCTGTGTACTTTACATTCCTCTGGTTCCTGCTGTCACAGCTGCTTGGGTTGCATGGAGGAGCATGACAGACACAGTGGAGCTGGTTTCATGATGCAAAGGTCAGGGCAAAAGCATGCCTGTTGAACAGTTTTTAGCTCAGCTGACTTGTCAGTCAGCTGAGCTTATCTTGTGGTCCTCCGTCCGTCGTCCGTCGTCCGTCAACAATTTACATTTTCGACTTCTTCTCCGAAACCGTCAGCCAGATCCACTTCAAACTTGGTGGGGATGTGCCTTGGGTGGGTCTCTACCAAGTTTGTTCAAATGGTCACGGTCCATTGATTTTTGGATTTTTAATGAATTTTTTTGTTCTTTTTTGGGCAAATCTTAAAAAATCTTCTTCTCTGAAACCGCTCACCCAATTACTTTGATATCACACAGAAACACTCCCTGGGACACCTAGTTCTTAATTTGTTCACCAGGTGGCGCTGCAATTTTTTCCTATTTTTTTATGAATTTTTGTGTGTTATAGCTATTTTCAACTTCTTCTCCAGAACCATCACTCAGATTAAGCTGAAACATGGTGGATATGTTCCTTGTAGAAGGGTCAAACAAAGTTGTTCACTATGTGAGAATGCAGCAGATTCCTGATTTTTAACGATTTTTTCCATTCGGGTACTTATCGGTCAATGCAGCTTTCCTATTGATTACTATGGAAGTCAATGAGCATTCTAATGCTAATTCACATTTGCGACTTCTTCTCAAAAACCGTCATGCAGATTAACTTCAAACTTGGTGGGGATGTACCTTGGGTGGGTGTCTACCAGGTTTGTTCAAATGGTCATGCTCCTGTGATTTTTGGATTTTTAATGAATTTTTTTGTTCTTTTTTTGGACAAATCTTAAAAAATCTTTTTCTTCAAAACCGCTTACTCAATCACTCTGATATCACACAAGAAGACACCTAGGGACACTGTGTTCTTAATTTGTTGACCAGGTGGCGCTGCAATTTTTTACTAATTTTTTATGAATTTTTGTGTGTTCTAGCTATTTTCGACTTCTTCTCCAGAACCATCACTCAGATTAAGCTGAAACGTGGTGGGTATGTTCCTCGTAGAAGGGTCAAACAAAGTTGTTCAGTATGTGGGAATGCTGCAGATTCCTGATTTTTAACGATTTTTTCCATTCGGGTACTTATCGGTTAATGCAGCTTTCCTATTGATTACTATGGAAGTCAATGAGTTTTCTAATGCTAATTCACATTTGCGACTTCTTCTCGAAAACCGTCATGCAGATTAACTTCAAACTTGGTGGGGATGTACCTTGGGTGGGTGTCTACCAGGTTTGTTCCAATGGTCATGTTCCAATGAATTTTGTTTTTTTTATGATTTTTTTTTCAAAAATCTTTACAAAAGTTTTAACATGGGAATTTCTTGTAATGGTTATAACTTAGATAATTTTGGTCAGATTTACTTTAAACTAGGTGGGGATGTGCCTTGGGTGGATCTCTACCAAGTTTGTTCAAATGGTCACGCTCTATTGATTTTTGGAATTTTTATGATTTTTTTTGTTTTTTGGGGGCAAACCTTAAAAACTCTTCACCTGTGAAACTGCTCACCCAATTGTTTTGATATCGTTCATAGACACTCCCAGGGACACATAGTTCCCAATTTGTTCACCAGGTGGCACTGCAATTTTTTCTAATTTTTTTTTATGAATTTTTTATATGGTGTTGTTATTTTTCACTTGTTCTCAGAACTGTCACTCAGATTAAAGTGAAATGTGATGGATATGTTCTTGTGGAAGGGTCAAAACAAAGTTGTTTACTAGGTGGCACTGCTTTAGATTCCTGATTTTTAAGTATTTTCAAGTCGGGTACTTACCGATCAATGCAGCTTTCCTATTGATTACTATGGAAGTCAATGGGTATTCTAGTGCTAATTCACAGGACAACTGACACAAAATTTACTGTTTACTTGATAACTTGAGATCTGTTTTGAGTTAGTACTGTGATGTTGCACATGTTAATGTTTTTGTATGAAGGTCATGCTCAGACAGTACATGAATGACTTTGACCTCATTTCTGGGGTCACAGTGCAACATACATGAATTTTACTCTTCATTATAACTTGAGAACTACTTGAATCTTGATGTTGCACATGTTAGTGTTCTTTTATAATGGTCAGACTTACTCAGAACATGGGTGACCTTGATCCTTTCCCAAGTTCATAGATCTGCAAGTGTGATGAATGTCAAGATCAGCTGAGCATGGGCTGTTCACACAGCCCTCTTGTATAGGGATATGTTATGGAGCATGACATATATATATATATATATATATATATATATATATATATATATATATATATATATATATACATAAAAGAAGGAAGTGTCATGATGGGAGGATAAATTAAAACTAGAAAAGAAGATTTGCTTCACAGCAAATCTGTTGGTGCCTTCAGAATGAGAAGTTTGAAATGCTACACTTTGCCACTGTTCAACATATTGTAAGTTTTGTGTATTAGCCTAACATGTATAAATTAAAATGCTACAACTTTGGTTCTTGGTTTATTGGATGTGGCTATGTCACAAACTTATAAACTGAAGTTTGAATGACACCACTATCTACAGTAGTTTGGAAGCTATTCAAGATTTAGATTTTGTGTATTCGCCTTATTCACATAAATTAAAATCCTACAACTTTGGTTTATGGATCATTTGATACACCTATGTCACAAACAAAAAAGAGTGAAGTTGAAATGGCACCTCTATCTATGATACTTGTAAAGCTATTCAAGATTTAGATTTTGTGTATTCACTTAATTTGCATAAATTAAAATTTTACAACTTTGGTTCATGGTTCATTAGATGCGGCTATGTCACAAACCTACAAATTGAAATTGGAATGACCCCTATATCTATAATAGTTTTCAAACTAATCAAAAATTAAAGTTTTGCATGTTCACCTTATTTGCATACATTGAAATCCTACAACTTTGGTTTATGGTTCATTGGATGCGGCTTTGCCACAAACAGATAATTTGAAGGTGGAACAGCATTTCTATGATAGTTTTGGAGATATTCAACTTTTAAATTTTTCAATGCCCCTAATTAGCATAATTTGAAATTCCACAAGTTTCATTTACTGTCCATTGTATTGGCAGGTGTCCCAAATCTATACATGCACATAGAAATTTTGTATTTTTCTGGAATAGTTTGAAAGATATGGAGCTTTTTAAAATTTTAATTGCTACTCATTTGCATAATTTTAAACATCATGACTATTCCAAATGATATGCACAATTTCGTTGGCAGGTCAGTCACCTTGGCAAGTTTGGTGGTTTTTAGAATAATAGTATTTGAGAAAAATTCCTACAAATTTGGGTGTCATGGAAAGAAAGAAAGAAATAAAAAACCTGAGGAAAAACAATATGTCTGGATTGGCACCCAGACATAATTTTTTAATATTTAAAGTTTCCATACCTTCAAAGCTATTGTAGACAAAGGTGCCAAATCATAGGTTTCATGTTGTGATACTGGTGCATCCAATGGGCACGGAGCAAAAGTTGATGATTTCAAATTAGGTTCATTGGTGACACTTGAAAGATTTAAATGTTGAATATCTAATATTAAATAGAGGTACCAAACCACCTTGAATACCAAGGTTTTGACTATAGGCACATTCAATGAATAATGAAGTTGTAACATTTTGACATATGTTAATTAGAAACACCCCATAAATTTTGAGTATTGTTAAAATTATTGTAGATCGAGGTGCTGTTCCTACCTACATTTGTGCCAGAGGCATTGCCATTACCAAAGAACAGCAAATGAAAGGTGAAGAACTCACAATTAGCCTAATTAGGGACACCTGAAACTTTGAAATGTTGAATATCCTGAAAACTATTGTAATCATAAATGCCATTTTGACTTCAATTCATTATCGTGATGCAGATTCATTGAATGAACAATAATAAAAAGTTGTAGCGT
The DNA here is from genome assembly GCA_964020975.1 of Hermodice carunculata. Taxonomy (NCBI): domain Eukaryota; kingdom Metazoa; phylum Annelida; class Polychaeta; order Eunicida; family Amphinomidae; genus Hermodice; species Hermodice carunculata. The sequence goes on along the minus strand of OZ026613.1, from coordinate 96,339,861 downwards.
TTCAAACTGCGCTAATCTGGAAGGCACACAGCCATAGTTGCTAGGGATCAAATCATTATGGCATGTGTAGTTCCAGAGGGAACATGAGGAAAAAGAAATTGCATTTTCACGCAAGAACTTATGTTTCTACACAAACTTTCACATCTGCAAAAAAAGATTTACACATATGTGAAATTCTTTTACTCACACGTGAAAAAGATTTATACATATGTGAAATAGTTTAACATGTAAATGTGATAAAACGTTATACATGTTACTTACACTTTTTTTTTGAACAAATCTGGTGTGGTATGCACAGATAACATGGATGAACTAGGTTAATTGGTCTTAATTTAAGTCAAAATCCATATGCATATTCTACAGAGCATGTACACATGTTAAAATGTAAATGGAGACTGATTTATGGATCCCCAGAGGGGAACATGATTTCCTTTTTGCAGTGCCATATGGTGCCCAATGTGTCCGTATTTACTTCGAGGCAGTTTATCAAATTACTATTCACTAAATATTACAAAGCAATACAAAAGTTTCGCGTAGGAACACACAAGAGGCAATGTGTAATCATGGATTAAATGTTAATACAGTCTGTCGTAAAGTTGATCACACAGATACACACTTTATTAGCCGTGTGTGCAGGCAGACCTGGCTGCCTGATGTTTGGTAAATTAATCAATCGATTTTAAAAACAGGAATATTAAATTATTTAGCTATATCGTATGTCCATCCTAAGAACAAAGTTTCTTCTAACTTTAGACTAGTTCCCCGAAGGCCGAATTTGGTTGTCAAGAATTTTTTACACCATGGCGTGTTCTTGTTCATGAACACTATTTTAAAATTATGAGCCGTACGTATAAAAAATAACGCTCAAAAGATATAGATTAAAATATATAGGTAGATTAATTTTGATACGATATGCGCGAAGTATGTGGCACCGCAGGAGACTGGAGTAGGCACCTGCAGATGGCGCAGCAATCGTATTTGTGAGGCTGTTACAAAACCTTGGATCGCAAGGCCTTTTGTGATTTGTTTTTACTGCGTGTTCAATTAAAACTTTCGGATGAAATTCTTCTATCGACCCCTGAAGGTTACGTCCGATGGCAGACAAGCAAAGTAATCAGATGTCATCATTAGGGACCCTTGTGATTTTGCGTGTGAGCACCTTATGCCTGATTCAAGCACTAGTACATAAAATTTTATTTAACTTCCACAAATGGAGAAATCAAAATGACACATCAAGACCGCAATTATGATAAAATGTGGAAAAAACCATAACAACGGAAGACACACCACAGTGAAACACAGATATCCTCAGGCAAATAAGATAAAAAAAACCCAAACACTTAGATTTTACACAATGAATACCAAGATCAAATTACGAAGAGAGTCCACTGGACTATCATTGGAGGGAGCCACCTCAGGTGTACTGAAGGTTTTAACGTTATGTTTAACAAGACGACCCAACAGGGTATTATTGTAGGGTGTTTCAGAGGTGATGTACTCAACCAAGGTGTGGTGAGTAAAGCAATGCTGCCATTTGGGTTGAGTCTACCCGGGTAATTGAATTTTTCCGGGTACCCAGTTCCAGCTTTTAATACCCGAATATCCGAAAAAAACCCGCCCCCCCCCCCAAAAAAAGCCATCGAGCCCAGCATGTATCTATATGGTAACTAGAAAAGAAGATTTGTTTCAAAGCAAATCTGTGCCTTCAAAAGTTGTAAATATGAAAGGCTACTTTTGTCCTTGGTACTTCACATTCCATTAAGTAGATGGCTGGATGAAAATTTCAAAGGTCCAAATGACCGTGACCTTTGACATTTGGAGGTCACATGTAAACTACAAAAATGTGCAGTGTTACAATTTGAGCCCAATTTGATCAAAATTGGATAAACTTCACATTACATTAAGTAGATGGCTAGATGAAAATTTTAAAGGTCCAAATGACCTTGACCTTTGACCTTTAAAGGTCACATGTAAATTACAAAAATGTGCAGTATTACAATATCTACAATTTGAGTCCAACATGATTAGAATTGGATGAAAATTGGCCAAGTTATGTCTGTATGAAACTTTCAAAGGTCCAAATGACCTTGACTTTTGACCTTTAGAGGTCACATGTAACTTCCAAAAATGTGCAGTGTTACAATAGGTATAGTTTGATCCCAACATGATCAAAATTGGATAAAAATTGACCAAGTTATGGCTAGAAGAAAGCCACCATCGAAAGTGGCCTTTGACCGTGAGATGACCTCTACCTGAAGTGAACCTTGACCTCAAAAAGACATTTTGTCCTAAAATTCACCTTTGACCTTGACATTTGAGATCACCTTTGCCTTGCTATGATCGAACTCCTATACACACGGAACCACATCTACTATACTAGATAAGATATTGAAGTTTTAAAATTTTAATTAGCCGTCATTTTGCATAATTTCGAAAAGCATGACTTCTCGTTATAAAAAGGCGAGACTTCATCTATAGAAGTATAATTGTGCCAACTTTGGAGTTTCTACGTGTAATACTTTTCAAATGAAATGTCGGACAAATTTGCCTGTAAGGAAGGAAAGAAAGAAATAAAGAATTTCTAGAAAAACAGTTTGTCTGTGTTGGCACACAGACATAATAAATAAATAGATAAATAAATGAACAAAAAATAGATAGATAGATAAATAAATAAATAAATAAATAAATAAATAAATAAATAAATGAATGAATAAATAAATGAATGAATAAATAAATAAATAAATAAATAAATAAATAAATAAATAAATAAATAAATAAATAAATAAATAAATAAATAAATAAATGAATAATCAAACAAACAAATAAATAAAATAAATAAATAAGTAAATATAGAATTCCTAGAAAAACAATAAGTCTGTGTCGGCACACAGACATAATTAATAAATCGATGTTAATTCCGGTAGTCGTTTTATTCTTTTTGATTGTATTGTGTGTACCTTACTAATGGGTGGCTGTACGTTTAAATAGCATGAAAGTCCACACAGTATTAAGCAAAATTCCATAGAAATTAAATACAGCTGGATATATGTATGTATATATATATACACACATGTGTTACTTGAATTTATTGTATGTACACTGATTGACCGAATGGATGGTTGCTTGAATGGTGGACATACTTGTATCTTTGTTTTACAAGGCAGGTAATAACCGACCGCGTACTCGGGTATTTCAATACCCGCATTTCGGGTACCCGGGCATTTACTTGTAATACCCATCAATACTCCACTGTGGACAGGTCGCGTGCTGGACTATTAGCATTGTATATGCTATGAGACAAAGAAACAGCACGCATTTTCGATTCAGGGCCACACTGGTTTGACTTTCATAGCTTTCAGTAATTTTAGGTGTCGAAGTTTGTTCTTTTAGTCTGAGACACTGATCATGCAGCTCTGGGCGGAGTCCTGCAAAGCAACATCTCCATTGGACAATGAGAGGCAGTCTGTACCGCATACAAGCGTGAGTTGACATATAATTTTCCATAAGTAGCTTTCTCATCAGATGACAATCTACGGTATTAGCTTAGTTAAAGAAAGACCTTCTACAGTTATTATTACACTTTTCAATATATTACCTATCAGCCAAATTGTTAGGGGAAAAAAACAACATCTAAAATCTCCAAAGTGTTTTCGTTTTTAAGTTGATCATCTGCCGGGTAAAACTGTGACGCTGTTAATCGAAGATATTTTCAATAGGTCAAACACTTATTATGATAATTGTGTATTATTACAATCAGGTGATCCTGAAGAAAGAGATATGTTTAAATTAGAATAAATAATATTGTTCCATTGTTGCCCGGAATAATAATGCAGCGGGTGGTTTCAGATCCATGTTCTTGACTCTGTATGAAGGTCTGATAGTTTAGTTTGATATTTAATATACTTCCATATGTGTCTGGTTGAATGTTTTACTTTATGCATCCATTAGGTTGGGGAGTTAGCTCGAGCGCTCAATGTTTCGGAGCTCTCGGGCTGGCTCAGCCCACTAGGGAACGACATCAATAATGAATTATACTTTTTTATGCTCTTTGTTTGACATGAATATGTGGATGTTAACCTTTATTATGACTGTGTGTGAACACAGACATATTGTTTTACCCAATATTCTTTCTTTCTTTCTTTCTTTCTTTCTTTCTTTCTTTCTTTCTTTCTTTCTTTCTTTCCGCCATATTTTTGTGTCGTCTTAAACTCAGACACCGTGCAAGCTAGAAACTTCAAACTTTGCATGGCTATACCACCTGCAGTGAAGTTTTGCATATCGTTCTAAATAGTCAAGATTTTGAAAATTATGCAAATTAGGGCAATTAAAAAAATTCAATTGCTTCTGGCTTCCAAAATATTCAGCCGATTTTGATGATGTTGAACCCAAATTGTAGATATTGTAACACTGCACATTTTTGTAATTTACATGTGACCTCTAAAGGTCAAAGGGCAAGGTCATTTGTACGTATCCAGTCATAATTCAGTCAATTTCAATCCAATTTTAATCATGTTGGACACAAATTGTAGCTACTGTAACACTGCACATTTTTGTTATTTACATGTGACCTCTAGAGGTCAAAGGTCAAGGTCATTTTGCCATTTGAAATATTCATGTAGCTATAACTCGGTCAATCATCATCCAATTTTGATCATGTTGGACACAAATTGTAGCTACTGTAACACTGCAGATTTTTATAATTTACATGTGACCTCTAGAGGTCAAAGATCAAGGTCATTTGGATCTTTGAAATATTCATCTAGCCATACCTCCGTCACTTTTAATCCAATTTTCATCATGTGGGCTCAAATTATAGATATTGTAACATTACACATTTTTGTAATTCACATGTCACCTCTAAAGGTCAAAGGTGAAGGTCATTCGGACCTTTAAAATATTCATCAAGCCATAACTCGGTCAATTTTCATCCAATTCTAATCATGTTGAGCTCAAATTGTATATATTGTAACACTGCTCATTTTTGTAATGTATATGTGACCTCCAGAGGTCAAAGGTCAAGGTCATTTTGTCGTTTGAAATTTTCATATAGCCATAACTCGGCCAATTATCATCCAATTTTGATCATGGACACAAATTGTAGCTACATATGGGCACTTGTCTATGTGGGCAGGCGGGATATTGCTGATATTTTGGAAATAAAGAATACATTTTACAGGCAAATTCTAATTTCTTCTGATATCCAGATAGTTTTCATTTACATTTGACCTCTAAAGGTCAAGGTCATTTGGCCTTTTGAATGTTTCATCTAGTCATAATTTGGTAACTTTCCATCCAATTTTATTCATGTTTGTAATTGTGCAAATTTTTCACACACACAGACAGATTTGTTTTCAAGCAAATCTTTCGTTTCTAGTTTTTACTTGTATTTGGTGGCTCCAGTATGCTCTATGTATTTAACATGAATATGTGAATGTGAACCTTTATTTTTAATTGTATTTGGTGGCTCCAGTTTTCTACTGTAAAACAAAGCCTGGAAGTCGTTGCCTGCAAAGCAGACCAAGTTCCGTGTTGCGGAGTAGACAAAACACGCAGCTGGGCTCTGCTTTGGAGGCAAGAAAGTCGTTGGCACCGAAAAAAATAAAATAAAATAAATAAAACAAACAACAACAACAACAACAACAACAACAACAACAACAACAACAACAACAACAACAACAACAACAACACCCAAAAAAAAACCCCCCCAAAAAAACAAAAACAAAAATACATGCACACACGCGCAAAATATTTATGTAAGATCTTTTCCATCGGTAGCCCAATAAGAGCATAGATGTGTAGATCTGCTCTTACACGGGGCCAGCACACATCAAGATAATATTCACATGTAAATATGTGCAGTATAACGAAGTCACATGCATAGTTACATAGTAAATGGTAAAAAGAGCATCGATGTTTGAAGTAAAACCGAAGGAAAAGACACTTACAAAATGCAAAAATTCATGACTTATACTTTGCATTCAATGGAATGTTGACGATTCTGATTCTGGTCTGAAGACAAGTTATACTCGTGGGACAGGGGTTTCATAAGAACAACGTTTGTCGTTTTGTGCTTAGATACCGGAGCAATTCAGTTGTGCCACTCTGATGGGAAAACAGCTTACTTGGAGATAAATAGACACGACCCAAAATACACTTCAGAAATCGATGATGTTATTTGCTATTTGTGCACGATGTTCCGATCCAACATAATGAATTTTCCTCAATTAAGCCCGCTATTTCCTTTCCCTGAGTAGTGGATTCCGGGGAGGAAAGACAGGCTCTCAGCAACAGGCCACTAAAAAGAGCCCGTGCTTTACTGTGTAATAACTTGATCAGCTTGCTTTGCGGTCGATCTTGTTAACAATGGAAGGCAATCAAGCATGAGAGGCGACACTTTTTTCTAAGTTTTGTGCCGAAACCTGAGCGAAAATAATGTTAATTCCCCTGTATGTTTCTTCAGGGGCTCCGTAGAAAAGTGTGTGTGTGTGTGTATGTGTTGTGTAAGAAGTCTCTTCGTCAAGCAACCGCATGCATCAAGTTCCCAGACACTGGTACTTGCTCCGTTCATAGCAATTGCGTGCTTAACGATATTTCAGTTATTGACTTTTATGGACCTCAGAATATGTGTGCGTGACCAGATAATAAGTAAACAGAATTACAGTCTAGTTAATAATTTCATGCACGACATGCGAAACTTTGTTGTGCTGATGTAGCAATATGTGGGTCTAATGCATTTTATAATCTCTATTTGATATTTTTTGTGACCTGCTGGTTTTGCATTATGTATTTTATATTGGAATACTCGAATCATATGCTACTGACTCTCAGATTTAGAGTTTTTTTCATAGTTTATAGGTACATTTTGCAAACGTCAAACATGCATCGAAGGCACCACTGAAAGCGCTAGGATTCTTAACGTGATATTTCATCACATGAATACGCATTATTGTAACATTATCATCATAAATTGTACATAAATTTTGCCGTTCTTTTTACTGGGATACTCTTTCTTGTTTTTTTTTTTCTGTAATGACAATGACTGACTGTATTTTTGTAACTCCAAAGTGTTATTTATGACATTTGAACTTTCTTAATGGTGTCAGATTTAAAATCGGCATAAAAAAAAAGAACTTTAATTCAAGCACGAGCATGCCTGTAGTTCCAGAGATGTATTAAAGTAAAAATAAATGAACGAAGGAAGGAAAAAAGAAAGAAAGAAATAAAGAAAAAATGTCCCTGGTCAACAACTTCCCTTGGAGTGCTAACCCATAGAAAATAAGACATGCGTAAATAATAAGAGTTTGTAATGGGGTGCAGGGATTTGAATATCTTAAATATTACAATTAATGACAGTATTTCACCACGGGAACAATTAAGCACAATTTACACAACAGCTGTGAATAATACTTTAATGTCTTCCACTTAAAAGTTGATTAATCTCTCGGGTAATTATTCTCAGCGCCCCAGGATAGCTCCTCGCCCTCAGATGCACCTGAATTTTTCAGCATCAATCGATACCTGAACACACACTACGAGCTGTTATAATTCTGCTGAAGATCCCAACGCGCTCCTCAGCATTACCGTGTTTCAATTTTGGCGAAGCAACACACCCGCCAACCGTTTCTCATCTCAGGTAATTTGAAGCTGATCAGTGATTTAATTGCATCTCCCCAGCCAGTATGAATGCAGAATCAGAATTCACTTGGAGGCAGACAATGCTGTACAAATTAACTATATAGGTAGTGGACACCGAAGTACTACCGAGCAAACGAAAGCAACACTGTCACACATAAATTTGGGCACCAAAGCAATTGCTGGTTCCCTCTAAAGAGCCGACTTTACAGAGATTTTTGCCTGTTCTATTCAAAATTTCATTACCAAGTAACTTTGTAGATCATAAATAAAATGTAATTGTTCTCTGTGGATAGAACGGATTGAGATACATGACTAGACACAGCAACATGTATTGAGAGTGTATGATTGGAAGACTTACTGTCCCTCGGACGGAGACGAAATTAGTTGGGGAAAACTTGTTTTGCTGACACGATCGAATCTTGCGGTAGAAAAATACCACAGCTACCTCACATGGACATAAATGTTACAATTAGTCGTAACACGCTTAAGTACAATTTGCGTCACTTTCCCACTTGCCTTTCTTGTAGTTTCAAACAAACTGAACCTTAATCATTCTCATACCTTAAGGAGTTTAACTTTCCCGGTATCAAACAGCTGATCTTTCATGGGCACACAACAGGGACTGTGCCGCAATCTAAATCGTATTACAAACAAATTGTAAGTTGTGTCACTGCCTTTGGCATGAAATATTGTTTCCAAATTTGCGTTGTAACCACAGGCTCATACTCTGTCTATATTTACATTGTTACCACAGGCCCATGCTGTATATTTGTATTTACATAGTCAGATAGACAATTTTGTCTGTCTGTCGATGGGTCAAAATATAGGCCAAAGTCACTTATCAAATATGGGATCCCCAGAGTGGCACTCTAACAAAAGATCTTGAAGCGTCAACCTCTCGCACAAGTTACTGACTGAAACGCAACAATCTAAAGGAAAGCTGGGTGCGAATAAAAACAATAAAATGTCTTGAGGATGGTTGATGTAATTGCAGTAGGTCCTTCTGAACTTAAAAAATAAAATAAAAAATAAACAGCCGGGCTCACAAATTGCAGTAAACACCCTAAAAGATGCATCCAATTAGCCAAAATTTCACTGAAATTAAGTCATCTAAGTGAAATATGAGAAAAATTTTGGTTTGTGGTCTTAAATATGATAAAAACTTGATGATCTAAGACAGAAATCTATTTTCAACCACTCATTACGGAAAACTTCACATGCAGCTTGACTTTTTTGTTAGTATTTGTATATAGGCCTAGGGCGAAAAAAATGGCAAAGTAAGAAAAAGGCCATGATGACAAGCTACGTGCCTCATGAATGCAGTGACGGAAACATCACATCACAGAGTTAGAGAGTCGCAAATGACCATAGCGTTTAATTTGTGAGGCAGCACCAAAATCAATATGCGCTGCTGTGTCTGAAAGAACCTTTGTTTGTTGAAGGTTATTAAAATCTGTCAAGTAAGGGCTAAATGGATTATCTGAAAGTTTTGTTCGCGTTCGATTTTTGCGGTCGAAAACGAGCTACAAAGGCTTTTGCAGTCTTTCATGTAACTTCTGCCATCATCAGCTGCCAAGAATCTTGTCTTGTAGTTGATAAACGGGAAGCTCATGAGCGTTTATCAACTTAAGGTAAATCGATGTTGTGGTGTGTTTACTGTAGATTCACTGCACTTCGCACCAAGTTTCGATTTGAAGCATTGCCAACAGAAGTTTGTAAAATTGACGTACGTATAAGCATACGATATTTCAAAGGAGATTGGGGAGCAAGCAAGACATACATTAACCCTGTCGCAAAAATGAATGAATGAATGAATGAATTAAATAAATAAATAAATAAATAAATAAATAAATAAATAAATAAATAAATAAATAAATAAATAAATAAATAAATAAATAAATAAATGAATAAATAAATAAATAAATAAATAAAATGAATGAATAAATGAATAATTATGCAACGAAATTAGAGCCTCGCCTGTTTATGAGAGTAGCTAGCAGACACAAACAGTTTTCCATTGGCTCTGCACCATTGGGTTTTTTCAAGTGTGATTTGTGTTCTTTCCTCATTTTGGAGGTAGAAACATTTTCACCTACTTTTGCAAAGTTCATAAAACAAGAGAGTGTAGTTGATATCAACAACAGAGATATTATAGGAGAAATTGTTCTTGAGCCGTGCCACATTTGGAACATTCAATTTGCTGCAACATTTTGTCAGAAATATTTTTTTGGCAACATGATCTTCAGATTAAATGGCATGTGAGCGATATCTGAGAAGACTGGGCAATAGCTCATTTATTATAACTTAAGTAAGGAAGCATTTTATCGACAGAAAATGGAGTCAATATCTACTCATCAGTCACCCGTGATCATTTATAGCACGTTTTTATCTTTTCCCTATCTCTTCTTACACTCTATGTTTAACAGATATCTACAATCGTAGCCATTTCACCTAAGTGCCAAGAACCTTTCAGCTGCATATACTCGTTATCGACATTGCATGTTTAAGCACCTGTAAAAGATTTTGGATGCATAAAAAATATTGTGAAACTGAGTATTTAATGAGAAACAGACAAGGAATTAAGTGAGGAGAGTATGCTTGATGGGGCACCGAAGTAATCTGGTGGTCCACAAATACAGAAAGGTTATGAGCATTATATATGCAAAAGTAGACATTTCCGCTGTTGAGATGGCAAAGCTAAGTTTCAGCAGTTTCAATTCTTTGTCCTGTGGTAAATGACACTTTTGCAAATCATTTAATTTGTATAGCTGTTTATTCTAGGAAAAGTCATTTATGTTGAACATTTGCCTTTGTGAAATCTACAATGAATGACCATATATTTACCAAATCACTTTGATCTGAGCAGGTCAATGATATTCCAAACCAATCATTAACAACATTCTATCTGTAACATAAATACCAGTTTCAACGATTCAAGTTCTTAGCAAGTCGATGTAAGTTCTTTCCTGTGGCTTTTGTAAGCTTTGACTTTGGGTTTTGAAAACACGATTTCCTGATTGTTTGCAAGTTTTTTGTTTAAATATACATCATGCTTTTAAAGCAGATGCTAAACTTAGCACGAGGTCGCAGATAAGAAATCGTAAGGGTTTTGTCCTAGAATTTAAAAGCAAGAATTTGAATCATGCAAACGTTTCTTCAGGTTGGGGCAGAGTGGAATTTTGATGGTCCACTGTGCTCCGTCGTGTTGGAAAAAGTGGAATATGACGGTCCACTGTGCTCCATCGTGTTGGAAAAAGTGGAATATGATGGTCCACTGTGCTCCGCCGTGTTGGAAAAAGTGGAATATGATGGTCCACTGTGCTCCGCCGTGTTGGAAAAAATGGAATATGATGGTCCACTGTGTTGTGCCGTATTGGGGCAAGTGTAATTTTTACATTTTGTTCAAAGATCCCTGATCAAAATATTTTATTGGTCAAAACGAAAAGTGATGGTGATCTTTGTAGGGACGGCCTAATGTTTACTTGTAACAAACTTAATAATTCAAAAGCAGGCAGCTGTGGTTTCATGTGAAAGAGTTCCGGTATTTTACTAGACTTCGTTCGCCCCTGTACATTATTTCCTTTGCAAAGATACCAATGTGCAGTGTCACGAGTGTCAAAATTCAATAACATCTCCCGAAAATGCTCTATTTTCACATCAGTACTTTTGGACCGGTCTGTTGCCAATTCCATGAAGTGACTTGTATTCCGACACATGTGACCTTAAGACCCCAGCTAATATTGGCAACATCATCATGGTCCGTATCTCAAGTTGTTTTGCTCATAAGCGGCATGGTATGACCGATCTGGGACCCTTTGCCAGTGTGCCACATCATCAGGTAGACAGGTCCCTACTGGCGCTCCAAGGAACAAGTTCAGTGATACGCACAAAACAGGATCACAGAAGACACTTGCTCCTAAATGAAGTGACAATTTAATCCATCATTGCAGTCGACATGATTACGTGCGCAGCATTCAACTGGTAAAATGCTGTATAGGGACTATGCATATGATTCTTGTGTTAGCCTGCTGATGTCTGGTGGAAGCAACTGTAAATGCCTATTTTGTAATGGCATTTTTTCCTGGTTTCTTTGTGCATGCAATCAAATAAAGTGAATCGGACGAACCGATTCCGCTTCGCGGCGTTAGACATACTTCATGACGTCATTTTGCAACCTAGCGAACCAGCGTAACCAGAGTGAAACCAAGAAATCGGAAAACCAGGAATAACAAACAATATATGCATTAACATTGACTTGTAACTGAAGACATAAGTTATCACTGATTTATTTTGCACGGTGCAGCGCTTTTTCTAGATCTTTCAGTTATTATGTTTACAGCCTCCACCCCCACCCCCCCAAAGACATAACCTCGCAGAAGCCTTTTGGTTAGAGATACACTGGTAATATCCTCAAGGCCCTATTGATAAATCAATTTAGTGATTGTTTGCTTACAATAGCGGAGTCAGTTCTGTAGAAACATGAAGCTGACCGCTTTTTTTTTTTTTTTTAGCTTTTAGCTTTCATTGAGTTGCTTCCTAAGCAGACTGAACCCCTTGTTTCATTTTTTTCTTGTCTTTGCACCCTATTGCCCCCTTAGCAGTCTAGTTCCCGTGTTTCATTTTGTCTTTGTCTGCACCATCAAGCCTCTTGAGCAGACTAAGCCCCTTGTTTCATGTTGTCCTTGTCTTTGCACCAAAAGCTCCAATTCGTGTAAATTACTGGGATTTAGTTATGGTCGATTAATTATACTCAGTCTGATCAAATTTGAAATTTCCAGATGGTTGAAAATCATAGATAATATATCAGCACAGTTACAGACAAGAAAATATGACACTTTAGTGTCGTATGTCTCTCCATATTGGGCTAAAATAGGTTTTAGGCATAGCAACCGGTAGAGTGACTTTAAAGTTAAATGTGGTAATCACTCGACCTAATGCTGTCTCCGTGGAGCTTTGATGTCAGATGGCACGTATGAAATTTGCATTTTTTTAGCGAGAGCAATTACTTTCATGAAATTTGGTGATGCACGTATTTTTATTAATATCTTTTGTTCACAATTTTGATTCAGAACGCAATATTTAGATCATTAAACGTCATTACAATCTATGCCTGTGATGATGAAAGCCGCAAGTATGTGAGCTACTGACGGCATGCTAATCCAGAAATTCATCAGTGTCACATATGGCTGGCTCCTGACTTCGTGCGGTCATCCTTAGGGCTGTGTAACATCTACGTATTGGTTGGATGAAGCAATAAATAACTGAAACTGAAATCTTACATTTCGTATGATCACTACAATAATTCAGCACGATATTTGGCAATAATTACTATTTGCAATATCATTTGGATCGATTATTAGATGCCACGCAAAATAAACCATAACATCGGCAGGGTTGGGCAGCGGTCAAAATGACTGCACTACTACAAGGTTCCTCTGCCTCCCTCCCCCGAGAAAAACCCACACGCACAAGATACATAAATAAAATTAAAATAAACTTCGACAGATTTGTTGTTGTAATATACTTTATTTCTTTAAGGAGGATTAGAAAAATAGCCCGAGGCTAATACAGGTCTTCTCCTCGTGTATACACGTACATATTTACAAAGTCTGTGACAATCACATTGAAAATTGAGAAGAAAAAAATAAAAAAGAAAATTAATAAGAGCAGGGACATATACATTTAGATGTCTGCACTTACAATTGTAAGATGCATGATATTCAAAGAACAGGCGCTACTCACCAACAATATTATTATTAAAGTGTGTGTGTCAGCACACACTTTTCTGTTTTTCTAGGAATTCTTTATTTATTTCTTTCTTCTTTCTTTCTTTCTTTCTTTCTTTCTTTCTTTCTTTCTTTCTTTCTTTCTTTCTTTCTTTCTTTCTTTCTTTCTTTCTTTCTTTACAGGCAAATTTGTCCGACATTTCATTTGAAAAGTATAACACGTAGAAACTCCAAACTTGGCACAATTATACTTCTATAGATATAGTCTGGCCTTTTTATAATGAGAGGTCATGCTTTTGAAAATTATGCAAATGAGGGCTAATTAAAGTTTTAAATCTTCAATATCTTATATACTATAGTAGATGTGGTCCCGAGTGTATAGGAGTTCGATCATAGCAAAGTAAAGGTCATCTCAAATGTCAAGGTCATGTCAAGGTCAAAGGTCATGTCAAGGTCAAAGGTCACTTTTAAGCCAAAATGTCATTTTTGAGGTCAAGGTTCACTTCAGGTAGAGGTCATCTCAAGGTCAAAGGTCATTTCAAGGTTAAAGGCCACTTTCCTTGGTGGCCTTCTTCTAGCCATAACTTGGTCAATTTTTATCTAATTTTGATCATGTTGGGCTCAAATTGTAGCTATTGTAACCCTGCATATTTTAGAATTTATGTGTGACCTCAAAAGATCAAAGGTCAAGGTCATTTGAACCTTTGAAAGTTTCATCCAGTCACAACTTGGCCTTTTTCCATCCAATTCTAATCATGTTAGTCTCAAATTGTAGTTATTGCAACACTGCACATTTTTATAAGAAAATGTGACCTTGAAAGGGCAAAGGTCAAGGTCATTTGGCCCTTTAAAAGTTTCATCTTGCCATAACTTGGTAAATTTTCATCCGATTTGGTTCATGTTCATGTCAGTTTCACTTCTACTAGGGGGTTCCTGACCATTGCGCATGTAATGAATCTAAAACAAAAGATGTAGCAATTTAAATTATGCTAAATAGCACCATTAGAAATTTTAAATCTTGAATAACTTCAAAGCTGTAATAGATGGAGATGCCATTCCAACTTCTACTCCTGTTTTATGGAATAGTTGTACATTGCCATACCAATATGCTTTGAAGACACACACACTGATTTGCTATGCAGCAAATCATCTTTTCTAGTCATTGTTGTCTTCGTTGTCAGCCTCTGACTGGTCTTTAACAAAACGCTTTGTATTATAAATGTAATCCATAGTTGCATCAACAATACTGCAATTGCTGTCATGAGAAAGTTGGTCATGACCAAATAAACACAATTTACATTTGTCAACGTTAGAGAGGTCATGAAATGAAAGACCAGTTTGTGATGTCACAGTAATATCACTGACCCTTGCCAGAAAGTGTTGTCTGTGTAAAGTAAAGAGGGGGAACTGCAACAGAAAATGTAAGGTTGTCTCGGCATGGTAGCTACAAGCACATGCTTGGGTGTCACATAAGCGTCTGGAATATAAATGTGCTTTAAAAGCACTGAAATCTAATCTTAAACGGTTTACCAGTTTGTTTTGCCTGCGAGGGCCATGTTTCAAATGATCGCGTCTGGCAGGAAACAAAAGTTTCTTGATATGATTCATAAAGGCGGTCGGGGACTGCGCGGTGCGTACATTCAGAGGCAACGAATTCCACAACCGAGTTGCTGACGGAATAAATCCTTTAGAAAAAACATTTGTCCGATATGGTACCACAGTTCTGTCAGAATTGTTCCGTAACATATAATTATGTCTATCTGCATTTTGCAAAGGTAATAATTCACTTATATAAGCAGGGCAAAGCGATTTTACTAATTTGAAATAAAGGATAAGTTTACAATACTTTCGTCTGTCTGCCAGACTCGGCCACCCAAGACAATCCTGAACTTTTACTTGGCCTGAAGTCCTCATAGCACCTGATACAAATAATGCAGCTCTGTACTGCACGGATTCTAACATTGCACTACACTTCACTGAACAGCCGTCAATAACGGGAGCTGCATATTCAAGAATCGGTCTAATGGATAATACATAAATACTTTCAAGTGCTTTTAGTGGTAACGTATACATACATTTCCTTATTCTCCCCAATCGTGTGGCGGCCTTGTTACACGCTGACCTTATGTGACTCTTCCAAGATAAATTATCAGTAAGGATGACGCCCAAGTGTTTGTGCTCATGAACTCGTTTAACAGTTTTACCTGCAAAATTTAGATCTGGATTATTAGCTTTGATGGGTTAAGGTAGCGGCGGGGATTGAGCTATAAGGGCAAAATCGTGACCCGACAGAAAATGAGTTTTTTCCATTTCCGTAAAGTTTGGCACTTTAACTTTCTTGTCACCAAACATGAATACTAAAAAAGCAAAATTTATGTGATAAAAAAGGGAAAAAACATGACAATGTTTTAGCCGGCTGCAGCATGAGCATGTCTGTTTACAAATGTATGCTAATTAGTCCGCCAAAGTTTGGATAGCAGTCGGCTGCTTTCCACAATCCAGGACCGTAGCAACGACAAGCGACCAACTGTGACATTTTGAGGTGCGCTCCTACCAATTCTTGTATAAACTGCTTGACAAGATTAGGACAGATTAATGGGTTTGTTGTGGTGACCAAATGGCCATGTAGATAATTAAATCGATGGGCTCATGTTTTCCTTCTCAGTGTGATAAAAAAAAAATTAAAAAGTAAGGGACGATAAAAGGTGACGATTGTCAAAACGGCACCTGGCGATGGACGTGAGCCTCAGTGTGTTTTCAATGAAGGCGATTTCAACCTATGCGTAAATCGTTACTAAGAATCATGGCATTGTATACATCATAAAGGCTTACAACCCTTTCTACAGTCTTGCCCTATCCAAGACCAATTTGCTTTTAATGTTTACTGGCAAAAAATACGCATGACGATCGAGGAATCCTAACACTGGACCACTTGGCTATAAATATGCCGCAAACTATAAAAGCGGGAATTCGATTCAGCGTAAATAATTATATCTGCCTTCAATAATTATATGTCCCTTTACCTGAATGTGAAACAGTGAATAGCATTAAATGTTAACCTTGAAGTAAATTTATATGAAGCACACGCCTCCACTAAAACTGGTATCGTCTGTAGCGCTGTCCCATTTTGTGGAACTGGAAGACTGCGCGAGGCTCAATCCCCGCCGCTACCTTAAGCGGATATAACCATTTCCTCTGTCTTGCCAGGGTTAAAATCGATTTTTCCATTTTTTACCCAAAATCTTGAACAAGTTAATTTTCATTTAAACTGATTGCTGTTAAATCAGGGTTTTCCACTATTTCCATCAAAGAAGTGTTATCTGCAAATAAGTAAATTTTACATGTCATATCGTCAACCAAATCATTTACAGATTCAAAAGTAGATAAATCAATCCATACTTCGTGCAATTGAGTTAACCTCCACCCCCCTCGCCACCCCCATTCTCATTATTTTCAAATTGTCACGACACTTTTGGATTTCGTATTGGTTTATCCCAGTGACTTTCACGATACATTTTTGAAGGAGGGCGGGGTACTGTCAAGCAGTTATATAAAGGCAGTATAGAGGTCTGTTTGCAGGAAAGCATGTACCTCAAACGCACGATAACACTAAACCAAAACCAGCTCGCACTTGCAATCGACGGACAGCCCCTTAGACTGCGATAAATAAATAGCATTAAAAACTAACCAAAACATTGTAAATGTACACCCGACTGTGACCGATTAATTTACAAACCAGTCGTTTCGTCTGATTTTACTTCTACGAGTGCTTCGGCATGGAGCTTACTCACCTTGTCACGTAATTGCCGACGTGATGAGATCTTGTGGATTATATTTGACGTGTTTATCGTTAGTTATTGTCAACAACGTATCCCTTTTTATCACGCCGATTGTTATGGCTTCATACTGGGTACCTTATCGCAAAATGTTTAAGGCTTGAAAACGAATCAACGTTCATATCTTACCAACCGAAATATGATGTTGTACAGGAATGTTGTATTGATTTTTCACGCAATAATAGTATATCGCTAAAGTAATCTTAGTTACCGATTTGGTGCGATATTATTTGTTTCCATATAAAACATTCACCGAGTGACAAAATGCCATCATTATGAATATCATTAATCCACATTTTAACCGACTGTTGTAAAACATCGGACTTGAGTTCCTTGTCTCTCCTTCCATTAAAATTTGATGTCAATATTTTCACCTTGGTTTAATTCTAAAATGCTAAAAACATGTTGATAAAAATTCGAAAAAAATCATTGTACGATACACATTATACAGAGCACAATATTATAAATCGATGAATCGATTATGAATAACTCCAGGCCTTAAATTTTCACAAAAGAAGATGGATTGGCAACCGCTGTGTGCGGAGACAACTTGAAAGACTACAAGTGTCTTGTCATTTCCTTTCAATGACAGAAGTGGCCTGCTGGACGCAATATTCACATGAACCATTTGCATCCATGTTTGACAGCTTTCAATAACTTTTAACAAACAAAGGGCTTTTAAAAATACACCAGCGGGGGATACAGAAGAGACACAATATCGATTTCGCTTCTGACTTGAGAAATCAAAAGCTGCAGTGTTTTAGATGTTGTAAAGTGTCTGTGATGTTTTGCCTTCGATATGACATGCATACAAATCATACTAGTAAGTGGGCCCCGTGTGATTTATCTTTTTGCCATAAATATTTACGGTATGTGTTGTACTACTGGACATTTACAAAGACAATTGATTTCGCTTAATTAGAAGAACAGTCCTTGTCAAACTTCAATAATTTTGTTTAACGTAAGGTGATATGTTAAATACTTAAGATTCTGATTCATTGTTTAAAAAATCAAGTTGGCATTATGTCAGTACTTCTAAAGAAAAATGTAGATATCAACAGCTTTCCTTGGCGTGGTTTATGCACCCATACCGCGCTAAAATGCTCTTGATTCAGTATGCACAATAATGCATAGAAATAGATTTGCTGCCAGCAGAGTGCCCAGCCACATATTGTAATTTCTGCTGCAAAAATCTGCATTAAGATGTATTAAAGAAATTGACAGGGAACAAACAACATGCCTTGTCAACCAATCAGTTACCTTTGACCATAAACCAATGATCTGTTTCATTGCTAAGTTTTCACTGTCAACAGCTTTCCTTTGTGCACGCTTTGCATCCAAAGCTTGCACAGCAAAGCTCGTGAAGTGGACCATTCATATGGTCTCTGCAATTGTAGGCAAGCTGAATAAAAGGTCGGTTCACAAATGATATGAATCTGGTATCGAAAAATAAATCACAGCATGTGGACTTTGTCTAAATTGGCAATGAAAGGTATACACAAAAGAACAATGGATCATTGTTTATCTTTTAATCATGACATCGCACAACTTGTCATAACACCTATCCACTACATTTGATATATGATCTCTGAGATCGTATCTGCTTCAAAATTCTATCCCATCAGAAAACATTTCCCCGTATAAAGGTATATCTATGTTCCTCCTTGAATGGTGGTCAACAGGACGCCCTCTAGCGGCTGGTCTCCGTGCCCTGAACTTGATCTTCAGATCTTTGAACTATTGACCAATTACATCAGCTTTCTCTCCTTGGCTGCTTTTGCATCCAGGTCGTGTTCTTCTATTCCCTGGTCTAGAGCTATTTACACATTTTTTGACTTTCATCGTTTGCATTAGTTCCTCTTATCTGCCTGAATTTGGCGGGTTTGAGCCATTGCAGCACTTGAGATAAGAAGGCTAGATAACGACAGGGTAAATTAGAATTTCAGAGTGCAGGGAGGAGAGAGGATGGTGGTAGCCCTTATTTAAAGCTCCAATGGGGGTCTCCCATGCAAAATGTCTGAGCCTTAGAGGCGGGGGTAGGGTATATGAGAGAAGGAAGGGATATATCCAGGACGAGGGGCCCACTACAGCTGTGAGAGAGTGCGTGGTGGACCCTTTGCCTCGGCTGTGGTCCTGGAAAACATGGCAGCACGAACTGATTTGGATAACCATGGTTTCCTCCGCCTCACCTTTTTTCTTTTCTTTCCTTTCCTTTATCCTAGGCCACCTGTGTCACACAGGACCGCGGCGCATAAGCGGAGAATTATTATTATTATTATTATTATTATTATTATTATTATTATTATTATTATTATTATTATTATTATTATTATTATTATTATTATTATTATTATTATTATTATTATTATTATTATTATTATTATTATTATCATCATTATCATTATCATTATTATTATTGACCTTTCAATATGGCGTTTCAATCATGACGGCATTGGAAAGAGGTATGCCAAAGTACACACAATGGTCAGTTGGGAAAATCATGAGCATTGCTGCCGTTCTTTGGAGGCTATACATAGGGATCTGGATGCTGCACTGCAAATCCCTGTGAGGTCTGCAGAGTTTGGAACCAAGAATACCAGAATAAAATTGCCAGGGTCGATCTTAAGGCTGTATACAGTACAGAAGAGGAAAAAGAAACAGGCTTTGGTTCAACTTCAAGCCCGTCACTGTGTGACACAGGTGGCCAATTAAATAATAAAAGAAAAAAAAAAAAAAGAGAAACCATGGTATTCCTTACCAGCTTGTGCTGCCATATTTTCCAGGACCAGAGCCGAGGCAAAGGGTCCACCACTCACTCTCTCACCGCTGTGGTGGGTCCCTGATCCTGGGTATATCCCCATACACTTATTGCTTGTATTTTCCATGAAAAACAAAAACAAAAAACCATCCCTAACACACCCTATCCCCTCCTTTAAGGCTCAGGCTTTTCCCATATAAGCACCCATGGGAGCCTTTATTAGGGATACTACCATTCTCTCCCCCCTGTACTCCGGGATTTTAATTTAACCTGTTGCCTTCTAGCTCTATTATTTCATTCATTCTCTCCCAGCATCCTACCAGGTGGTCCTGTACATTTTTATTACCTTTTCTGCCTTCCAGAAAGCCACCTTTCAAACCTAAAACCCATGCTACACGTTCCTCTTCCTCTAAACACCGAACCTCTTCTAAACCCTTGTAATTGTAATCTTCCCTGTGCCACTTTCTGAAAAAATCTTCCCTTATCTCTCTATATGCATCGCACCACAACAGCCAATGATCCCCCGTCTCCTCTGCCTCTTGTCTACACATCTTACATTTTCTATTACTACCTGTTGTCCACTTCTGTTTTCTCTTTTCTAGATTGATTACTACTGCCCTACTTTAAAAAAGAAGTTTGAATCCCTTCCCTCCATCCCAACACACAGTTTTCTTTGGCTTTCCTAATGCCTTGTATGCTTTCAATGTACTTTTTTCACTGACTCCTCTTTTCCAGTCCTCTTTCCAACCCTCTGTCACAGTCTTACCTATATATACTTTCCAATCATCCACGTCATTACATCCTTTTAATTCATATCTCTCTGCTAACTTGTCTATGTATTTGACCCATCTCGTTTTTCCCTTCAGTACCTCATTGTAAACTTTCCTGCACCACCTGTCTTTACTTACTGCTTGTAGATACTCCCAGTACTTTAACTTAGCTTAGGTAATCCTATCTATGATTTTATTCCATCCTATCTCTCCTAGGACTGCTTCTGTTGTTGAACATGGTGGTGCTCCCAGTATCCATTTCCCCATCTCATTCTGTGCCATCTCCATTCCCTGGATATCTCCAATACTTACTGAAATCACATCTAAGCCATATATCATTCCTGGTATTGCAACTCTATGCCATATTACTCTCACTGTGCACGCCCTTTTGAAACTGTTCAGTGCAGTAGCTTTAATAATTCCTTTTGTACGATTTACTTTCTGTTTAATCTTCGTAACATGCCTTTACCCATTCCTTTTATCTTGACACCTAGGTATTCATACTCACCAACCGCCCCAATTTCAATTAACTGTTCCCTACCTTCTGGAATTTGGAACTGCCCAATTCTCCATTTTTTATTCGCATCTGGTTTCTTCCCAAGAGTCATCACTTTCCTCTTATCCTTACTAAATTCTAACCTCAATTTATTCCCATATTCACCTGCTATGTTCATCATCTCTTGCAGTTCTTTCTGGGTATCTGCCATGAGCACTATACCATCTGCAAAAATAGACCTGATTTGTTTTTAGATCACCTACTCTTATTCTCTTATCACACTCCATCAACTGATCCCCCAACTCCTTAACATACAGAGCGAACAAAATTGGGGACAGCACACATCCCTGCTTTAGGCCTATATCCAGACGTGCATTCTCTACTTCTACCTTTCCTAAAGAGAGTGTACAGTCTACATCTTTACATAGCACTTTCAGAATTTCTAGAAAATTTCCACCAAATACCAGTCCACTAAGTTTTTCCCGTAGTGCATCTCTCCATACCCTTTCATAAGGTTTCCTCACGTCTAAGAAACCCATGAAGACTTTCTTCCGCTTTTGTCTTGCCACTTCTGACACCTGGGTCAATGTGAAGATGTGGTCAGCTACCCTTCTACCTGGTCTGAATCCATTCTGAATTCCCCCCCCCCAAGGGATCAAGCCTTTCAACTATTCTACTTTGTCTCCGATATATTATCCTGCTGAATATTATGCCCACATTTGATGAAATCGCAATGCCCCTGCACTGGTCCAATTGGCCTCCTGCACCCTTCTTTGGAACATATGAAATCCTTTCCTTTGGTACTTGTCTTTTCTCAATGACCCTGTTGAAAAGCAACTGTAAACTATCTTCAATTTCTTCTGGGCCTCTCTTTATGAATTCTGTCACGATACCATCTGGTCCTGGAGCTTTGCGTAACCACATCTGTTCAACTGCCATTTTAACTTCTATACTTCTGATCATTTAAAACACATCTCTGGATCCCATTGATCCTGTGTGTACTCTGCTTGACCCACTGGTACTGTTCCCTGACCCCACTGTGGGTTATTGACTTCTTCCCAGTGCTCCCTTAAAGCTTCCTGTTTTTCTTCCTGGTTATCTGTCCTTTTCCCTCTGTTCATGATTTCCTGTGCTTTATTCTGTTTTTGCCGATTAACCTGTTTCCAAAAGATGACTGACCCTTCTCCCCCATTCTCCATTATTTTTGTTGTCATCTGTTCATTGTCACTGGCCCTCTTCTCTGCTTTCATCTCTGCTACATTCCTCCTACATTCCATATACTGTCTCTTAGCTTCTTCTATGTCACCTTGTGAGTACCTGTTTTTCCTGGCTAATCTCCATGCTCTATTTTAACCCTCTTTCTTTTTATGGCTCCTTTCAGCTCTGGGTCTATTCTGTATCCCAGGTTGTAAACTGGGTCTTTCATTCTACCTATCTTGTCTTGTGCTACCTTAAGAATCCTTCTGGTCAGGCCCTCATTCATTTCCTGTACTTCTCCTATATCCTCCCGTCAATTACTCCATTCCTGCAATTCAACTTTTAGACTTTCTTGATACCCTACCCAGTCTGTTTCCTCCATAATATTCCACACCCATTTAGTTCCCCCTCAGTTTCTTCTTTGATAATGGAGACTATCATCCAGTTATGGTCACTGCCTATATCCAATCTCCCTTCACCATCTATTACACATCTTTGTGTCATCGCAGTGTTCCCCTCTAATATGCTTGCATGTGGAACTGGATCAATCCTTGTTCTGGATGTGCCAGTATACAGATCATGGGCAGATTGGGACCTGCCTCAGTGACTATGGCATCCAGCTCTGACAGGGCTTCACTTTAGGATTTACTTGCAGGGATGATAAGCCAATAGATCCTATTGGTGGTCTCCCTAGCGACAGCATTACAGGCCGGCTGGGCACAGCTCCCACCTCAGATCCAGTCTTTGAGGACTCCTGATCCATCGCCATCTTTGGTTCCAGTGACATATAATCAGTTCCTTTTGTACCCTCCTCTGGGGAGGACCATGCCAGGGAGAGGAAGAAGAGGAAGGAACACGAGTACAATCAGAAGCATTCCGAGCTTAGTACATTGTGAAAAAACTGAATTGATTGGCCAATAATGGACGTAAAGTATGGGGTAAGGAGGCCAGCTGCTAGATGGCGCCCTGTTGTCCCATTCCAGAGGAACATATGCGCAAGAAGTGGTGTCTGACGTAAAAGCATTTGGAATGGATACGATGCAGGTGCGGATCCAGGAATTCCGAATGGGAAGATGGTGGTGGTGGTGGTGCTGCAATATTAGTGTGAGCCGGGGATGTGAGGGTTGTAACCCTCGCCTAAAGTTGGGGACAGAGCCCCCGGAAATTCCTGAATTTTAACAAATTTTATATCCATTCGACACACTTTCCTGACGCTAAAATTCGTTCCTTCAGGTATATAATAATATAGTTCCCCTTCATTTTTGTTCAAGGTATACACGTACCTATCTATTATTTACAAACATTCCATTGCTGAGGTTGTATATATTTGAAAGAAAACAAAAAATATATCTGCCAAGGAAAAGAAGATATCAGCATAAGCAGTGTATATGTGCATATTCATATGGATCTAAAGCTTTTATTTATTTATTTATTTATTTATTTATTTATTTATTTATTTATTTATTTATTTATTTATTCATTCATTTATTTATTCATTTATTTATTTATTTATTTATTTATTTTATTTTTTTCTCTTTTATTCATCAATCATAAGTATACAATTGCGTTTATCATTCACAAATAATTTCAAGAATCAATATCCATCATTCACAAATAATTTCAATGATCAGTATCTATCATTTACAACTCTTTTGATCATTTAAATTCACTTTTGTTTCTAAAAAAATACTTTATGAAAAATGTGGTCTCTCCCAGTGGGCTAGACAACTCTAAGCACTCAACCGAAGATGTTGGGCCCTCAGGGCAACCTCCCACCTAATGAGGGACCATCAATTATTTCTCTACTATCTTTACAAAGTTCTCAAGATATTTTTCACATTTTATTGTTTTATGTGCTGTTACTGCATTATATCTCCAGTAAAGTTCATATTTTATCTATCTATCTATCTATCTATCTATCTATCTATCTATCTATCTATCTATCTATCTATCTATCTATCTATCTATCTATCTATCTATCTATCTATCTATCACGGTCTAGATACTCGTTCACTCAAGGCTTTTTCTCTTGAGAAAATATCTATTTCAATCCTTATATTGCTGTTTTTCGGTTTTTCAAAAATACACGGAAAAAGGGGGAAAATAATACCCATTAACAGTATTTTTTGCTACTTTGAACTCTTTTTTGTTTACTAGTAATTTATAAGATATTTAAATCTTCCGCCAGTATTTTCTTCCAATGACGTGCTTGAAAAACTAACAATTATAAGTTTGCGCCCTTTCTGGGATAATATTTTCAAAAATTACATAAGGTACATCTGGGATTTTATTTCATAAATTTTACATTTAATCTTAAATTTGAACACATACTTATGCTTCATAAGATATGAGACGTAATTTTACCCCCCCCCCCCAAAATACTGTACATGTATTAAAAAACCCTATATTGTATTTAAATTGGAAATATTTTGATGGGAATATAATATAATATAATATTGGCTACCACATATCTCCATCCTTACATAAAATGACTAATGTTCAACAAAACCAAAATGTGAAAACGAATATATACACATGTATACGTGGGCACTACTCTTGTTATTCTCTTGACCTGCCCATTTCTGTTGTAAAACGTAAATTTAGAAAGGCTCACTCATTTATGTTTACAAAAGGGATATTTGTCTGCACCGTATTAATAACTTGGCCTCTTAAATTAACAATGAGTATATATATATATATATACATATATACATACAAATATCTATATGTGGCATGTCCATGCACATGAGAGCAAGACAGACGACCTTCTTCTTCTTCTTCTTCTTCTTCTTCTTCTTCTTCTTCTTCTTCTTCTTCTTCTTCTTCTTCTTCTTCTTCTTCTTCTTCTTCTTCTTCTTCTTCTTCTTCTTCTTCTTCTTCTTCTTCTTCTTCTTCTTCTTCTTCTTCTTCTTCTTCTTCTTCTTGTGGGAAAAGGGAGGGGTTGCCGGCGCCCCCGAAGCGCCCCCCCCCATCCGCGCCTGCGATCATAGAGATCGTATGGGCCTACCTTATGTAATACATAGGTAAGTATTACCAACAAATATGGAAATTATGATAAATTCTTCAGATTTTCACCCGTTAAAAAAGCACAATAGATACGCTCCTATGTGGGTTTACCTTGGAATTTCGGCTGAAAATGGTCAATTTTAATTTCAACAAGCTATTTAAGCAGCCTAGTTCTAGAAACCTATTTATTGTCGACTCATTTGGTGAAGGAAAAATAGTTCCATAGCCACGTGGGTAGCATCATTTGTTGTCTTCTGAATACTATATTAACATAGAACAAACAAAGCAGAAAGTATTTCAAAATAGGCATACATGTATTATTATGACGCCGTCTACGCGGAACTCCGCGTTTTCCAGCAATATCAGACGAACGATCAAATATATTTGTACCACGTAGTGTCTTTTGATTCCAGCACTCTAATTTCACAGCAGAACCAACTTTTGGTTTGTCGCTCAGATATGGAAAACAGCCCAATAGGATCACGAATATCAAAAGCAAAATTCTCTGTGTTTGCTGGGTTTTTACTTTCGCTTACGACACAAAGTCATGAAAATTAAAACGTGGTGATAATTTGGCCATAAAAAGTGAGTTAAAAAAACTTTCCACCAAATGCTTGCAATAGAAGAATCGCAAAAATTAAAAAAACATGCAAAAATAAAATAAAGGTTCAAATTTACCTTGACAGATGTGTTTTCTTGCATCCTTCATATCATCTGTCAGGAAAAAAAGGAGGATACGGTTTCCAAAATTAAACATGTCTGTCATTTAAAGACCCTATTTTTTTAAACCAAAGCAGAGAAAATTTGAACAAAGCAAACAGATCAAGTAGGAATTTGCTAACTATCCCATAGCTAAGATACATTTACGTTTGATTGAGAAGAAAAAAATCGTCGTTCATTTTCTACATCTTTTTTCATGTTTTCATTTTTAAACACGTTCCATACAGAGGAACATGCAATGTCCCGTTACATCAAAGGATGAAAATGGCTGGATACACATTCGTCCCCACGTGTCGCGTCTAATGAATATAATTGTTGCACTTTGGAATTCAATCAATCGTCTTCAGTCATTCATTGGTCAAGCACATGCAATATGAGGGTCCATAAAGTCAATGACTAAACAATACCAGTTATCGGATACACAACTTAAAGGGCCAGGCGGTACGGGCTGCATCTTGTTATGCTCCCAGCTATCTCCTTACGGGAAGACACAACGTAACTGACATTGCGAGCTTAATTAAAGAGTATTCTATATGTTGGAACAGAACACTTTGTACACAAGTAGCAAACAGCAATGATCGATTTGTAATAAAGTCTTCTTTGGGGGCTAATTTATTTCTTGATACTTAAATTGTTTTCTGACCTTCTTACTTGCATAACAATACACAGGTTGAAGCACTAAATGGATGGAGAGCCGTTGCTGTCAAACTGACTGACGAGCACACTGTGCAAATACATGGTGGGACGACCAAACTAAAAATAATCTTGCCTTTTCAAACGATATTAAACGATTTAGGATTTGTTTTTCACCATAAACACAATTTTTTGTCGCTTCGTCAAGGAATTGATAGAGACAAAACTTATTGCGAAAAGGTAGCAAAAGTTAAGTGATCTGAAGTAAATAGATAACGTGACATAAAAACAACCCAGGCTGGACCTCAAACAAACATTGGCACAAGGTTGTACCATCAGTTAGGTCTACTCAGAGACTGGCAAACAACAAAGCTAAGCTTATCATGATTGGCCAGTTACTGCCACATGATGCGAATACAGAAGGCCAGCCCATCGAAGCGTTAAACTCATCATAAGCCCCCTGAAAAATTCTTGTTTATCATTTTTCCCCCTCAAACTTTGTGGAGAGAGGGAGGGGAAATTTTATGTTTAGTCAGTATCTTATAAAAGAGTATTAGTTTTTAAAATTCCTGCGTGTGTGTAGCAGTTCCCGACCTAGTTCAGCAAGTGTCCTATCGTTTGAAATGACTTTCATTACACCAATGCAGATTCTGGCTGCCTCATGCTGTTATCCTTCCAAAAGTTCAGACAGCCCTGCGCTGCAATTATCAAAGATAACACATCCATATTCAAGATGGGGGGGGGGGGGGTAGACATACAGTTTTCCACGGTTTCCATGAAAGTATAAATTCAAGTTTTTTGTAAGGAAATTGCTTTGGTAGCAATGTGATTTATGTGAAAGTGTAACATTAGGTTACGAGAAAAGTAATATCTATATGGGCATGGCTTGTGGCTTCAGATATTACAGAGTGGGGTACTGCCAAGTTGATGCATTTTAAACAGGAGAGCTACATGCCATATACACGGTCAAAAGCTTTACATATGTATCAAGGAATACCGACCTCGTCTCTTTACTAGGTTCCATGCCATGATAAATATTGTGTATGACAACAATTAGTTAGTTCAGTGTGGAATCGTCAGAAAAGAAGCCGGACTTTTGCCTGGTCAAAAGATGCTTTTCCAATAAATCGTCATGAAGTTTTTTGTACACCAATCTTTCAAGAACCTTTGAAATGATGCATAATAAATAGTATGTCTGCCACTGAAAAGACACAATAATTTGAAACTAGCACAATGCAATTAAACTACTTCGACTACAACAACAACTACTACTACTACTACTGCTGCTGCTGCTACTACTACCACCACTTGTGTAACAAACAGGAATTATCAAATTATGCAGTACTTCTCAAATTAAAATATTGAACTGACGTAGCGATATTAGGTATACTCATGCATTTTGCATTTGTTACATTTTGAGACAAATATCTCAACCCACTCAATAGTTCTAAATGTGCACCTGGACGATAGCGTTGAGGGTGTAAAATTATAGCATATACATATGTGCGCTACTCTCCTACATATTGCTGAATCTGCACAAAAACATGGAGTCATTTCAATACTTCTATTATTGCTTCTCCCAGGATAGGAAGGATAATAATCTAGAGAGAATATGCAAATATGTCCCAAAACCATATGTTTTAGAAAGCCTTTTTTTTGGGGGGGGGGGGCTTTATGTTTTCCGGTTTACCGTCGGTCCGTCCGGATTTCCGTACGTCCGGATATGCACATTCTCGTAACCGCTATATCTACAGAATGTCTCCATGTATTTTGCTGAAATTTAAAAATATGCTTATCTTACCTGGCAAGATAAAGTGATTAGATTTTGGTGTTACCATGACCTGATTTGAGCAAATGGCAGCCTAATTACATGCTCGTTAGGGCTCCGCGGACCCTTCACTCTTCAGTCAACGCTTTGCGTTGAAGGTACATGTTTAGTTTCTGGTCTGTTTGGACAAAAAGGTAAACATGGAAATTGCTTTATATTCCTGACGATTGCGCACGGGCTAAATTCTCCGAAATGGTAATACATTTAATATGTGACAATTAGTCACAATCATTGTGTTGACACTGCATCATAATAAGGCTATCCATTTTGATTTGATATTCAAACTTAGATGATTTGACCGATCAGGATCTTTGATTTGACAAATGACTGCAAGTGGCGGCATGTTTACAGTTATTTAACCTTTGATTGTTGAAACATACAAATTGAATCTACCTGAATATCAATTGGGTCTCAAAAAAGGGCACATAATACAAATTGTATGTTAAACGATATATCACTTAAGAATATCCTTCGATAGTAGGCTGCCAGTGGTATAAAGATTTATTTGAGAAATAATTCTGGCCGTTTTCAATAGCATTATCTAAACTAGTAACTTTGTACTGAATTAATATCGAAATGGCATGGTGCTAAGGCTTCCGTTCATCGATTATGATATATGAACACAATGCCGACTGTTATTATAACAATCAATACAGATGTAATGAGTAGACTGATCGTAATATTATTCTTAAATTTACTGATAGTTTAATTTAAACATTTTATTTATACTGGAGCACCAAATAGCACAGTGGATACTAACAAAACTGGCTTTCCAAACACGGACACAGAACTATGTGTACAAGGCACCCACGACAACACATTACTCGGGACAATTTAATTAAATACAGTATGATGAAACTACTCATAACGTATATATCCAGAATAAAATTATCTGGAATCAGAAATAAAGTCCTGATCGGAGTAAATATATTTAAATTTAGATCACCAGAAAGACTATCATTGCTATGTGCAAATTATCTGATTCATTCTGGGCAATATTTCACATGTAATATGGACAACTAACTTGGGATTCACTCCCGGTACCAGTATTTTACATATTATTTTCAATAGAAATTCTCTATGCAAATGATAGAGAGAACTAATGAAGACTAGTTACGATAATTATTGTAACAGTGACGTGTTCAAATTAGTTCAAGGAGAATACATTACGAAAGCAGAATGGAGGTCATGGATCCTAGATCCTCTTTACCTGCCACCTCAGATTGTCCAGTGTCTCTTGGTAGTCTCCGCTGACTTGCCTCCATACAATGCAAGATTTATCAATACACGGTATATTGCCCAAGGGCTTGTGAGTAATAATCCTTATAACACTGGTACATGTACATAAGACAGAACTGAGTTACAAATGCCAGGGTTCCTCAATAGGTTTAGGATAAACACATCGTCAAGTCTCTCTAGAGATTGGTAGTCCACTGACTAAGTCAAATGAAGCCATATGTCAGGTTTGAACATTTTATATTGAAGCAGAAATTTGAACCATGCAAAGCTGGGATATTGGCTCCACATTGCATTCGCAACACCCAGAAGTGCTGCAGAAATTCCTTAAACTGATTTTTTCACTTTCAATGCTTTGTATAGGACATGGGTATTTGATTACAGTCGCAAATTTGAACACGCAAGGGAAATGTAAAGTAAGTAATTTTGTAACATGGGCAATTTGACAGCCAAGAGAAACAGTATTCATGCAATTGCACCCGTACAGTTGTTTGTAATATGCCTTGAACAGTTTGGCCAATGTAAAGAAATTGATAAATCGAAGGAATATGTTCTGCATGGTTAGAAATGATAAAATGGAGTTGCCGATTTCATTTGCGTGTGGTGATAATTATGTAATTCTGGCGCTGTTCAGACTCAAACGCCTATAACGTTAATTGATAAAGTATTCCGAACTGAATTACTTAAAATAAACGTAAAGGCCATGGTCTGTGTCTGGCATAACAATGTCTGTCTTTCTGCTTTGCCTGACCTCGTCGAAACGCACAAATGCTACAGTCCCTGGAACCTGGAGATAAGAATGGATCACCAGACGCACGAAGCCAATTCGACATTGATGGCTCTTTGTTTTATGTCACAACTACCCAGTGGTTTGTGAAACAATACACATAATACTAGTATACGTGGGGTCAGCTGATGTAGGTCAATATATTGCTATTCTGACCTTTGTGAATGTTTACCTTTTGCTAAGTAATAGGCGTGCAGACGAGACTGTTGTTTGTCTTGGTCTCAGAATTAATTTTTCAGGCTTCTGTCATATCTCAGTAACCATCAACAGTTTTCATCGATTGTGACAGAGGTGGATCGAGTGACGTTGCTTTACGTAAGCAAACACTTGTAAGATGGGTTTGGACAAGAAGTAACAAGGGGACTGTGACAGTTCTGTGTTCAGATGACCTTTCATGCGCCGCTTGAAGAGGTCCTGTGAACTTCAGAATGATATCAAGGTTACCTTTGTCTAAGACTACCATCACTCTTACTAACACAAAAAATATCCAGCATGGGCTGCTTCGAAAATAGAAAAATAAAGAAAATAATTTTAAAATAAATTAGAAAATGACAGCACCCCCATCTACTGATCAAAATTTGGTCAGTAGATGACGGTGAATTTATTCCCAATAAGTCTGAAGAGGATGCAACTTACCATTCGGGACAAATAGTCAAGAAAAGTGAAAACACGCAATTTGATAAGCGAAAAATAAAAGAAGCGCCGGCGGTTGAACAAATTGATGTCAGGAGATCCCCAGAAGTGTTCCTGCGCAATTTTCAAGCAGTGGGCTCAGTGGATTTGGAGAAGAAAAATCGTAAGTCAGTTAGTGTATCTGTATCATGAGTTTTGTAAAGCCGTTGATATACAAAAAAGTTCGTGTAATATTTTGCGATATAACTAAGGCATTTGATAAAGTATCATCCAGGTTTGATTTATAAAATGAAGAAGACGGGAATCTGAGGTCCTTTCCTTCAGTGGGTTGAGAGTTGTCTACAAGATCGCTCTCAACGTGTCGTTATTCAAGGGAAGGCCTCTGAATGGGGTAATATTGAAGTTGGGGTCCCACAGGGGTCCGATTTAGGCCCACTATGGTGCCTTGTTAACGTGGACGATATTACAGACATTTTGCAGTTTGAAATTATAAGACTTTACGCTGATGACACCACACTTTATATTCAAATTGACGACCCAGTTGAGAGTGTAGTCACAGTAAACCAAGCCCTTACATCAGTTTCAGACTGGTCAAACCAATGGCTTGTAACATTTAATCCTGCCAAAACCAAAATTTCATTTAGTAAAAGAAAAAAGTCCGCTGATCACCCCAATGTAGTATTTGAACAAAAAACTGTCGACAGCGTTGAAAAACACAAACACGCTGGTGTTGCATTGTCTTCGGATCTCGGCTGTTCAGCGTACATTAATTATATTGTAGATAAATCAAGGAAACTGATATGTATTTTGAAATGTCTACAGTACAAACTTAATAGATGTGCACTTGAATCTTTGTTTTTTTCTTTACTTAGACCCTGCTAAGAATGTGCCAATGTAGTTTTTGATGGATACACACAGTCAGACAGGGACCTTCTTGAAAGTGTTTAGCTGGTTGCAGCCAGAGTTGGTACGGGGGCTTTGAGCCATACCAGCCATGCTAAAATATATGTTGAAACGGGATGGGAGCCGTTTTCTGAACGACGCCGGTAACACAAACTCATACTTATGTACAAAATAGTAAATGGACTGAGTCCCTCATACTTATGTAATTTAATCCCACTTACCGTTGAAGAACGAACTAGATATAATATCAGATAACAAAGATTGGTGCATGAGGAATCTAATTGAATCACCACAGACTGACTGTGTTCATGTGGTACCTCGGCTGAGGACAGTATCCATTATTTTCACCAATGCAACAAATATGTTACGGCGACACATCAACTTCAAACTAAAATAATGCCACTTGGAGACTTCAATTTAAAAACCTTACTCTTTGGATTGTCAACAAAAAATAATTCTGGAAATCAGGATATATTCCAAGCAGTTCACAAATATATCAGAACCACTGGAAGATTCAATGTTTAGCTGTCCAAGCATCGGGGTGCAGCTGTGCCATCATAATTAGCTACACAATTGAACACAAAGTAAAATTTTTACAGAGATCAGTCATCTATATTTGTACTTATTGTTACCGCCAACTATATATCCATGTATTTACGGGAATAACGCTCACACCCATGTCCTGATTCTCTCCCCCTTGCCCATCATGTTTGTTGTGAATGAATGAGAATGCAGAGAACGAAGTATCAAATGTCAAACGCAAAATAATTTCAAGAATGGCAAGAAAAAGTACTGACTACGACATGTGTCTTGTCGGGTCTACGAAACGCTTTCCCCACATGTAAGTTATCCGTAAGCCGCATTTTAATCTTAGTCATCTTTTTATCTAGGATCTTGGTGCTGTGATCAATTCGCCTTTTGACTGTTTAACTGCCAATTTCAACCAACGTAGATGTGCTGTGAATTGACATAAGGATACCGGATTCATATTCTTTGTAAACCGACCTTTGATTCAAGTACCAGCATGCCTACATTTGTACAGATCATAAGAGCATTAGAATGCTCCAAGTCAACAGGTTTCCTCGGCACAGGAAGGGCGCATTGAATTCAAAGGAAAGTTGTTGACTCCGTCAAAACATCGCTGAAAGACTAAATTTTTTATTTGCCCAAAGCTGTAATCATTCTGCCTCTAAAGCAAGTTTGAATGTAATGGTGATCAATTTTATCAATTTGGAAAAAAGAGTTGCGATACAGTTTGTTCTTATATTTAAAACCATGGAAATATGCATTTCATTTAAGTCTGTAACATGGGTAAGACCCCAGTGTATTCTCCGGCAACACTTTTCATTATTTAGATGTTCACCACATCTGCCTATCATGTTCTGTTCCATTGATCATGTTTAACTAAGGTTATAAGAATAAACCTTTCTTGTTTTATGACAAATGCTTCTTAAATATCTTATACTTTGGCTAGAAAAGTTCACATGTTCAACCCAATTTGCACACTGCACCTAACATTAAGCGAAACTGCAAATCGTTGCTTCTACCAGTTTTCCCAAACGGGAACGTGACAAGTCGTGATAATAATGTGGAATAAGGTTTTGGTGTTTATTATGAACTTCATTTCCCCCGCCACATTAGATTGTATGCCATCTTTATATCCCATGATCTGACGCCTACATGTTTGGTAAGAGTGTAATGCTTGTCAAGAAGAATTGGGGTAAATTTATGACTAACATGAGTCTGCATCCGAAATACATTGAGCATTGAAAACGATCTTGCTTGCGCGGTGCAAATAATCTATACTCTACTAAAAAAGTTAAGCCCCTCTACATTGTAATGGGGGTTGATTTTTTTTTCATGTACAATACATATTGGCCTTCGTGTTTTCATGGACATATAACCACATGTTCTTTACATGACAATTTTATTTACAGAGGTCGAATTCAAGTTAGAAGTTGATTAAAATGCATGGGGATATTAGGTGGTTTGCAATAATGTTGATCGTGGTTGAGCTGGTAATGTTTTATGATGGATTTCAAGCGACAGTGAATTCAAAGCCTTTAGAGATCAAGACCTTCTGTACTGTATTTTATGAAATGAACCTCGGGTGAGCATTATCTTTACAACTGGAGACGCTCCCATTTGGGAAAACTGATAGAAATTGAACTTTTTTGTTAGAGTGGTTCAGATATAACAAAAAGTCTCCCATATGGTATAAATTGCATTCATGACCCGTTGAAAAATCCATTTATCTGTAAAAACTTTGAAATGTCGAAAATTTTGCATCGGGCGTGATGATATTGGTGCTAAAGATATCGATTTAGACATAGTGACTGGATTGGTTATGGAGCGTAGAGAGGCTGAATTGTGCATTTTTTTCTGGCCCAGAATTACACCAGAGATGTGGCATTGTTGCTCCTGTTTGTATAAATTGGCATTTTACGATCATGTCGAGACTATAAATGACATGGCTGTATATATGCCGTGTTTAGTTAGCCATCTTTACTTGAAGCTTCCTCTTCATGGGCCATCTCTAGCAAAACTCAGTGTGACCGGAGAAGCTTCCCCTGGCAGCAATGCCCTGACACTCACTCAGGAGGTCCATTCTATCATCTATTTCAATAAAAACATCACTTCCAGATTGGCAATATATAAAACACATTTACCTTGGCGACCCTGGTACAAATCAATTTAAAAATCAGTTCGCAAGTCGACACAGCTAATGATGACTATTCCAGAATAAATACCAGAACAGCAATAAATTGTCCGAGATCAGCGGTAGGAAGAGTAGTTCATTCTACGTGCAGGTCATCAGGTAAATAGCTTTCACCTTGTCAAATTGTATGAGTGGTAATAGGCGTTATGTGAAGCATTTCACTGTGCGTTTTGCCAATTTCACCCCTTCGAAACACCTACAATTTCAAATATCACATGCTCTGACTGACCCCCATTGTCAAACAACTTCATTGCCTAATAGGAGAGACTTTACTTTGCAGATACAGATCATTTCCTTTCGACCTGTCATAGAAATGGGAAGATAATACCATAAGTCTTGGCAGCTGCCATTTAACCGAGTTAAGCCTATGATACCAATTGCAACTTGCACAAGACAGTCATCTGCATAAACCTGCTTAATGTCTATCTGTCAGGTCTATCTGAA
The DNA here is from genome assembly GCA_964020975.1 of Hermodice carunculata. Taxonomy (NCBI): domain Eukaryota; kingdom Metazoa; phylum Annelida; class Polychaeta; order Eunicida; family Amphinomidae; genus Hermodice; species Hermodice carunculata. The sequence goes on along the minus strand of OZ026613.1, from coordinate 96,304,534 downwards.
GGGCCTAATTGCCGGTGCCTGTGTGTGCTCAGTCATATCCTCCTCGCGACAGGTGGAAATTTACTCTACTAAGACCGTGTACAATTTCATATTTTATGAAAGTATGTTTTGGTTAGTAAGCAATATAAATTCTCACAAAATTACACAGCATTGAATGCAAATCTTGACTGCTATTAAAGGTAGACTGTTTGCTTGCGCATAATTAGCGGTGCCTCTTTAGCCGGTATAATTAAGGGGGCGTCAGCAAAGCTATGTTTCCATAAAAATCATCATCTGCATCAAATAATATTTTGTATGTTTTGGAAAGCTGTAGTGGTCATCTACATGCTGAATGAGAAAACAAACTGAAAAAGTACCATTTTAATGGTGAAATTTGAGCACAAAAAATTATAACCTTTTAGTCAAGGATCCACATGACCCTGTGTTTACAACAGCATGTAAATGAGTACAGTCAAACACTGGTCAGAGCCAATATAATTTTGGTCCAGCTGCTCATTGGCTGAAGAGAAAAATGGGCTAGAGGCCTGGGGGAGAGAAAAGGGCCACTGACTGTGGAGACAGAGTAATGCACACAATTATCCATTTGGTCATTGCTATTGTGTTGGTTACATTGAGCCCTTGGATTGTTATTTTTGCAATGCTCCAACTTTGTCACCCCACCTCTTTCTTGTCGACCACTGCAAAACCACACACACACACACACACACACACACACACACACACACACACACACACACACAAACCACAGAGTGGCTCACATCAGAGAGGATTCACTTCAAAGAAAATCAATTTTGATAAGATTGCAAACTCTTGATTCGGATGAAAATGCATCAAAGGGATAGATGTGTGTGTATACTTCTGTCACAATAAAGCTCAAAGCCCTATGCTGAGAACAACTTGATTAACAATGTTTCATGCCATGAGATGTGAGTGATGTTACAAAACTGCAGTTTTCTTATGATCAGTTTTTGTCATGACTCTACCAATTTTGACTGAAGAATTCTCAATAACGGACGATTTGATTTTCATGAAATAAAATGTTTTGTTGGGCTGATAGTTTAACGTATTGAAGGTCTTCTGGATTTTTTAAAATATTTTGCTTCTTTATATGTTTATTTGGGCAATAAACTTTAGGAATTGTTAATCACTTATAGTAACCACCAACTATGCTCAGTGCAATTACTAGTACATTTATGGAAAAATTCAGCAAACCTTCCGTGGGCATATCTGCGAAGTTTCATTTTGCAAACTTTGAGGCATGTAAGTTTGATATTTTTCTGCCAAATTAGACCCTTCTGAAAAACTCCATTTGTGCCATAAAACACTTTCTAACATTAATTTTAATGTCAATATAATCTACACGTCTTGAGCAAAACAGCTATATGTAGTTTTATGGGTACAAAAGTAAAAATCAAGGCACAAGATTGGGTTGAATCCATATTCCTATACGCACATAGCCACCTTAAACAAAGAAGTATCTGTATTATTAACATATATATTTTACCTGGATTTCCTGGTAGTTTACATAAACTAATCTGGAGGTTCTCCAAACACATAACACACACAGGGGTATATTCAATACATACAGGACACACATGTAATACATATTCATATTAATTCTTAAGATTTTGTTTCCCGACATGACTCCCTCGCAACCCTGTAGGCGTCTGCTGCTTCCAATATAAGTTTGCACAGCGGAGGAAATAAGTTCGTTTGACTCGACATCCAGATCGGAACTTCCCCTAAGCATATTAAAGCTAAAGCATATACTTTTTGTCAAAGGATAGGAGGAAAGATGGGCTGACCCCAGGGGCCATGATAAAGAAAACAGTTTGTAGAAGGGTGAAGTGATGTCAGAATAAAGAGGACAGCAGAGGAAAAAATGGTCAATATTTTCTTTTCCGATTCCACAGGAACAAAACGGATCGGTAACAATATTAACTCGATTCAAGTGATAATTTGATGATGAATGACCGAGTCTTAATTAAGTATGGCATATATTTGGAAAACGCTGCCCACGTGCAAAGTAAGAAGGGGGACTATCTTCGAATAATAAACACTTGAGTTTGGTTTTGAATAGGGATAAGGGGGGGGGGGTGACGAATGTCGACTGGAAGTTCATTCCACAACTGGATTGTCGACGGAAGAAAGGATTCTTTGAAATGTTGTGTTCTAAATTTAATTTTTGTCAGATTATGGGAATTTCTTCAGATACGACCAGTCATTGTTTCAAAAGAAGAGGGTGTTACGTCAGACAAATAGGACGGACCGTGTTTATTATACATTTTGTAGAACATGACAAGCTTGAAATATTTCCTACGGGTGGCCAGCGTTTCCCCGCCGAGATCTGCTAGTAGACGAGCGCGATTTGTGAGACGCAAAGCTCTTGTGCATGTCCTCGCTGCTGGGCATTAGATGGATTCTAGCATATCTAATAAGGTTTGACCACAATTGTCGAGCAAGACACAACCGTATTCAAGTGTAGGACGAATCATTGACTTATACACTTTACAAAGAGCATTTCTGGATAATTTATATTTGAAACGCTTGAGAAGTGCTATCCTTCCACTAGCTTTATCCGTGATTCGCAAAATGTGTTCATTCCAATTTAAGTTTGAACACAGGGTGAAGCCAAGACGTGTATGGCTGGTGCTCTCTGGAATTTCATTTCCATTCAGGTACAAAGGTCCATGAAATGGTTTGTTTCTCCTAGTGGAGAGAATAAGCAAAAGAGATTTTATGGCATTAAAAAATACTTTCCAAAATCTACCCCAGATTCCAATATGATTCATATTCTGTGTTCAACATTAAAGTAGAGTCTGGGAGATTTTTTACAATTTCTAGAAAGGACGTGTCGTCAGCAAATATCGGATGTCAGTAGTATTACCAACCATGTCATTGACCTAAACCAAAAATATAAGTGGGCCTAGTATGGACCCTGGGGTACACCTGCTTCAACAGGGAGCCAACTCGATTTTTGTCCTAAAATAGCCACATGTTGAAAACGCTTCGAAAGATAGCCCTCTACCCAAGATACCAATGAGTTGTCAAAACCCAGTGTCCTAAGTTTGAAAAGTAAACCTTTGTGCCACACCTTACCAAGGGCTTCAGTGGAAAATCTACCGATAGATATAGAATTAATCAGCAAAATGTTTAAACATAATAGTAAGTTATATATAAATATTAATTCATATTCAAAGGAAGCATATTGGGCACGTTATAAATATTTAAAAAGTAACGTTCAATCTTACACTGTTGAAACTTTGATACATGCTGTAGAATTTCTTTTGGATAATACTTTTGTTCAAATTGGACCATTAGTTTTTCAACAAACAAAAGGCATCCCAAATGGTAACAATTGCTGCCTGTTACTCTGATTTATATTTTACCTGGCTTGAATTTAAGAATATGGATAAATGGATGAAAAAGGATTTTCATATGGCTGCAAAATTTTTAAAGAATGCAAGGTATATTGGTGATATTGATTAGGGACATATACAAAATTTCAATGAAATTGCTAGAGAAATTTACCCAAAAGATGTCCCTTTGGAAAGTAACAATTCAGGTCATTTCAGAGATGTGTTTCTTGACTTGGAAATTCAGGTAACGTGTTTTGTATTAAAGTCTATCTCAAATTGATGAGTTTAACTTTAAAGTAGCTAACTATCCTTTCCCTGACATTAATCTTTCGGAAACTTGTGTAATTACAGTTGTGTCACAAATTTGAAGATTTGGTCGTATTTGTTCAAAATTTCAGGACTTTTCATCTAGAAACAAATTTACTTACAATTAACTTGAGTACAGAGGCTTCAAGCATGTACTTTTGAACAAATATTTCTACTAATTTTGCTGTAAATATCCAGAGATTGTTCCAAAACTTGGTTCCAATAATTTTAGAGATTTTACACTTGCCTGTTTTGCCACTTAATTTATCTTTTGGCATCATTCTGTTTTACATTCCTAAGTGCACATTGGCAGTATTTATTCAAATGTTACAAAACTGAACTCATTCTTTTAAATCATTAACTCAGAGTTGGAGACGTTGATAGTGAGAAGTAGGTGTCATCATGGGGTTTGTTTTACATTTCTGGTACAGGATGTTCAATATTACAGTATTTGTTAGTAGTTCCCTAGGTTTGTGCAGGTGGTCTCGCTGTAACTGTTTATTTTAGAAGCACTGGGACTGAATATAATGCCCAAGTTTGTTTCTACTTCAGTTATACACTGGCAGGTTGTTCGACTAAGGTGAGCTGTCCAGCTAGAAAGGTACATACTAGTTCAGGGGTAAGCCACATTATTCTTCTCTAAACTTTTACTATACAAAGTTAGTAGGTATGTTCGGTTTGACAGCTATTCTTTATTCATATTGAAGGTCTGTATTTATTAGCAAAGCTTCACTTATTTAGCTAATTCACCATTTGCCTCGTTCATGTTTATTCATTATTATGTTGGGTTTCTTTATTGAGTATTTAGCTTTGACAAGAAGCCGCTACTCAGAGAAACATGTGTGGGAACAGGCTTCGAAACATGTTCTGAGTAGTTACCCGCTGAAGACCTTTTACTATATTTGGACTAATACAGCCTACGCCAAAACTCTACAGAGGAACGTGAGCAATATATACAATAGTACTTTCATATTTATAGGTTAGACAGTGACAGGTTAGCTTATGGAGAGTATCGGGTTTGAACTGCGAAAGAGGGGAATAACGACTAGGAAGTGGTTTTAGACAATAAGACTCGAGTGATACGTATTCGTGTTTATTTATGAATTCCCCGTAATGAGTATGATGATGATGAAAATAATAATACTAATAATACTTATAATAATGATAATAAGTGCTTTCTGTCACCAATTTTAAAATGAAGAAAAAACACTGCAAATCTATGCAAATAACCTTTGTCTCGGATACTGATACTTGCTTCGTACAGTATAAAGCAAAGTGTTTAAGATTTCCCAATTGACCGCCGGCACGCGTGGTACACAGACGAGACCATCTAGGTTTGTCCTACAAATCTTGTGGGATTTTTATTCAAAAAGTGTTCACCATACATCAATTTTACCATAATTCGTACACTTCCCAAATACATAGGTCTCTCCCGTGAAAATTGCCACCGAAAATGAGATTCAGTAACAAACACTTCTCGCCGAAAGAATTCTTATTTAGTACTACCAGACAGAGATAATTTTCATTCACGTTTTTCCAAAAAAAAATTCTTTAAACTTCATTTTGCCAAAATAATTTATTGGGAAAATTCTTTTGAGATCTAAGATTTCCATTACCATACAGAGTAATTTACGCTGTTCAAGATATTGAGCCTGTTGTAGTGTGCAATAATATACATATCTGATACTGATGCTCAAATAGATGGTGAACAAGTATTCTTCTCTCCCTCGATGTTGCTGGGAGACGGAGCCCATTTCCACAGCAACAAAGTTTTTGAATCGCAATTTCCACTTCTAAGGAAACCTATCCTAAAGTACATAGCACCCCTGCGACAGGCTGCCTTCTCCGCAAAACTTTGGACACGTCTGGTCGCATGTCTGTGGGTCAGTATGAGGCCATCAGTAGACAAGGTTCGAAAAACCTTCACCTATCTAGCTGTGGACCGTTACTGCACCACAGGGTGTTTTTCAACCAACGACCCATAACTATAACCTACTCGAAGGCCATTTAGTTTACACCTTTAATACCGTCCGTATACCAAGCAAGTAATCCAATGTCTTGCGTTAAATTTTTATTTGTACATCTTGGCAGCTGTCAACGGGTTAATGCGGCACTTGCGGATACCTGCGCCAGTCATGGTATTAAGTGCTCCCCTGGCTTTACTTACACAATCTTGTATGCAGCATTTTCATATTAAGTATTTTAAGTGCATCTATGTGAATACCGGTCCCATTATGGGCATACGATTCGCATTCTTCAGTACATTGACTACCTTATTTAAATTTGCTTTTTACTTTGTTTTATTCTCTTTCTTTAAAATCTTGTGCATAGTTGCAGTTTTTCTGCATCTTTCTCGTCGAATTTTCGAATAGCCCGTGTATATATAGGCAGGTATTAGTATATGCGGTGTGCTCCTGTGATGCAGCATCTGTGGACAAAACTGTCAGTACGGCCAACAGCGTAGGGTTGTTTATGGAGTGTTCTATGTTTCTGCTATCAAATAGAGCTAGTAGAGCCTGCTGACATATGAACTTTGCTTCCTGGTTCTGTCCGACAATTTTTCCTCAAAGGGGCAGAAAGGTGGCACCTGGTACAAAGACCCCGACGAAAGCTTTTATCTGGCGGGGTCAGCCATCAATCAATGAACGTCGACCTGGCAAAATTGAAGAGCCCGTGCATTAATCTAGCATATTGCCGGTGCAATTCTGTTACAAGACAGACTGCTTTGAAGCGTTAACGGTCAACCATTGCCAGAAAGTGACCAATGCATGGAAGCTGTATCAAGCAATCTGGCTTCTGCTGTACACGGCTTCGACTTCTCACGCAGCACCCTTCTCAGAGGTGCTAATCCACCAACGTGACAAGGTTCTCGGCTTATGAAGCCAGTTCGGCGAATAAATAACTCAGTTCTTCTTTAAGGGACTGTCGAAAACTGTAATTTATGTCTCCTTGCCCTGATCACGTCTCTGGTGATAGTATGTACCGCATGAAGGGATCTAATAAAAGTAGACTTTCTGTTCTTGAATAGTCCTATTCATAGAATAATGGGCAAAGGTCCTTCTGCTTCATGGAAGTTTGATTAGGTACAGGTCATAAGGTTGTTGACATATAAAGAAGACGGTTCTCTAATTCTCCTTCTGCGTCAATGGAACAGGCGTTTTTTTTTTTTATAAAAGTCGCGCGGTGGCGCGCACGCGCGCGCGCGCGCGCGCGCGCGAGAGAGAGAGAGAGAGAGAGAGAGAGAGAGAGAGAGAGAGAGACTATCGTCAGGGTTTACGGCAAATAAATAAGTAAACAAACTGCTCGATGCTCCATCCTTGGATATTGGTACAACCAACCCGGCTTTAAAGAAGTTCATTATGTACCAGAAGGGGGGCTTTTGAGAGAACATGTACAATCTTAGCACCCATTTACATGGGGAGGCATGACTCTCAAAGGGCCAGACACACACACAACCCAGGAAGGGCCAAGAACCTGGAAGCCTATCCTATTCAAAGTTACTTTATCCAAATTTGTCACTGTAACATGCTCTCACATTCACTTTATAAAATCCTGTATCTTTCCATGCTGCTCCTCTTAAATTGCACAGAAAGACCATAACAAGATAATTAAAAGGAATATCAAAACATCATAGTGTAATCAAGAAAAGCATCTTACATGGTGTCTCAAATGTACATATAATGGTCCGTACAAAAGGCCAAGCCAACCAAGAAATCATATTTGATAACAGTAAATGTGCTTATTTTCATGTATAGAAAAAATTCATTGTTTTTACCCTTCAGGAATTAAACTGAAACTTATTTCACTATTTTGGATATATTCCCTGTTAAACCTGTTAAAATCCTACGAGATAGATATATGCATAAGTTAAACTTATGAAGGGATAGGGGTAAAAAATATCGAGACCTGCATATTGCAATTCAGAAATGTTACATGGATAGGTCTCTCGCTAATCTCCTACATTCTTCCATATGCTTTAGGTTATTGGATGAAGATGGCTGGAATGGTGGTTTCATAAGAAACACTACTATTATCCCTATATTTTACTCCGGCCTTTAGAGCATGACTATAATTTGTCGTAGGTGCTCTGCAAAAATTAAAATAAATCATTTGCCGACGGGCGCTTTTAAAGCAGTATGCATTGGCTGTAATAAGCGACCCTAACAATCATGTTAAAAGATGTCAAGGCGTCCCGCCAATCCTTTAACCATTTCCACCATGATCTATGAGTTTTGAAGGGAATAAAGTTGCAAGAAATGTGCGCTTTCCAATTGATTGGGTCAAGTATAGGTAGAGTTAAAGAATTGTTTTTTTTTGCGTGTGTGTGCAGCAGGTAACTACCAGAACACGTTTTGGAGAATGGAATACATGTAGATGTATGTCTTATGCTTGTGCCTTATTACCTGATAAAGAAAACCCACATGAAGCATTAAGAACATATAACTGTGAAATGGTAGTTACATAACGTTACCTCTCGACCACCATTGCCAAGACCTCCATGTCAGGCCATATCACCCAACACAACTGAGCTAGTTACTCACTCGATTGTTCCAAAACCTGACAGTCCGGTGGTGGCACTTTCTTTTGGTTCCCTTGGATCCTGTAGTGTCTCCTGGTGCACATTCTCCCATGTTCTTCCTTTCCTCCTCGGGCACCATTACTTGCATGGTCTAAGAGTTTAGACCGTCTGAGACTGTTCTAGTGCTTGACCCACTATCTCTTCTGCAGAATTTGTTTTCTAAGCCTTCCTAGACTCCTCTGAGAGAAGGATTGCTTATATCTGATCTACAGTTACCCAGAAGAAAAGTGGAAGTAGAGTTACTCATGTTAGCTTGAATCCGATTTGTTCCAAGATGGCATCTCATAGGTCAGATCACAGACAGAGGGAGCACAGTGCCAGCCAGGCAATTGCTGCTTGGCAGCGTGCTGTGAGTGTTGATTCAGTGAGCACTTCTCCGTCTCCCTTGTTGGGAAAAGGTCAGAAGACAGATTCACAGAACCACTAGATGCCTGCCTGGGACAATCATGAACATTGTTCCGGTTGTCACTAACAACTTGGCCGTCATCAGATGCAGATGGGACTGATCCAGTCACTGATCACTCCCTCTCAGCCCACCACTTTGGAGTGTCTTTCGAAGAGGCAGGCTAGGCAATGCTTTAATTTCCAGAGAGATTGGACTCTCTGTCCCAATGCTTGGAGTACAAGCCAGTCAAGTCAGTGAAGCCAGGTTGGAAACCTTTAAGTTCCCACCCAGGCATTCTGGGGTTGATCCATTGAGTGCTCAGATTGTAAGTCTGGAAATCCCAGAACACAAAAATCCTGGTCGATTCCCCAATCTCCTGAGATCGAGGGCTAGGGTCAAAAGTCTGGGCCTGTTGGAGCAGGCAAAAAGGTACCCAAATCTGTGGTGGCATCTTCCACCTGCCTTTGGCTCCTGCAGTGGTGGACCCCCCCCCCCCGTGACCAAAGTGCCATCTTGGGTGTCTCTGACCCTTGTGCTGCTCCCTTGACCTAGATCAAGCAGCTAGCAATCCTTCTGCATTTCGCCTTTGAGCCGGGTACCCTGCCTGCCTCCCTTGAGACACAAGTGGAACTCATGCAGCAGCTGCAGATGGAGACTTCATCTTCATCTGCTCCTGCTGGTATTCCCACCATGTCTGAGTCAGTCATCTCGGATGAGCAGCTTGCTGCCTCTGTTTTGAGTCAACTATCACTCAGCTCGCAAGCTTAGGAGCTCTTACAAATACAGCTGGTGCCCTCTGGACAGCTGACCACTGAGTTGCCAGCAGCTGTTGCTCCTACACTGAGCCTTCTGGAGACTCAGGAGCTCTCGCAACTCCAGCAGGTGCCATCCAACCAGCCGACTTCTTAGTCCGCAGCAGTTGTGGCTCCCACATCAAGTCTCCCCAAAGTCCTGCTCACTCTTCCTTCATGGGAGGAGAAGATGCAGACTGTGATGGTGGTGGTCAGCAAGTCCAGGCCCTCAGCTTCTAGCTGACGGTCATGCCAACATGGCTCTGACTGGCAGAGCCCTGTAGCATCTGTGGCATGTGCAGAACCTGCTTCAGCCCCCCATGGATACTACCCCAGCTCCACCCCACGGCTTTGAACACCTCAAAGCTCTCATTCAGAGCCTGGTCGGTGACAAAGCTGTGGTTTCCCAACTGCAGAATTGGCGAGGGGCCGTCACCATCTCCTCCCAGGGTGTCTCCTTGGAGGATGTGCCTCATAAGACCCCACCCCTTATTGCCCTTCATAGCTGAGTTCTACAACCATCTGACAGCTAAGATATGTGGCACTGGGGTTCCTGTGGACCTGCCAACATCTAGCTTTCTTGGTCATGGGTGACTCCTTCCCTGACAAGATGTTATGGGGAAGTGGTACTCCAGGCCTGAGCATTTTGATTCCTCACAGTCTCTTCCTTTGGATCTAGATTAGGAGGAGTATAATGCTTGGCAGCCAAAGACTGGACTCCTTCTTGAGGCTTGATGAGGAAGCCAGGGGCTCTGCCCTTATGACATCTAACTCAGAAGTTACCTTGCGGCCTTGAGGTGTCTCTTGGAGGACCTCCAGTGCTCACTTCAAATTATGGAGGGAGTCCAGGACTTCCTCAATCAGGCGGCTTGGCTCACAGCTTCATTGTTATGGGCAATTAACTGCCAGTTCCAAACAGCATGCACACTAGAGGCAAACCTACTTTGCAATGCATACAGGAATGCCTACTTCCAGGGTCAGAAGTTGCCTGACCCAATCTTTTGGAAGTGCGGACAAGGCCTCTCTTGTCTAGCATCCTGTTTGGAGGAGGAAGCTTGGAAACCCTCCTTACTAACCAGAATGGGACCACACTGGGCCCAGTAGGCGATGTCTGAAGGGAAAACGACAGAGGTACCTGGACTTGAAGCTGGCAATAGCAGAATCCTGGCAGAATCCAGCATGGGACCACACTGCACCCCCTGGGCCCAGTGTGGTCCCATGTTGGTTGGTAAGGAGGGTTTCCTGCTGTTGGCAGCTTCAAGTCCACATACCTCTGTGGTTTTCCCTTCAGACATCGCCTACTCATTCTGACGGATGGTTCTCCTCCAGGCTGTTGGTCCCACTGGTCAGTATATGTGTAGCACTACACCCTCCTACAATGTGTTTGTATATCAGCAATCGTGGTCGAAAGGTATCGTTACGTGACTAATACCTGGAATTTTTAGTAATTTCAGTATTAGTAAGTATACTTACCTCAAGAGCAGCTCACCCCTGACCCACTCACCCCTGCTTCCTTTTCGGAGATGATGTCCACTGAACAATCATCCAGGAGAAAGAAAGAACACGTGAGCATGCCCACCAGGAGTCAGCACGGAACCGAGAAATTGTGCCACCAGGACCATCAGGTTTTGGAACAATCGAGTGAGTAACCAACTCAATTGTTGCGGGCAATATAGCCAGACACGGAATTCTTGGCAATGGTGGTCGAGAGTTAAGTATACTTATTGATACTAAAATTACTCAAAATTTCACGTGTTAGCACGTTAATATATATATATATATATATATATATATATACATATACATGTATATTAGCACTTTATATACAGGTTCCTGTTTTAAATGTATGACATGTTCATATAAGGCCAATGTATGTCGGATACATATTTGGAAGGATATGTAAAATACCAATAACCAATTTTCGAATATTACGCTACAACAACCTGATATATATATATATATATATATATATATATATATATATACTAGTAAAATCGGAATGAGTTCTTTTGTGAGCCGTTCAAGTCTAAAACATGCCGAGCATTACTATGCCCAGTCAGACGCACCAAGACACTACCAATCATATTGTACGGAATCAGTGAAAGAAAAAAGGAATGTGTACAATAAATGAAACATAACATACTCCTCTGTGATTTCCCTTAATTGTTGTCACCCATTAAAGCCGTTTGATGTACAATAAATACCACAATAAATATGCGTCGAAATCTAGTAGTTCTGACTAAATCGGTTGTGAAACGTCTTCTTTGCGTGTTGCTGGATGGAAGGACGAGCAACTCCTGCCAGGTATGATCACACATTACCGGTGTCATGGATACCTACCAAGAAGGTTCTCAATAATTCGTTCAAGTGCTTCCAGATCCCATTGACTTCCAGTTTTGTCATTTTCTAGCCAGTAGCATGTAGCCAGATGATTTATGCAAAGTGCCATTCACGTGTTGGTTTGCAATCTGCATTAACATTTCCTGTTTTTGAAGATCCATAGGATAAAACTTAAGGTGATGGTGGAAATTTGCTTTCATTTGTATACAGTGTCCTTCTTGTAGTTCAATAGGACAAGACTTACCAACACGGTTGTTGCCCATGAGATCATTCGGCAGTACTGCCAACCTTCCAGAATCGTTTGGGAGACTCCCCAAAATTCAGGTTGGAAATTCACATTAGTTATTGTAACCTTTCTCCAAAAAAAATCATAAGTATTGTTCTTTGACATTTCATATTGAGAAATAATGTCCAAAAAGTCTGCTTCTGCCTCTTGAAATTTCAGTTTGATAGGTTGGCAACAGTGATTTGGGTACAAACACATCAAATGCCAAGATGGGTATTAATAGATGATAAGTTGCACTTCTACAGAAACTTCCCAGAACGAGTCAGGTTTTTAGGCTGCACCTGGGATATTCATTAGGGATTAATTCAAGTGGTAACGGAATTTAATTGGAAATTGTTGATTTGTTGTGTATACATCAACACTAAAGTTGGAGTAATTTTTAATGCACACAGTTTTCCCACATTCCCTAACAAGATATTAAGATAGGGGCGTTTAAGTTTTTGTTTGTCATGACCAGTTTGTAAGCCATTCAGTGGGAAATACAATAGATTTCTCGCATCAAATGATGAGCAAGGTTTATCTGTGATATTAATGAGGTATTTTTCAAGTAGTGATGGCATTTAATTGGAAATTGTTGGTTTATTTTGTTTTAAAATCAGTACTTATTGTAAAAATTTAAAGTTGAGTATTTTTTATGCACACGGTTTCTCATAGTCCCTTAGAAGATACTGAGATACAGGCGCTTACGGTTTTGTTTGCCACAACCAGTTTTTGGCAATTCAGTGGAAAGTACAATAGATTTCTCGCATCAAGTAATTCTCTTCAGGCTCAGATGGTATGTATTTTGATTGAGCTCGACCAAGTTTCCGTACTGTGGACCATTACAGTATTTTCTGGTTATTGAAACGAAGCTTTTGCTCCACTTTTGAACACAAAGTTTACAAGACCTACAAAAAACCAAACCCCCCCAAAAAAACAACAAAAACAACAACAACAACAACAACAACAACAACAACAACAACAACAACAACAACAACAACAACAACAAAAACAAAAAAACAAAACAACAAAAAAACAAAAAAAAAACCAAACAAAAAAACAAACAAACAAACAAAAAAAAACCCCACCCACCCCCAAAAAGAAAAAAATATTACGAGGCCAACTTAGAAATCAAACACGGACACGTTATTTTTATATGTTCACGCAGTCGACCTCAACGTAGTTTGCAAGACTGGTGCAGATTTAAAGATTAGGTCCCCGGATGAAAGGTCGTGATCAATTTTAGCTACGACAGATGTCGCACATAAAGATGGCTCTTTATGGCAGTTCAAATATGGTTTAGTATATGGATGACCCTGACTTTATTTCAAGTTTGTAAATGGTGACCCACAACTGCTTAAACTGTGACCTTGATATTGCATATAAGAACTATGCTGGGGTTACATTTGACTTCTAATCCATTCTCAATAACACAGGGCATCTTAAATCAATTAAGTTGTCACATACTAACTCAAGAACGTCATACCTCATAGTTTTATATTGTGGTGATGATAGTTCTCCATAGTGCTGCTGTGAAATATGATAAATGAAGAATTATTTGATGTAGAACTTTGATGTTGAACTTGGTGACAGGACAGCACAAAATGACCGCGATCTAAGTGAATTTTTAGTTTGTCATCGCTCTTAATTATGGACATCTTTTAGGGTTAAATTATGATTGCATTCTACTAGCTTTGATCATGTTAAGGCCACAGGACAATTTTGATGAATTTGAATCAGATATGTACCTCCCTACCCTGCAAGGGGGGTGGGTGGGTGGGGAGGGAGAGTGCATACTCGTCAACAGTCCCACTCTGATTTTGGTTGTACCTTCATATGTGCAATCGACATTTGTGATTCAAACTCTGATTTTGATTCGAATCTTTTATTCATTTAAGGAATGTACCAGCTATGCTTTCTCGGCTTTCGTTTTAAAAGCCCGTGCACAATGAATTCTACTCGGAGCTAAGTGTGCAGTAATATTTGAAGGAGAGGAAAAAATATAACGTGAATGTCGGAGTGATTAGAGGATTAGTACATAAAAAGTCCACTCACTTGAACTTAAAGAGACAAATATAATTAGTTTAACATTGACGTCCATTCTTTCCGTGCATATTTGACATTTAGAAGGCTCCTTATGTGCACTCGCCGGAGGAAAAGTTCCATAACGACCGGGAATTAATTTCCGCTCGTCCGTTTGGCATTTCCCGTAGTCTAAAATGCAAGGGACGTGATAGCAACAGGCAGTGACTAATGGTGCCCCACATTGAGTGTTGCTCGACTTGTGTGAATACGTCTACACTTGCAAGACAAAGGCCACATTAATGTAATTGAGAATGACACAGAGACTTCTTGTAAAAATTAAAAAAACCTGATAGGATAACAAGTCTCTTCGGCATTGACAGATCAATCTAAGTGTGTTCAGTATATATCCTATACTTTCTTTGCGTCCTTCTCTTTCCCCTCTAACGGACCAAAGCGCTGGATGAAAAAGGTAGTCTGCTTTAATGTCTGTGCCTAGATAACTCATAACTTCGAAAACAGTTTGACGTGTTTGAATGAGAATTGTAGCTTAGACCTATAAGGACAACAATCTATAAATTACAAACCTTGGCCAGAACTGAGAGCCAAGGAAAAGACCTGACTCAGTCTTATTCCAATTAGCCAGGAGTTAAGACTGTATCGATCCATGCCACTTCGCAAAATGTATGCCAAACTTGTTACTTTAAAACGCTGATTAAGGAGAATCTTATCGGATTAAGGACAGGATAACGTGGAGATGAATAACATGCTCGACTCTCGCCTGGTATGTTATTTGTCTTTGATGACGACTACTCCATATCACATGACAGCATTACTTGAAATATGTTTTTCGCATGGCTCGAGATCAATATTAAATAACAGCAAACAGTCATTCAGTCTACACAATAATATACATTACAGGACATGGAAATGATGCATATGATGTTGAAAGTAGAAAAAAAGAGCAAATGAATAAATTAAAACCGTTTTTTTTAAAATCCAGGTGATGAAAGAATATGCCGTAAAATGTAACATGAAAAAAGAATGATTCAGATGGACATGTTCATAGGGCATCTACACTGTTTTAGATCGGGCAGATCATTTTTATAACAGTGTAGACATATATCGGTATGTTGAAGTCGACGCCTTTTGCATAAATATTAGAACAACGTAAAGAAAGGCCTGTATCGAAGTTACAATTCATGCACATAAATAGTGTTACGGTTAGACCTTACGTAATATTTTTATTGTTAAGATGTTACAATGTACGCCTCTGCGAAAGGCAGCATGGACTTTTTGTGATACAAAAAGTCCTCTCTTCAGAAAATATTAAATCAAATATGCTACGTTAAGTTATGAACCCAATGTATTTGATTATAAATAAATATTTGTGACATGATATTCGGCCGACAGAAAGTTTGTCCGTCACGTATCAGATTTGGGCGCCACGGACTTTGAATACTGCCTCCGTCTCGGATAAAAACTTACGCTGTCTGGAAAATCTTCAGACAGCGCAGGGACTGAGGACTGATAACAAACGTATTGTTTAGCGGGGTCATAAAACAATATAGTTTTTGTATCTAGAAATCAGTAAGTGTGTTGCCTCAATATTCTGGTCTCTTCCATGACACATGCCTGTTTCCGTTTATTTGTGCGTGTAAGTGAATCTCGTCATTTACTTTTCTATCTGTGTCGTATAGATGTATGTGTGTTCGTAAGTGCGATGACCTTGGGTGATTGGTTCCATATATCATGCTACCATCATTGAAATAAACTATTACAGCTATTTTTCATTTTCTTTTATATAAGATGCAAATGTAGTGGTCCTTTTTCCCTGGACCTGCACAGTAGCTTAAATCTAAGCGACTAAATGAAATTCCCCTATGGACGAAAAGGTAGAAAAACAGGGCCACGACATTATGGTGCTAGATCGGATTAAGCACACGTTCACTTCAACTGATGTAAGAGGCACAATTTTCAATGTTCACGGACGTTATTGAAAGTCTTGACATACACTGATAATATATATAAAAATATAGTCACGACAATAGTTGCAGGATCGAAAAGGTTTACAGGTTTATAGATTGCCACAAACTGACAACTGTAAACAGGCTAGATTACGAAAACATGCTTGGGTACCACACTGTTTTAATTTTTTTTTGTAACGCGAGTCTCTAAAATTAATATACTGAACTAAAAAGTAAAAAAAGCAAGCGTTTCATGCATTTTGAGAAAGCATGTGACCATGTGTGGCGACGTGGCCAATATTATAAGCTATGGTGTTGGGGAAAGGGGTGTTGAGATTTTTGCTAAAATATTTCAAATACAAAGCACAGTAAACGCAATTTGCAAGATCCGTAGGTAGAAACTGGTCCCAGCAATTTCCATAGAATGGCTACTAAAGCCTGCCGTATTTCCTTGTGACAGCTGGCCCAATTAATTTACCAGCGAGACAGTAATGTAATATAACAAGATTTTTTTCATGTAACAATCATACTGGATACCTTAATGCGAATAATGAACAGGACGTTTTATGTTTTCGTAAATAGCGTAGAGACACATACAAATAATAACGGTATATAAGAAGTATATGGCTCAAAAATGAAATAAACACTAGATATTATACCTCGGAACACGAAGTCAGGATAAAGGATCGCTGTCACCCAAGCCACGAAAATCCACTATCAGCTACGACACAGATTTTAATTTTATATCCTCTGAGGTCGTTAAACTTATCCGCTGTGGCAGAATTCTGTCATAAATTCATAAATCCATGCAAAATTGTAAGTGGTTGTATCATATATATATATATATATATATATATATATATATATATATATATATATATATGTGTGTGTATGTATATGTATATATATACATATACATACATATATATATATATATATATATATATATATATATATATATATATATATATATATATATATATATATATATATATATATATATATGTCTATATATATATATATATATGTCCCTAATTATCCTGATTCAAATTACGCCCATTTCTTAAGTTCCTAGTTATCCTGATTCAAAATACGCCCATTTATAATGTTCCAAGTTATCATGATTCAAAATACGCCCATTATTAATGTTCCTAGTTAGCATGGCTCAAAATACGCCGATTTTATCCGTTTTTCATTGGATGTACAATGATGCATGATGTAAATTTAGACAATTTGAATGATATATGTCTGTGATACCTTTGAAGATATTAAACATTTAAAATTTCAATGCCCCATAATTTGCACGCGTTTCAAAACGTGGACTCCTCCTTACAGAAAAGAGAAGTTTGATTTATACAGGTGTAATCATATTAAGTTCGAGGTTTTTAGGTATTATTGTAAAAACAAGTAGGTTACACAGGAATTTAAAATGCACTGAAAAATATAATGTCAGTTCCTGATTTCCCATCAGTAAAAGCTTAGTACAGGAGTTACGCTATTTTTATCAGGCAAAGGCATTAAGATTATGGTGTTGGATGACGCGTGGAAGTGGTATTATCATTTGTTGCTCTTCTAGGGGTACTTTTTCAGTCCGTGTTATCGTGATCGTTTGTGCAAATTGCTACACACAAATTTAAATTGTAATGTTGAATTATCAACTCAACGCGATTTTGCTACAGAAGTAGCAGCAGTTTGGCAGTAACAATGACTTAACATGCACAGTACTCTACTGTAGTTTAACGGTAGTAACATTTTGCAAACGTACACACCAATAGCAAGTTGCGGCTGTAGTTTAGCAGTTACGATAATCTGACGGTCAATAATGATACAAGTCAACGACAGTAAGTTACAGTTACAAAACAGTGAATATAAAATTTCCGCAAGTTATTGTGGTTTATCATGGCTGTAAATTATTTGGAAAAACAATAGCTATTACCTGACTTCAAGGTACAGATGTGTAGCATTTGCTGCAATATTGTAGCAAGTTACTTTAGTTGGGCGCTCGGTGACTGTTACCGGACAGTCAGTACCTATAAATGTTGCCTTTGGTTCTCAGACATGCAAATGTAAAAATCTGATTTCCAAATGCAGTATACTTTGGGCCATATAGTATTTTTCCTATAATCACCGCAAAAGGAAACACGAACCATGCCACCTGCGCCACTACATGTTAACGTGCGCAGGTGTTCCCTGCAATATTTCTGAGACTATTCATAAAATATTTTGATTTGGTACCTCAGAGGTGTCTCCAATTGATTTTTTCTGAGCGCCTCCATTTGATATATGATCCATGTCATTTACTGCTAAGGTCAGGTGAGGCGAACAAAAAGACTTTGTCCTGGGTCATCGATTACCTGCCGCTTGATCACCAATGTCTCTCGTGCATAATTGTTTATATACAGTTACCGTTCTTTTAAGAATGACTCTTTACTTCCCGTTTATCCAACTTACAAAGCATTATTTTCTATACAGATTCTGTTAATTGGCTCTTTTTTGGATTATCATTTTGCAGGGTTGTATAATATCTGTTTTCTGTCGTTAAACGTGAGGAAATGTTGGACAGGAACGAACTTGGTGGAAGTGAATGATTCATTATACCGTAAAATTAGATTAATCACCATGGCAATTGATCCACTTTTGTGAAGGAAGACTGAAAAAGCTCATGTGTACAAATAGAAATGGCTTCTCATGAAAAAATAATTTTCCTATCCTTAAAAAGGACATAAAATAATTCTTGCTGAACCAGTGTCACGGGGAATCGGCCGTAACGTAACGTGCTTTCACCGGGCCTATTGTATGGACAAGGGTCATCCCCTGCTCTACAGTTAAAGGAAGGAACGTCCGGAAAACGTGAACTGGACGATAACGCGTGACCAGTATAATCGAAATGAGGAGGATATGTGTCACTATTCTTTTGTATGTGTACAAAGTGCACTCTGTGGAAACCAGTTTCAAACACTTGTCAGCGTTTAATCCACTGTGACCGGCTTCACACAGCATCCCGGCTAACAATGTATTTTTGTTACTAAGATTAGATCTAAAACAGTCAACAAACCAGTTATGAAAGTTTTTCTTGCCATTAAATCACTCAAACCTGGTATGATGAACAGTATGCCGCTTTCCGAGTTTGCCACCTATTAAATAGAAGAATTGTTCCGTTTTCTGATACACTGAACAACACCAAGGATTGACAGCAAATTTTGGCAAATTTAAACTACATATTAAAGGTATGCTTCGTGGCGTGGGAATCTTCGAAGAACTAAAATAATTCTGCTAAATAATGGATGGTACAATGTAAGTGGATGTGTAGTCACAAAGGACTGGCTCAGTTGAAATTGGATTGTTATTTACGACCTGTTCGGGAATTAGACTTATCATCACAGGCCTAAAGATGAGAGCAGGGAGGACGATGGTCCGCCAAATAGAACATCGATTTTCAGTCTAATAATATGCCTTCATTACATCTTATTGATTATGAGGAAGACAAATCTCATTGTGGAAAGAAATAGCTTGGTAAATCTATTTCGAATACTGCCTGCAGGCACGCAAGTTCCCTTTGCATGTAGCGACAATCTCATTTGGTGATGGAAGTTACTACGCTTACATAATATTCTCATGTCAGCAGAACATTTGATACTGTTAAACTTATCCCTGAGGGACCTAATACCTGTGTATCAGCATGCAACTAGGCCCCGTTTAAAATTAGCAACAAGCGTCTGATGTTGTAAATATCAGCAGCTTTATCGTCATTCAGAATAAGGTGTCATCAATCGAAAAATAAAAAAACAAGAAGAAAAAGAAGAAAAAGACATTTCTGACATGGGACGCCCACTGGTAATTATCAATGGTTAGCTATGGCTGTAACTGTCTGGTGCCGCTTATGGGTAGCAAGCTGTCCAAACCAACACACATTGGAAGCCATTCTGAGCACTGGGTATAGATCGCAGGGTAGAGCGATGCAAAGGTTCGATTTCATTTTGTTTATAAAACGCTTATTTTTCCACTTGTTTTTTGTCTGTTTTTGGTTATTTATCTGTTTGTTACACGCAACACCAAAAATTTGTCAACCATATCAACATAATATAGGATATCGATGCATTTATCTGATAACTTGAGTGCCTTATGCGGTTATCTGCAGAAAATTTCACACTGTGTATTTAAGAGATGAGTGATGCAACATTTTTGTGTTCTGTTTTGCCATCTCTTCGTTTCGTTTTAGATCATTATAATAACATATATAACATACTCTATTGCTTGACTTGAATTCGTAACAAAAGGCTTTGACCATGCTGCTGCAACATGCAAATATACATATTTTCACACATTTTGATATTAAAACTCTATCAGTGAAGAGTCAACAAAATTTGGTCCAAAGTCTCTTGTAAGTAAATTCTAACTTTAAGCGCCCAAGGAACATTCAATTGAAAATCAAGACTACAATGTATTCTAGCAGCTGAATTAAAAACGTGTAGAATTTGCATCATCGCTTAGGCTCATACAGACACACAGACACACAGACACAGACACAGACAGACAGACAGACAGACACACACACACACTTACGCACGTAAGCAATGAGACGCAGCCCACAGCGGTGATCATTCCTTTATCTTATGGCTTAAATATTTGTGACCTGTACCTTAATCAAGATGTCTGGATCTCTGTGTAATTACCATTTTCTATATTTCTGTCCCAATCCCATTCTTTGCTTGCTTGTGGTTGCTCAGGCCCATGGTATCTTTACTGGGTATATATGGCACACACAACGTAACGGCAAACTGTGTCTTGTATTTTTGAGATTTTGCATGGCTAAGTCTCGGAAAATGGAAGCATCTCTGTTCGTGAACAAGAGTACTGTAAGCCTGTCCGCCAGGAATAAATAATTCATCCATCCTGCAGCGTCTTGGAGCCAAAACGATAGAAACTTCCCAACTAGAAAACAAAGGTTGCTTAAAAGAAAATCTGTCGGTGTGTGAAAGGCTTGCAAGTGTTGGCAGTAATAATGGTTCTTTGAATTGGCCATTAATATGGCGTTAGTGCCTATTCCATAGAGTTTGTCACTGTTCATAATCAAAGGAGATGAAATCATTTATCTTTCCCCAATCTTATGTCGGATATGAAACAGTCTAACTTTCAAATACTAATGATTTGTACATATCTATCTGTTGATAGTGTGCACATTTTGAAAGCGAGAAAAGTTTGAAGTGTGCACATTTTGACAGCTAGAATAGCTTGAAAAATGTGATGTGTCAAATATTCAGAATCTTCATGCCATCGGAAACTATGCCCTGTATGCAGCCACTTATAAAGGTGGTTGTGGAATGTAAACATTTTCTAAGGGTGCCATGAAGTCTTCTAGATGGGGATATTTCCCTCTTGGTACCCTGGGTCATTTTATGTTCCGTACCATGATATTGGAAGTGCTCTTAGTTTTTGTACTTATTAGGCTATTATCTTAGAACAATCTTACTTTCTGTATGCTGTTCTAGGGCAAAATTACTTGCTGTACCAACGTAATTGCCCTTGTCCGCTTTCGTAGTACATGCATTTCCTGCATTTTTTATGTATCGAGCAAAAAGCCTTCAAATTCCACAACTTTTGATTTCATGTTTATCAACTGAACCGCAAAAATAAACATACCTACAACATCTATAATGTCTTATTTTTGCTTTAATGTTATGTGGGATTGAAACTTCCAAAATGCTACCGATTTGTGTAACTGACTGAAATATGTAAGCTTTGTATTTCCTGTATTTTTATGAATTCAGCCAAAAGCCTTCAAACTCCATAACTTTTGTTCAAATGTTCATCAGATGAATCATAACAATAAACGTATCCATTATATCTACAGCCTTTCATTTCTGCTTTAATGTTTGGTGGGACTGAACTTCCAAATACTACCAATTAGTGTAACAGACTGAATTTATCAACTCTATGTGATCAAAGGATGCAGCGCCCTAACAAATACACTGGCACGCCTGCTGCACGTAGTCACTAATGTGAACAGACACACTGTTGTGATAACATTTTTAGACATTCGAGTCATGTTTTTCGTAAATTTACCAGCAGTGAAATGTGTTAAGGCCTGTCTGATAGTTTTTTTCAGGGTGTCAGCTAATATATTTGCTAAAACAATCATGACGGATAGTTTGGCACACAGAAATTGCTGAGGCCAAAACTTGTCAAGGAGTTCACGGAAGTTTCTTGGGATATCATCACACATGGACTTCTGACGATATTGTACGAGAGCAAAAGGACCATGGTACAAGGTGTGAGAGCTTGTCCAATTTATGGTCCGCTGTCTCTCTTCTCTAAATATCTCATATGTAAGACCAAGGTATTAGTTGCTCTTACTCGAATCACCAAACACATGTTCACGTTCGTCGAATGCAAATTATCGTTTCCTTTTATATTCATCTTGTTAATTTTGAAGGTCATGTCAGTTATACAACCTTTTCTTACATCGCAAGAGATTAATATACGTGTTTGGGCCACTTCAACACAATGGTTTAACGAAGGTCTTTTCAAATGAATTCACCTCCCAGATAGCACCACTAGCTAGATGTGTCTCTGCTCATGCTCACGCTAGTCAGGCATTAAGTAATACCACACATACTGATTACAGGAAAAGTTGCGCTCGTCTGAATCATTCCAATGATTCCAGACCAAAATTTCTCGTAAAAGTATTTTTCATTCAAGTAGCTGCATGTGCATCTTTTAGAGCGTGACGAAATTTACCCCTATCTTGATCTATCTTCAAGTCAACATTGGTCAGGGTAAATTTTAGTTTTCTTCAATTCTTGTGGATGGATCGTTAACCCCCAATATCTTCTTTTTCATTCAAAGAACATCTAAAAAGATATATTTCCGTCCAGGTTTAACCGTACGTGGCTCTGAAGACAGGTCTTAAACTAGTTTAATACACTGGCTCTGCTCTTAAGGTGTGGACTATAAAGATAAATGAGCGGTATAAATCCCGGAAGGCGGCAAAGTCATTGACTTAGAAATTACTCTTATCCTCGTGAGACTGGGAAGAAAGGGAAGCTTATCGGACGCTCGCTTTATCATGATTGAGTGTTCTGTGCATATTTCTAGAGAACAAAGCCTCCCCGTGAACTGGGAAAACGCTGATATAAATTTCATCCGTATTGTTCTGGATTTCGGTGGAATTCTTTGAATATAATTTCCATTCCATCTCAGTGGCCTAACAGGTGAAATTTGAATTTCCAAACATTGGAAACAGCTGATACCTGCTGCTTGTTTCTGTGGTCCATGAGACTCCATGACATACGCCCTCAATGATGCATTTCCCTCGTCGAACATAAACAACGATTACTTTGATTACAAATGGAATGTTTCGTTGTCTGCTTGCATAAAAGAAAGTGAAAATCGATTACGTCACGCAGGTGCAACATGTGCATTATTCCAGGGGGCTCAGGAGCAAGATAATTTTACGAGATCAAATGAAAATCTTATGAAGAAATCACTGATAAGAGCTCGTATGAAATATGACCTGATGCATGGCAAATTGTTATGGAAAAATGAGTTGTTACGGAAATTTTTGGTGCGTGAAGAAATGAATGAACTTTACTAGCCTTTCCTGTAAATTGAGGCATTTTGCCAAAGAACAATGAAGATAAAACACAAAAAGATACATAAAATAAGACATTAAAATGGACCATTATAACCTTCGCCTTCAACGGCGTAGTAAAATTTTCTGCTGTGAGGAAAACATTCTCTGCGTATTTAAAGTGCTTGTAAAAGGCGGGACATAAATATTACAACACTCTCTTATCCATTTATGGAACCGCGTGGGCCGAAATACGTTTAAAACAAAAACAATTTACATATCCATTCGCACATGATAAGCATCAGGAATTGCTAAGTTTTCTGTTTTGTTTTGTTTTTGTTGTTGTTTTTCCAAGGCTGTCATAAATTGTTCTCCTAATAGAAGCTTCTTCATGATCAAAATCATGTATATGCAAGCTCCGTTAATCTAACATCTAAATCTCTGGCTTGAAGATTGGTAGACATGGTCACGTTTCACATAGATATCCCTTCGAAACAGAAACGCTTTCTTGATTAACGTACACATTATTCATCGTTACTTTTGAGGTCATGATCAAAATCACAGAAAATTTCCCCTGATCAATGCACTTCACTCTGTTATACATCTAAATCGTTGTTGACAAGACCGCTAAAACAATTATCCACTTAAGTCCCGATGCAAATTTTGAGAATACATTTCGATATGAACATATTCAAGGCCACAAATGAACATAACCTGATCCATTTTGTTTTATCAGACAACAGATCTCAGGTCCCTTATTATTTAAGTTTCCTTATACGATTTCCATAAGAAAATGTACGTGTGTGTGTGTGTGTGTGTGTGTGTGTGTGTGTGTGTGTGTGTGTGTGTGTGTGTGAGGTGGTGGTGGTGGCAAAAGTGCGCTTCAAATGATACTGTGTTGCAATTCATACCTGGACTCGGTGTATAGTGTAACAGGTTGTAAAGATGTAGAACGCAACTGATTCGCCTTCAGTCCTGCAATTGGAAGCACACATGAGGTGCGAGTCACGATGCCAGCATATAAATGCAAACCTCCCCTTCTTGTAAAGGTACCTTAGTAAGTTAATGAACGCTATGTGCTTCTTGCGTAATCATCCCGATCGTCAAGCAGATGGATTGAATATTTCCGGGCCACTACAATTCTCACCTGCCTTACGCTGAGATGTGACATTGGGGAGACCTCCAAAACATTAATCTATACTTACGACATACTGAAACGTAATTTCTCCGTGCGGAACAGCCTCTGATTATGCGATTTTTTTTAACTTGAAAAATATGACACCAACGTACAGTAGGTAACCTAATCGGTAAATCTCTTATTCATTGTAGAACTGGAAGCATTCACGCTGAAACAAATACAACTAATAGGTTGAAGATTGACATTCCTTAAATGCAGGACTGCAAATAAACATTGTTACGCAATGACTTTTAGTGGCAAACAGTAAAATTAAATATGATGCTGTCTCGTAAAGAATTTATGTCCTGTCAGGGAGAGGTTCTTTATGTATGGGAGTGTTCCGTTAAATACAGTCTTTTAAAGGTCCATTATATATATATATATATATATATATATATATATATATATATATATATATATATATATATATATATATATATATATATATGTTGTATTTGTGTCTTTTTGTCCAAAACCACTTCCTAGTAGTCATTACCCTATTCCGCAGTCCTAACTCTTTACTCTCCATAAGCTAACCTGTCCCTGTCTAACTCATATACATAGAAGTACTATTGTCCATATTGCACACGTTCCCCTGTAAAATTTTGACATAGGCTGTATTAGCCCAAATAAATCAAAGGGTCTTCAGCGGGTAACTACTCAACATGTTTCGGAGCCTTTTACCCGTACATGTCTCTCTGAGTAGCGGCTCCCTGTCTAAGCTAAATATTCAGCAACGACAACCCACATAATAATGAATAAATATGAGCGTGGCAATTGATGAATTAGCTAAATACGTGAAGTTTTGCTCATAAATGCAGAGCTTCATATCAAAGAAGAATACCTGTCAAACAAACCATAATTACCAAATTTGCATTGTACATTTTCAGATAAGAACAATTTAACTTACCCCTGAACCAATATGTACCCTTTCTAGCTGGACAGCTTATCCTAGTTATCCGCCAATGTTTAACTGAAGTGGAAACAAGCTGGGGCATTATATTCAGTCCCAGTGATTGTAAAATAAACAGTTGCAGCTAGACCACCTGTATAAACCAAGGGAAATCCTAACAATGACTGCAACAATGTACATCCTGCACCAGAGATGTAAAACAAACTCCGTGATGACACCTTCTCCTCATACAATTAAGCTCTATTTAACTGCCAACCCTGAGTCAATGTGTCAACTTAATGTGTCAGGTTGTTGACATTTGAGAAAATACTGTCAATTTTGAATAATTTTTTAGTATTGAGTAAATGTGCATTTAGGCATATTAGAAAAGAATGAAAGTCATTAGCATTTATGCCAAAAACATGCTATCAAAACAATTTTTCTTAACAGGATTTTACGTACAATTAGGCAAACATGTAACTGTCGTAGGCCGCTTCTGGCTACCTGTAGCCCCTGGGGGTTTACCTAACAGAAAACATGTAAGCCTAAAATGTCTGATAGTGAATATTAAAATAGAAAGATGCCAAAAGATAAAGTTAAGTAGCAAAACAGACAAGTCGAAAAACTGTAAATTATTGTGGCCAAACTTTCTAATAATCTTTGGCTATTAACAGTAGAATTATAGGGCAAGTCAGAAAAGAATGAAAGTCTTTTGTATTTATGTCAAGAGAATGCAATGAAAATATCACCCAGACATCAAGTACAATTAGGCAAGATTGTAACTGTCGTTGGCCGCTTCTTACTACCTGTAGCCCCTGGGGCTTTACCTAACAGAAAACAAGCTAGCCTAAAATGTCTGAAAGGTGAACATTTAAACATAATGATGTCAAAAAATAAAATTAAGTAGCAAAACAAGCAAGTCTAAAATCTCTAAAACTATTGAAGCCAAACTTTCTAACCATCTCGGGATATTTCCGGCAAAATTTGTAGAAATATTTGATCAAAAGTACACCTTTGAATCCTCTTGACTCAAGTTTATTGTACATAAATTTGGTTCTAGATGCAAAGTCTTAAAATTTAGAACAAATACGAAAAAATCTCAAAATCTGTGACAAAAATGTACTTTTTGCAATTCTCATTAAAAACATGGGGAATTGTACGCTCTCCACATGCAATCCTGTCTCGGACATTTAACTTATACTTCCTGGTGACCTAGGACGATACCATATGTGTTTGTCAATACATGCACCCAACTGATAAATACCTTAAGGCGCAAGTAATTGCAGACATTAGACTAATTTGACTAACATTTGATAGAATAGACTAATGAAGCGAATTAAATTAGATTTGTGGAACACGTACTGGAATATATTTACTAATTGAAGGGGAAATGAAAAATTTCTCTTTTATTCATTTAATTCGACCGATAATATCTTTTTGACATAGAAATGGTACATTGGATATGTGACATATCGTGCAAAAATGTTCAGCACAGGCATGTTTGCCGTGTCACTGAACAAACATTATCATTATCATTGTATTGACCAGAATTATCACATGTGTTCCTTGAAGTAAAGATAATTTATACTTTCTCGTGTCTTTTGCATGCAGATCATTAAGACTCAGGGGTAATTTATAGGCGTGGATAGAGGTGCTTATGAGAATAAGAAAATTGCACAAGAATGGTCAAAAGGGAACGGGATAGGGAGAGTCCTCCATGGATATATATTAACTTTTGTGATATTAACAATGTGAATTGATACTTTTTTGAGCTCCTATATTTCATTATATTGTTGTGGACGTTGTGGAATTTTGTGACAACCCGCGCCCATAGGTTCCAAAATTTTATAGTCCCTCTCCCAATATCCCGGAATCCGTCCACTAACAATGAATTTCTCTTACTCTGGAACTTGCTATAACATGGTGAATGTTTTGCAGAAAGGATCACATGCACCAAAGATCAAATCGTTGCCAAGTATTTGGCGTGCATGATGCAGTACCGTGTTGATTAACCGTTGTTTACATTCACGAATCATTGTGCAGAAAATGAAATAAAAAAATTACACTTTTATTAGATAAAAAGTATGGGGAAATTCTGATACACTGGTACAAGAAATAAAGACGCTTCAACACAGAGTACAAGAAATAACTTACATATTTTCCCAATTAAAATATTCAGGAGGTTCCACTCTTGGATAACTTACTAAAAAGCCAAAAAGTCATATTTTTCCAATGCATTAAATCAGTTGATGGTGTATAATGGCACGGGTACGGATATTAGTTGTGTCTGGTAAACATTGCGGAAAAAGAATGTCATGAAATACTGTTTCCGGGATTTGTATTCAGTGCGCTATATGGACAATAATATTCCGTCTGTTTGCAGGACGAATTACAAAAGAAAGGACCCAGTTCGGGGAACTGGCAACTCCTTACCCTGGATACAATATAGCACTATCACAGCACCTCATTATTTGTAAATTACAGACACAACTAATATCCGTACCCGTAAATTAATTATGAGCATAGTGCTTTTCCGTTATTTTCGAAATACAGATGTTGAAAAGCAATGTAAATTTAGCAATAAAAACATTGCAACCATGGGATTTGATGCATAAAATCCGACAAATTCGACTACGACCTTCTGAGAAATGCATGAGAATATGGTTTCTGGGATCACAGATGGCATTGTATGCACGGAAGTAACAGTTACTCTTCACATCGTTAAAGCTTTTACCGGGAGTCATCGAAACATTTGTCTTTGCTGCTGTATATTTGCATAGAATATACATGCAAATCAACCATGATCTTATTTCACGGGGCCATCGTTTTAGTCGGCTCAATGTCTGAAGGCTTTTGACAAACCTTTTTGAACCTCTCCAATTTAGGCACATACTGTGCATAATTGTATAATGTATGTCCTATCAAAAATGTATACTTTTAACTGTCTGACAGGAATCTGTTTGAATGGTCACTAAGGGAATTTCCACCTTTGGATATTCAGGAACATATGGATTTACTTCTGTCAAAATACATTTTTCGACGCCGTCTGGTTTCGTAGTTATCATTTAGTGTAGTCGTAGACTAAGAAGTCGGCATTCTTTTGTGGTGTGTGTATTGACAGTTTCCACATTGCCGCGTCCTCCATGTACCTCACAAAAGGTCCAATCTCTCTATGTCCATATCCAGTCCAGTCACTGTCAGAGTCTAAACCTATACCGTATTTATTCACTATATCACGTTTAATGAACGAAAAAATGAGAAAATATAAGGTTTAACAGCCAAATAAATTTATAAACGGGTCATCTACAGGAAACCACCAAGCATTATTTGCAGCCTGAACTGGAAACGGAAACTTCGTCACACCCGGATGGACAAAGAATATTTGTGGAAAATCTTGTTTGTACCTTAAAAAAGTTCACATGATCACGATATCTGAAACTACTTTATTAGTCTCCGCCAACCAAAGAATAAATGCCTAGGTTTAAGCAAACAACCCCCTGCGATAGGTACTTATCCTGTTGTGTACACCATGAGGCACTGACTGATTCCAGGTAGCTCCTTTATCAGCTGCATATGCCTATCATGGATCCATGTCCCCCCTCCCTCTCTCTCTCTCTCTTTCCCCCTCCCTCCCTCTGTCTGTCTGTCTGTCTGTCTGTCTGTCTATGGCAGAGGCCAAAGACTGATGGCACGGTAGAAGGACTGAGTTTATGTGTTTCCGTCACAGAAGAAGAAACACCACAGTTGCTGCATTTTTGGTTACCTGTGCACAGGATCTAAATGTTCCTGCCATGGGGAAGTGTCAGACAGATAAATATATAATTTGTTGACAGTTCCCTGTTGGTAGGGATATCAAAGTGTTTATTCCAAACTCTCTAAATAAACACTGAACTCTTTGCTGAGCAATTTTTTTCTTTTCCCTTCTACACATGAAGTTGCACTTTCTTCCCGAGAGTTCGACTGAGCGACATCTAACAAGCCCAAGGATGACATTCTAGCTAACAGCTATACTCGGCTCCCGCTAGGCGCTTTGTACCCAGGGCCCATAGGAGAAAGCTGTTGACTGGACATAATCAGGTTACCGATATTTCGAGTCGTCGAGGCTAGGAAGCGACGCTGAAGCTTTGACAGGTTGTATGTTTGTCAACGACATATAATTATTCCATTGAGGTTTTTTCCATGTAGCAGTTATGCCATGATTATTACATGTATGTGGCATTTGGTCTCTTAACTAATCACCGACAACGTCATAAGGTCTTTACATTCTACAAGGCAAGGATAATTACAACTCTAGGTTGTGTTGTAAGGTAGCATCAATATGGTGCCAGAACATGCAAATGGCACCGCTACAATCAATGTATAAAATTTATGGTCGCCAACTTGGCAGATAAATGGTCGGGGACGCACAGACAACAAATACCTTCTGATGCCCGTCATTGTGGGCAATTACTTTAAGGTACATTTCGCCTGTCGTAATAAATCAGAGATCAGTTACAGATACCTGACCAACATTCATTTGATGTATTTCTCCTTTGAAACTTTCCTGCCAGAATGTCAAAGCGCCACAGCAGAGAATGCCGTCATTTATGGGAGACTATCCACTTAAAACGCGTGTCGGAAGTTCACTTTGGCGTGCTTAGCATTTGGCATTTTCAGTATACAGTATTTTGATGCATGGTATTCTTGAACATATTTAAGACATACATATATACTTTCGAAAATGGAGATACCTTTAAGCTACAGGTCTATGTGCAATATATATAGTCAGCTCCGATCATGAGACGCAGCTAATGTGACGTATAATAATAATAATAATAATAATAATAATAATAATAATAATAATAATAATAATAATAATAATAATAATAATAATAATAATAATAATAATAATAATGATAATAATAATAATAATAATAATAATAATAATAATAATTTATTCGGAAAACTACCCCTTTACAGCGGGGGCATCAATGGAACGGGGTTTATTCCATGGTGCGTCCAAGTATACTACAAGAAGCCGTCTATATTACAAAGTAAGGATTTGTGTGTGGTAGGGCTGTATCTACGTTCAGCATTGAGCCGTACGTGGAACAGCATCCATTTACCATTTTGGAATTCACTTTTTACATGCGCATGCAACCATCAATAGGCTTCTCATAGCTCCATGTATATATACATATACATTGTCCATTACATTCTTTTGACAAATTAACCTTCCCTTAACACTAATCACACATACATTTTGGATGCTACCTCTTCAAAATACCAAATCGCGAACTCCGCACCCAATGCCAAAGGTTTGTAAATAATAAATAAATAAATAAATAATTTTATCAGGAAAACTACCCCTTTACACCGGGGGCATCGATGGAACAGGGTGTATTCCATGATGCGTCCAAGTATCTTACCCATTTAAAGTTTGCTTTCAACCGGTGTAACCAATCATCAATATCATAGTTTTGTCCCCAGCGCTAAAACTAGAGATAAACCACTCATTTGGAGAAAACTCTAGAAAGCGTAAGGACAAGTACATCGTGCACATTTGGTTTACAATGTAGAAAATAAATGTTTATCATCGTCATAATTACAATGTATAAAATTAAAGTACACTTCAAAATAGATAAAATTTATATACAATATAGGAGTTCCATTTAAAATCTATGGAATCTGCACCTTACAGGGAACTGTGCAACTCTTATTTCTTTACTGTGAACAGGCACAGTTGAAGATATATATATACACACACACATATATATATATATATATATATATATATATATATATACATACACGCGCGCACATATACATACACACACACATACACACACATACACATTAGCTTATATATCACAGTTAATTTTTTAAGAATCTACACAGAAATGTCACAGCCAGCACCTTCAAGAGCTACCATACGGCAACGCCATGCTTCTTTTAGGAAAGTTTTACAGGCACTGTCAAATATATCATTAACAGCATGGTCATAATTGAATGATATTCCAAACAGTAGCGTAAATTTCGTAGTTAAGGAAGAGCGAGTAAAATGTTCCTATACATGGGTATAGCCATGTTCCAACAGGCATTTTCCCAAATTTCGCCAAATCTTAATTCTTAATTCCTTGGAGTGTTCACACGTGAAAGTGAAATGAAATAAATCTTCTATACCTTGATTACATAGTTTACAAATTCCGTTGGACAAATTCCATCTCTGCAATGTTTCTTCCAATCCTAGACATCCGGTTCTAGCCATAAATTTTAGTCTAGTGCCCTTGAAGTCATTTACCTGGAACATGTATCTCTCCCCAAGCGTGGAATACTTAATCAGTTTGTAATATGACAAGGAGGACATTTCATCGATATCTTTGAAAAAGTCATATACGTAGTTTTGCGTGGACAACTTACAAAAAGGATAGATCCAGTCACCAGTATCTCTGCAATTTACATTATCTAATCCAGCCTCGGACAAGATTGTGGATATCTGTGACATGTATGGCCAGCAAGAATTATGACCGGACTGAAAATTTGTTTCTAAGTCACAAAGTACTCGTTTACACAGTCTGTTTGCTGGAATGTTATACTTTACATGATGATAATATTTTACTCTCTGTTTATTCAAGATGGTTATCAGTGGTAGCCAGCCAAACTCCCCTAGTGTTGCCACCATTGCAGGGGTACCTCTTACTTGTAGAATAGCTCGTGCCACCGTGTACTGGAATGATCTTACAATACTTGTGCTTTCCTTTGTATTGTTAAACCATACTGCACTGCCATGTGAGAGTGAAGGCATTATTAGGCTTTTCCAGAGACTGTCACCAAACGTTACTCTATTTATATTGTCGTGCGATGAGAGAATACTACATATATATCCATTTAAGCGACTGAGTTCACCTTTCAAGTGTTGCTTTATGTGTGGAGAGTCTTGTAATGACTGGGCAAATATAATACCTAAATATTTATACATAGTGCATTCTTCAAGTGTCAACGTTCCCAAAAACCATTTCCTTGTCATATCCATTTTTTTACCTATTACCATAACTTTTGATTTTATGTCATTAAATTTCATTCCCCATTTTATAGCAAATCTATGTGCAATATTAAGCATTTCCTGTAGTTGTTTATCATCATTTGCCATCAGAACAATGTCATCTGCATAAAGTAAGGCGGGAATAAGTTCCTCATGATAGGTTATTCCTAACCTCTGCTCATTAAGCATAAAGAGCAGATCATTCATGACAATAGAAAATAGCGTGGGTGATAGAATGCATCCTTGTTTCACACCATTAACACTTTCGTACCAATTACTTTCAAAAGGACCGAATATAACTTTGTTTTCCACCTTCTCGTACAATCTATGTACTAGTCGCCATGTTTTACCTTGAATTCCACTGTTCCACAGTTCGCACATCATCCGATTTCTGTTTACCGTATCAAAAGCTTTGCTGATATCAAGAAATGCTAACCATGTTTTCTCTTTTCTGTCCTTTCTTAAACTACATAGACCTTTGAGACTAAAGTAGTGATCTTCTAACCTACGACCTTGTCTATATGCACCTTGCAGTTCACGAAAGGTTTCCTGTTCCTCATAGAAAGACATCATTTGTGTTTCAAGCATGGATGCAAACACTTTATATACATTAGAAGTAATTGTAATTCCTCTATAATTGCTGAGTAGCTCTGGCTTACCGTCTTTATATATTGGTTTAATATAACCTTTTGACCAATCGTCTGGGAAGCTTTCTAGTATTTTACATAGCTTAAATATTTTCGTAAGTGAGTTAACAATTGCCTCACCGCCATGCTTTAAAAATTCGTTTGGTATATTATCGATACCACAGGCTTTACCGTTCTTTAGTTTGCTAATGGCATTCCAGGTAGCATTTTCATCTATTACTATATCTGTGAGGCCAGACATGTCTACTTTATCTACGTCACAAGAAAGATGTTCCATCAAAGTATTGTTTAGGTCTTTATCACCTGTCGGTGACCCAGAATTTCCCAAATTTTTCCAATATGTACCTAATATTTCACTGATTCTCTTCGGATCGTTAATAATTTTGCTTTGGTCATTAGGGTCGCAGATTTTTAGGGGATGTCCATTATTTCCATTCAAACGTTTCAGCATTCGCCAATATGAACGTGTGTTTTTCGTTCCTTTTCTAGAATTTAAAGAGATAACTTTTATTTTATTTTGGACTTTAATGGTTTTGATTTTTTCGTGAACATCTCGCTTTCTGCGCAAATATTCTTGCCAAAGTTCTTGTAAAATTTCAGGGTCACAAGTTTCTTTGCCTGCCCAATACCTGTAGAACCTATTTGCCGTTCTACGATTTTGAATGAGTTTCGTAGTTTCTTTGTCACACACATGCTTTTTATCGTCTTTTATTTCTTTTTTACCGACATATTGTTCACCAACTTCTGTAACAATCTGCTTCCATCCTAGCCATGTTTGATTAATAGGTTGGGAAAGGTCACACTCGAAGTTTGCAAATTTAGCAGATAAAGCTAGTCTGAAAGCACTCCAGTCTTTTACCTCATTGATTTTCCACTTCATGATATTTTTTACCAGGGGGGCATTGTTTTTACACTCGGAAGAGTTAAACGAAACACATATTGTATTGTGATCACTGCCTAAGTCATAATCACCAACTTCATCAATGATGACACTGTCTATGTTATTTTCCAGAGAGGAGCTTATAAGTGCATAGTCAATAGTGGTCTTGGTGCTACCTCTATGCCACGTATATTTTCCAGTGCATAGGGGAGATTTGTTTAAAACTTTCATATCAGCTGTCTCTATCAGTTTTTCTAGCAGGTCGCCATTAAAACTTGCTTTACCTTCAACACGATACTCTCCTATTTTACCGTTGAAATCTCCCAACAAAATACAATGGTGACCCTTAGATTGCAATTGGCTGATATTTTCGATCAGTTCAGTCATAAGAAAGGAACTATTATCTTTATCTATTCCATCGTTAGGAAAGTAAGTTACCCCGACCATAAAAATATTCTGTCCAGCTTTGACCTTTATCCATAAACGCTCAAATTCATCATTTTTCGAGTCGAAAACATTGTTATCTAGAACTTCAATACTTTTGCTAATTAGGAGACCTAAACCACCTCCTGTCTTTTTCACAGTGCTCTTCCTTGCTTTGCCTAACCACTTATATTGAGGATGTATATTCTCAAATATTATGTCATGATCAGATTGGTGGAACGTTTCAACCATTGTATACATAGAAAAGTGTTCTTTTTCCAGTAAATGTGACAATTCACATCGTTTGGCTAAACCTAAATTTTGCACATTACAGTATGCTAGTCTAATTTTCTTATACACTTTCCTTAACTTACGCTGTTTACCTCGGCGATGGCGTTTTGTCTTATTTTTGGTAGGCTCCCTGGTGCTGGTCTTGGAGGCCCTACCTTCTTTGCCACACCTCTAATATGTACTGTTATACCAACATATCTTCTTTTTATGTCCGAGTTTCCAGCACGTGTCGCACCGTATCTTCTGACCGTGCTTGCACGTGGTGGAGTTATGGTTTCTTTCACCACAGAAAGTACACTTCGCTGTATCGTTTTGGGACCTTACATCTGTATGGTTTCGTCCGTATCATCGGAGGTTAAAGTGAAATAAAGTAACGTGAAACCAAAAAGAGGTCTTCTAATTCATCGAATCATTTTCTTTCGCATATATATATATATATATATATATATATATATATATATATATATATATTAAATGGATCAATTTACAAATGTTCTAACGCCTAAATGTTTGCTGTTATTCCATCATCTATACAGTGGTCGTGTTTAAGATCTCGACAACTATGTCAATTTTTCAAAGTATAAACTTTTAATATCTTAACAAAAGGCAAGTCGTTCCACAAAGAGGAAATGTTTCCTGGACGCTCCGAAATGAAGAAAAAATATGTATATATATAATAAGCAAAATATTTATGTTCTATAGCCAAGCGAGTCGCATATATGTACGACACGGAATCAGATTAGCAGAATAAAGGGTAGGGAAAGTCCCAATGTTATTTTTCATTTTTATCTAATTAATTTGATACAGTTTATTTTGTACAACAGTTTATGTCAGAATTATCTTTAAACAACATTTCTTTCACGAGACATTTTCATGGGGAGGCAAAGAACAATATCGAACTTGAATCCTGTGAGATTTATCATGTACCTCGGTTGCTTGGTCGACAAATGTATTTACTGCAAGGAGGTAACGAAGCAACTCACTGATGTCTTAATAATCCGTTGTATGTCCTATGGGGGGGCTACATCAGCGAGAGAAACCATCGAAATGACATTTCCCCAGACATATAAAAATTAAAATTACGCTGTGTAGAACACGATGTTTTTGGCACCTGAGTTATAGTTAAAGAGGCAGATTTTGCCAAAGATATACCAAGCAAAATTTGTAACGTCATAAAATCAACATGCACGTTTTTTTTACTGTCTCTGGGTGCTATGAACCGATGTATTGTACATAAACATGCAGTCAGAGCCTAGGTCGTTGAATGTGCTTCTGTGTCCTTTTGGTCCCACGAAGATAATTTTTTGACATCTTCGCCAACCATTGGCTTTGGCATGTGTGGGAGTAGATATGTAAACTTATGGGGGTTATTTCAGCTCATCCATCTTTACGGTCAACACCGTAATAAGCCAGTCCGGGAATTAAACACTGTGGACCTGTCTCAAGAGGACCGTGCACGTAAATCTATGGTAAGAACAAGGAGTATTCAGGCTTAAAATTTTGGCAGTGTCTTTTGGCGGATCCATTGTCAACACAGACATTTGACCTTCATAAAGAAGCAGAAGCCAACTCGGCAGTCTATCAGGAAATGTATTTTAGTGTTGTTGAACAATTCATTCTTTCTATTGCAATTTAGGTTCTTTTAAGTAGGTAATAGTTAATAGAACATGGATATACAGGATAATAGTGCAATTTAGGTTCTTTTAAGCAGGTAATAGTTTATAGAACATTGATATACAGGATAAAAAGGATGTAGAACATGGGTTCCATGTTATAATAAGTATGAAAAATATGCCTGATATGCCAGGTGATGGTTTGTTCAGAAGGAAACAGATATAGAAGGAATGCTGTAAGCCGGAGCAGGCTATCTCTTTTATAAAGGGACAGTCTGTACTACAAACATATTTTAGAGGGATGCAAAGAGGTAGAGATGGTGAGTATACAGGGATGGGGAGGGTGACACATGGGGAAATAGAAGCAGCATTAGATAGGCGAAGGAAGGGGGCTATTTGCTTGAGTATACCCCAAAATTAAAGCGTGAAAAACACATGAAAATTCGTCACAAACATAGACAAAATTGTATTGCTACCAGTCCAAAAAATGAAGTTTTTGGTTATCCATGAAAACAGCAGAATGTCAAAAATGGTCTCATTTAATTTTTATCTATAAAATAAACATTAAATCCGTTTTATGTATCTTATTAATTTGTTGTTGCTTAATTAAATATATGGAAATAAATGATTAAACAGTTT
The DNA here is from genome assembly GCA_964020975.1 of Hermodice carunculata. Lineage (NCBI taxonomy): Eukaryota > Metazoa > Annelida > Polychaeta > Eunicida > Amphinomidae > Hermodice > Hermodice carunculata. The sequence goes on along the minus strand of OZ026613.1, from coordinate 96,267,367 downwards.
TTAAAAAGTTTTATCGATTTGTTTTAATTCGCCCCATGTTCTGATCTCAAAGCTGAAATGTGGTGGTCGTCATCGATGTTGTTCTAACATATGCAGTCTCTTACGTTTAGCAATACTACATCTTCAATATGATCGATTTTATCCTCATGAACCTATAGATGGGAATAATTTCTATTTGATTGAAATTCAACACTTGACACTTGACGGTATACCGGTATCCATTTGAAGTAGATAATTCTTTGCAGCTTCTCATCGCTTCACAAGTCAACACAGTCCATGTTTGAAAAGTGTCAAGCGATTTGTCTCGCTTTTTTCGCAGAAGAAAAACAAACACAAACAAAAGAGATTATGTATGCTGACGTCACTGCTTTGGTCGGCATCAAATGTTTTCAGGCAGTTTCGAAACTTGAGAACTCGAGACCATCGCATGGGTCTCATAAAACATGGCGCGTACCTGTCTTTTGTGCATCAATAAGATTTGTTTCGTAAATATCACGGCATCAAACATCCATGTCATATTATGCACATCACAACAGTGATGGATCTAATGAAGGTGTTTTTGCAGGCTTTCAAAGTTTATATTGTGATTGAATCTTATGCAGGCAGTACTTTGTATTCTACTATTTGTACTGTAAATATATAATTAGGTTTTAGTTAAATATTTCATGGGAAAAAAAGCAACTTGCTATATGCAGGCATTACTTTGTATTTAACCATTGGTACGTGTATATATATAAAATTGGGTTTTGATTTTGTATTGTTTTATAGGATAAAAAAACAAGTTCTTGCTCTTTGACTTTGATGGATGACTAACTTTGATCATATATGTTTACTCAGTATGTAACGTGGCCCTGTTTTCACGCTCAACTTCTTAAACTTGTGTCTAGCATTCCGCCGGATGGTCTTTAATCATTTCTGGTCTTTTGGTAACAGATTTGCCAGTATTTAGATTGCGCCGACCCATTTTGCATCTTAAAGTGACCAACCTTTGCAACGACGATAAACTGGGGTTCGCATAGCTCCTGCTTTGAGTTACATAAGAATATAAGCTGCAAATTATAATGCTTTTTACCACTTACATAAAAACACGCCGGTACTTTAGGACCTGTATCTACTATCGGGGCCTCTTCTACCTTCTCCCCTAAGCTGCAACTTTCATTCAGCAGTAGCGTTTGGCAGGTCCCACTAGTGCTGCTACTTAATTCATAGCCTGGGGGAGACTTCAGTGTCTGATACAAAATCCCTACTTTTGGGCCCACCGCTGCCCACAACTAATAACTGCAGGGCGTTATATTGACATTTTAGGTAAATGCTCACTCTCAAAAAGTCCCATTACATATTGTACCTTGCATTTATTCGACAAATGGTTCGTAAATGAGTATGGGTGGAATTTGCTCGAATGTTTCATTATCAGGGCCGTCATCTTGACTGACCAGTCTCTCCAGGGGCATAGGCAGGATTTTGAATGGGGGGGGGGTGTCAAGTGATTTAAAAAATGGACCTATAAGAAACCGAAGGGTGCGGAGCCTTGCTAGGGGGTTCCGGGGGCATGCTTGTCTACGAACCAAGCCTTCTACCTCCAGCGAAGGTGAATATCAGAACATAAAAAAACCGAGTCTGCTTCGCAGGCAAGGGGCATGCCCGCCCCCACCCTCACCCCTACCCCCTGGAAAATTTTGACATTCGAAGTGCAAAGTGGTGCATTTCAAGGGATAAAACAAGTTTTTAAGTGCGTAATTCATCCACCAAGATTGAGGAAAATTCTTTGTTAACTAGGAAAAATGAAAACTTTAAAGCCTATCTTTGATGGGATATGTAGCATTTTTACACCTGTGAGCCTGATGGTATGATGTTGTAATAGACGTTCATAACGCCATATATATAATTGAAGGAAAGTGGCAAACACCCCATATGTATATATAAATGTATTTATGTGTTGTGTGCATTAACAGCTGCGAGGGAAAACAATGAATTACTTGCAACAGCTGGAAAGTACGCAGTGCTTAATGTGAGGCTGTCTTTCTTAATATTGAAAAAAATGCACTGATAATTGTGGCTCTAGGCGGGAATCTTATTATGTATGCGATAATTTTGCCTCGGATTGATTCAAAATCAAACATCCTTTGAATTTACAGCCTGTGAAATATTTTATTTGTAAAGCTCCGTCGCTGGATGATCCGAAAATGGGTCATGACAAGGTCTACCCAGCAGGGTAACTAATCGATATTGTGCCTCGAAGGAAGGGAATCCAATATAACATCAAAGCCTTTTGTCAAGACGACAGAGACTCTATGAACAGCTTTGTAAGCATGAAGATTCTGCCGGATCCTCGTTATAGCTTAGGCAAGATAGTGTTCGTTTTAGGAATTGTCACTGTGTGAAACAACAAGCAGCTGTAGAGTTTTTTACACTCTGGAATAGGAGCCATGCTCGACTGAAAATCATTGGAACATCGGCAGAATTTTTCTCCTCAGTAACCGTGAGCGGAACAAAGTCGGTCCACGTAGGTTAATACAGAGTCTCTCTATTTATTTGATCCACATAGGTGAATACAGAACCACTCTATTACGTCGGTACACATAGGTGAATACAAAGCCTCTCCATAAAGTATGGCCAAACGGGTGAATACAGAGCCATTCTATTAGGTCTGTCCACATAGGTGAATACAGAACCTCTCTATTAAGTTGGTCCACATAGGTGAACACAGAGTCTCTATAGTAAGTCGGTTCACATAGGTGAACACAGGGCCACTTTACTAAGTAGGTCCACATAGTTGAATACAGAGCCATTCTATAAAGTCGCTCCACATAGGTGAATACAGAGCCACTGTAATACGTCGGTCCCCATGGTGAATACAGAGCCACTATATTAAGTCGGTCCCCATAGGAGAACACAGACTCACTATAGTCATTTTACATTTTTATAACTGACAAAAATGTTAATTAAAATATTGGTGCCTGCTGATCATCACTTGAAGTGCGCTGTTAAATATATCCATATATGCACTTTTCCAATTGTCTCCACAAATGCCTAAGTTTACAAGTAAGCCTCCCTTTTGGACGAGGCTCTCTTGAAATTGTCTATCTATCTATCTATCTATCTATCTATCTATCTATCTATCTATCTATCTATCTATCTATCTATCTATCTATCTATCTATCTATCTATCTATCTATCTATCTATCTATCTATCCATCCATCCATCCATCCATCCATCTATCTATCTATCTGTCTATCTATCTATCTGTCTATCTGTCTGTCTGTCTGTCTGTCTATCTGTCTGTCTGTCTGCTTGTCTGTCTGTATATTCTACATTATTATATTTATTTTGTGTGTTGTTGTCTGTTGTGGCTTCTTGTCTCTATGTTACTCGGGTTGACTTTCGGTTTTCACCAAACATGAAAGTTGCGTCAGATGGGATTTTATATAAACTATTGTATTTATGATCATAGGTCAAATTCATGGCAACTTTTGGCTGACTAAATGGCTATAATTGAATGAATCAGATGTTTAGTTTTAAAACTGTGGTTGAAATTGAAATTTTTCTCTGTCTCTTATGTATCGAACATGTTGGAGAACGACAATGACACGTGTAGGAGAATTATTGTATTCTTACATGTAGCTCCATAGGCCTATTTGGGATATGTGATGCCATGAATCATGCTGAATAAGAGGAATTCCATCTGAAATTATGTCACATTCTTCTAGACTCATTTGATAGCGTCAATATACTATTTTACACCGACTAATCAAAGCAAAACACCTGTTGGATTGTGACGAAGAGCTCTGCAAAACTGCTGTATAAAAGTCAGGTCCAAAGCTAGCAGAGATAGACCAAAGCAAACTTGATGAAAGCAATTCTCGTTCACAACTGCTGGTGAGTTAACCTTGCGGCAGCTTCTTGTTCGGTTGAAAATCACGTAGGCTAGACTAAATGTCCAATTAGGTCTTGGTGTATTTCAATCCACATGACCAAGCCAAAGCTCAAGGAAAAAAGGCATCAACTTTGAAATTATTGCTTGCTCTACAGCCTTGAAACAGGCGTAATTACTCCCCAGCCATGTCAATATACATTATGGTAGCTTTTTCATTTTTAAAGGAAATTTATGAGATGAGAAGCACGTATCGACTGAAGAAGCGAAACTATGATGCAACGTAGCCCCACCTGTTCACCCCCACTCCGCAGACACCGACACAGACACAGGCACACAAAGATATGTTTCCATCTAAGAGCCACATTTGAATCATACTAATATCTGGAGCACAGCCAAACAGGTATGTACAGTCAGAGAGGCGGACATGATCCGAGGGGAAATGGTGGTGACATTCAAAGGTGCAACTTCCATTATCCCTTGCCGTAAAGTCCGGTTTCATGTTGACGAATAGCTCTCATATTTTAGCACTCGGCAGATTGGCGGCACAACAGACAGCGGTCCCTGAATCCCTGTGCAATTTTCGAAGAATTAGCTTTCGGTTGTCTTTTCTTCTAGGGGTTGGAGGCGCTTAAGTGTGGATCAGGATATTGATCCCGGGTGGGCAGGGGTAGGGCGCTGCTGTCAGGGACTGAGGTGTTTCCATTTACATCTGAGTGTTGCACGTTGCAGGCTTCGGCCCAGACAACAAGGCACTGTTCTCAGCACCCTATTGAAATTAAATCTTTCGAGTAAAGCACATAATAAGAGAGAAGGACTCACGGGTTACAAGACAAGCAGACAAGAAGAAACTAGAAAAGAAGATTTGCTTCAAAAGCAAAGCTGTCTGTGTGCTTTCAAAGCTAAATTGGACGCTACTATAGCACAAACCAAAGAATTGAAAGAATGATGGACACCTCTATCTCATTTAACATGTTCAGTGTCCCTAATTAGCATACATTAAAATTATACAACTTTTTTGGTCCATTGGATGTACTGTAGCACCAACCTATGAATTTAAGTTTGACTGGCACCTCTACCTCATATAATTTTGAAAAAATTAAAAATTTAACTTTTCAAGTGCCCCTAATTTGCATAAATTAAGATTATACCACTTTTGTTTGTGGTGCATTGGATGCGCCTGCAACTTATGCCTATGAGTCAAAGTTTGGACGGTATATCTACTTTTAATAGGTTTGAAGTGGTCTAATTTGCATACATTAAAATGTCACAACTTTGGTTCACGGTTCATTGGATGCGGGTATGTCACAAACCTTTGAATTGAAGTTAGATTGGCAGCGGTATCTAAATTAGTTTTCAAACTATTCAAGATATAAGTTTTGTGTATTTGCTTAGTTTTCATAAATCAGAATCATACAAGTTTGGTTCATGATTCATTGGATGCGGCCATGTCACAAACCTGTAAATTGAAGTTGGAATGACACATCCATCTATAATAGTTTTGGAGATTACCAAGTTTCAAATTATTCAGTGCCCCTCATCAGCATAATTTAAAAGTCTACAACTTTTGTTGACTGTCAGCTCAGATTAGCTGGTGTTACAGACCCACGCGTACAGCGTCGAATTTTATGGTGTCTATCTGTAATAGTTTTGGTGATATTGAGATTTGAAAATTTTAATTGACCCTAATTTGCATAATGATTAGCATCATGAATATTGTAAACCAGGTGAACAACTTAACCACTAGGTCAATTATTATGTCAAGTTTGTTGCTTTTTGAAACGATAGTGTCCGAGAGAAACTCCAGACAAAATTGGCTGTAAAGAAGTAAATAAATATATAGATAAAGAATTTAAGGGAAAAACAATATGTCTGATGAAGCACACAACCACAATAAAAAGTATCTGGTAATTTCTAGTTTTCAATATGACCTGTTCATAAAGAAGTAATTTACGAAATAACACACGACCCAATGGTTGCTGTCTGTATGGTATTTGTGTCTTTTTGTCCAGAACCACTTCCTGGTAGTCATCACCCTATTCCGCAGTCCGAACTCTTTACTCTCCATAAGCTAACATGTCACTGTCTAACCTATATACATATGGAAGTACTATTGTCTATATTGCACACGCAGAATTTTGACATAAGCTGTATCAGCCCAAATAAATTAAAGGGTCTTCAGTGGGTTACTACTCAGAACATGTTTCGGAGCCTGTACCCGTACATGTCTCTCTGAGTAGCGGCTTTTTGTCTAGCCTAAATATACAGCAAAGACAACCCACATGATATTGAATAAAGATAAACGTGGCAAATGATGAATTAGCTAAATAGGTTTTGCTTATGACCCCAGAGCTTAAATATGTATGCAAAATACCTATGAAAGCAAACATAATTTCTAAATACTATAAATGAAGTTCACATAAGAATAATGTGACTTACCCCTGAACTAGTATGAACCCTTTCTAGCTGTATAGGACACATTAGTCCAACCAGTTCCCAGTGTATAACTGAGGTAAAAACAAGCTGGGATTATATATTCAATCCCACTGATTACAAAATAAACAGTTACAGCCAGACACCTGTTAAAACCTAAAGGAAATTCCTAGTTAGTGCTGGAACAATGGACATCCTGTACTAGAAATGTAAAACAAGCTCCATGATGACACCGTATCCTCAGTATGAAAGTCTCCAAGAAATCAAGTTCTATTTAGTTGTAAATTCTTAGTTTCAGTTTCAAGAGAATGAATCAAATTTGGAATGGTTGAGCAAATCCTGTCAATTTTTGACCAAGTGTTTGGAACAGCCTATGACTGACTCCCGGCCCTGGAGTTAATGTTTCAAAAGAACGACTCAAGTTTTTGACAATTGAGTAAATACTGCTAATTTCTGGCCAAGTGCTCTGGACAGCCCATGATTGACTCCCGGTCCTGGTGTGGGACAGCCGAATTGAGTAATTATTTACATTGAGTAAATGTACACTTATATGTTGGTATAAAATGTCAGAAAGGTGAATAATAAAACAAATGATGCCAAAAGGTAAAATTAAGTAGAAAAACAGGAAATTTAATGCTAAAGCTGGTGCTCTGATATTATGTGGTCATGCCCGGACGATGAAGCATTCAAATGTGTGACTTTACAAACTAAAATATCAGATCACCAGTTTCAGCATTAAATTTCTGACGTCTCCATAGGCCGACTAATCACCTAGTGCAACCATCTGTTTGCATTTCAGTTTCCGTTTTTGTGTATATTAATATTGATGTTCGTCTTCTTTCTTTCTTTCTTTCTTTCTTTCTTTCTTTCTTTCTTTCTTTCTTTCTTTCTTTCTTTCTTTCTTTCTCTTTCTCTGTCTCTCTTTCTTACCGGCTACTGAAATTTTGATGCTTTCATATTTTTAAATAAAAATGGAGATACAGATGCCATTCCCAGTTAAATATATGGATTTTTCTAATGTGCAACTCCTAGGGCATGCAAACAAATGTTAAGGAATTTTTATTTAGGCCTATGCTAAATTTACTGAATTTTGCCACAATACACATCCCACCTTCTACCACAAAATATACAAGGTTACTGTTATCGCCGCCTTAGCCTTTAGGAGCCAGTTTCCATGTATAATAAATCATCTTACACTGTCAGAACCTGTCTCCTAGGCAACTTGCTATTCAAATTACAAAATCGAAAGCCAGTTTCTATACATAATTAATCATCCTGCACTGCCAGAATCTGTCTCCTAAGCAACTTGCTATTCACGTAACAAAAATCGACTGTTTGCTTTAAAAGGTTTAGGTCGTGCAGCAAATGAAATGTGTGTGCGTGTGTGTGTGTGTGTGTGTGTGTGTGTGTGTGTGAGAGAGAGAGAGAGAGAGAGAGAGAGAGAGAGAGAGAGAGAGAGAGAGAGAGAGAGAGAGCTGTGTAATAACTCAGGTACTCTGTTTCTCAATAAAATACAGAAAATCTTTTGATGTTCATGTTCACAGGTCACTAACGCCCAAATCATTAAGTGACCCCATCATGATGCTGCTGGTATCATGTTGCTGTAACTTGTGTGCCCTATGTCGATGCAGAAACATTGTACCTCACTGTCTGGAACTGCATGATCCAAAGAGCCCACGTGACCTCTGACAGAAGCTTGCACAGTGTAATCCCTTTAACGAATAGTATCAGCGCGCTTGACTAGACCCATCAAAACATAACAGTCTTTCTCTCAACACTGACAGTTTCGATAACTTTGTGGATTTAATAACCACAGAATTAGGGTATGAAACAGTTACTGTGTAAATTAGTGTCGTCCCAGAGATTTGTTCAAGGCTGTCATTTTGTTGTGGAAGTTGATAAGTAGGCTATCTAACATTTATCTTTGTACTCATTTGTGTGTTAAGGGAATTCATTAATGCACGAGTGACATGTTGATTTTTTACTGGATACCCACCTAAGGTACGTCAATGTCAATTAAAGAGGATTTGGGCAGGTTTTTGGAATGGGAAAACAAACTACATATGCACAAACACACACTTTATTACCAGAAATATTCATAATTGCACTTTCTGTTACACTTCATAACACTTTCTCTCACTGATCATCACACAATTGTGAAGGTACGGTAAACAAAGCAAGAAATGACAGTTCAGCCGCCCATTATTGTGCATATTCCCAGTGCTCCCTGTGGAACAAATCAAGGTTGAGGGGTACCTTGGAGAAATCCTATGCAGTTTCAAGCGATCGGTCAAGATTTTGATTTTTTTCATAAATGAACAATAAAGTTAGCGAAAAATATAACTAAATCATGGAACGTGGTCATTTGAACAAATTCGATATAATGTGTACCTGGAAGGCACCTCTCCACTGAGTTTGAAGAGAATCTGGCCAACACGTTTTGATAAAAATACAAAATATGAATTGTTTGACGGACCAACGACAGATAGATGGACGTGGGATATTGGATACAGGCACATAATATTGGCAGAACTAAAAATACAACAATCTCTACGGCGTCGTTAGTGTTATCTGCTTGTCATTTAAATACAATCACATGATAAGCCAAGTAGATATTTGCGCTGAGCATGACCAGTGAAGCCAGTCTCTACCTGGGCCACATGTTATTAGGGGATAACTTTCTCTCACGAAAGATAGAAATGTAAAAACCTGAAATAAGGAAAGGAATTGCTTTGGATGGAAGCTTGGCTTATTTAGTGGCTCCTTGTATTCGTTATTATCAATACGCTACACTGTATATTTTTTCTACAAAGCTATCCCTTGAAGGTGATTAAAAAAAACAGAAATTTGATTCTGGTGAGCACGGTAACTAAACGTGTTGAGTGGGGAACACCCTCTTTAAAGCAAACAAAGCATTTTTAGATCAAGGTTATTCTCAATAGAAAATAGTGTATCTTGCATATTTGGCAGACCAACTTCACATCCATGTGGCAGCATAGATCCTGAAACACGTTTTCAATTCAACAAAGAAATATAAATGAGCATATGAACTTACTCTTTCTAAATTCAAAGGAAATAAACGACTTTGCATGCGCTTGCATTGTGGTTGCCGATCTATTGGTTCTGGTAACATATAACACCTTCATGTGTGATATCGAAGTCCTAGCTCCCCTAGTTCTGAGGTTATTATCCAATAAATTCGCTTAAGAGGCTATGGGTCCTGTCGATGCAGGACAAAAGTGAGGAAAGTGTAGTATGGATATTCAGGGATTTGGTCTTCAAGTTTGCAGGATTGTATCAGACACTCCAGTCATACGCGAAGGTCCACTAAGAGAGACACCATTATTCGCAATTTAACAGCCACTGGCAATGGTACGGTCGATTATACCTTCAGTCTGTTTCACAGTAATTCATTGGCATCATCTGTCATAGCACAGTTGATACAGATGACAATGACTAACCCGGAATACAAAAACATCTGTACGAGTGGGAATGATCAGCTGGGTGAAGCCAACATGAAGCAAATAGTCACCATTAGCCAATGGACAAATGCTGTGCTTATTCATTCGATCACGTACGTCAGTAAGCACTCAGATGAAAACCTTACTCTCATAAATAATGTACTGTCACACTTTTACACGAGGGGTGGCCGTCCGGGGGTAGTGGTGGTTACTTCCCCAGATATTTGTTGAGGGTGTGTAGCTCAACCTTCAAAAACCCACGCTTTGTTTGGGCACTTTTTCACAAAAATGATGCCTTCTTTAGAGAATTTTCTGACCGAAATAGTACAAAATATGGTCCCAAATTGGCGTGAAAAGTGCTCCAAGAAGAAAATTGTGACCTTAGGGAAACTGGCCAGTATTTTTTTTAACTATAAAGGAGAAAAATTGCCCTTTTAAGGGCATTTTTGACAAAATACTCGACCTTTGTTAGGAAAATTTCGCTAAAAAGGGACCCCTTAAGAGGGGCACATACCCAGTGCCCCCCCCCCTTCTTCCGGGGGCGGCCGCTACATTTGGCAATAGGGAAGCGTTAGGGTATGGAGCAAGCAGAATGAAGAAATCCATGGACCCCATGCATAGATACGATGTGTTGGATTGAAAGAGTTGTTTCTTTCTGTTGGTTCCCGGGCTAGGAAAGCTCATGCAAACAGGCTTACCCATTCAGAAGTGGAGGTAATCAAAACACAGGTGCAAATAACAATCAAGGTGGGATGCGATTTCGCAGGGGCATCCATCTGGCAAAATGTAAGATGGAGCCTGCCGGCAATACCACAGAGTCAACAGTTCGACGACAGGGTATAGAGTGCCGATATTTTGCTCTCAAATGTGCATTTCGGAAGAACTCCCACGTGCCAACTGCTCCCTACAATTTCCTGAAAGGAAATGATTAGAAAAGCGTAGGTCAGAGTAAGATTCGTGAATTATGCTGACTATTGAAGCATCTATAGAAAAAGTAGATGCCTCCTAGTCAGAGCGAGGATTCACAGTTGAATTAGCTTAGAGTGTTTTGGTCCAGGAAGAGCAGACGCCAGTCCTGTGATTAAAGTGAAGTGACACATACATGTCACTCTATCATTCACAATTATGATTGCTGGAAAACAAAGAAAACATAAATATAGTCCATTAAAACATTGGTTTCCTCATGTTGGTCCACTCAAAGATAAGGCTATGAAGGAATTGAACAGTTTGCCAAAATGAGAATAATTTATGATAATGTGACATCACAGGTGTCAGTTAACGTTCTGATATCAGAGAACATGAAGAACATGTATGATAGTATTAAAAAATAAAAACACCAGCTAGCTTTCTTTTCATTCTTAAGTTATATGTGACCTTCTATCACAAATGCAATGCCGGAAAAGAGTTCCCAACCCGCAAAGTAGTAGAGATTTATGTATTACACATAGTTCTTTCTCAAACGATTCTAAAGTTCATCAATCATTCTCAATGCATATCCCCAACTGAATGCTACTCAGTTTGGCATATGAATATCAGGTCTGTACATGTTAATAAAATAAATATTTAACAAATGTTAGTACGGTCAACTGTCATAAACAATTCCCTAGATGTATGAGAAAGTCTAACCAATACTTTTGGAGTCAACGCATTAAAGGACGCGTCGGGATTTCAAAGGTTTTAAAGCATAGTATGGTGGATTCATGACACAATACATGTTAACTGTGTCTGCCACAATGACATTTTAGCCAGGCAAATGACAGCATTATTTCATTATAAAGTGTGTAGTTCATTTCCCTTAGTGCTACATCGTTATAAGTCTCAGTTTGAACTAATGGCCATGGAAACTTTAATGTTTAAAAGGTGCAAAAAAAAAAAAAAAAAAAAAAAAAGAAGTTTAAAATATGCACATAAGAAACATAAAACGCTATGGTTAAATGCGTCAAGGGTATGAAATATGTTAATTATTGAACCCACTGGCAATTTATATGTTAATTTCATGGCCTTGTGTTACATATACAGAAGATGTAACAGCCCACATTACAAGATTCATTTCACATACACTACAGCAGAACCCCGAGAGCAGAACTTAAAGGTACGGTCGACTTCTGGTTTCTATCCTGTCCGTTTCCTACAGTAATTATGTTTGAAGTAGAATATTCCCTATATTCAATACAACAAAATCAAATTTTACCTCAAATCAAAATTAAAACCGATCATTTGCAGGATTAAAACACTGCAAACCTTTTGGAACATGGACGCCTGGCGGGTCCACCAGTATTCAAAACAGAAAAGTACTTTGAAAATCTGTAGTGCGTTATTTAACACAACAGTATTTTAGCAGAATCACGAGACAATTATTCGTCTTCTCAAACTGTTGTAAACTGCAATACTGTGATTTTTGGTTTGTTTTTCTGAACTTTTAGTTATTACTATTTCTAAATTACCTTTTATGCAGTGAAATGTTTAAAACTCTATAGTAAACTGAAAGCAAAAACGTTTTTCCGCATGCACAGTGTCACTAAATTACGGCAATTTCCACATAATAACTTTAGGTTGTAAGACGTATTACTGTTGCCAAACTAATAAATACGGCACAGTTTACTGAAACCAAATACGTTTTTCCACATGCACAATGACACTAAGTTAATGTAATTTCTACATAATTGCACATCACGAACTCGCATGTTGGTATAATGAAACATGCCCAGACGACGAGGAAATGCAGAAAAGTGTGCATTGCACTTACTCCAGAAATGCAGGGAAAAGTGCACAAGAAGTGCACGCAGTTCATCGAGTGCAGGGTCTGGGCTGCATATGCTTTGTAGGGAGGTGCACTGGAAGTGCGGGTGCAAATATGTAAATAAGGCTGGAAGTGCACCCAAGACGAAGCTGGAACGTAATTTAAGTATACTGAACTTGCTGCCCGTACATTGAAACCAGTGTACATTGAAAGACACATAATCGAATATTCTGCAGGGTATGGAAAACAAGAAATACAGATGTTACCGCTCCTTGCTTAGTTCAATCTTTTCCCCGTGTTTCATGGGATAAACAAGGAAGATATCTTAAAATTTCATTTAAAACGGGGGAATAATTTGTACTATTGAACTCAGACATTGTGTTAAAGAACAAACGTTTTATACATATCAAAATAAATTTATTTGTTGCTTACATCACATTTTTAGCATTTTGCATGAATGACTTCATGAATTTTTGAGCGAACCAGGTCTTAAAAATTTACATAATGGCGAAAAAGGACAAATATGCATCAGTTAAGTCTGCAGACTTAATCATCAATACCGTACCAATTTTGCATTTGTGAACCTGTTGGGACGTTATTTATATTCTTGTCGCAGATTTGGCAAGTTGACTTTTCATAGTCGGAAAACTCTTACTTACGAAAAAACTCGTAATTACGAAAAAACTCCTAACTACGAAAAAAACTACTAATTTTTAAAAAAAAGTTTTAAAAACTCGTTTATACGAGAAAGAAACTCGTAATTACGAAAAAAAACTTGCAATATCGAGAAAAAAACTCGTAATTTCAAGTTATAAAAACTCATCAGTACGAAATTTCGAGTTTTAAAAACTCGTTATTACGAGATAAAAAAACCGCAGAATTACGAGTTTATAAAAATTTGTGTGTGTCTCCTATATGGCTTCCCTAGATTTGCAGCGCCATTAAAAAAAGGTAGGGTAAGTAGTGCAAATTATTAAATGGCCTTTGTTGTTATTCAACACATTGCAAATTTCAAACCATATTATGAAACATAAAGGGGATCTGTAAGTTGCAGTTCTTGCATTATAAGACTCAAAATGTCGGTTCTGAAAAAGCAACATCCTGCGCATCAGATGTTCTCGTAGAAACAATCATTACACGAAAAAGGTGTCATTTTTGTACTTATGAAATTTACATTTAAGCACCTACTGTGATGGATACGACATTCTGTAAAATATGAGCTTCAACATGAATTGATAAAATTGCCAATTCACAGGTGGCATTGCCTCTCAGCCGCTTTTATTCATGTGGCTATTTGTTGCCAGCATAAACTGGAATTTGTAGGAAAGCATATTATATATGTGTTTCCTTAGGCTATTCTATCAACAGGCAATTGAGAAGATAGACAGCCAGCACCATGTGTCTGGCGGAGTTACAGCTTGTGTAGTGCAGCATAGTGTTCTAGAGTGGCTGCTGCATTCCTTGAAATACTATAATGAAACTGTTTGCTGGTCTTTGTCATCTGGCATATTTACAGCAGGTATTTAGTGGAAAGTATACATCCAGACAGTTATATCACAAATTATGAGAACTGTTGCTCCTTATAAAAGCTGAATAAAAATGGGCAACTAGGGTTTCCAGTCATTCTCTCGGGGACGAAAATTGCACGAACGTGATAAAGCACACCAACATATTCAGGCTGGAAATAAATTTTATAGTGACGATTAACACCCGCCACCTGTCACCTTAGTTCAATATTTGCAGAGAGCAGGCAGTGATGAATTTTATGATCTCAAATATTTTTTGGATGTTTTGTCCCTAAAAGCACTGAACTTATGTATGAATTTCGTCAATCATTAATAGTTTATAGCTCAATTAAGAGACACAAAGCTGGCTGTTTTACAAAAGAGGCAGTTTCATTGAGCCAAATATCTTAGATTTAATTAGCGCTTTTAATGTCTCTGAGATGTCTTCATGTGTATATGTAATCAAGTGACTCTCTTGTGATTTGGCCATTTTGTTCATCATCATGGAAAGGTGATGACAAGTAACCTCTCAAGCTTTTATTTAAATTTACTCAAAACCATGTAACCAGTAACCATCAGTTTAACAAACGGCTACTGAAGATACGTGGGTCATATGTTTCGAATCCTTTAGCCGTAAAATTTTTAATGCTTTGCAGGCATTAGCATAAATAAATTTACTAAAGGTCTGTTAGAGCTTATTATATCTGGTGATTTCATTTCTGATTAAAACAATAGCCTATACAATAATTATTATCTTTATTTCATAACAGATTTATGATTAGAGTCCAAAGATACACGTATGTGAGATCACGAAACACATGCGTTACACAGTCATGTGCTAGGCTAAATTTACTTAAAATGTTAAAAAAATTGCCTTGTTTCCTCTGAACATTCAAATATAAGTGTAGTCATATTTTGGTCGTCGTATACGAGACATCTTACCGTTTTTCTTCAAATAGAACATTGACCACGGTCCTTTTGTTCACACTTGGTCAATCAATCTGCGCGTGAGTTTATGAGGCATGCTACATATTATATGTAGGTTAATTGTCCCTAGTATATGTAACATTGCATATGCGCTCCACCTGTTTTTTTCAATAAATAGTACCAATCCAAAATACTATTTTAGGTCACCAATATCTCAACCAATTTGTGCCGAATCTGCATTTAAGTGATATTCATATATTCATGAAATCCTGTAGCCAGGGTTGTGATTATAGGTTCGCATCACTGGGCCATTGCAGGTTCGCATCAATGGGTCATTGCATATTAATGTGCCTCTCATACTTTAATAGATAATTACAGCGCATCTCTTTTAATGGTTAAATACCTGTTGAAATCACCAAAACTATCATCATAATCTAACTGTAAACATCAGACAACATACGTTTGATATTGATTGGTTGATAAGCTGTGTCTAATTTGTGCACTTTTGAACCACAGAGTTGACGTATTTTATCGCTGTTATCATACGGAGAACATAGCCCATTAATTAATTTTTGGTGTTTGCCCTCAAAGCCATAGTGCATCAGTGTCCCCTGTGTTTACAGAAGAGACCCTAATTAATCAGCAGTAAATATGATTTTGCCTGACCCTTGAGTTTTATAATACTCGAGTATCTATAGGGGCCTCACTTTTACAACTTTCACTCGACAACTGAGCATCATGGCCTTTAATTTGTTATTTACGGCAGTCTGTCCTACCTCATGTTCATCTGTTCGCTTTTCCTGGCACATATGTGTTTCTTGTCCCACCTTGACAGACACATCATAAAGATATTTCGCTGGGTTTACTGCTCTAACTGCCCTTGGTATGTACAGTGGCCCATTGTTACTTGGGCTATAAGCCAGACAATTGATACCTTTTTTTTTTTTTTTTTTTTTTTACACTTTTGCACATATCCTTTAGTTATCATGCAATGGATACACTTACTGAAACTGAACATATTTATTTCATATTCTTTTGTACGTTATCACTAGACATTTCTATGGATAAATATTATACGGTCACAGTAAGATTCTGGTTTTCTATTTCTTGCAAATGGAGCTTGTTAAATCCGTTGTCAAGGATTGGTATCGGTTAATGTCAGTGTTAAAATTGGCGCTGCGTATTACATGTTCTCACAGCCCCCTTAGATTTATCTTTATATGCTTGATAATTATACTGGTTATCAAAAAGGATGTATCAATATTCGAACTTAGTCTGGGAACAGTGACCCTCCCTGTTACGCAAACCAAAAGTGCAAGATTACAGAAAAAATGGTGATTTCAACATTTCCTCGCGCTTTTGGCGCACATTATTGATTTCATTGTATTCTTTTATGAATGGTGGTATCGTATTTGTTCTGTGTGATATCATATCATCCTTATCTAGAGACATACACACAAACCCTGGTCCTCCGAACAAGAACATCTTAAATATCTTTACTTAAATATCAATAGTTTGGCATATAATTATAAACTTGATGAACTCGACTCTATTTGTTTGCATAACAATGGTGATGTAATTAGCCAGAACGAAACAAAACTTAATCATTCTTTTCAAAAGTTGACATAGAGTTGGTGGGTTTCAGCCACCTTTCAGATGTGACTGCAGCAGATTCGGCTGAAGAGTGGTGATATACTCCTCAGCTTCAATAATGTGTAAACAATGAAATTATTTTTGTGTGCCTAACATTGAAATTTCGTTATTGAAAGAAAACCAAATAAAATAACCCCTACTTTTTACAGACCACCGCGTGTGAACTTTGACGAAAGTAGAAATTTAGGGAAGGATTCCAAAACACAGTAGCCAAAATGGTTTCTGAAAAGCCATATGCAGTCTTTATTACAGGTGATTTTAATTTACCTGGTATTACCTGGGTTGATGGGAACTACAAACCTATTTTTGGTATGGATTTTTGAATGCCATGCACCGCCTTAATCCACAACAATTAGTGACTGAACCCACTGGAGGTCAATCATTACTCGACCTAGTATTTATAATCAAGGACTCTGTTAATAGCACAGTCAGAAATTTTTCCCCTGTATCCACGTGCGACCATGACTGTGTTTTCATATCTACAAGTGTTCAACCCAGTAAAAGAACTATTCCCAAGTTGATCATGAAAAAGTTCGTGACTCTTTATTGGCTGCACCATGGGACGCAATGTTCATTTACGGCGATATTAACGATATCTGTAAGCGATTCACATCTTTTAAAGTGATATCGGGTCCGATTGCATTCTTCGCAAGAAGGTGACTAGCAGACCTCGCAATAAGCCCTTCAGGACTAGTGCTCGGTGGCACAATATATGTGACAGACAGGGCTTACAAAAAGGCAGAAAATTTGATGATCAGGGAGACTGGAAATGCTACTACCGCTTAAGAAATGATGTAGTGGCAATGGTAAGAAAAGCCAAACAGGATTACTTCAATAAAGTCTATGAAATCTTAGCCAATAAAATGACAGAAACTAAAAAAAAAAAAAAAAAAAAAATGGTGGCAAACTCTAAAGGATATGTGGCCATACCCCTAAATGCGCTTGACAGAGCCAATGTGTCAAATGACTGCTTTTCATCTCAATGTATAACTCACAATCTTTCTGTCGATTTGCCTGACTTAGTCGTGAAAACCGACAAGACTTTTGGACACAAAAGCATACCTGTTTGCAGATGATACATCTCTATCAGACACCCGAAGGAACTACCAGTTGCTTAAATTAGAATTATCATGTCGGCAAGGTTGGGGGAAAAGTGGAGAGTCGACTTTAACCCCAGCGAAACGGAAAACATTGTCTTCTCTAACAGAACGAAAAAGCCACATGAACTGCTGGTTATTGTGCATTAGCCTGTAAAACGAGTTCATAAAAACAAACATCTAGGTATCATCTTATCCAGAAATTTGTCTTGGGACAGTCGCATAAAGTACATTTGTAACAAAGCTTCCTCTCGTTTGGGTCGCATCAGATAACTTTATCTTTCCCTTCCTTGTAATGCTTTAGAAAACACTTATACATCACTTGTTTTGCCCATTCGTGGGTATGACGAACCTGCCTTTTATAATTGCTCACAGAAATGTAAACGAACGCTGGAGCCAGTCCAGTACAAAGCTGCTTATGTATTTTTGGAGCAATTAAAACGTCTAGTGACTCCAAAGAATCAGATTGTTTAGGCTGGGCCGGCTTAGACATGATACTTAAATATTTAAAACTTGTTCTGTACTACAAAATTGTGAATTGCTTGTGCCCTGAGTATCTTCGAGTTTTGATTCGAAATGTGAACAGGGTTAATCACAACCCGCGCGTAACTTCCGACTGCAAATCCATGAAGTCTCACGCAAAACAGCTGCTGGAAATTCAATCATTTAGACTGCCTGTTGCCTCTTGGCTGCACTTACACTAACTGTAAGAAAAGCTTCTTCATTAAATATTTTTAAAGCTTAAATCAAATTGATAAACTTTCTCTCAAAAATATCCCATCTATGATGTGGGTCCCGAGGATTGAACATTATGTTAAACCGGTTGAGGGCTGACTTACGTGCTCTCAATGCCCATCTGTATTCCCGTAATCTTTGCCACTCCCCAGCTTGTGAATGTGGTTATAGGTCTGAAAAAGGGACTCATTTTATGCTGCAGTGTCCACTTTTTAACGAACATCGACAATTCTATTGGCAAAGGTTAGTAACATTCTTAAAATAAATAACACAGGTGCTTCGCTTGTTAAGTCAGAAAATTAACTTACTACTGTATGGTGCTCCTCTGCTACATATGCTAAAATAGATACTTAAGGAAAATATATTGTCAGTACATTCATGTTTTAACGGTTTCTAAGGAAAAAAGGTATTGTTGATGATGAGTAGTTATGTGAGCAGTTAAAATGTTTGAGAAATACAATGTTGATTGTTTGCCTGTATCTCGTTAAATTTCGGCACAGGCTCAATTAAGCCTGTGTATTTTAGACTGTCTCTAGGTGCGCCGATGATACAAATTTGGTATCCTTTACTTAGACGGACTCCTTTTCTTACAACTGGTCAATGTACGTTTTTTATAACTCTTTTCTTTGCACTACTATGTATGGTTCGCAAATGGTACGCTATTTTGTATCTACACGAGATGACGAAGTTGAATTAGTCACAGGCAAACCACTGGAAAAAATTTTCAACATGTCCCTTAGTGTATCCAAATGCCCTGATTCCTGGAAGCACTCCAACATTTGTCCCGTGTTTAAAAAGTCGTATAAACAAATCAAAAGTTACTATCGTCCTATTTCACTGCTCTGCAATGTTTCAAAAGTATTTGAACGACTGGTTTTCAATTTTCTGTATGAATTCCTGTTAGATAACAATTTATTCACTGACAAGAACTCCGGCTTTGAAGCAAATGACTCAACGATAAACCAACTAGTTAGTATTCTCCATAACATCTACAATGGACTCGAAAATTCCAAGGAGGCCAGAATGGTGTTTTTAGACATCTGTAAGGCCTTTGATAAGGTATGGCACGTTGGTCTCCTTTTCAAGCTGCAACAGCTTGGCTTATCACAAGGGATCACTAGGTGGATAGACAGTTATCTCTCTAACCGCCTTCAGTGCGTAATCATCCATGGACAAACTTCTTCATGGCTTCCTGTTCAAGCCGGAGTCCCGCAAGGGTCCATATTAGGTCCGTTATTATTTCTTGTGTACATAAATGACATTGTAGGTAATCTAACCTGTGATGTTTGTAGTTTCGTTGACGCTACCAGTATACTCGAAATAGACCAAAACCGTGGTGACTCAGCACGCCACCTGAACCAAAATCTCTCTTCTATTCACTACTGGGGTAAATTATGGCGCATGATTTTCAATGCAGCAACATTCATATCAGTCATTTTCTCTGCCAAGACCAACAAACCACAACTTCCTCCTGTCTTTCTTGGCGGTAGTGCCATACCAGAGGAAGACACTCATACACATCTCGGCATTTCGTTATCCAGCAATTTCTCCTGGCGTGCTCACGTGACACGTATTACAAATAAAGCCAGTCAACGGATTGAACTCCTGCGAAGATTCAAATACAAGTTATCCCGAAAAGCTCTGGGAAGACTATACTTTTCAATGGTGAGGCTAATTATTGAATACGGTTGTGTTATCGTCGATAATTATGGGCAAGGGCTGTGTGACCTTATTGAGTCGATCCAGTATGAAGCAGCTAAGATATGTACTGGGTCACTAAGACAAACTGTATTACGTGAATAATTCGGCCGGCTTCCGGGTAGGATTATAGAGTGCGTATTAGAAATGACCCTTACAGGTACAGGGGGCTGTCTCTTACATAATTCTGACCACTGTAACATATTTTTTTTTCTGAAACTGACAGGTACAGTGTGCAGTATTTATTGACAGGTCAGCTTTCAATATACCCAGCGTAGTGACTGAATACACATGGCCACAATGTGAGTACTCCGAGTCACCGCCCAAGGTGCATTTTTTGCGGGTTGAATTTGTAGCGTAACACCACACGTCACATGCAAAACTCTTAAGTGAACTTGGTTGGTCATTGCTTGCTGACAGACGGAAATATTTTAAATAGCTTCTCTTCTACAAAATGTTTCATAATTTAATTCCGAGGTACCTATCCGATCTTGTACCTCATGCTCCTGTACTTGACGGTCCAAGGCTCCGACATGGGTCCTCTGGCAGTCTACGCCCAATCAAATGCCGAACACAACGCCTTGAAAATTCTTTCCTCCCTGATGCCATACGACTATGGAATAACCTCCCGACTGATATTAGAAATTCTCTTTCCCTCCAGATCTTCAAGTCTAAGCTCAAAGCCACCTTGCTTGCTGTTGACCGCGGACCGAATTTCTATTCTCATGGTCAGAGATTTGCTAGTATCTCTATGTGTATTTTAATGTTGGAGAAATGCCTTGCGCACCCATAGGACCACGGTGGTTGTCATTTGCCAGGCAGGGAAGGAACACCCGAGCTGCTGGGTGCAATGGTGACTCCACGGTGGCAGCGTGTGTATGCCGCCATAGTGCTTCGGCCGCGCCCAGTGGTATGCATTCGTGCATCCATGTGTCGCCTGACCCTCGGACAAACCCTAGATTAGACAATGTATTGTACTATTGGACAATCCAGTAGAAATAAATACGTTGAAACTAAACTATTTTTCGAATCCTCATTAAAGAAATAAAGTACGTTAACAACACTATAATAATAATAATGATAATAATAATAATAATAATAATAATAATAATAATAATAATAATAACGACGACGACGACGACGACGACGATGATGATGATGATGATGATGATGATGATGATGATGATGATGATGATAATCATAAGCTTCTAAGTTCTCTGAAGCTGGGTTCTTACCAAGTAGGGTGAGGAAGGTTTTGACATTGTTATCATATGGCCCTGTTATGTGTTTCTCCAGGATCCATGTTGGCTCACTCTTGCAATCTGTTGCTTGCTTCCTTGTATATATTTTTAATCGGCGAAATTGTCTCCCGCTCCTTACATTTTTCTATTCCTAGTTTTCTTATGGCAACGAATTGAGGCATGTTATTTGGCTGCTGATGGTTTTGCAATAACATGTGTGAACCTCCATTGCACATCAGTTTAATTTAGTTGACAGCTTCACATGGGCTAATAGCTCATATTCACATCATACACGAAGCCTGGATTCTTAATTATAAAGGCACCGTACATGATTTAGTGCTAATAAGAAATGAGAAAGTGTTTGTCTACGCAACATAAAGTGTACTTATTGTTAAGTAAAATGTACAGAGCATTCTCATTTTGTCGTGATATCAAGATTCACACAAACATATGTGGTTCACCCAGATTCTGTGTGTGTGTGCTTGAATACAGTTCCAAACTGAGCTGGCATAAAAGGACGTCATCGAGATGGTCTTCGGCTCCATGGTTCTGTGAGGAGACATGTGGTAAGGTCCTATAGCATGGATGAAGTTGTCACTCTGGGCTATAGATTTAGGCATTTATTGTCTGTCTTTCATACATACGTACATGTGCAATATAAATATGTATATAAGGTTTGCAAACCTTTTGATGCTGAAGATCTTAAAACATGTGATCAACATTACAATCCGATGTCCAAGCTGCCTGTGATAACTATTGGATGAAAATATATGCTAGTGATGACCTTTTTATTGTGATATCCTTCTTGGGTAACAATTAGAAATAAAAATTATCAGAATTACACAAAATGCCCCCCCTGAAGACCTATAATATCATATTACCTGTACGTATAAGTGAAGCCGAATTAATTATGAATAGGAAACAGAATTGTTATTCCAGTAGTCTTTAATTTGGCCAACCAGGTGCTAGTCAGCGTGACACATCTCAATAGGTTTGCCTTAAATAAATAGATTAGAAATTTATAATGGTATTGAACTTGTCATGACAAAATAACAGATGTTTTTATGACTTTGAAATAATTGGTGATTTCGGTTCTGGATATTTATTATACTTACACAGTTCTCAATGCTTTTTGTATTGATGACCCATAAAGTGTGAAATAAATAGATGAGAGAAACATAATGGTGGTGACCATTTGATAACACATGCAGGAGTAACACGATTAACTAATCGGTGATTTTTGTATTGGGTATTTCGTGATTAATCTTTATATTTCTGACAGCTGAAGTGTTATACACATACATGAGGGAAATAAGTTTTGAGTATCTCTGTGACCCATGTTCAGAGAGTACAACCAAGTTAGGAAAGAGTAGCCAGAAATTACAGCACAGGGACAACTGTTTTAAGTACAGACTCCAAACGTACCCGGAAAACATCAGAAGTGCCATTTTCGTAATGACACAGTACGCCAAACTCCATTCCCCCGTGCATAATTTTTATGTTATAAGGAATGACATTAGATCCTTCACTTGAACAGGTGTCAATCTATACCTTCAAGTGTGGTTTAAATCGATGTTCTCATCTTTTAAATAGAAGTCCATAAAAGTGATAAATCTGTGATTATACAAAGCTGTTCAAGAAACACCACACATCAGGATTATGAGTTTTCCGAATTCTGCTCATCAGACTAAGTTGGAAATATATTTCTGTCAAGTTTAAGTACTATATCCAGCGCTTCATCCGTATCTGATATCTGTCTACATTAGCTATACTTCAAAGTTATGAAAACTTCACATGGACATTTGTCAAATTAAATATATACGTGTTTGAATAATCTAGAGTCTGTCCATTGTGTCGCAACCTCGGGGCAGATGGACTCATCAAAAATGGTCCACTGGCTCAGATACCTAACTCAATTCCATGACGCATCAAAACACTGTTGTATTCCAAACCTCAATGTTCTTATTATGCTAACTGACTCACTGTGCTCAATTTCAACTGACCACGGTAATTCAGCCAAAATGATAAATTGAACGTGTTTCGTACACACAAAACCGGTAGTCCCAAACGCCATTCAATAGCACAATTAGCATTAGCGCGAACTGGCACCGATCGGCCACAAACATCAGAAACTGAAACCAGGAATAAATGCATTAAGCTCTACTAGTAGGTCTGTGTAGCAAAGCAGATGGTCTAAATGCCACTCTCTTCAGAGATTAGAACCATTGATAGCATAATTGCCACCAGATGGCGATAAATCCAGTGTTTGCAGCAAAGCGATGCGCACCTAGATTAAGACCATCTGCTCCAACTGATATGTGTGTGACGGCCAGAGTGGTCATCAGCAATATTAGTGTAGATTCACTCTTCAAGGCTACATACCAATTTGGATACGAAATCATCTAGTAGTATAATAACCATCAGCTGTTTGTCAAGGTTATTAGGACATTTGATAATCTTTCTCTCGCAGTATTCACCGGTATTCCAATAAAATTATCAGATTTTTAGGATCAGGAATGGACCTATTTCAATTAATTTACGTGACACTTCAATACATATACGAATTCTATTTCTTTATAATAGATTTGGATCGTTACCTTGAAAATTCAGTTTTAAATCCCATTTTGTGAAAACAAACTGGGCGCACAAAATGAGTCGGCGAAAACTCACAGTGCGACAGCAAGAAGCGGTACTGCATTGATATATAGGACCTGTCAGGTTTTTCAAAATTAAACACATTAAATATTTAAGAGAGTTTGCTTAAAATCCATAAAGCCTTTGAGAAAAGATTGGATACCAAACTGTTCAAACCATTTTTAAAAAGTCAATACATTCACAAGAAACATGGTTGGCTATTTGGCAGCTGCACAGCATACAGTATAATACATGATATAAATCAACGCCTTGAGGCTATTTTTAAATGTCCAGCTTTACCCAAAGTCATAACTGATCGCTGACATTTAAAGTGAGCCATATGAAGGAACCACTTCAGATAAATTCATTATAACACCTGAGGCAAGTGAGCATGTATATTTTATATTGGTTGATCAATAGGCGAACTTCACAACTCTGGTGCTAATGTGCTGGTGTGACGTCCATTCGGTGTCTCTGGTACTGCTGTAAACCATCATTGCCGTGGCTGATTCCCATCTGCAATTTATCACCACTGTCCCCGACACTACCATATTGTGATGAGAACAATATGCATAAACGAAGCAGGTATATTTGCAGACTATAAACACAAAAGCCAATGCTGTAACCATGCTTAATATAGGTACCTAGTTTCACAATGATACTCAGGTATAAGGTTTGTAAGAATGTTAATCATTCTGAAAGGTGTATTCATGTGTATCTATCAGTAGGCTTAATTCTACCGTGTTAATTCAATGTGTTAGTCATTATGACTTGGCCACTCTATGCTCCTTTATGTGTCAGATACGACACACCCATGAAAACTTTGAGGACAGAAACTAACTATGAGGACACAAAGTAACATGGCGAGAAGAGGACTCCAGTGACTATAAGCCTGTCCTCATCAACAATTTGCAACACGTTTTCATCCAAACTGCTTTCAATTTCGAAACGAGTTTCTTGTAAAAGTAATTTCAGAGTGTTCACACATTTAAAACGAAGGCATAGAGAAGTTTCAGAAATTCCACTTGTCGGTAAAGTTATGCACATTGAAAGCAAAGCGTTCTCATCATGAAAGTTCAAAGTACTTAAAATATCAAATCCATTTGATGTCTGATAATATGCTGTGAGCGCAACTCTTATACATATGGCGTTGCAATGGTACTTTTTTCACAGGCCTACATTTTGTGCGATGAAGGAACATAACTGTGATGCTATCCTGCAAAAGGTGGAACCAGACAGATGTCCCACAAGAACATTCGAAATGAAACAAGCAAAGGCGATCGGATATTTTCTAACGTTTCTGATCATGTCATTTGTGGACTTGGACGCACATATAACAATACCAGGTCCAGGTGGTGGGAACAGCGACCTTCTACTTGGTGGGATAAGATTATGAACGCAGCATTGAGGAAAAATTATTCAAGAATTAAAAGGTCAAGACTTTCAAGCTCACAAAGCACGTGTTTTCCTATTAGGTCTGATTGTTCGCATAACAGGTCCATACGTCCTAGGCTACACACACACACTCACACACACCCCCCCACACACATGCCTAAATATGTATACATGCAATACATGCATATCGATAATACCATGCTGTCTGTACAAATTAGTAGTTCATTGCAAGTTTTTAATTTTTTTTACAATATTTTTAACTGTGATAGCTCCTGCCATCAGACATTTTTATTCTTTGATCACTTAGGTGTGGCTAATCTTTACTAAGTGAATTACTATTTTGTTGTTTTCATCAGCAATGATATCGACCTGTACGCGTTTTGCGAAAAAAGTTATGACACTGTAAAAAGCTACTTGTAAAGCTATCGATTTGTAAACTTTGTAGTGTTCTCAAAGCACTTCTAAGGAGCTTTATTCTGAATTCAAACCGACACAAAAATACAAACTACCTCCTTAGGTGGTTCCGCCACAAAGCGCTTTATAGGTTATAAAGTTTTAATTTTTTGTTTAAGTGAGAACAGATAACCGACTTACGTTACAAGTCGGTTTGGATTGGGAAATAAAGCTCTTTTTTTCCCCGTGAGAAAAATAGGCCAACTGGTCCAGGAAACACGTATTTGGTTTTTATTTCCTTTTCAAGAAAACATTGTCCAGCAAATCTTAATTTGGTGTTTTACAATAAAGTACCTGTAATTATCTGATTACGATGGTTTTTTTAAAGCATGCAAGTGCAGTCGTAATGAAAACAAGTAAGAGTAGGTAGACACTGAAACCTGTGACCACATGCTACAACTCAGTTTATCCTGCACTACAGTGGTAGCTGCTGTTTGTGGTAATGTGTTCATACCCAGTACGCATCATGTCGTCCTTGCAAATGGGAGCCGTTCTCACCGCCGATGTATTGATTTCTGCAAGGGTACAGAAGTTACTCGCATGTTTATTGCGGTACTTAATGTAATGCACAAGGATTAAATTACTTTCATCAAATTAACAATACCCCAGATAGCTTGGAATTTGTAGCTCTAAAAGTGTTACGAGATCGCATCTGCATCAACAAAACAGAAGTATCTTTAAGTTCTGTGCGCAAATGGCAAAGTCTGAATGAGCTAGGTCGTGACGATGGCTTGTATGAGTCACGTGGTCAGCCCATTTTGAAAATATCGTTTAGTGTAAGTTCTAACAGACATTTTGCTTGCTTATTAAAGAGAAAAATCATAGTTTCTAATAATTCACATAACGCAGGGGCTTTTGGAATATAACAATGTTTTTCTTTATACTGTTTACCATAAGAGACTGGTTACTTGAACGTACTTACTATTTGCTTATTTACTACAACGAATCGAGGGACCAATTGAAATTTTACGGAATAAGCACCATGGGTGTCCATTATTAATAGCTTCAAATTCCGTTTATAGCTTAGTCACGGAAAATGTATTTATCGACTTCCACAAATCACACTCATTTATACTTTTAATAAAAATGAAAAAATGTCTGTAAGCAAGGAACATAAAAAGTGAAGTCTCCGGAAGACTGATTTCGGTGCCAACTCCGGATGAGCATCCTTACAGGTGGCACTTGTATACCATTATACAAACACCCTGTCATGGTCAAACCAAGCTTGAGCAATCGTCAGGATATTATATCAACATGCTTAAATAAACACAAGCGGTATCGCGCCCGTCAAATCGGCGGCCAAAAACTGCTGGACTACGGGGTGGGGATGTGGGTGTGGGTGGGGTTAAACATGTTAAAAAAACGCTATTCAAACCCGACATTATGATATACTTAATTCCTTTGGTACATTTTACGAAACGCGATTTGCAATAATGTTACGATACCAAGCTGTCTTTTTAATTAGGAGGTCAATGCGTGAATATTTAGTATATTTTTTAGCTTTTGGCCAGCCATGATTCGATGGAATTCTGCTGATGCTGTCAATGCAAATTTATTCTAAAGCTGTATGGTTGTTTATGCTGCCACGTCAGGTTAACGTTGAAATGCCGTTTTGAGCATATAGAACGCGAAAAATAATTCAAAGTTATAAAAAGTCAGATTTTACCACATGAAAGTCAATCAATCATTTTGTGGGGTCACACTTCATATGCAGTGGTTCTTGAATATAGCGTGACTGAACGCTTAGTATATTGATGTGGACAAAAGCCTGCTGCAAAGGTCTGCAGAATGCAGTGCTGGCCTGAAGAAACTATGTGGGTCCATATTTCATTAAATTCCAGGATTTCAAGAGTGAATGAAGGCTCTCATGAACTTGAATTAGTGCCGTGATATACATCCTTCATTTTTACGGGAAAAAGGGCAGTAGAATCGGAACAATAATCAATTTTGCAATCATACAGACTATCTATGTGAAAGTAGGAGACACAATATTAATTTAGTAGAACGATACAGAAGCAAGCCAGTATAGGCACACGAAAATATGGTGCCCTTTCGTAGTAATATCCTGAAAGCATCTGCTGTTGTTTTAATTCCTGATGATGTTCACTATAACCCACCACTGAAGTGTATGAATATCCCATATGTAAGTAGACGATCTGTAATTCGATATGCTGATGTATGTTTGATGTCAATTTACTCTGGCAATGGGGGAGTGTTGATATGCCACACATTTGACTTCTCATCCCTCTCTTCTTCGTTGCGAAGTGCCCTGTGCGTTGTCAAGTATTGAACTGACCCACACTCTCAAATATTGTATCCGTTGAGTAGATTCATATTCTGAAATAATCTATAGTGCTGGTCTTATCCACATTATAAATATCTGTAGCAACCAATTGATCCAAATTGTAAAATAATTTGTTGTATCAAACTGGCCCCATTCTTAAACAACTGTAGTATTAAAATGATTCATATTCTGCAATAAAATGTAACATTGGACTAAAAATCTCAAAACAGAAATGCAGTATTGAACTGAAACATTGACATCAAACGCAGTATTAAAGTGACCCCCATACTAAAAAATCTGTACCTGTCTCCTGCCATGACTAAGACGGAGGTTTGCAGCAATGAGCAACTTGCAAATCTGATTACGAAGAGGCGGAACCCTATCCTGCATATTTCACATATTCCCTCCTTTCATTGGACATAATATGTTTCGCCACGACACAGAAACTTTAAAGTCTGAGAAGCACTAAAATGCTGGGAAATTGTGACACAAAATTACCAACCGCTGGATGTGTTGTCGTAGATTGCGGCAGAATAGATACAAGTGAAATGAACTTTACTGACTGCTCCGAAAACGTACGATACTTCGACAATCTACCAAATATAAACTCACAAATACATAAAACGAACATACATCAGTTCAAAATGATACCCACAATGTTATTAACAAAAGCAACAGGACAATAAAATGGGCAATATTCTCATTGTCAGAATTATAAGAGTTGTTCATACAATTTCGCAATATAGCAAATGGGTTTTATGAGAAACTGCATGTCCTATCGCCAAACATAGGGATTTTGTATATTCCCATTATGTTGTCATGTTCCATTTCTTTTGAAAAAATTTTCTTACAAGACATGATGACCATATACTTCAGAAACTTTAATAAATTGTTTGTTGAAGTTCAAATTGGAAGAAAAAAAAAGCATTTTATTGAGATGGAGCTAAGAGATCAAATAAAGTGTTCAAGAATATGGAATGAGACTGTTTGGCCTGCAAATATTCGGTCAATACGCGACGCAATCTATATTCGCCGGCTTTCATTTAATCGTAGTTTCAAGAATGCTGAATTTCATGAAAAGAAACACCCTGCCAGGTTGTATTGCCACCTATGTATCAATGGTTTTTGCATACCGCACATTGCCCCAATGTAGTGACTAGACATTGGCATAGGGCAGAAGGAGACCGACATATGTACTCGACAATATGCAAAAAATTCCTGCATATATAAACATATGACCTTTTTAAACTGACAAATTCATACTCACTTAATAGGACCAGCGTCGTCTCGTGGATCAATTTACATGTTATTTCTTGGTAGTGTTCTTCATTCCCCTACACTCCCAAGATACAGATACCTGAGACGGTTGTATAAAAGCGATCTGTATAAGGAGGTAGTCTTACTCCTGAAGGAAAATGCAAAGTTAATGAAAGACGGTTCTTACTTAACAAGGTCTTATTGCTGGGTTCCTCGGTATACCACAGGAGGACACTTAGGACTGTAAAAATTATTTCAATTGGACATTAGCCGCACATTTTTGCCCAATGAGGTAGGCAGAAGTAAACATCTGTCAGCTACCCTTGTCTCTAAATCTCCGGGACACTTGAGAAATGAATAAGGAGGCAAGGACATGTCGTCCGAGAAGAAGGGTGTTAGCTTTTGACGTATATGTGCCACATTGACCTCCAATTACACAAATGTAGACTGCATGAAAAAGTATCTATAGCAAATGATTTATAGTTCCAGGTATTCCCTGATAAAAAAAGGAAAAAGTGGAAAAGCGCCAATGAATTCATTTTGCAGCGGCAAGGTTTCAAGAGTGAATAGATTGAGCGGCTCTGACGAAGAAATGACTTGGAAATATATAAATAGCAATTCTCTGTGCGAGCCTGGAGTGTTTAGGTTTTATATGATGGCCTCATGTATGTACCGATATATACAAACCCGGCAATCTAATTCACACTTAAATATGCCTTACTTTCCTATCATGGCTCTCCTTAATGCTGTACAGGATCACTATTTTATTCCACTGATAATGTCACTCTTTTCAAAGCCTCTTTCGCCAGTGACCCTTTTTATTGAAACAGTTGCTTCACGTTCCTGAAAGGGGATTTGGAGAACAGTGTTCTTTTGCTGATAAACGACAGGATCACCTTGGGGCACTTCCCCAATCAAAATGCTGTGAACTAGAAAGCGCTCTTGCATATGCGAAGGTCTATAAATCTGTGAATGGGCTTCACACAGAAAGTCTGCTTTTGTTCGACCTGATCCTATGAGACGTGTCATCGCCAGAGACGTGATGAGGGCAAGCAGTCTTACAGCGGCTTTCTTAGTCAGATCGTAAGAGAAGTAGAACTACGCTATCCGTCTCTGTAAATGGCTTCCTGAGACTGGCAGCACGACACGCCGGCGGATTAGCACCTGCAAGACGAGGGCTGCGTGAACAGTCGAAGGGCGCGTACAGCTATAGGAAGATTGCCTGAATGCGTGATACAGATTTTATATATTGGTCACTGTCCAAATGAGAATTGCCACAGTTGACCGTTCAAGCTTCTACAAAATTCGCCTTGTAACAGAATTCCTCATGCAAGTTTATTTGATTGGGGGTATAGCCTGTATGCAAGCTAGTCAATCCAGCGTCCACTCATGTCAGCCTCAGATGCAAGCTAGCGTGAGTGGTTTTGTGCAGGATGCCATCTTTTCTGTTCTTCTTCATAATACGCTGCCAAGTAGAAGTCAGAAGCAAGTTTTGTACACCGACATTTTGATTCATTTCTCTTTTTGAAGTTAGAGAAGTACCTTCATAACAAACATTCCGGGCTTGACAATAGCACTACTTTGGTCAAGTGACCTTTGCCATCATCTTTTTTCATCGTCCGTCAAGCTTTTGTTAGTCCATCCGTTCATCCAATTTGCGTACACAATTCACGTTCTCGACTACTCAAATACGTCAACCTAATAATGTTCACACTAGGTTCGAATCTTGATTGAGTTTTTACCATGTTTGTGCAACACGTCACGCATGAACATGTTTTCGGGGTTTATTCGATTTGCTTTTTTTGTAAAACTTCTCACCACCTCTTTGAATAGCTTATGTGCAGTTGACCTAAATATATTCACATCAAAATACTTATTAAGCTGAGCTGAGATTCAGTAACAGCCTGAACCAAGCGGAGACAAACACGGGAATAGCTGATCTGATCGATATGAACTTTGGACTGATAGAGTATGGATATCACTGGCCCATACATATTACCTAAGTTTTGTGCGACATTCGCTAACTAGACTTGATACATGTGTTTAAGGTCTCGTAATGGGAGTCAAAGGACAAAAATGCCACAGGTCACACGCAAACAGTACATGAATATCAGTTTCTGGTAAATACTTGACCTAGTGACATAATTTTAGTGCATTACAGCCTGACAAGCAACCCAAGTGTCTCCAATGCTGGGCCCATGTAATGTAACCTTGGCTCAATATTGGGCCAACCTCCACGCAATGATATATATATATATGTCTTGGGTGGTTTATGGGCAATTATACACTGCCCACACAAAATATATAATGGATACAGGCGGTTTATAGGTCATGCCTATTGTCTGCGGGTCAATTTTATCCTCAAACCGGACCGTGGGCAGTATATACCAAGTATAGCTCACCACAATTTTTGGGCATTTATAGCTTCCCATAATATCTGGGCAGATTTGCTAATTTGTACGTTCTGAAACCCCCTTGGTAGCGCATTGAATTTAAGACAATATGGTTTCTGGGCATTAATCAACTGCCGATAAACGGAACAACTGCCCACAAGACGGTCTGAGGATTACAATTCTGCCCATAAACCACCCAAGACATAACTATATATATATATATATATATATATATATATATATATATATATATATATATATATATAAATATATATATATATATGTATATCACGAGATTAACATATAATTATATAGATGTTGTGAAACCGCACGTAAGTATAAACAGTATGAACGTGTGATGCCCCCCCCCCCATGAAACACCAGGCAAAAAATCTGGGGGGGGGGGTAATATTCTGAGCAGTAAAAGATCTATTATGGCCATTACTTTCACATACGACAGACCTGAACTGTAGTGGCCATCCTGTGCTTTGCAAGTATGTATGGCAGCTGCCTGAGCTTTTATCACGCTCGACTTAGAAGTAAATTATCAAATTTCTTTTCCATTAAATTAGAAATACTACGATGTATTCAGTCATAAATCTGTTCCTGCTAGCATTGAGCATGGAAGAAGTGAAGCAAAGCGACCTTGCTGATGTAGAGCCATCGGATATAATTTCAACACAAATTTTTATAACCTCGTTTTCACGGTTCAGGATATCTTTCACAATTTAAAAAATCGCCTATGCATTTGTAACTTTGCAACTAATTAAAGAGTTTTACATATTCCAAACTATCAGGTTGGACCCAGTGAAATGGTTTTACTTCATGGCATGTGTTTTGTAATGATGTGTGTCTGTATACATTTCATAAAACAAAGTCAAAGAGAGAGGTTTCTGCTCAGTGATGAATGGTTGATGTATTTATCATTGTCATCCAGAGATTTAAACTTGTGACCTAGTATTCATACATGACACAACCATGGTTCATAGGAAAAACACGATTGAAGTTTCATGAAACTAAGTCAAAGTTCAAAGAAGTTGCAGCCTGTACATATGTAGTAAGTAGTATTATATTACCATCGATATGTAAATGGATAAATTTAGTATTTTTTTATTGAGTGTGTGTGTGTGTGTTCTTTTGGCGCAATTGGCCATTAGATTTCATAGAAGGTTTTGACCCCCTCCCCTCCAATCATACCTTCCACCCACCCATTAAAAATTCACTGGAGCTTGACGTACTGTGTACATTTGTACATGTGCATCGCCACAAAATTTAAAGTGGATCTGCCGGCAGTTTTGGAGAAAACATGAATGTACACTTGTATCCATCCTATATTTGTCATGTTAACTAGCCTTGCTTAAAACCCTGGCTTGTTCCAGCTCTACGCTATGACCGCCCCATTATTCATTTTTATAATACTCATCATCTAATTTGTTTTTATAACGAACTAACTAAACAAGGATCTTAAGCAAGATTATATGCTCAAGTACTGTCATCGATCATTTCATATAATTCCCAAAAATTGCTGAAACGTAGCAAATGACAGTGGCGCAGCTTAGAGAACATCTTTGGTAGACCAAGTCAAGCTTATATTCCACGTTTGATCCATGTTCAGCAAGAGGTTTGAGATGAGAAAGCATAAATAAATAAATAAATAAATAAATAAATAAATAAATAAATAAATAAATAAATAAATAAATAAATAAATAAATAAATAAATAAATAAAAACCCAAACACAAAACTTAAAAAAAAGTACAACAACCTCTTGAATTAACTAACATCCAAGATTATCAAGCAGTGTGTCTATGTAATTTCGAAGTCATGGGCCAAGTGGTTTAAGTGGAGATTTTTTTTGGTTAAAGATTCCCCTCCCCACAAATCCCTAATGAAATTCAGCAAAAAACCGAAAAACACCACAGAATGAGCATTTAAACCAACATGGTATAGATTCACCCAAAGTAACATGCCCACCAAGTTTGAAGAGAATACAGTCCATATTTTTTTTCTGTTTGTACAAGAAATCGAAAGCGGGAAACTATTGATGCATGACGACGATGACGGACGGATCGGCCTCCTGTGAGCTCAGTTATCTGACAAGTCATATGAGCTGAAAAGGTTTCCAAGAATATTGCCGGGCACATTCAGTTTTCTTTTCTAAATATGAATATCTCTTTGCAAGATTTGACATATTTTCCAGGGTGGACTCTCCTCAAACTTGACGGGAAAGCACTTGGGTTCTCTGCATATTGCAAGTGGAAGTACCCTTTACCCAATCTCAATAGGAGACATGCATATTGATTTTCCGCCCCAACTGCAACCTGATTGCCAAGTGTCGCTTGGTGAGATATAGCGAGATACGGGTTGGTAGCTGTGGGCACAAGCAGGATATTGCCTAATGTTTTGGAAATACAGAATACCTATTAAAGGAAGATGGAATTTGTTCTTATATACGGAACGGGAAACACTAGAAGAATACCAGTTTGGTATTGTGGACTTAAATTTACCAAAAAATGCTAATTTTGCGAGAAATGAGCATATGGCCTGTCCGTAACAGTGATGCGACCCGCCCGTCCCCCATGATCGCCAGGCTTCAAACCCGTGCTTTGTGGCAGGAAATTAATATGCATACTGCGTATTAAATGTGTTGAATAGGCAGTGGTGCCCTTATTTCCTGATGGGAAGGCAACAGGGTGAATTATTGTTATGAAAATGTGTTGGCTGTTTGTTTTCATTTGGAGAGGTCACTGTATTCATTGAGTGTGTGCCGGGTCATTGAGTTCAACGAATACTTTGCAGGGTCAATGCAGAGTGACTGAGTTGGCCTGTTTTGTGGGTGACTCACAAGTAAATGGTAAACATGTGGAATAAACTAGAATGGTGACCTGCATTCATATGAGGTGATCCAGACAGGTGTCAATGCACTCGGATTTGTGACTAATTGGAAAACTCTGGAACAATGGAGATATTTCTGTGTCCAGATATAAAGCAGATATTTTCCAGACTTGAGGATAGAATTCTGAAGGATCTGACAGAAGCTGTGTGTTGTCATCAAGCCATTGTGACTGTGAGCCATTGTTTACATTGTACCTGTGGAGTGAGGACAGTGTCTTGAGTGGACTTGTATATTTGGTGCTACCCATTTATACTTTCTACCTGTGGAGTGTGGGCATTGTCTTTTTGAGTGGACTGGTATATTGTACCACATTGGAACCAAACCGTACCTCTGTGGGATTGGATCAGCACCACACCTTTCAGTACCACATTGGACCTAAACCGTACCTCTGTGGGATTTGTAGCAGATCATTTGGTACCTGTCACTGGACTTGGAACTATGGCACAGTACCTGTGGATAATCTCACCAGGGATTAGGATTTACCTAAGACTCTTCGACTGTTGAAATACCATTTAAGATAAGTTTGCCTACTTTGTACTGATTTTGATTGTTAATATATTGTTATTGTTAAAGTTACATCATTGTTGACATTCTTTGTTGAGTTCTGCAATATTCAAAAGGTAGGCATTGTAAAAAATTGGGAGGGGGGGGGGGCTCGGCCGGGATAAATCCAAGACAAACGGGATCAAATTCAAGACAAAACATTGAATTATTTTGCACTACGAACATAACGGTTGAATCATTTGGAAAATTCCGGAAGTTTTTCAATGCTGAATCTTACAGTTTGAACTCAACAAAGAATATCTGGTATTTATAAACATAGTTGTTGGTCAATATACAGACAATAAGATAACATGTCAATAGATCCATGTGTGTTTCTGGCTAATGAGGACATAATAGTCAAAGATTTTAATAAATTGGAAAACGATGACCTGGAATTGTGGCCAAATACTTTGATTTAGAAGTACCATCAGGTAGTAGGAAAATACCTTTGAAACAAATAATCATTACACATTTGCTTAAAGAAGGTTTCCTTGAGGATGAGGGATCAGAGGATAAAAGTTTGGCAATTCAGCTGGAATTAGCCAAATAAAAACTGAACAAGAGTTAAAGCTCAGAGAGCTCGAACATAGGCGTTCTAGATCAGATATTTCAGCACAGTCAAGATCTTTTGATGTTGCCCAGAATGCACGTTTAGTACCAAAATTCGAAGAAAAAAGAAGTGTCGAAATTCTTTCTGTCTTTTGAGAAAATAGCTGAAACTTTAGAATGGCCCAGATGGGTGTGGACTCTTGTTTTGCAAAGTGTGTTTATTGGAAAAGCACATGAAGTTTATTCGTCCCTCTCCATGGAACAAAGTTCTGAGAATGAGGTGTTGAAAGATGCTGTTCTGAAAGGATATGATTTAGTACCTGACGCTTACAGACAAAAATTCAAGGACAGCCAAAGGAGCCAAGTGAAACTTATGTAGAATTTCCAAGAAAGAAAGAGCATCTGTTTGACAGATGGTCTTCCTCCAGAAAAATAGAAAATGATTTTGACAAATTAAGGGAACTCATTTTGGTAGAAGATTTTAAAGGTTGTATTGCAAAAACATTAAGACCTACTTGGATGAGCGTAAGGCAGATTCATTTTCCCTCAAATACTTTATTCTTTCTTTTTTTTTATATGATAATTATTAACTATTTATTTTCTTGTAAATTTTGTCCTCAGTTTTTTTCTCGGACATTACTTGTTTGAAAAGTACCAAACTTGGCATGCTGACTCACCTAGTAGTGAAATGAAGCATCTAGTTAGTCAACATGTTGAAAATTATTCAAATTACGACCATTTCAAATTTTAATTTTTAATATCCAACAAACCACAACCGAAAGATGTAGAATTTTAGTTTACGCAAATCAGGGGCACTTGAAAAGTTTAAATATTGAATATCTACGGAACAGTAAAGGTAAAGGTACCATTCCAACTTTAATTCACAGTTTTGTACTAAAGGCACATCCAATAGACCAAAAACATAAGTTGTAGAATTTTATTTATGCTTATCAGGGGCACTTGAAAAGTTCAAATGTCCAATATCTTCAACCTTTAAAAGCAGAGGTCCCATTCCAACTTAAGTTCATAGGTTCATGTGCTATAGGCACACCTTATGAACCACAAACAAAGGCTGTAAAAATTTAATTTATACAAATTATGGCACTTGAAAAGCTTTAATGTTGAATGGCTTCAAACTATTAAACGTAGAGGCACAATTCCACACCTTAATTCGTAGGTTTTTGCCAAAGGAGCATCATGAACGACAAGCAAAAGTATATTTTAACGTATGCAAATTAGGGGTACTTGAAAATTTTAAATGTTGACTAGCGTCAAAACTATTAAAGGTAGAGTTATGATTCACATTGTAATACTGTTGATAGGTTTGTAGTATCGGCGCGTCCGATGGACCACAAAGATAAGTTGCAGAATTTAATTTATGCTAATTAGAAATATTTAAACAACTTAAAGGAGGTAGAGGTGTCTGTCATTCCTTCAAATCTTAGGATTGTGCTGCAGTTTCAGTCATAATAGTATTTTGAATGGCTGTTGAAGGCTTACTTTACATAAATTTATTGAGCAATGTAAAATTAATTCATTATTTTAAGTGGAGTTATGTGCATGAATACAACATTTAAAAGACCACTGGTGTCATTCTCACATTCTCTTGTTTTGGGGAAGGTGCAGCCTGTAGACACAAAAGTCAAGATCCATGGGACGATGAGCCATATTTGAAATATGACCTGTCCACCTTGCAGCGTAACAAATGGAAGTGTAAATGTAATATATATACATATTACATTTCAAGCTATGTCATCGTAATATATACCCACCTTTCTCCGCTTTACCATTATTTGATACCCTCTCATTAACCAATACCTGCTTGTGAGAAACATTTTGGTCAATGGTCATTTTACCACACACGTGCACACGCCAATACAAAGCTATCAAATTGAGATATGCTGGTCAATTATCACTTTGTGCTCGCAAAGGCAGCTCAACACTAGACTGTAACAAGCATCTTGTCTACACTCATAGTGTCGTGTACAACTATAGGAGAATATGGACCATTCTAACTTGAAAAGAAAGGAACAAGTGTTTCAGTTTTACTTCAGACTTTTATAGGTAACACACTCAATGATAATTGTACCATTACATTGATTTAAAACAAAATCATTTCTCAGTAAATAGCACCGAGCTGCCACGAAGACAAAGCTTGACCAAAATACCAAGCGTTGAGCGAAAACCGTTGAATTTTTCAGTTTCTGTTTTACCAAGGGGTATCTACGAACACGTATCCTCCTTGGCTTCACGAGCTGTTGCACAACGACAGAGATACCTGTATCTTGCCAGTCTTATCTAGTAGCAAATCGAATATGGCGTTTTTGTGCAAAGAGTTGATTGCTTCAAAGTAGTCAACAGAATATGAGAAACCAAAACCCCCAGCAACCATGTTATCAACACTTATAAGTTACGTGAAACCAAACTCAGCATGTTTATATTGTTACTCGTGGTGCCAAAGGTTGATAAATCACTGTGCGTTGTTTGTCAGCTGACAAAGGAAACTGAGGCCGAGAAGTGGAAGTAAGTTTATTCAGCACTTTAAGGCCACAGGCCTATGGTACAATAAATGCGTGCAAAAACAAAACACCAATAACGAAATATTACAAAAGTGTACTGTAGACTGACAAGTTTTAGACAGTAATTCTGCATACATGACAACCAAAAGGACACGGATTTGTTCATAGTCATTGACTGAAAACCTTAGACCCAGCAGTTGTAATACAAAATATAGTCTTTTAACATTATTATCTATACATGAACGATAACAGCTACGATAGTACCGGTACTTTTCAAGGGGGTTCACTTCATGTCTTCTAACAAATAATCCCAGTGTCATGGCCGTAACCCCTTTGGCAACGGTGTTAAGAACTTTGTTACGCGTGCTCACAAATAAATGCAGATATATGAAAACAATACATGCGCATGGAGCGAAAGGATATCACAGAACACATTCCATATTTAGGCTTGGGCGTGAATCGCTGCATAGATCGAACCAATAGTACATTTATTGCATGAAGCAATTCGTGGACTCCTGAATTTTTTAAGCAATTACTGAGGATCTAGGTTCTGTTTCTGTGCCCATTGTAGATCACTTAACTACCGATCCACGCGTTTAGAATAAACCAATGAAATAATGATCTAATTTGCTATTGACTAATATCACAGCATCTTGTCGGGCAAACCAAGAAACTTTATTAAAAAACACATAAGAGAAATAGATGACAAGTGGAGCATTCTGGGAAGATATATGCCGTACATATAATGGCCAAAATGGAGTACCCAAGTAGGATATATTACACTGCTTGTGGAATCGAAAGATAGAAATAGATAAAATACATTTGAACATTTGATTTGCATACAACTATCTTGCTTTAATGGCCAAAATTACAGCTTTCCCTGGCATTTTTGTTCTGGTTATTTTTTTGTCATCCTGTCTCACACTGTATTCATACCCTTCACCAGAATGACTTTCACGCTGCCAAAGCGATCATAAAATCTTTATTTTTTTACATTCGGGCAACGAAATCATCCGCACAAAACTTTAAAAAAAACCAACGTTTGTATGGATGTAGATAACAATTTTAGACACCATTGCTAAAACTGAAAATATATAGTTTTATGGGTTTGCATACAAACGAAAGCATCACTGCTAACTTTGGACCACTAGGTCATATATACACCAAATATCCTCCATTACATTAAGAACAAGTGATAAGCCAAAAATATCTTGTTTTAATCAGCCCTGACTCGAAATGTATTGTGTGAAGCATTTTAAAAGTATCCATAATTAGTCTTGTCCCACAGAACTCTCATCCACCACAGCCGAGTGTCCCTCCTGATAATTTCTGAATAAGCAGCCCAAATAATGATGCAAAACATGGACCTCATGAAATAGGAAATGACACAAACCATTCGGCATAAAATTTAAATGAAGCTTTTAGCTTCCAGTCAACCCGTTTTACAAAAAGAAAAAAAAATCAGCTATTAGAAAAAAAATATTGGCTTAGTTTTGTTACAACTGGGCTTCAAAGGTTGACCCTTCCGTTTACTCTGTGTTCATTTGCTTTATTTTATAGAAAAAGAATAAAATGAAGACAGAGAATCGCTGTGTTTATTTTGCAATTAAAACCTTACTTAATGTATGGCTTTTGTACGAGTGATTTCCGACCAACTGTTCTCTTGAAATAAAATTTCTTAGCTCGGACTGTTTTTCCCATATTGTTTTCTCACGCCTTGGATTTTTCTACGAAGTTGTGTTTTCCAAGCTTACAGACAAAATATCTTTCTTACATAAACCACAAAAAGCAAAACGGAAGGTCAATTCTTTTATTGTATGTCTTGTCGGGGGGTTATTCCAGCCTAAAAGCGCAAGGTAAGCCGATTTGACATTTAGTCCTATTTGGCAATATTACTAGCTCTACCGCTAAATGATTCGGCGCTATCACCAAATACATTTATTAATATCTCTGAATCATTTGGCGATATTTTTGTAAATCGTTTGTAGATATCCCTAAATGATTTCGTAATATCGCCAAATAACTTAGACGTACAACCAAATAAGACGTTTTTAGCGTAATGGCCAAATGATTTAGCGATATTACTAAATCAGGTAATCGATGCATGCTGGGTAATTGCCTTCAGTCATAATACTTTCCGTTTGACCAAGAAGACGGTCAATAGATCTTATGCACGGTCGCCATTTTGAATAAATTAGCGCCATGTTGGGAAATTGCATTCTGGGATTAATTGTAGTACGCTGCTGAGATCAGTCTGAGGGCTGCATTGATATAAGATAGCTGGCCATGATAAGTTTCACTCGTTGTTTAGCGAGTTTTTTCACTAATATGGTCGGACAAATGTAACAAATATTTGGTTTCTGAAGGTGTAGTATAGAAACTATCCTGTCTCCAAAAACAATGTGGAAAATTTAAGTCTTTAAGGGGGAAAATAAGTTAAAGTTAAGGATGTCCTTGAGGCTTGAGCAAATATCATCAATTCACTGTGGTGTTTTTTATTTCCTTGCATCCCTACTTTCTCATCTTTTTCTTTCGCTTGAAGGTAGTTTTTTATTTTTCCCTTCTTTTTCTCCTTTTTTCCGAGTTAACTGTTGCGTTTCGATCGTACTTTAAGGAGTGTGATTTTCTTTGACGCGGAGGTCCGCCTTTCAGTGAGAAATAATCCCTGGACAAAATGAACATAAAAATGCAACAGAGAGACTGCATCCATCTGGTTGAGCGCGGGTTTCACTGATCTTTCAATGAGGGGAAACCGCGAACTCGTGGACACATCAAACATAGCCAAATGTCATTTTTGGTGCGCTTACTGTCAAACAAAAGACACAATAATACTAACGACAATTTGCACAAACTTCAACAGTTTCTCTTTAAATCAAGAACGTACACTTGCGTTAAGACATCCCTTTGGTAATCAAAAGGTTTGAAAGACATATACAAACGAACAAGCGTACGTGCAAGACACATTTTGCTCCTGCAAATACTCTATATTTTTGTTTGTTTGTGTGTGTGTGTGTGTGTGTGTGTGTGTGTGTGTGTGTGTGTGTGTTTCTCTTGGTTTAAACGTATTTTATTTCTCAAAATACATGTACGAGTGGGGAGCAGGCAACGCCTATACGAGCCCCTCTCTTGTGCGGATATCGATGCAACTTTGTACATTTAAGTGTGTTGCACATCTTTGCAATGTACATGTGTATTATTTCAGTAAATCTTTTTATTTCACGCAATTATCCTAAAAATGCCGACTTAAAATGGGAAAACAACGTGTTAGCGATATGGAATTTGGCTCCTAAGTCTTCAAAGTGTGCTTTCTGAAACCATTAGTACGTGTTAAGTACTTGGCCTTTCTTTGTGTTAACGATGTTTGCACAAAATTAATCACACGGTGTTTTAGGTATGAAAGAGTTTACGAGATTAGCACAAGTACTGGTTGCTTTAAAAAACTACTTGTGAAAACAACACGCCAAGAAACAACACACGGGTTGTTAGTTGAGGAGCGCATGGTAAAAATATCTGTAGTTTTAAACGTTGAAATGAATATTTTTTCGGTTATGATTAAGAAAACTCACCTCATAGGTTTAAACATATGTATCTATATAGGATTGTCCAACATTACTTCTAGATGACTAATAGCATGGGTTGTCGAGCTGAACATGACAAAGGTGGAAGAGCAAAATCTCAGCTTATCAATCTGATTAATTTCTGCTACAGATGAACACGTCCCTGCTTTCATGTATGACATTGCGTAATGAAAGTTGAACATTTCCTATTTTCATATCTAGCCCGGATTATTCCGAAATCAAAGTTTTTAGAAGAATACCTTAGTTTTGAAATAACTTTGCTCGAAAAACAACCTGTATTTATCTTTGAAAAATTAGTAATAAAGGAAGGAAAATTTGTTATTTTAGGGAGCGTAATTTTTCTTTCTTTCTTTCTTTCTTTTTTTCTTTCTTTCTTTCTTTCTTTCTTTCTTTCTTTCTTTCTTTCTTTCTTTCTTTCTTTACTTTTACTTTCTTTTTTCTTTCTTTAATTTTACTTTCTTTCTTTCTTTTGTTCTTTCGTTCTTTCGCTCGTTTAACTACTAACCTATCTATCTATCTATCTATCTATCTATCTATCTATCTATCTATCTATCTATCT
This sequence comes from Hermodice carunculata, assembly GCA_964020975.1. Taxonomy (NCBI): domain Eukaryota; kingdom Metazoa; phylum Annelida; class Polychaeta; order Eunicida; family Amphinomidae; genus Hermodice; species Hermodice carunculata. The sequence goes on along the minus strand of OZ026613.1, from coordinate 96,224,947 downwards.
ATCTATCTATCTATCTATCTATCTATCTATCTATCTATCTATCTATGTATCTATCTATCTATCTATCTATCTATCTATCTATCTATCTATCTATCTATCTATCTATCTATCTATCTATTCTTTTATCATTGGCCATAGTGTGTACACGTTGGTTGCAAAACACACAATACGATTTGGTTCCTAAAGGAATATGATTCAGATGACAGGGTTACCCAGTTGGAATGGATATATTTAAACCAAACTGTATAGACTGATCGCAATGTGCAAATGCCATCCTTAAAAGTTACACGGCAAACGTTGTATGACGAGGTCATGGGCACGAATTTACACAATTTTCAGTCCTTTCCAGGCCAGGAATTCTTCTTATCCATTGTTTTCCCAGTTTTTATTTGCTGGCAAGGGATAAAATTTACGTTGTTTGCCGCAGGAATAAGTTGAAAAGCACACAGCCAAATAACAAATTAAACTTCTCATGGCTACATGTGTAATTTCATAGTCGACACAGGTATCGCCATAACGGCTCGCATACTACAAATAAGTCCACAATGCACTGCGCGTCAAAAATTTTGGCGCATGCGCTGTGTCGCGAGCATAAGATCTATTCTCGACAGGACTTTTCGAAACCATCGAACTTCCCTCCAAAACGACAGCCATATTCGACAAAAATAGGACAGGAAGCAGAAACACAAAGAAAAGAAAATGCAGATAGAGGATTAGTTCCTTTTTTCTGAGAATTCCATTAAACCTATAATCAGGTATTTGTACATGTGGCATGTGACATTTTTTTCACAATTTAAAATGATTATGTAACTATTATATCCTAAAGTTGGTATTTTAGTCAGATTATCTTTGTATCATGTCCTGATAAAGCATGTATTATTTAAACTTTTGCTTTAATGCCTTTCAATCTACAAGCCTCGTCACGCACTAGGTATCCCATAATGCTGTTGGTGTATCTCTTGCATTCTATCTGATAGCTGCGTTGACCATTCTCCTGTCACCCGTGTCTTCCTCATTATACCCCCAGAAAGCTCAGCTAAATACACTTGAAGCAATTTTAACGCAATGCAAAATTGCAAGTCTTGTATAGCTGTTGAAGTATTCATTACGACATGCAGAGTTCCATAATCATCTTTGGCTATAAATCCTATATACTTGAACAAGCTGGACGTCGACAGATCTTCCACTTTGTGATGCTTAAAAGGAAAGTACAAGCTACTTTATTGGTATGATCTGAGCCGGACGGAAACGCTCTCAATGTTTGATTCAAGTAACAAAGAAACAGGGTCGTGTACCTCATCTTCAATCTATATTCATTATTTTGTGACAATTGTTTATGCATGAGAGTATAGAAAGAGTCATACCACAAGCATTCTTCATGGTGGACACACAACAATTATCGTGGAATAGTACCTGCAGTCCTCTGGAAATCCAATACGGTTTTCATTAATGAATATCATCCCAAGCACCAAGTGAGGACGATAAGTACATATTGAATGTGTAACACGATAAAGACATACTTGTTATGCTGTGCCTCTTGGGTGTCTATCATCAATACATTGCCTACACAAAGAACCGAAAAGGCCAAGCACAATTTAATCAGCAATTTTATAGATCCTGTGGTGGTATAAAATCGAAACACAGGAGGGATCGAGATGAACGAGCCTGTTTTATTGTTCTCATTACGTGCCAAAGTGAGTGGAAATCGTCCGTGCATGTTTATTGGTGTGCCTTTCAACATGAAAGAAAATTCACAAAGATCTGAGAGTCTGCAGATGCAAAAAACAAACTCCCATTTTGCAAAACATCACATTGGGATTAAGATGCAAAAGAAATCCCACCTGTGACCATGTTGAAACAGATTCAGGCGTGCTCCCGTACCCGGAGAAACCTTTATCCCCTTCCTTCGCTCTGCTCCGGCTCACTTCCTCGTGACATTTTTCCTCCATACGGTATTTATTGGTAATGTTTTTTAAATTGTCCCTTTCTATTTATTTTTTATTCCACTGCTCATCAAAAGAAATTTTATTTTTACATGACACAAATGAATTTTATGTACAGTTTATTTCCGCTCAAGCATGGCCGTTGATGCTGTCAGGTATATTTCAGTGAATGTTTCCATGTGCTGTTTGCAAAATCGTTACTTACAAAAAACAAAAACAAACAAAAAACAAAAACAAAAACACCCCCCCCCAAAAAAAACAAAAAACAAAAAACAAAACAAAAAAAACCACCACCCCCAAAAAACAAACAAACAAACAAAAAAAACCCACACTTTTGTTGTCAATTGAGGTAGAGTGAAATTCCACGTACATATAACTGCCAGTGGTACACACATGTGGATCAAACCAATCCACACAATTGTACATTTTGCCAAATGACAACATATGAAAACTCCAGAATTCCCATCCAACGTAAACTGATTTTCGGAAATTGCTGGTTGCGTTCATATCTAATAAAACTTTAAATCATAAATATAGTCAAGCGATAGCACAACATCCCAGTGTGCAAGATGATAAAAATAATACCTCATACATAAACATTGCAATTTATCCGCTAGCAAAACATTGCAAAATGGGAAAGAGCGCAGATCTTTTCCGTAGGCAGAGACAAGACAGTGAACAACGTTTATTTTATATGCGTAAAGTTCATCCAGGTGCAGGCACTCGTGGGTATGAATTCAATGTCCCTTTCGCCAAAATATGAAAAAACTTTTGTTTAGAACTTACACCTGTTCTTAAGTTGTTCCTAAAATCGGGATACATTTTCAGAATTTCGTGTGTGTTATGGTAATGTACTGCATAAAATAACAGAAGACAGGAAAAACATTGCGCCGGTTTATAAAGCATTATAATGAACAAAAGTGGTGAACATAAAAGCGTAAATTTGCAGTACGTACACGGTAGTACAACATAATAGCTGGTCGCTGCACAATTTACCAAAGTGTTCAGACACAATACTCAGACCTCACTGATAAATTTTGACAATACAAAATGTAAAGATGCTGTTTCATGATCCATATATGTAAAATAATTAACAATCAGGCAAGCAAGTGGATATATGAATGAATGGTCAACTAAATTTATAAATACGCAGAACAACAAATATTAATCTAAACCTTTTCATCAAGAACTCTGGCGCAAAACTGTCACGTGATTCAAAACCAACACAGCGTATCATTTCAGCGGTGTTTGGTTTCAAAGGTTACACCTAAAACTTAATCTTCCATGGCTGGCACCCGATCTTTCTTAAGGGGCAAAAATATATCAACAGAGACCATTAAAATACAAAGACGAATATAGCAGACAACAGGACTGTGACAGCCCTATGCTCAGCAGACCATACATGTATAGACTGAAGTCTCGTGAACTTCAGAATGACATCAAGGTCACCTTCAACACATTATCACTGTTTATAATATCAGTATTCACTCATACAGGTCATACGAATCATTTTTAAGTTGAAAGTGACGGTATCCACTATTACCGTGATATATGCTTATATGTGAGTTTTACCTTTCAAGATCACTCAAGATCAAGGCAATTTCTTTTAGTGTTTAACAGTGAACATGGGCCAGTGATCTACTATTACCGATATATTAGCCACTATGTCAGTTGACCTTTCAATGTAGCTCAGGGTCAAATTTAACAATTCCAAAAGAAACTGAATAGGTACTTTCCCATTGCTGTTTAAGAGCAACCGTAGGCCTAGTATCCAAAGCTACAGCAAATAAGCCAATATATAATATTTGCTGCTATTATCATTGTGCAGTAACAAAGAGAACACGAACATAGTGCTTTACCACTTATTCCTAATTTTGACAATTTTTTAATATAAGAAAGTGACAGCACCACCATGTAGTGTACAAATTTGGTAAACATCAAGTCTAGGTACATTGTCACTACGTTTGAAGAGGATCCAACATACTTTGTGGGAAAAATCAAGAAAAGCCAAAATGCACATTTTTTTTTGTTAAACGAAAAAGAATTGCAGCGCCAGCTTTTGGACAAATTAAAGTCTGCGAGTCTCCAGAATGTTGCAATGCAATTAGGAGCAGTTGACCAGGCGGTTTGGAGAAGATTGTTTAAAGATTTTACCACAAATTTTAAAAACCATACATCTAAAAACACTGGAGCATGACTATTCACACAAAATTGGTAAATACCCACCACAGGTACATCACTACCAAGTTTGAATCTGACTGATGGTTTTGGAGAAATGAAAAATATGCACTATCATTGCAAATCCATCGACATCCATGGCAATGAATAGGAATGTATGTATTAACCGACAAGTACCAGAAATTAAAATTCGTTAAAAATCGGCGATCCAGGGTATCACAAAGCTGGTGAATAACTTTGTTTAACCTCTCCACAAACTACATTTCCAATAAGTTTCAAAGCAATTTAAGTAACACTTTTGGAGAAGTCGAAAACACACACACACACACACACACACACACACACACACACACACACACACACAAACACACACACGCACGCGCACATACGCACACGCACACGCACACGCACACGCACACACACACACAAATCATACAAAAATTAGAAAAAATGGCAGCGCCACCTGTTGCAAAAATGTAATTCTAGGTTTGTCAGACGTGTCAGTTTGCAATTTCAAAGCAATTGATCTGGCAGTTCTGGAGTTCTGTTAACCCTCGGCACATAAAGTACCGGGGGTATTGTCGTCCCCTGCATAGTCCGTCCGTCCGTCTTGTCGACATTACCGCCATCTCAAAAATATTCACTGTAGCTGTACCAAATTTTGTGTCACAGAAGGACCTTATGATGGACTAGGTTTTTATTAAAAACCAGCATTTAAAAACTTTTTATGAAACGTTTAATGTATGGCATCAACCCTGACGACGTTACCGCGATATATTAAAAAAAAATATATCGACCACAGCTCTCCTAAATTTGTGTCAGAGATGCATCTTATAACGGAGCAGGTTCCTTTTTAATACTAGCTTCCTCTTTGTATTTATAAACTTTTCATGAAACTTTAAAGTATTTACCTTTTAGGCCGCCTGAGTGGTACACAAGGGGACGACGTTACAATAATATCTCAAGAAGGATCCAACGCAGCTTCCCCATTTTTTTTCAGAGACGCACATCATCATAGTGGACCACATTCCTATAGAAAACCAGCTGCTTCTTCTTATTGTTAAACTTGTTATGAAACTTTTGAAGCGTTTATTTGATGGCAGACTGAGTGACACACAGTACAGTGGTATCTGTTACCAGAACTTACCCCAAGAACACATGCAAAAGTGCTCCTTCATTTCATACACAACAATATGGAAATTGCATGTAAAGTATTCTACTGCAAAGTTTCAAAAAATGCATAATTAAGCAAAAAAAGATTGTGGGCGCCGAGAGTAATCCGTTCTCTGAACGTTATTTTTTAGATTTTGGCAAAAACTACCCCCCCCCCAAAAAAAAACAAAACAAAACAAAACATAAAAATCACTGGACCATGACCGTTTGAACAAACCTGGTAGAGACCCACCTACCAATCAAAAATGTGAATTGTGGACGGACGGGCGACGGACGACGTACGATAGACGACGGACCATTCTGTAAGCTCAGCTTTACTGACAAGCCACCTGACCTGCAACAATAGACATGTGATTAGAGACTATTAGAATGAAATGATATACAACTATATGAAATTAAAGAAATGTAACAAAACAAGAAAGTGATCCGTATTTAGTATTTATCAGTCTCTATTGCTGGAAGCTTTTTCATTTTTGTCCTCACTCTAAGAAATGGCCCCACAACGTTTTAGGTATTCACAAAACATCCAGTAGGTTGACTGTGTCCCACATTTATGAGGTCATTATCTGCATACCTAAAAAACTTTTTTTTGGGGGGGGGGCATATTTTCACTTCCTGTTAATTTGTAGTGCAGCAATGTTTTTTGGGAGGAACAATTCATTTGACTGTACCATTATAACTTATCACGGCGGCAAGCTCACTTGGCCACCTAAATTTGTAACGGAAAGATGATCTTTAACATGATACTTTTTTTCCTATAAATCAGATGAATTGTTTTAGAAAAATATTTATTCCGCATAATTTGTTTCGTCTTTTTCAGATGTGACATCTGTGACCTGAAGCTTAAATTTCAGATGGTTACTTGCATGTGTAGGTGATCTGTTGAAAAATTGTAACTGTACACTTCTGTTTTGTTCCAGAATGGCCTGCATACTTATGCACAATGTATTCATTTGGCGCGAGCTGACCTTCGATCACAGGGTGTATGCACAATTATGATGAAGACAGGATTATTTTCAATAAATTTTCATTTTATTTTATTTATTTTTTATTCATCCCACTCTTTGTTCATTCGCTTATTAATATTTGTATAGTGTGTTTAGCGCTACAATATAAGTAAATCATTTTTTGACAACTAGCAGACAGAATTTTAACTTTGTCACTTAAAGTTACTGAAAATGAATGCCGTGCAATGTAGTCATGACAGGTCAATCTCTCCCCCCCCCCCCCCCACCGTCGACGCACACACATAAGACAACGCCTTCCGTTTCAGCATAATGTACAGTTTGGGGGTAAAGGTGCTCATTTTTGCTATACGTAACCACAGTTGAGTAAGAAATATAGGGTTGTATATGTTCAACTGGCCCTGCTATACTTTCCTGAACTTAGCAATGTTTTCTCGTCGACTTGGCCAGTCTCTGTGGCAGCAGCATTCATCCAACACTTTTTGCAATCAAACTATCAACGTGATCCCAGCAATCTAACATTCACAACGTGAGTCCCTATTTTGACTGTCCAGATCTTCGTGCAGCCGCTGCATGTTGCGGTGGGAGTTTTTGACTTCCACAACATCCAGGGGTTGTCCTGGCTGCACCTGTGAAAATAAAATACATAGGGCGGAGACTTTTTCTGGTTTCTACCAAAAAACATGGACTTACTATGGTACAACCATAAGCAAACAAATATATAGTGTATCGCTTGCAATTTGGACAAAATCTGAGCCTGTTGACAATGTAGACTGCAAAATCACGTGTCCCTGAGCATAGCAAAAGGGGGGTGGTGGCGGTAGGTGTGAGTGTTTGGGGGGGGGGGGAGCAGTGTAGTGGTTCACATAAGTATTGGCCTGCCAGGATGATCTTATTCTATAATTCTATGCTAGCACAAGGCAAGGAAAATAAGAAAATTCAGGGGCTGATACACAGGATGGTAAATAAATTGGCTTCCACTCGCAAGTAATTGTAGAGCATGAACAAACATGCTGCTGTTTAGTTTTCATTAGTAATAACTCCAACCCGTACCCCTGCCTGCGCCAGCTGGCTTGTCTGTGACTGCTGCTTCTCTATGTAGAAGCACACCATATTGTTAAGACGTAATTATTCATTTTAGTTGTTTTGCAGGCAAGCATGCAAGGGAATTTCCATAACATGTTCAAGGCAATCAAACATATGAGTGGCGCCAAGGGTGATACTGATACCTTCTTTGCATTTTCTCAGCTTTTTTCTTTTTCAAAGTGTGTGATGAACTGCAATTATATGACCCCTTTTCACAAAAGGAAAACAACAAAATTGACACCCAGAACACACAAATATATATATATATATATATATATATATATATATATATATATATATATATATATATATATATATATATATATATATATATATATATATATATATATATATATATATATATATATATTAATAATTGAACCATCATTGCTTGGGAAAATGCAGAATCCATCAAAATGAGAACAAGTCATATAAATGACACAACCATTCCACTCGAGTCAGATAAAATGAATGTAATCAGCTGAAGCACTTAAGATAGCCCATACATATTCTTGCCGGGTGAATTTTCATCAGATACTAAGATTTAGACTATTGTTGGGAATGTAGCGCGAGTTGCATCTTGAATAGAGGCAGTGCTGTGAATGTTGGAAGGCAACTCACTGTTGTAAACATGTGTCATTTCCTGAATACCAATTGTATCAATTTCAGGGTAAGGCCCTGGAACTGGTGTTTCTCTTGTATCATGGGCAGGCTTGGGGTCAAGAGTTTCTGGGTATAATCTCTTGAAGAGCCCATCTGCACTCCCATGTGACATTACCCACGTCCATTCCATATTGCAACTGATGCTTACAAAATATGAACTCGGATTTGTAACAGGTGTGGCAAATTTACCCAACAGCTGACACTGCATGTCTATGTACGTAAAAATACCGATCCAGGTCCTGACTCATATTTCTGCTTTTATAGCTTGCCTTGCTTGGACAACAACTCAGTCAGTGGTGATCATGCATGGGGCCAACAGGTGGCTCATGGATAACTGCCTCCAATAGCTTAAAACTGGCAATTTGTGGTATTATCATGGTGGAAAAGCGATTCATACCTTATTTTCGTGCTTTGTTCCTGTACCCGGCACTGGCCAGGAGGGTACAACGTGTTCGGCCTCACCTCACGCCTTGCACCCTCCTGTTCAGTGCCAGGTACGTGAACAAAGCACTCAATTTCGGTATTAATCCCTCAAACCTTGGAATGGGCTTTCCGGCATCGCCATTCTCCATGAAATGAAAACAAACAAAAAGACGTTTCCTGTGGTTTGAAGCACCACGAAAGATTGCACGATGGGTACCAGGCGATTTGGCAGCCTGAAAATGGAGGATGTTATAAATTTGCAAAACCTAAGGATTCATACAGTACCAAAAGGACCGTGAAATGGTCCATGAAGCTGTTCCGTATTGGCTTCAGATCCGATGTTCAGTCCACGGCACCCGTAAACAGTGCTCAATGGTCGGGATTTTGTCAAAAATGGAAGCATAAATAGATGAAGATTCCTATTAAATAGATTATTCATTTAAAGAATACACACACGTACACTATTGTATTTTTAAGCAATTGACAATTAGTCGTCATTTACCCAGAGAGCCAGAGTAGTTTCCATAATATGTAAAAGGCCAGCACCGTGAAAATCAAACGCTGCTTTGATCCTTACGGAGCTGTGGCCTATTCTATTGTGTGCTGCGATTGGCTGGTCTTGTGCATCTTTATTCCATTGTGCGCCACCTGATGATTATTAAAATGTGGCAAATGCTTTGGGTTCGGAACTCCCAAGTTCCGTCCACGGCACCCGTAACCAGTGCGCTATGGTCGGGATTTTGTCAAATGGAAACACGAATAGATACAGATTCCTATTAAATAGAAGTATTAATTTAAAGAATGCAGACACGTACATTATTGTATTTTTTAGCGATTGACAATTACTCGTCATTTACACAGAGAGGCAGAGTTGTTCCATATTATCCCCCCCATATGCCGCCATATTTAACATGCACGCTTTAATCAATCCTTTGGCCAAAGCCATTTTTCACAAACAGTGTCGTGCTGTTCAGGCAACTGGCCACAAGCTGATTTTCGCTACAATGTCCAGTATTACTGCGATTTCATTTGGATGTATATTGTAAAGCAATGAAATTGGTAACTTAGTCAAAAGGTGCCTCAAAATTGTTCAAAACTGTATTCAGTGAGAATTTTTTTATTACCCATATATATATATATATATATATATATGCATATTTGTATGTATGTATGTATGTATGTATGTATGTATGTATATATGTATAAGCGTGGTTGTCATTTATACAAGATAAAGTACAGGGAAAAGCAACTGTATTGGTTCATGAATTGCAGTTCTGTCATATGAGGTGAGGTTAGGACCGGAACTAAGACAAAGACCGCATCCATGCCTGTCATCAAGTTGCAATTACCCACTGATGATTACAATTGTAGGAGCATTACAAGTATGGCACCAGAAACAGCTATGTATGGATTTACATATGTATGATCCATCACGGTCTTTTCTTCTTTTTAACTCCTAGATGTGAACTTTTGATGTTTTGCAATGTTGTAAAATCAGTCACGTCACTTTGTGTTATACGGAAGCTCCCCTGGCTTCTTGCCTTTACTGACCTCCTTGCCCTTCCCGAATCACTTTCTGCTCTTCCTAGGCCCTTGCAAAGCCTGAGGCATGGCTTGGGCTGCGGGCAAGCTGGTGCGGTCTGGGTGCCACACTTTGGGGCGGCGGTGGTCAGGGAGAAAGCGACTGAACAGAGTCTGTCAAAGCCTTTATCCTGGCCAGTTTGGCAGAGTGGCCCCACAGGTCCTGGACTCATCAAACAACGTCCCCCATCTCTCCTCCGAACAGCATGAAAGAGAAGAGGGGCCCCGTGCACACTTGGCGGTAGATCCGGTAAGGCAGCTTCTCACCCTGGAGATGGGCATCCCTGCAGAGCAAACACAAGCTTGCCTTTAGAGTGCAAGTCATCCTGATCTGATGGTCAATCACCCGTGACAACAAAGTAGTGCGCAAGGCCTCCTGACCAAGCTAGTCCAGGCCCTCCATCGCAAACTCTGGAGGTCTTCAAAGTCTAACCTCAGAGCCAACGGCAAGACATCAGACTGGGACACCATGAGGTCGTCGCATCGCCAGTGGCCTGTTTGCCTCGCGTAGCCACCTTGTCGCATGCAAAGCATGGTTATAACACATTGAAAAACCTTAAAACGGGTACAGTAGTACACTTAATACAGATAATTGATCATTTGAACGGTGTTCTACAGCTCTTTGCCTGAAATCAGGTTGCCCCATGTACCCAAGCCATACGTGCACAAAGATGATCCTCAGCCCATGTAGTCCTGCCAGGTGCCAAGCACGTGCTTAGCACAGGATTGACACTTGAATGTCTCTTGCAAAGCAAGGCAACATGGCACAGGCCTAGTCAGCAGCAAATTGATTTTGACAGACTTTTAAACCAACCAAAAAGGAAAAAAAAACTTTGTTTCATTAATGTGTTGGACACTTTTAACCAATATCATGAATCATCCAGTGCTTAAATTTACCTGTGAAACTTTATCGCAAATGGCCTATTTGAGTTTGACTGCTTGGTGCATTCCCAGATTCTAGGGGCTTATACCTTTTTTTATTGTTCGGTATAGCCTAAGCACTTCAATTCGACATTAGTAAGATAGTCTACCATTCTGCTTTCACCTTCATCTGGTTGATAGTCTCATGTTACATGATATTATTAAATCTGGAACACTTTCTTCTGTTCGTCGAATTTTCTCGGTCTCCTCACCCCACAGGAAATTTTGTATCGAATTCTTACCTCGTTATATTGCTTTTGGCAGCACCTCCAGGGGCTCTTTGACCGCCTGCTTAATTTTCGTTTCTCTGGATACGCGTGTCATGATCGAGCCCTCTAGCCCATTCAGGGATTGATGGAGAAATTATAGCTTGGTGCAGGGGAGAAAGGCATTGTAGACTCCTTGTGGCATTTAACTAATTCCCCAAGCTAGAAATGTCGTGCCTCTTTAGAGTAACATATGAGCTTGTTGCTCTCCTTACAAAATCATTGTGACTTTATCTTTCATGCCATGACGTGTTTGTGTCGTGTATATAATGTATGTAAAGTGCATATTAAGTGTCCTTCAGATACATAATTTTTAGTGGTTCAAGAATATGATAGCCTCGTGTTTATGGCATGTGCTTTGGTATGTCAGATTTTGCGTTTTAATTTATATGTAGGCCTACTTTTCTTTGTTATGTATGGAGCTTATATAATAAAAGATCACTGAGCGATAAAATCTCTGTAGATGGAAAGCGTTGCATTTTGAGACCATCGTGGCTATTTAACATGAATCAGATGAGACAGGTGCTTCTTGGCGCTATCACATTTGAGCTTGATAGGTCAAATCGAAGTCAGTACAAATTAATTTCTCTGGAGATAGAAATTGATGCATTTCGGGACACAGTATAGTAGCAATTTTATTGACAAAAACTAATGGTGGGTGGAAATAGATAACAAATACATCCTTCTGATAGTAACTTATTGTCCATTTTTTTAGCATTTTCATATTACTTCCAATATTACTTGAACCAATTCTACAAATGATGCACATTTATGACACAATGTAGGGCCTATGTGTTAAATGAATGACTTACAGGAAGTGCTGGAATACTTTGTGGTCGAAAAAGCGCAAACGTTTTAAGTCCCTATAATGGGTAAATCATTTTTTTTATTGAGAGCTATGAACTTGAAATACAATGGTACGACACACGTAAATCAGTAGTAAGGAAGCATTGTAGACGCACACATGTTCTTCTGTTTAAATATGGTCACCGCAAGTGCATATATTCGTTCTGCCAGTGGAATTCTTGACCAGCGCCCTGTTTTAATCTTTAACTTATGTTATGAGAAGTCAGGTGAACTCTTGTAAACTTAATACGTGCCCATTCAGGTATGTTATGATTTTTAATACAAGTACATACTTCATGTACATTGGGTTAACTGTTTACATATAAATATGTCTGTCTACACGATGATCCATCATGTCTTATATTGGACAATATCCTATCTATTTCCATGTTTCTATACGCCATATTGCCTGCATCAAGTATATCCTCGATACGAACTCCCATAGGTGATTTCTCTTCTATTGTAAAGTTTATCAATATCAGTTTGTTGGTATACACGAATTATTGAAGTCCTCGTAGCTATACTATGCAGATTTTTAAAATATTTTTTTCCTGTTTTTCAAGATAAATCCTTTGCCGTGTTAATATCAAGCTCTAGAATCTTAAGATTGTTGCATATGATTTCCCTGACGCCTGGAGGATATTTCACTGTGGACATGTAGCCCTTTTTAGCCCGTACGAATATCTGCCGTCAGCCCTATGTCACAGCTGTACGGCCTACATTATAGATGTTCTGAGTGCACTATCCCATATTTTCTTTAGCACATAAACGGTTCTTCAAAGTAAAACCAAAATAGTGAATAAAATTCATTCACATCTTCGAAATGTATTTCTTCAGATCAGCTGGTCTGTCAGTCAGCTGAGCGTTTTGAGAGTGCTTGGTCTCTGTTGTCTTGTTTTGTCTTCAAACTTGGTTGGGCTTTGTCTTGCGTCTACAAAGTTTGTTTACTGGGCGAATACAATATTTTCTTCACTTTATTTTCACTTTTGGATGAAATTTCGCTGGGCAGATTTCTCTTTTCCTTTAAAACACACCTTTACCTTTGTATGAATGTAGCATAACTCAATTTCCACTGTTACAGCTGTCAGGAGGGAGAACCACCATTTCCTGATTTTTTGCGAATTTTTGAAATTATGCAATACAAGTATTTAAGAGTGCATGTACGCTTGGTTATAACAAGCACACTAGTGTACGTGCGTGCTATGTAGCTTCCTTCTTCAAATCCCTTGACTAGAATTACTTCAAACTTGATTGGATGTACCATGACAGCTTGGTCACTAGGTTAAGTATCCACTTTTAAATGTTTTCCATGCTGAGTTTAGCTTCAAAGATAATGTTGGTTTATTATGAACTTTTCAAATAAAGCATTTGTGAGTTACGTTCGTATTACACTTTACTTTGATGAAAATGCACAAGTGAGAGTATGTGCTTAAGATATATATATATATATATATATATATATATATATATATATATATATATATATATATATATATATATATATATACCCCTGGTAACCACAATCCAACCTCTCACTTGTGTCCATTTCTTGGACTAGTTTCATGAATATATTAAAAGAGTATAACCTATGAATGAACAAATACTAGCAAACTTCTTAATAATGAAGCTGTCTGCCATACCAATACTTTTCAAAAATTAATGTTTTACCTCTGTACATTTTCAGCTAAGTGGGTGGACCTTGTACTGAATGGCTTGTGGTCTAGTTAGAGAAATGCACCTCACTAAGCATGTCCCGCTGACATTGCTATTTGGCTTCTTTATGACATGCACCATTTTCTTATTTCAAACCAGGAAAAGGGATAATTTGTTTTCGCCATGACATGTGATAGACACTACAGAAGTCGGTGAGTATGTAGACAATACAGATAGCATACGCAGGTACTAGAAAGAGTTTTACCCTGAGCATGAGTTCAATACCCGTAATTCATCTCTTGCCGATGCAACCGTTCTTTACGTGTTTACTGCGAAATAGATTTCTGCTCTTTTGTTAAGAAACAACCCTCTGCTAAAGTGGAATTCGTCTTGTGTCTTAAGTCCAGTCTACCGAGAACAGTGTCATAAAGAGTGGAAGCACTTTTAAAAAGTGCTTGAGATTTCGATTAAATAAAACAGATTTGGATCAATTAATGTAATGGTTGCATAAGGATTTGATGTACAATCCTTTACACTAAATTGGTTTTTGATATACATATGTATAAAAGGTTTTCGTGCCATGATACTTCCCCGTTAACTTACACAGAAATACTGAATAAGTGATATAAAATAGTATGTTGTTTTCAGGACCGCAAAATTTAAGCGACGCACCACTGAATATTATTATTAGTGTGTTGCACAGATAAAATTTGAGATGGTTACCCTTTACGTAAGCTGCGTTCAGTTAATTTGATGGCTTTTATGCATTTATTCTGCTGTATCTAAAGTAAGAGAAGACACTGCTGCAGTAATCTAGAATATAGGTTGATGTTTTTATGCAACTATAGGTTTAAATCCAACATGGCTTGTCGACAGTGCTTCAAAATTAGCCATGTGTATGGTATTCAACGTAGTCAAAACACCCGATATCAAGTCTATCATGGGGCATGACCATGAGGTCCCAAGTCCGTCTGAACCTCGTCAAGATGGTGCAATGCAATTCACTGAAATATAAAGCACCCTCCTAACCAAAGTACAAGCCCATACATATCGTCTCAAGTTCCAGAAGCAACACCTCTGACTGTTCACCGAACCCAGAACACAGCAGGACACCCTTTACTCCCGATAAATATCTGTCACGGATCTTGATCCTCTTTTAACATATAGGACTATAGGAAACCCATGTTTCTCGATCTGCTTAAGATCCTGGATTATATAGAAATGTCCGTCAACTAAGTATCCCAACTGACGTTATAGATCGGCATTACCTCCTTGATTTTGTAGATGACACCTATTAAGGTATACTTGAAAGTCTCTTTGAAGACGCAGACTACACCAATGACAGCAACCACTGTACTACGCACGACTTGAATGAGGTGCTTTCTGCCGTGGACCAGGGATCCCTATGTACACATGAAAAGGGAATGGGTGCTGCTTCTGCAACAGCTCTGCAAGAATTCCATATGTTGAGAAGTCAGATTAGTTCAGCTGAATATCTATCATGTATAACAGACACAAATGGAAATATATTAGCAGAAGATTCTAAACAAGAGCGATAAAAACAATTTATATGCAATGCATCTTACATGTCTTTAACGTGCTCAAAGGAGCCAACACACCTCCGTTTAACTGTGTGCATACATTGTATGTCAGAAGACGTGGTCAGGACAGTTGGAGACTCCACATCCTTGAAGAGAAAGTGGACAGAAAATGGAAGCCTTTTCCGTGTATCAGCTGATTAATGTCCTACGCTGGCGCAGGAATCCATATATATATATATATATATATATATATATATATATATATATATATATATATATATATATATTGTAAATATGTGTATCCGTAATAATATTTACAATGTCCGTATTACATTTCACATTGTTTCAAGTGTGAGTCATGACCTATTATATTGACTAAGCTGGTGACAGACTTTCACAACATAATTCATGAACTGTTACATTGGCAAACATAAATAAATTTATCTTTGTAATCAATATTAATTGGGACTAGTTTCACCAACTTAAATACCTATTGTTTATATGAGTTGAACATATGACATGCAGGACCTATGCTTATGCAACACAGATTCCATACCTTAAAGTATATTTTGAGCTGTAATGGATATGTATGTCAGTCATGTAAATTTGTGTGATCTTTTTGTGTCTTTAGCAGCAATTTTAAGTCACCAGAGATGACTTACTTGACATAGGCATGCTATTTGGTTGTAATTGCCTCTAATAATGTGGATTTTTAAAGCATATATTGAGCATAAGCGAAACCAGGACCCCTTGTGCGAGATATATTTCACCAGGTCATGTATACTCTTAATTGTCGCATGTCAGTCAGGTATGATGACCATTTTGTGATTACTTCAGAGCACCCATTATGCGGCCCTGGCATATTTTATGAACAAAATGTTTCTGTGATCTACAATAGTGGAATTCCGACATGTGACAGGAGAAAAAAGAACTGGCGTATTGTTCTTGGAATATCAGCATAGCCATAATATAGATAACTAATTTACGGCATTGATTGTTTGTATTTGTTGACTTGCAATCTTCCAATAAATACCAGAAAAGGGTATTTGTGTGTCAATCTGCGATTCACACATGTTTGGATGTTTCCTGATTAACCATTGACATCTGTCACGTTAAACAAAATAGTCTGAAGTATACATACTGGATTCTCAATTGCGTAGGAAGACACGAAGTCTAATGTTCCATAATTTTATCTGGGCATGCAGCTCAATGACCAAATGCTTGCATGGATGTCTGTGATTGGCGTCTTCGCTCATCACAGTTTTTCTGATTAGCGTCTGCACTTTATTTTTGATCTCTGCTATATCTGCATCAGAAGTACATATGCAAATACCAGAAGACTGCTTATAATCTGAAATCTAAGACACACTCTTTTCGGGAATGTTTTGCTAACTTAAGCTGACATCAGCAAGTGTCAGTTATGCAAAGTTTGATTTGTATTATCACAGATAAACTTTTTCTTCCAAGTGACATTACTTTCTTGGAATCAGCAACATTTCGCTATGTAATGGGAAAGTGTGTGGTCCACGCCCAGTAGCTGTGTCTTGACAAACAATGCATTTGAGCAATGCTATACAATACACACGAGCGACCTGTGCATTTCTGGTGCATGGTATATATATATATATATATATATATATATATATATATATAATATATATATATATATATATATATATATATATATATATATATATATATATATATATATATATATCTACATCGATGGTAACTTAGAGAACTTACATGAATTAGAGTATGTGCCAATATACGGATAAAAATAGCAAAATTCAAAATTAAAGTTACCCCCGAGAAATGGCAATCTTTATTTTAGCAATTACTGTGATAAGCATATGAAAATGATGTTGCCGATTTCTAGACACTGATATTTTAGAATTTATTGGGACAGTTTTTCATTGTGTACCTTTATTATATATTTTTTCATTAAAGCCACACTTATTCATTGACTAATCTTGCATATTGATATAGCCGATTGTATGCTCGCATAGTATTAAGTGACATAATCACTCTCACTAGAAGACACCAATTTTATTATTACCATATGATCATGGCCGTATCATTGAGATACATTATTTTGAAAACACGCAATTGTTTGTATCAAAATTAACGTTTCACTGCTGGCTCTCTATTTGTATTTCCTCGCCTAACTTGAACATCGTAGCGACGATCTGGTTTCCCGCCCTGTGCAATTTTACTATTTATTCGACAGGAACCATAAATTTTACCGTGTATATAGAGACTTATCGGTATTTTATAATTTCCTTTCCAATTCATTTATGGATGTAATCATAAATTTGAGGAAGATATAATTGATGAACTGGTGCGAATTACACATTTTATCCTCCAGCAAGCAAGAAATTGCTGCCATATGCTGTGACAAAAGGATACAGACAAGCATATACATTTCTAATGAAAGTATTCAGATAAAATTAATATGTTTTTTTCTTCTTATCTATCATGATTAGTTATTGAATTTTGCTTGTGTTGATAAAATCTATTGGTGTGACGCTATGGAACAATTCTTGCCAGCAAATTGCTCTGCTTTGACACTATCCTATCGTTAAATTCGCACTAAATATCTTCAAACGCACTATGCGTACCGACAGTCATGATTTCCAGTAAAATGTGTGATTACAGGGACATGAACCAATCTGATATTTTAATTAGTCATAGAAGTACAAGCTTATGTTTGTTTTATCTTAGTCTCTTGATGTGGATCTTTGGAGTAGATACATTAGTTCCCAATTGATGGTCAGGTGTCTTTGGCATGGCACACTAGAGAAACGGCGCAAAACACTCTATTCCAATATTTACAATCTGCAAGTAATTTTTATTCACATTATCATTAAGTGTTGAGCGTCGTTTGCCTGAGTACACTGTGCTACATGAAAAGAGTAGAATCTCATGCGAATTGTGTGAATTGCAGTAGCGATTAACATAAGGTACGCACGTGTTCCAAGCGCTTTCATGCACTCCAGGAGCCACGACGTTTAATATTTACTTTCACTACCAAAAATAACACAATTTTTATACATAAAAAGCAAAAGAAGTTTTTAAAAAGCTAGGCCTGTTAATTATGATGTGATATAACGTCAGTACAACAGGGTGTACCGGGAATGGATGGAAGAAAGAGAAGCACAGCCTGTTACATGTACGTCACACCTACCGTCGCAATAGTCACAGTGATCTATGTGGGATATTTTCATGTGATTTCCGCATATAAAATTAAAAATATAATGAAGTTCCTTTGCCTGCAATATTTGAAACTAAACCATATATAATTATGTCCAGTGTTGAAACGTGTGAAAAACATTGTAGCAGACGGCATTTGATCATTAGCCAGTTTTAACGGGAAACGTTTTATTGTGGTCCGTTCTTTTCATGGACCTGAGAGCACTACTGAAGACATGGCGTGCCTCTTTACCTACTAACCTCTAAATGTCTTATTGCCACAAGAACCTGATTGGAACGCGTAGTTTAAGACATAACGGATAAAGAGTGAAACGATCAAGTGCAGTGATTGTGAAGCGACATCTTTACAAATTATACGAAAGGATGCTGAAAGCGTCAATATCTTTTCAGGTCTCTCCAAGTCGCATCTGGCATCGCACATCAGTTCCGTACACAGTACTGCATTTTCCTTGCAGCGGTTTCCATATTCGATTTTTTGATAACACTTAAAGTTGTAAAATACATTGGTTGAATTCTATCCCCAAGTAATGATCGTGCCTTGATGCTTCTGCAGTTCTGTTCTGATCATGATACCATTTTGTGGTTGTGCTTGTTAAATGAAGCAGAAATGAAAATCAGAATTAAAGGAAGGCCAGTAGTTGGACACTTTATAATTGTTGTACGCTAGAGTGTGTTGCGGTCAAATTCGACTGCTAAACAAATTAAAATAGTGAAGCCACAGAAATAATTGTTTATCAACGCCTGCGATTTTTCAAATATTTTGGTTCACTAAACAGTGACTGTGCCTGTCAGTAGTCCTAATCTCAGAGTACAGACAGAAAGTGGCCTTATGTGTGCTTTCAATCGTTAGCAAGCTACAAGGGAAATCCTCCTATTTCATGGCTATGTCACACGCTTTGCCAATTGCTATCACTTACCCTTCTTGACGGAGATCTTAATGTGTCGATAGCCTCTTTGTGCAATTCGCTCTTACATACCATTAACTGATATACGAGTAAAAAAGGAAGACGAGATGGCACTACATGTCCGTGCTTTCACATATAAGGTGCGTGGCTTTTGATCATAGGCGTTTATGGAATGTCTAAGCACCAGGTCTTCTTTTGAATTGCACACCGATCAATCGTCCTTTTAAATGTACCATCTGATGTGTTTCTAAGTGGTTTTCCATGTCAAGAACTCAGGTAACATGAGTTTTATGCGAACTATATTAAGAGCTATACAATAGCTTAAGCGTCCAAACATCCCTTGTCGCATTTGCATAACCATCGCCGTACCCTTATTTATACACTAACACTGTTTTAAGATAGCATTTGATTCTGGAAATACATCTGACAAGAACTTCCGATGGAAACCCGTAACTTTGAAACTAACTTTGGACATGATTCAATGGGGGGTAGCCAGGAATAAAAATCTGAAACAAGATTACTCTGCTATCACCATCTGTTTACCTATATTGTAAACATACTGCAAAAAAGCACATACAAGACCTGTTTTGACAGATCAATCATTGAAATGTACACACGCAAGCAATACACGAAAACGTAGTTCAATCAACATTTATGTCCTGAAGAATTGTGCCTAAATTGAAATATACATGAAACTACATCTCTCAGCATTGTCATGAAAGGCAAGCAAATGTGACTTTGTTTGCGCTCGACCTAAGGTGCCGTGCCGCGTCTAAAAGAGCCACTTCCAATCATAGGAACTGGTAACATGTAAACGTACTGTGATAATCATTATGCCCCGAACAGATTTATTGCTTATGGACATACAAGTTCGTTTTGTCCCTGATCAGACATTCCATGTGGCTCTTTATATCTGATGATCTATGGTAAGGAATCGGAGTTTTCTCTTTGTTGTGTATTTTCTAACACAAACTGATTTTATTTGTGTCAAAATCTGAGACCCTCAGTCTCACACGGACCCACTGATGTAATCCAGAGTTGGCCTGATGCTGACCCCTCATTGCAAACTGGGCCCTTTTAGCCATCTCCAGTCTCACGGCAGACTGCTGCTGGCTGAAGCAACTGCTCGACTTACCTCTAACCGATCATCGCATAAAAAAGATGGCGGGTGTGCTTTCCACCTTAGCACCTTTACCTATCATGCTGCAGGCAGTGGGTGTGCAGGGTAAAGCTGTTGACTTGGCGCATCCCATCTCATCCTGCTTGAGACAGTATTACACCTCACAGACACAATAGAATGAAACTGATGAGCGCTAGTTTTTATACCACGGGACTTTAAGTGAAATTTAGTCCACATATTGGCTGCGTGGGTGTTTATACGATAGAGTCCAGAAGGCCTGTCCACTGAAGTATTAAGTCATCTGTTTCCTTATGAAGGCAATTGTTTCGAATATAAGGGTTATTTTTCTGTTATTTGTTCATAAAACAGACACAACCGTTGCTTACCATGTTAAGCGATTACATAAGCAGTGCGGCTTTAACCAATAGAAAGTGAGGTCTGTCAATGCTATAGCGACCAGTTTAGCTGCTACATACGCAAGTAGATTCCACAAAATACCACTTGCTTTCAGCTAGTGAAGAATGTCCCAAGAAATATATTTGGTGCCAACAATTATTTACCGTTTGACTGCGGGCTGTTTACGGTGTGGTGCCACCAATAAGCTGAGATTACCTAACACGATAAAACTTCACAGTTTGAGTCCCAAACGCAATATTTATTACCCCCTTTTCACAGGTTACATACACTGTACATTCCATTATTGTGCTTTTTGTAAACGAGAAAACTGCATTCTGTAGAGATTCCTGTAAAATGACCTACTATTGCAATTTCCAAGAGATTCAGTAGATAGTACCATAATTCTTTAAATTAAATCTTGTATATCGTTCTACAATAATAGCAAGGCCTAGGTCTACTTCTTAGTTTTGACCACAAACCTTCTACCAGCAAGCCTATCATTTCATATACAATGCGAGATTATTCTTAAAAAGTCATCAACTGTCTCAAACTGATATAATTACTCAATCAAGTAGGCCCATGTCTCAAACATTTTTCCATTTCAGAGAAGTTTCACGGCAACCCAAACATGTCAGGGCGTTAAATATGATGATTTTGTCAGTCGTATTACTGGGTGCATTATTTTTGTTGATACAGTAAACTTGATCTCAGGTTCGCGACCTGGGTTTCACTCTATATTCACAGGGAGCTGGATTTTAATCTCGCCAATATACGTTTGTTTTATTGAATTGCTAAGATAAAACGTTGATTGTTCATTTTATGTGTATTATTTTGAAATAATTTTATTCAGGTAATGCTATCAAAATATGACATAGATTCTGTTTCTTGCAACTGAACACAGTTTCCAGATCAATGTATGCATCCACAGACTTGCAGTGCACCTGTAAAAGTCCGAACTGGCCCACCACGTTCAAAGTGCAATGTTCTGTGCAAGCTTAAAGTTAATTTACGGGTAAATTGGCAGCAACATTTACACAGGTATATGACTGGGCACTTCTTGTGTAGATGATGGGAAACCATGGCTCAGTTGCTTCATAATAGCATGCTGAGTAAGAAAATGCTGCTCATCTTTACGGGGTTTAAGCACGTGCACAGACACAGTAAACAAAACTATTCAGTGAACTGCAGATTCCCCTCATGTTTCAAAAGACACGCAAGATATTGAATCCCGTGCTTCGACTATGCACGTTACGCAGATCGACGAGTAGTGCCATCCCCACGTATTCAAGGGGCCGCTCTACTGCACAATATTCGTCATCCTATAAAGTTATTTTACTTGTGATAAGGAGAAAAACTACGAAAGGGTTAAACATTAAAACCATATGCTAATAGTATTTCCTAAAACTACCTTCTGTTACATTGGCGCCATCGGCACATAGTTCCTATTATTAGCTTCATTTTTCTTCCATTAGATACGTTGCTGTATGTAGCACCGGATATGAAATCTAAATTCATTCTATATAACGGTCGAATGGCGAGAATTACTGAATGTATTCTTTCTTATTGCATCTCTCATAAATCCGTGACTAGTTGCACAGATATTGTAGCCATATATGTTATTCTAACAAGTGGATTCAATCATCTTACAAACAGACACTATTCCGTCTGCAGCTCTTGCCAGCATCTTGACCTTTATTTCCCATGATTTGAACTGTTCGTGTCCGGTGCGGCGACACTGGTTCCCGTTAAGAATTGTAGAAGCCCTCGCTACAATACTCACGTCAAGGAAGTCACCATAAACATTCAAAACGACTTTGGTCGTGTAATGGGATAAAAGGCTTGGTGACCCGAAAGTACAGTTCAGCTAAAACGCCCTTGTTCCAAGCACATTTCAGCAACAGCAAGAAATTAAATGTTGAGGCATCATCGTAAGATATTGCACTGAGGTTGAATGTGACTTTGCATAAAATCTTAAAGCCTGTGGATATTTTTTATATGCAGCACGGTCGAGGTATCGGTAAACCTATTACTCATATTCTAGCTGGAGTATCCTTTGATAAATTGGCAGAATAAACTGATTATGCTCAGTCATGTGCTAGCATAATCACACACTAATATGGAGTGAAGTCGGTGAAAAAGGGTCTAACGTATGCACTTAATATGCATTAAATTCTAAAAACACATTGCACCTCTGCCTAGTTAACATTTCTTTAGAGGTTGTCTATAAATGCAAACATTATTACGATTCTACAAACCACAAAGAAGCGGACGCAGGCAAAATATAAATTTACCTTTTTGAAGAAAAATGAAGATTTTCTAATCTCATCGAATTTAGATTTAAAGTTGTTTGTCGCTACAATTGTGCATATAATATGGCAATTGATTTGGTAAACATGCTAATTGGTGTCTTCAGCGACAACTTTTTCTTGGGCAGGGGTAAGGTACTGATTCAACTATTTTGTACCTACAAAGAAATATTTGCTTGTGATACAAATTGTTTGTTTTTTTTTTTGTCTCTTGAATTTAGCTTGGCCAGAAGGTAGTGCATCCTAGTAAATTTATGTTCAGACCACAGTCCCGACAAGTAAGACGTTTCAATAACCTAATGTTCAATGCTTACTTACACCCAGACGTTACCTAGCAACTCGTTCGATGCAATAGTCTTACGTGAAACTTGTGCAATGAAGTTGAAAAAGAATGCTGAATATGATGATAAAGGAATAAATTCCGTTATTTTCATACACAACGATTGCAGTAAAGTTTAAGCAGGCTAAACAGTGATATACATGAAAACTGTGCAGCTGCTGCCTTAAATGCTACAGGGTTTGAATCCTGTATACACAAAACATCACGGACAGGGAAAGTTAAAGTACAAATGTTGACTCTTCCTGTACTGATATCTTCGATACTTTTGTTGGATGTGGTAAGAAGTACTTATATGAGTGATCATAACGCATTTAAGCTGTACCAAATATAGATCTGCTGTTTCAAAACGCAAAAGCAAATGAAAAGAGACGTTTTCAATAGATCTGGTGGTGAAGAAATTTTAAGTAAAATTATATCCTATTTGCTTACATGGAGGGTTCGACTGTCAAAGTTTGGATAAAACATCTAATATATGCTGTAATAAATTCCAGGAAAGTAGTAATGAACACATTATACAAAATTTTAGTTAACACTCAGGATTAAGAAGTCATATATCATTAATTCTTTGTTAAAATGTAATAACAGGACGTGCAAATTGTATTAATAAAATTCAGTCGGAAAGGTAACAATGAGGAACACTACTACATAGGCATATTGAATACTTTACTGAAAGAAGCTCGGAGAAAATACATTAATCAATAACTTGAAAATAATTTCAACTGTCCAAAAAAGGTGTGCAGACAATACACAAGGCTGCAGGCACGTGTCCAGGATTTTCAGCAGAGAGGGTCCGATCGCGGATAATCGGTAAGAGTGACTTGCAGAGTTCAGAAGACATTCCATTCACATTGTTGGAAAGCCTACAAACTCTAAATACATTTGCTGTAGTTGTGGTGATGATTTTAAGCTTCCGTGTCAATAGAGGGACAAGGAAAGTGCATACAAGAGGACTGTAATAGTACTGTGCTCAGCTGAAGTTGGATGCACAGACTGAAGTAGTCTTGTAACCTTCAGAATTAGATTAATGTCTTCTATCTTTAAGACCTTCATTTCTAAATATCCTAGTACTGGGTCAATCATTGTGAATTCATTATAACCAAGATAAAAGCCTTTATGTCAGTTCAAAATTTACAACACTTAAACTTTTCCCTCGATTTTTCAACTCTTTAAGTGTCAGATTTTGGACTAGATCAACAGCTTGCCTCGGCCAAAATGTACACGTACCCTTACCGATAATTCATAATTTTGCAAATTTGTTAAGAATAAGAAACTGCCGGCAGCTGCATGTTTTGAACAAACTTGGTGGTGATCGAGTAACAGTACATTTCTACCTACTTTGAAGAGAATGGAGCATGTGGTTTGAAAGAAATCGAAAAAATAAAACCACAGAACAAAGATCGTTAAAGTAAAAAATCACAGCGCCATCCATTTCAGAGATCAAGCTCTAGGGTTCATCAGAGGTGTCCCTGTAAATTTCGAAGCAAATGGCCAAGCAGTTTCGGAGACCATTTTTCTATTTTGTAGAAAATAACGACAATATAACAAAAGAATAAAGATAAAATAATAAAAAACACGGGGACTGTAACAGCCCTGTGCTCAGCCTACATTGGATTCACAGACCTATGGTGTAACCCCACCATGTTTGAAGTGAAATTGGGGGACAGTTTTGGAGTTTTCCTTAATATTAATCACCATTACAATCCCCTTTAACTTATATTGCAATCAATAAGGGTGTAAGCATTAACCTACAAGTGCCAGAATTAAGATATTTGTGAATAATACGGCCAGAAACATAACCTTTTGAACAAGTTTGTTTGACCCTCTCACAAGGGACATATCTACCAAACTGCAGAATGTCCTAATTGACGGACAAATACCGAAACAAACAAATTCATTAAAAAAACAAAAAAGATTGCAGCGCCACCTGTAAAAGAAATTTTACTCCCAGGGTGCCCAAAATGTCCCATTGCAATTTGCCGTTTCATGGAAGAGGATTTTTAAAAAAATTGTAAAAAATGGACAAGAAGTCATTTAAAAATCCCAAAATAACTGGGGCTGTGACCTTATGAGCAAACACAGTAAATACGAACCGGTGTACATCCCACCACGTTTGAAGTGAACCTGACTGATGGCTTTTAAAACGCAATCGAAAATGTGTAGCAACATTGCAATCCACATTGACTCACATTGTAATCAACAGGAATGAATACATTGACCGGTAGTTACCTAAACTGAAAAAAAAACCGCGGTGAAAACTCGGAAATCTACAGCAACACCACGTTGTTACCAACTATTTTTTATCCTTGCACAAGGTATATTTCTTCCAACTTTTATCATAACGTAAGGAACAGTTTTCGAAAAGAATTTGAGAAAATGGCAAAAAAACTACATTTGATCTGAATTGTGAGTCAGCTGAGGTGAAAACCCAAAAGTCACTGAGCCGTGACTGTGTTAAAGAAACTTGGTAGAAACTCAGCCAAGGTAGATCCCTAGCAAGTTTAATGAAGATCTGGCCAACGGTTTTGGAGATGAAGTGGAAAATGTAATTGTGCACTTCAATACACCCTATTAACAAAATGTTTTTCACACAAATGACTGGCAGTTCTAGATTGTACCTGGCCCTTCATTTCTCCGCATATTTGATGTCACTATGTACGAAAAAGTTGATTCGATATGATTGTGTAAGTATGATCACTTGACCAGGATTTATTGGTGTGCACATATTATGACCTATCTGCACTACACCAACGCAATATAGTTTGGTCGCTTTCAGAAACTGTATATTCTTTAAAACTTGGTCAATACATCAATGGTTTTATCAGAAAACTGTTGAAAGTCCCTGCTACAAATGCTTAATTCAAAACTTCACACTGAACTCTTTGTAGTTGTGTTATACGACTTCTCTTTGCAAGTGAGCAGATTAATCTATCATCATAGTCCTCTTGTCTTAAGTACTTTGCACGCTACGATCACACATAGACTGATGTATTTGTCTTGGCTGCTGTGCCTGCATGATGTTTGATTTATTTGTTGATTTCTGATTCAACATTTGTAAAAACTTGTATGACATGTCAGATACATTTTTCAAACATTTTTCCGAGATGGTCAATAGGATAATTATTTTACAAGGTTAAGAAATATTGTGTTCAAATTGGTATCACTTTGTTGACACCCAATGACCTCTGCATACACTGTAAAAATACGATAAAAAATAACAAACAAAGAAAGAAACTCTAGAATTATCGTTTGCAACAGTGATGAAGCGACAATCTGTAAGCAAACAGACACAAGATATTGACAGTGGAAGGCCGTGGAATGAATGTCAAAGTTGCTAATCATATGCCAAATATCCTTTTTTTAAAGTGTGCACAGATAAGTTGCATATCTACCACCTTACACTTGATCTGAACATAACGAGCAGCACTGTGTCGGAATTTTACAGAACAATCTTATACACAGTCAGAAGCAACACGCACAAAGAAAAAAAAATAGAAACAAAATTGTGTCAGAGCAACAAAAATAATGATGACAACAGCACCCAAGTATTACAACTTGCTGGATCCACCTATCCATTTGGTATTTGACACAATTGGTATCACAGACGCTCGGCCGGGTGGCTTTTTCTCATGAGTCAGAACCTAAAATTGTAAGGTCGGCGACAGCGGGGGAGGGGGATCCTCCCCCTCCCCCACACGCGCCTGCGCTGTGAACAAGAAGGCGTTCAGCACCATTAGAAAATCAAGGGAGGTGAATGTTGCAAGGACATGAGTATCACAAAGACCAATAATATTCAAAAATGTCCAATGCGTTTAACGATCACATTTTGAATATAGGAACAAATACGTGGGCCTACAGATGTTCCAGGTTCACCCTCTCTACCCAACCCCAACCCCAACCCCAACCCCACCCCCGTAAAATAGCATTTAGCATGAATGCTTGACTGACTGAAAGTTACCAGCGCCTGTGGCATTGCATATAGCCACGTAGGTCAGCATATCATGGTAAAATCTACAATTCTCTCGCAGAAGCCAGACCATCATATATTTTTGCACCTTGCACACATTATCAGGATTTTTTAGTTTTACATGTGCTCAAACGTTTGTCGCAAATATAACATAGAAATCGGACCCCTTTGCAATTTGCTGAAGAACCATACTAATCCTTGGATGGATAACTATTCATTGCTGTAGCATACAGTAATGATAACACGACCAACCGAGAATATTAATTTGAGATTCTGTCACACTTGATTCAAACACTGCATTTAGACAATAACCTTCTATGCCTATATGTGAGCAGGTAATGACATATATAATAAACAATTACACACAAAGCATCTCATTACGACATTTTACATAAGCTTTTTAATTCATTATGTACAAAATATAGCCATAAAATGATAATTTGGCTGAAATAGGTACTAATCGCTATTGAATAGGCTTCAAACTGCTCATTTTGTCAAATCGTTTGGCGGTTGGCATTAATTAAGCCTTGTCAATGCGGGTTTTGCCCTTTTACGGTGTCTAGAAGATACAGGATAATAGAATCTGAAGTTTCGGCAAGACGCTGGAATCCATTGCAAATGTCCTTTTGTCACAAGATGAAAGAATCCATTAAAAATGCCCCTGTTGTCATATTCTCGCATTTGTCAGACGCGATCATTACAGCTGAGCACAATCTCATTACTGTTTCCCGCCATAAATCTTTGGGAAAGGACCGTTGGGCTTAGACCTAATCAAATGTATTGCTGCTTTTTACTCTTATGGTTAAATCTCACAGTATATGGCTGTCAAGGTCAGTGAGGGTTCTAATGGATCAAACAAATCAGAACCAGTTTGACTCATAATTATACCCACGTCAGATGCAAGACATCAATATTTTTATGCTTGAGAGGGATTTGCTTGAAGATAATGAAGGTAGAAATATTGCAATTAATCTTCAAAGATTAGCATCTAATCGTAACTGAGCCGCAGTAAAACATTTGGCCTAAAAGAAAAAGATATGTGCGCAACTATAAAGCCCGGCTTTCCATAGACTGAGACTTTGGATTTTAGAAA
The DNA here is from genome assembly GCA_964020975.1 of Hermodice carunculata. Taxonomy (NCBI): domain Eukaryota; kingdom Metazoa; phylum Annelida; class Polychaeta; order Eunicida; family Amphinomidae; genus Hermodice; species Hermodice carunculata. Next base: position 96,196,371 of record OZ026613.1, on the reverse strand, counting down.
TGACCAGGACGACTGAAAGATATATAGATAGATATATAGATAGATAGATGGAAGGATGGATGGATGGATGGACGGACGGACAGACAGACAGACAGACAGACAGGCAGACGGACGGATAGATAGATAGATAGATAGATAGATAGATAGATAGATAGATAGATAGATAGATAGATAGATAGATAGATAGATAGATAGATAGATAGATAGATAGATAGACAATAAACAGATGGATGAGTGGACGGAGGTACAGATGAACAGTTGGACAGGCAGAGAAAAAAAGCCTGCAAGAACTGTGCGGAATCTGATAATAAAAAATATGTTTTATTTTGTTTTATACACGACCTGTCGCGCATTCTCTGCATGAAAACAGTTGTCTGACACCTCGGCTCTGAAGATAGTTTCTTTATTCTACAACAAACCCCAACAGATATATCTATTTCAAGACTTCTGGACGGAGGAAGTAAGTGTCAGAGACCTATTTGTTACTTTGGAACTGTGATGTATTTGCCCTTTCTTGAGCTAAAAGGGTTATATGTGAACGCTGTACTTTGTATGACCCCCATCTTACAAACGTACCTATTAATTGGAAATAAAAGGCTGTATTACCTCTTGCAATGGGCGACAAGGGAAAAAAGTCAACTGGTAAAGAAAACGATGATGAACTAATACGCTGTTGCATGTGTATGGCATGGAAAACTTGTGAGGAAATGAAAACTACTCAGGCATCATATTGATGTGTAATACATGCAGGCAACTTCCATCTCTGGTAATGAATCTCGACAAAAAGCTTGATATTGTGATCAAAACAAACGAAGATATGAACGTTCGTCTAGCCTCCAAAGAAACTGAATGTGCCGCCCTTCAAGTCAAACTTACATGGCTTGAAACTAGTATTCAAATGAAGGATAATGAACTTGCTGAATTAAAGTTGAGGCAAAAAAAGTAGGAAATCTCCTGTTTCAGAGAAATCATACGGAGACGTAACACGACCTAAAAATCTGCTCATTAGAAGTTCCTTCCGTTAGAAATGTAAGAACCAACAATCTTTTAAACACAGACGTACGGACATGTAGCGGGGCAAAAGCATTGGGCATCAAGCAAAAACTCTCTGAAATGAATGAAAAATGTAACAAAATTGCTCTAGTTGCAGGTTCAAATGACGGTGCCGACTCAAACTCCACAATTGATGATAATGTGGACGATCTAAAAGCTCTAATCTCAGAGGCAAAGACAAAACTTGAAACGGACGGCATTATTACTGTATCCAGCTTACCGCCTAGAACAGACATCCAGAAAGCAGCAGAAAAGGGAAAGGAATTGAATATACTCCTGCACAGTTTATGTGATGACTTGGAGGTACTCCTTCTGTGCCCAGTCCCTAAAGTTTAATTGTATGGACGGGACAATAAATACAGCCATGCTTCATTCAGATGGTTTGCACTTCTCGTGGACAGGTACGCAAGCCCTAATACAGTGTTTGCATCTACCTGTAAATGCAAACGTGAACGATCAATCAAGTTCCAATCCCAGAAATAATGGCAAGAGACAGGGGCTAATTGGAAACCAGGCAAACCACACACACAAGCCCAGGTGTTGGAACTGCAGGGAAACCGGTCACGTGACTGATTCATGCAAACATGGACAAAGAACTAGATACCTATCCTGCAATAGGCTAGGCTATAAACAAAAGCTTGCGGTTCTCTTTACCAATGTAATTAGCTTCTTGGCGAAGAAGGTAGGGCCGAAAACCCATGTGACCCTGATTTTAGTTTTCCCTCTCAAAATGACTTGGACCAAACTGTATCTGATGTTTCTCTAAATGAGTCATTTTACAGCAACAATGACAGTTTAAATGCTTCTGGTGGTATGTACCACGCTCTTGAAACAAATGCGACGCATTTTAAAACTTTTCGCAACAAACATGCCAAAAATCTCATGTTAGTCACCTAAATGTAAACAGCTACAGGTATTAGTTTCCTCAGGTCAAAGAACTTCTTGACAAAAGTTTTGTCGATATATGTGGTCTCACTGAAACCAAGTTGGATAAAAATTTTACAAGTTCGCAGTTTCACATTGACAACTTTTCTATGTTTAGAAAAGCTCGTAACGGCCATAGTGGTGGTATTTTAACATATACACGTTCTTACATTCCACATAGGTGCAGATCTGACCTCAAATTCGGTAGTGATGGTATCGAATCAATGATTTTTGTGATACAAGTACGGAAAGAAAAGTGGATGCTACCTGTCCCTTACCGTCCTCCATCGGTAAAGGCTAAACAACAACTTATTGATGCAATAACTCATATCTCAATCGCCCTCGAGCAGAAAAGCAAGACGTTTTTCCTTTTAGGGACTTTAATGTAAATTTTCGAAATGAAAATAAGGACAAAGAGGACCTAATTACTGTCCTTGATAATTTTGACTTATGTAATGTTATAAAGTATTTTACCTGCTTTTAAAGTACCACACCTACTCTTATCGATGTTATACTAACCAACTCCCCAAATAGTGTACCCGAATCAACGTGTATTGACACGGGGATAAGTGACTTTCACTATTTGATCCTAGCAAGTACTAAAATACAAGTACCTAGATCCCTAAAAGCAAACATTAAATATCGCAGCTATAAGTCCTTTGATCAGAATAAATTTATTGTCGTCCAAGACAGAGCCCCATTTCACGTGGCTGGCATCTTTGACGAAGTTGACGTTGCGGTTCGGTTTTATGACACCTTCCTGAAAGAGGTGGTTGATCAGCACGAAGCATAGAAAAGAAAGGGCGTCAGGTCCAATCAAGCACCTTTCATGAATGGCGAATTGTGAAAAGCTATAAATGTATAGCGTACCTTGCGCAAAAGAAGTCAAAAATATAAAGGCCAATGGGAAGCCCACCACATTCACAGAAATAAAGTAATGCACCTGAGGAAAAAATCTATAAAGCGATACTTTGAAGACAGACGTGGTCCTGCAAGCAACGAATTTTCCTTTTGGAAAGCTGTGCGTCCCTGTTTGACTGATAAGTCAAATAAAAATCGTAACGACACGATCAATCTTATGGAAGATGAGACTTTGCACCATGACTCACATGAAGTATGTGAGATTATTAACATTTATTTTTCATATGTTGCTGATCACTCTCCAACTGGCGATTCCACACAATCAACTCAACCCCCTATTTAATCAAGTCATCCCAGTATATCTACCATTGCAGATGAAATGAATAACAAAAGCAATACAGAGTTTAATTTTCTTTTAGTTACTGAAGATGAAGTATTAACATTATATGAAGACGTTGAATCCTAAGAAAGCTACTGGACCGGATAACATTCTGCCCAAACTAAGCAAAGCTGGTGCTGATGTTTTATGTCCCACTCTAACTAAAGGTATTAATAAATCTATTGAATCAGGGAAATTCTCGTCTGACCTGAAAAAGGCTGACATTTTTCCTGTTTATAAAAAAGTCTGATTCTTTAACAAATGTAACTATCGTCCTGTAAGTGTCTTATCATGTATTTCCAAAATATTTGAGGGTCTTTTCAATGAACAAATGATTGACTTCTTCAATGATATATTTCACTCTTTGTAATGTGCTTTTCGTAAACATTATAGCTGCCAGACTTTCCTCATCGAACTTGTAGAAGACTGGAAACATGCCGTAGACAATCACGAAACGGTTGGTGTCATACTTATGGGCTTCTCAAAGGCCTTTGATTCATTACCTCATGATCTATTAATACATAAGTTACAAGCTTATGGCTTATCAAGGAATGCCTGCGAATTAATAAGCAGCTATCTAAGCTAAATAAAACAAAGAGTGAATTATGGAGGTACTTCGAGCTGATGGACAAACATTTTAAGAGGTGTGCCCCAGGGTAGTATTCTTGGAACCATTCTTTTCAATATTTTCACTAATGATTTCTTTTATTTCATGAAAGGACACTGTCACATTTACAATCATGATGACGACAACACGCTCTCCTTTCATGATGAAGATATACAAAAGGTCAAATCTGAACTTGAATCTGCAACAAATATAGGTCTCAAATGGTTTAAGGATAATTACATGAAAGCTAAGCCTGACAAATTTCAAGCCGTGGTTCTCTCTCCATTTATTTCTCTCTCTGCTATAAGTGACCTTAGTTTCGAAATCGATGGTGTTACCATATTTCCAGAAAAGTGTGTAAAACTACTCGGTGTCTATATTGATGATCAACTTAAGTTCCACGATCACGTTTCTCACATATGTAAGCAGGCGGCTAAACAAATAAGTGTCTTAAGGCGTTTCTCGACAATTCTGAATGCCAAGGCAAAGCTACTTATTTTCAATTCGTTTATCTTGTCAAACTTTAATTACTGTCCGTTAGTGTGGCATCTTTGTAATGCCACTGACACAAACAAAAAGGAAAAGCTCCAGGAAAGAGCCTTGCGATTTGTCTTTAATGATTCTCAGTCTCTCTAAAAAAATCTACTGCAACGTGCTAAGAAACCTCCACTTTACTTAAGTAGACTCAGAGAAATTTCTACTGAAGTTTGCAAAATTCTTGCTGAAGAGAGTCCCCCCTTTTATGAAAGATATGTACGTAAAAAGAGGTTACAAGTCATAATCTTCGGGGCCAAGAAAAAGTACAGCAGCCTGCTTACAAGTCAGTGACTTATGGAAGAAATTCTCTAAATTACCAAGGGGCCAAACTATGGAACAATTAGCCTTTCGATATAAATCAAGCTACAAACTTACGCCAATTCAAAAACTTAATCAACGACTGGCTTAGCCAATCATGTTCGTGCTCAGTCTGTGTCCAATGTCAATTCAGAAATTAAGCTGCTTGGAACATCATCTAGTTTCCTAATTACCGGATCTAAATATTTTCATCTGTGAGATCATTGTACATACTATTTTCCACGTCAAATCTTCACTATATCGAAAAATAGTGCTTCGACGCTGATGTTTCTTATTGTATTTTAGTCGACATGAAATAAAGGTTATTATTGTTATTATTATTATTATTATTATTATTGTTATTATTATTATTATTATTATTATTATTATTATTATTATTATTATTATTATTGTTATTATTATTATTATTATTATTATTATTATTATTATTATTATTATTATTATTATCATTATCATTATTATTATTATTATATTACACGAGATATCAAATCAATTGCTTCACGCTGCAACTGATATGTGATGATAGTGGGCATTCAATCCATCCTTAATTGTGATATTTTATTCAAGCAATTTTTGCGTAAAATCTAGGGTGGCAAATATGACCTTATGTGCGCAAATGATGAAATAATTTCGAGATAGAGGAGATGTAATTGTCTGTTTGTCAAAAATTGCAGAATTACGCTTCGCATTTGATTATCCAGAACACACTTGATCATTTATTGTTCACATTAGAACAATTCACCCGGGAAAAAGAAAATGAATGAAGAGTGAATCGTCAATTTTGGCTTAAATAGTGTGTTTACAACTTAAATTAAACAACTGAACGTACACATGGTGCCTGTGTGAAATTAAAAACGTTGTGACTCTTTCATTAGAGTTGCTGCCTTTCGGTCCAAAATTCAGTTGTGTTGCAGCAATAAGTCGTCTGCTAAAAATTTCATTTGCTCTAATACCTCCTGGTGATAATTGATCTGATGCTTGAAGGCCAAAATATGCTCTTACATTTACACCTCCTCTTCCCGGAAAGGCACAGACTATTTAATGTCTGTTCACTGTCTTTTCTACAAATAATATACAACACTTGTCCCATAGGAGGCTTGTTTCATTTGTACCAGTTAATTTTAAAAACAAGGTTCTTAATATTCATATAGCTGATATATTTGAAGTACAAACTGGCTTTTTGTGGAAAAATGTGGGTGAAATAACTAAACTTGTAACACCTTTTCCATATAGTGCGGCGGTCAGAAACAAAGGTTATGTAGACAGAAGGGATAGATCGAGTATGGGTCAAACTATGTAAAATATGAAGACATGAAAAAAGGTGTGGCCATGAGTAACAGGCGTTTAATATGTTACTAGCGCCAGTCTAAATCCTCACCAACTTATAGGAATAAATACCACACGATTTAAGTTCATTATTTCATTTGATATAAATTTGGGGTAGAGCTAAAGATTAAAAAGATATTTGCTTCTTATCTAATTTGGCATATCAAAAGCTACTTATACGCCATGCAGTCGGGACCAGGAGAAAATATACATGCTTCGTATAATGAAGACTTCTTGTATATCATGCATGATACCCCCAGACGTCTGCCATTCATATCTATTAATTTAGTCGTGCTTATCCTTTTCCTTTTGTTGCTGTGTTTGCATGGGACCACATCATATAATTTGCTGTATGTCAATAAAATTATTCGCATCTATGGTTATCATTGACAGTTCGTGCATTTGTATAATATGTCTCTCACTAACATGTTTCATTTTCAAAGGTAGCTTTTCTTCCCACAAGGAGACAAACTGCTACGGTTAAAAGCTAATGTGATCCGCACATATTACTAATTCATTCAAATCGGTCATTCCATAAACTCAACATTACATTACTATCACACAAAATGAAACTGCCAATTGACGTTTGTTACCTTGAAGACTGGACACCTTCATGTTTGATCAACAGTCGTGTAATAACACAGCAGAATCATAGATTATATAATTATGTGTTCTTGAATATGTTGATAGATAGATAGATAGATAGATAGATAGATAGATAGATAGATAGATAGATAGATAGATAGATAGATAGATAGATAGATAGATATTCGCTGAAGCACCATTTTATACATATTACCACAGATTACCATGCAATAAAAATGTGATACCTAAAATGAAAACTCTTGAACTTGCCATTTTTTTGTCCTTATGTTCATACAAACATTAGCCAAAGCCACTGGAAACATATTTTCAATCTACTTCATTACACTCTGCATTGATTTGAAGAAGAACCATTAATATTAAAGGGGTGTTTATTAAGTGAAGGATCCAAACTTAATGTTGCCAAGGTTATCCAAACGCTGCCAGGAATGAACTTAACCCTGCCTGTGAGTGACCTCAAAGCATTCAGAACTGCCTAGGTTAATTATGAATTAATAATTTTTATACATTTTATCATAAACTATGAACACACTTTGTAACATGGTTTAACGTTACAAAGAAACCCTGATAAATGTACATTTCTCTCTTGTGCTACATTGTTATCATAACTTAATATATAAAATTTCAACATTCAAATATGGCAGAAAACAATAATGCCGTCCTTGCAAAAATTGTATGTATAAAATAGAATATATAATCTGCACTTCCCAAAACACACAAATTGCGTAGAATAATAGTCGAACAATTAACAAATTCGTTACAAGACGTTTTAACATGATTCGCTGTAAGCCTTTCAAAACTGTAGGTTAAATCAGCTGCTTTTCTTTGTTCTTAAAAAGCGGCCGAGGTACTCCTAGGATAGCTGTCGACCTATAGAAATCGTTTTTTTCCGTCTGGAATATATATTTGTATGTACTTGGAAAAAAACGACACTCATTAGACAGAAACTGCATTGATACTTTCAATAAGCGACAAATATTTCTCAACTAACTGTTCTCAGGTAAATGAAAAATAGTTTGCTTCTGTAGTCAATGGTAGTAGAGCAGTACCGTTTTGTACACAAAGTTTGAAATTCAAAGAAAGCATCAAACTTATTCCCACTTTCTGTCAGCAAAATTAATCACTTCGGTATCATAATAAAAAAGAGGCACATTCACGAATATATGAATTTTCCTTGGCGAAAAGGAAACAAAGGAAAAAAAACACCACGGAACTCCAGGAACAAGATTCATTATTATTATTATTATTATTATTATTATTATTATTATTATTATTATTATTATTATTATTATTATTATTATTATTATTATTATTATTATTATTATTATCATTATCATTATTATTATTATTATCGTTGTTGTTGTTATTGTAATTATTGTTATTATTATTATTATTATTATTATTATTATTATTATTATTATTTTTATTATTATTATTATTATTATTATTATTATTATAAATCAATGAAACTTTACACTGGAATTAAGTCATTTTAAAGCAGGCCATATTTTGTAAGCGACAAAATTGAGGGCCTTTACGAATAGCTAGAAACATCGGTAACGTACAGCCTAAGATGACAATATGTTAGTTGTATTAAAATGTGGCATCCTCTTAAAAGTACGTGCACGATGTACCTATAGCCTGCTGATAACAGTGTCAGGTTAAGGTGACAAATATATTAGTCAAATCAAAGGGCACAGGTTGTGCACCAACCATTACATCAGTTGACATACATGAGGACCTTGAGTGTCCATGTCTGCACGTTTGGATATATAAGTGCTCCCCTGTGAATTCGCCAAATCAAAGCACGTGCTTTTAGTACAGTTAATTATAACCTTTTCACACACATATCATAGCTACTTTACCTGAGAGTACATTTAACTTTAATAGTTAGATGAGTATTTTTCAGACGACATTGAAACCATCCCGATCACCACCGATGGCTGCCGAGTGCTTTCAAGATGAACCGTACAACCTCAAAATGAGGACATTTTCCTCTCCTCAAACATTTTTGACGGTATTTTGGACCCGCAAAGCTATTACCGGTAAAGTGGCCCCATATATATATATATATATATATATATATATATATATATATATATATATATATATATATATATATATATATATATATATATATATATATGTGTGTGTGTGTGTGTGTGTGTGTGTGTGTGTGTGTGTGTACATAAACATATAGACATACATATTTGAGTTTATTTATTTGTAAATATCAATACAGCGAGGTGGATTTGTCAAATACTAATTTGTCGGATATCGTTTTGGGTAGCAACAATTATAAATTCACTAAAGTCTTCGTAACGCCAACTAAGTTTCGTTTGCGGGATAGGTGAATCATGCCACAGCAGAATAAAAGTATCATGACATGTTATGGAGCACAAAGTAAATACGTATGACATTTAGTAACACATCAGGTGACCACGTACATTAAAACACATGACAATTCTCTCTGATTTCGTGGAAAGGGTTTAATTTCTGAACAATTTTCAAGTAGAGATACATCCTATAGTGCGAAAGCTCTGCGTGAAAGATATGGTCATTTATGATACAAGAGAGATACACTCCCGATAGATTGCGCAGCCTCAGGTTATTACATGGTATCACGTAACAGTATAACGTGCATTAAGAGAGACCTGTCAATTATCTGGTTGTTCTATGGCTGCAAGTCACTCACGGAGCAGTGTATTATACGTCAATAAAATTTTCTATTTATTCAACGATATTGTCACGTTTGGATTGGGTCAAATTTTGGCGAAAATCACTGCAATTCTCTCAGATACACAAACAAAACGTAAACATATTTTCCTTTAAATTTCAACTTTCCCATTTAACTGGAAGTGAAATTCACAGCCTATATATTGGTGACTATGTCAATCAATGATTCTGTTCTTCAGTTTGCAGTGTAATATTGTCATCTTCATGGCTTGATATCACCGTGGGTCTCATACGTTAAATGTGACGAGGTCGTGTATTACTACAGATCCCTACAACTTATAATGTTCGATACCGTTAAAAGAAACGAAATGAGACGTTACCAGGGGCATTTATAGTCCATTTTGAGTCATTTGTGCAGCAATGTCTAACACACATATTCTACAAAATACACAAAAGAAATGTTAACTTGGACATGTATAATCCATTTGTTACCTGAGAATCACCTGTCTAATCACAAAACACCTTGAGATTCTACAAACGTTTTTCTTATTTCTTGTTTATGATTACTTCAGTTGCAACATCTGCAATTTAATACTAGTAGTTGATACGCATCACATGATGTTCTTTTAGCAATAACATTTTCTGATTACTGTTGAGTATCCAATATCACTTGTGGTCACGACCACTGATTTTTTACAGTGTAATGTGTTGCTACCACTGGAATCTAGTTAAATATAATTGATTCGGTTTGCTTTTGGGAAACGAATCATTTGTTGTTATTTTGACAAAAATACAAAAATAAAAGTTTGAACAGAGAATGATTTACGTTTGTTTAAAGACGATACATTTCAGGGTAATTGCAATTTTCAAATGCATCACTGCAATCAAATATTCTCCTATATATGTTTGTTTATTTTTTTAAATTGATGTTATTGCCAAGAATTTTATGAGAAGTCCGAGCTCCCCTTTACTCGTTTTTAACTCTTAAGACAAAACCCCGATAGTATAATCAGTGTGTACTGCGTGTATGTCAAAAGCTTACAATTAAGTACTAGACATATGTCAACATAGAATGCAAAACACAATTCTGCCATTTGAATGCGTCCTGTCCGATCACATCTGTAGGGATATCCACGCATTTTCTCACATACCATTATCTTTTCCTGTTCATATTATGAAATAGAATATAAGATATTATATCGATGCTTTTTTCTGCACGTTAGTTGCATTACAAAATTTGTGCTCCAAGGACCAAAGAGAAAAATGATGCAAGCTCGGCTTTTGCTGTCTGTTGAAGCAAATAAATGATTGATATAATTTTGGAAGGAACATGTTAATTAATTTTTTAATTCCATAAAGAAATTCATTTGTTTGACTTCTTGTTTTTTTTTTTACTACACTTACAGATAGAGTTAACATAAAAATCAGACGCACGTGTATGTTTAGAGTTGCCGCCAAATGTAAATTCGCAGCAAAATTCATTATCAGGGCGTGCTGAATAGCTGGGCATGTGTCTCCGAATATACCAGGAACGACTTGCTGCCCAATATTACGTCCTTAAATATTGAGTCAGTCAACTGCTTGTAGTATGTTAAAAACATCCTCTATTTCATAATGCTTAATGCCTTAGAGCAACTGTGAATATTAGTATTTTCTTTGGCAGGTAGTGCAAAGTAAATTTATTGGATGTTGGACGCAGAATGGTTCTTTTAAGACAGCGTCATAAATGGTCTTTCTGGCAGGAATAATAAGCTGTCGTGAAAAGTTAATGATGAAACCACATATAAGTTTGCGTGTCTGTGGTAATATACTGCTGGGAAAAAGATGTCATACCGCCTTGTTCAACATTATGCACGTATCATCATGAGCATGTGTGTGGAGAGTTTGTTTACTTTATTATACAATTGCTTTTCACATCTCTTTAAGGAGGAAATGGTGGTTCTTAAAATGACCTTTTTGGTTGTTGTTGTTTTTGATGTTGGTGTTGTTGTTGGGAGGCCGCATGCATCAAAAGCGGGTGTGACCACCACGCCTCAGTAAACAAGCTTGGATTTGCCTTGGCATGCTGCTTGTCAGCGTGGTGATCCCAGCCTGGGAATTTGATTCAACTGGTCTGTGAGCCTCTGTGCCAGTTGTTCCAGGATTTCTCGGGTTCTTCATACTCATCCCTGATTCGACGGTCAAGCACATCCCACACATATGCTCGATCAATCGAGATGCTGACCTGGGTTTAATGAGATGCGAGATTAGGGTCAAATCAGCAGCCTCGTTCTCAGTTGCACAGCTGGGCAGTGCTTATGTAAACAAAGAAGCATTATTACGTCGTAGCCCTGCTATGTGGGAGTGTTGATTTAATTTAAACATATTTATTTCAACTGGATCGCCCTATAGTACATCGAGATGTCACTAATCGAGGGGTTCTCCAGAACATAGAGTGACACACAAAATGTATATTACAAAACACACAGGACAAAACAAGAACAAAGTTACCCAATTAACAGAGAAGCTGTACACATGCTTCAGATTTGTACCCTGCATACAAAAATCACAGTAGTGGTAGTCATCAAAATGCAAAACAAAGCAAAATAGTTAACTGCAGGTAGAATGTACACATATACGTCCCTGTTCACAATAATACGGACTAGCGGTAGGAAATTTCATAAAGGACATTTGGGAAGTAAGAATTATCAGCGACTAACCCAATTGAAAATTACTGCTTATGCATAACAGAACTAAGATATGAAGCGTCTAGTATCTACGATGTATCTGTGGAAAGCATCACAAATTTGTATGTTGAAGGGAATGGACAATTGGTCGCTACCAAAGCGAAGAATATGAGCTAGTCTGTCACTCGCTGTGTGTATAATCAGATTTGGGTGGACGCCGGGAGCAATAATAGGGATGATGGAGTTGAGTAGTCTAATTCTATAAGTTGAATACTTTGGACAAAAGAACAGGTAATGTTGCAGATCTTCAGTGGGGTAGGAACACGAACATGTAGGTTGTGGGATGATGTTAACTTTAAAGAGATCAAAGTTAAGTCTCGAGAATCCAAGACGAAGCTGGGTATGACAAATGTTGGCAAATCTGTGTCCTTGGGTAGAGTAAACAGGAACATGATCCACTGCTAGTAGTGTTGCTTTCAGCTTTGATTTGAATATTTGGAGGGAAATTGAGTCTCTTATATCGGAGGGAAGATTGTTCCACAGTTTGATAGTGTTAGGTAGGAAGGATTTGTCTAAGCGGTTAGTTTTGCAATTGATGGGACGTATGGAGCTAGTGTGGCAGAGGTTTCGAGCATTAAAAGTAGGAGGAGTTAATTGAGAGAGATAGGAGGGTGTTAAGTTGTGATACATTTTGTAAAGAAGAAGTAACTTAGAATACTTCCTCCTGCTGGCGAGAGTTGTCCAACCAAGTTCACGTAAGAGATTGGCGCGTGATGTGTGCCTTAATGCACCTGTGCATATTTTGGCAGCTTCAAACTGTATGGATTCAATAAGATCGGAAAGTCCCTGACCGCAGAGCACACAACCATATTCAAGAATTGGTCGAACCATAGTTAAATAAAGTTTAATCAGAGCTTTGCGGGAAAGTTTATATTTGAATTTACGCAGAAGGGCAATTCGCTGGCTCGCTTTGGTAGTAATACGAGTAATGTGAGCATGCCAGGATAAATTGCTACTGAGAGTAATACCAAGATGAATGTGTGAGTCTGCCGCAGGTATTTCAGAGTCTCCAAGACGAACGGGTGGATGGTGTGGTTTAACAAGTTTGGTTGAAAATATGACAGAAAGAGACTTTAAAGCGTTAAAGGTAACACGCCACAACTTTCCCCAGTTTTGTTTAACAGAGAGATTAATATTCAAGTGATTAGAAGTTTCAATTGGGTCATTAACAACTTCAAGTAGACTGGTGTCGTCAGCAAAAAGTCTGACATCACATGTAATATTGTCAACTAGGTCATTAACATAGACAAGAAAGAGAAGTGGACCCAAGATGGAACCCTGGGGCACACCAGCTTCAATAGGTAGCCATGATGAAGATTGGCCATGAATAATCACTCGTTGGGATCGGTTTGAGAGATAACTATCAATCCATGCTACAAGATTATCGGAGATGCCGAGTTGTCGAAGTTTAAAAAGGAGACCGGGATGCCAAACCTTGTCAAACGCCTTGGATACGTCTAGAAACACCATTCTGGCTTCTTTGGACTGTTCTAGGCCGTTATAGATATTGTGAAGGATGTACACAAGCTGATTGATAGTAGAGTCATTGGCCTTTTAGCCAGAATTTTTGGAAGTGAGTAGGTTATTTTGTGCCAGGTATTCATAGAGTGCATTAAAGACCAGTCGTTCAAACACCTTTGAAACATTACAGAGCAAAGAAATAGGACGATAATTATTTTTAATCTGTCTGTTGGCCTTTTTGAAAACAGGACATATGTTGGATCTCTTCCAAGCATTGGGAAAGAAAGAAAGACTGAGAGAAAGTTGGAAGATTTTTGTAAGTGGTTTACATATCGAATCTGCTGTGTTCTTAAGTAGGATGTTCCCTATGTTATCTGGGCCTGATGCTGAGGATAGCCTCAGGGAAGATAGTACTTTCTTGACACTGTCTTCATTAATGGTAATATTGCGTAGACGTGCCTCAGTTCGGAACGTGAAATCGGGCAGGGGTGGGGCATCAGCGTCAGGGTGTGTTTTGCACTGGCTGGCAAAGTAAGAGTTAAATATTTCACATTTTTCCGTGATGCATGATACGATTTTGTTATCGTCAATGATTGGGGGTATATGTTGGTGAATTTTGCATCCCAGAACAGACTTGGACAGGCTCCACCATTGTTTAGGATTAATGTCTTTCTCATCAAGTCGAAGCTGGAGATTGGAAAAAGTAAGAAGAGACAGATTTCCTTATTATGGTCACAACCTTGTTGCGATATTTTTTGTAAAATTGGTATAACCTGTCAATCTTGAGGTGAAGGTCGTAATTATGGGGGCGTGGTTGGTTGGATGCTCTCTTGAAGCGTTTCCATGCACGATTTCGACGTCTAATATGTTTCTGTGTTGATGCACAATCATCTCAAAATGCATGTATATTTACCCAAACATATCATGTTAAGGTATTTCTCTGTAGTTATAAATTTTACCAGCCCTTCAATATGCCCTACTTCAGTGATGGGTGCAACATCTGTGTGACTGGTGTGTAATTATATACCTACTGACTTTCTAGCTACTTGAGGTTTTAACTCTGGATGCAATTCATAGCATGTCTCAGTTTTATGTGGCCTTCACAATAAGTGCACTGACGATATAGCTCAGGGTGCAAAATCCAACATTTTTCAGTAGCATGCAACTTGTGACAATGACTACATTCAACTTACTAGCTTTGCCTTCTTGGTTGCGAGCTTTACCATAATTTTGATCACTATCAGCACTTTGGTCCACAGCCTTCCCTTGACCTTGACCCCAACCTGACCTCAACACACCCTGACCACTGCCAGTCCTATACTGCTTGTGACTGCAAGCATACTCATCAGCTGCTATAGCAGCATCTGCAAGCATCTCTTATTTGTGCTCCTCAAGATACGTCCTTATATCCTGAGCTACAGTTTGTTTGAAATCTAACAACAACAATTCTCGTAACTCATAATTACAGTCACCTTGTACATCAAAAGACATCAGCCACCTGTCACACAGTGTTGTCTTTTCTCTTGCAAGCACTGCAAGAGTAATGTGGGGGGGGGGGGTTTCCTCTGTAGTCACCTTAACTTTAAATGATAAACATCTGGGACAATCTCGTAAGCTTTTAAAATTTCACACTTCATTACTTCATAATCACTTGCTTGATCTGTTGACAAACCTGAATATTATGTAGACAACGCTTTTCCCTTTAACTTAATTCAAGGGATTCACATAGGGCAATGCCCTTTTTCCCAATTGCGAATAACTTGTGCAAAATATGTATGGAAGTTAATCCAATAAATATGTTTATACCAATTCAAATCAGGATAGGCCAGTGCTCTTCATACCATTTTAAACTATCAACTGCCCTTTCAAATGCTCCAAAAATCCATATCTCGCTCTGTGAAATCTGGGACTAATTTGCAGTGAGCTGTTAGATCAAAATGATCACATGCTAACCCAGTCAACCTACTCGCTAACCTTACGTCAAGTTCCACACACGAAACTCATGATACCTTTCATTTTATTTCTCAGGTGCAGCTGGCTTTTGCTTTTTATCCTGAGGGAATAAATCTAACTCATACCAACAGTGATAAACTTTCTGCACTAATATGGGTTTTAACAGACAATGCACTGGAATTGCATCCTGCAACTCTAAAAACTGGAAAAGAGTGTTAAAGTCATGCCTCTTTAATTTAGCCAAAGCAGACTTTGTAAAAGGCTGGTCTTAGAACTCTGTTGGATTGAAAGACATGGTTGACCTAATACTTGTCAGCAGAGAGTTAACAATGCATGCAAGGAACCGATTGACTGGTGCTTATTGTTCTGCTTGTCTGACCTGCTGCGTTTTACGATGGACGTATAATACAGTAGTATACGTCCATGGTTTTACACACTACTGTTTTAAAACAATGACACTTTCAAAACAAGGTCAATGTATATGTACTGAACTACCCGTTTGTTACAAGGTATTTGTCATTATGATTGTTCACGGCTATACTTATTTCAATTCCCGGACGAGCCCCCAATTCCTGTTACAATGTTGAACCCAACTGGCCGACAGCTGAAGCAGCCCAACTATGTACCAAAACTAAATTATACATTTATGTTGTAGCCATGAACAAAACACAAAAAACAGGAACTGTTGTTATATATTTACATATAATGGTGAGACTATTGCAAATAAATTTACAGTTTTATGATCGGGCAGCACAGCTTCCAGGTAGGGTTATCTCTGTATTGTATGCCCCCCCCCTCCCCTTGGACTGCTATCAATCTCTCTCTGGGCTTCAACTCAAAATCAAAGTGCAGTATCAGAAGTGGGAAATATATCTAGAACTTTAGCCTGATGAATGTCCGATCAGAACAAAAGCACGAAATAAAATATGCGAGATAGCATTTCTAAATCTGTGGTCAGCACCAATGAAGGTCCAGATAGATTTTGACGATTTTCCAACATTAAAAAAATGGAACAGAATTCACCACAGTTATGACTGATCTAGTCGGAAGCAAAAAAGTGAATGATACCACAAAGAACTCTACGTCATAACGCGGGAAATTAAAACAAAATAGCGAACGAGATCTCAGAGAGAATCTCATTAACACAAAAAACCTTCGTTATAGGTCACTCGCGATTAATCATTGTGTCGTCACAAAATGCATATTTTTTAATATATATTTCCATATATATCTTGCCAAAATGAATTAGAATTCCTATTCTTACGTCCGGCAGCTGCCAAACTCAAGACGTATTTAATTTATGGATTTACTGTGAAACCACACAACAACAACAACAACAACAACAACAACAACAACAACAACAACCACAACAACAACAACAACAACCGGACAATCACATCTCTATTTACAACATTATACACATAATTTATGCGTCCATAACGCTCAGACAAACATTCATTAATTTTGCCGATTACCAACCTACAATGGAGCTTTCTTACAGGTCACAAATTTGGCCATTTATAGATCTATTGAAAAAGTACATTAAACATGAAGCACCATTGGCTGCCACACAAGTCAATCTAGGGGGCAATGCGATTCCATGGTACCAGTATGGGTCCAAAGAATATGAATGAAATAGTTTTCCAGCTTAGTACAGGCCGTCGTGGTAATATCATTTTCCAATTTCATTCCAAATCGATAATTTGTCTTTCCATATTAAAAAACATTGTTTATTTACATGATGGTATCGGTATCCAGTTTACCTCTTACTTGTAAAATGGTTTATGTAATGAGTCATATACATCTGGCTATCTCTTTCCCCCTTTCTCTTAGATTTGGACTGGGTTGGCAATTTTACTTGGCACGGACTGGGCCGCTAAGCACCTAACAAAGGCCAAGCGCCAAATTTCATTCATATCAAAATTAGTGAAAGGCAACGGGGATAAGAAAGATAAAATAATAACAGACGACATTCAATCACCAACCGGTTTTGACCAATGTAAGGGGGAAGACTCTGTTTTTATGTGTAGGATATGGATCAGCCTAAACTAATGCTAACTTTTAATGGCAGCTATGGGATTTAAATGTAATTTTAACTTTGGGATAGGAATATTGAAGATGAAATGCGCGATATGGAGTTCAATATGTTATCAATCTTTTTCTCATTACGGAAACTGTAGCGATGGTTACCTCTATGACATTGCATTGGGAGTTTATTTTGTAATTGTTTTATTTATTTTATTTTTTTTTGCGGGGGGGGGGGCGGGATCCTGTCAATACGTTGAAAAGATTTACCAGGCGGGGAAGTCTCATGTTGCATGAAAGGCAGTGATGTGTTGGTTTTTAAGCCACGCTGAACAATGAGTATTGTATAAACATGATCTTGAGCCACAGAACATTGTCACTTGGAACGATTAAATATCTGAATGTAAAAGTTCCTCGGTGGTCCCGTTATGAAGGTTTTATTGTTGTGAGAGACACAAATTAGGGAGTACCGTTTGCCAAATCGTTCATCCAAGCCCTTGCCAATACTGTCAAAGCATAATAACCGAACACAGATCATTTTGCTTTCACGAAAAAACTACAATCCAATTAAGAAACATTTTTTTTCATGAAAAATTCTTAAGAATGGTAATGTTTCGATGTAAAGGTTAGGCAGATCAGATCAGTAAAACAAAAGGTATGGGGGGGGGGGTAGCTCTAAGTGTTACATATATTGGGGAAAGTTCTGGCCTGAAGGCTCTCATCTTTGCAGTAAAGATAACCTTGCAAGCGCTCAAAGCTGGTATCATTATTGTGACGAGTAAACCCCTGTGAACTGCATTTAAAATAACAGCACAATTGTAACGGCAAAAACCCAAGACCACAAACAATCAATAAAAACAATGTTACACTTCGAAATTTCTGTAGTTCATTGAAATATCTATAATTTGACTGTCAGAACACCATGTCTTCAATGTTGCATTATGTCATTGCTATTTGGCCAAGATGACTGAACCTCGGTTTTCCAGCATAAATATAAGAACATTGTGTTTCATTTAATCATAACGTCTGTTCTACCGCTCTGCTTTGTATGTATGTACATCATATGCTTCTTATTTTAGTGCTTTATACCAAATTAGGTCTCTTGTCAGGTTTACTTCTGCTTGCAGTGATGCAAATGTCTATCACATTAATTCGAAAATGACTTATTTGAGCACGCCTTGCAGTAAGAAAAAAAAGAAAGAAAAGGAAAAAAGTTATTTATCGATAGGCTCCAACGGAGACGTTAAGTTTTGCAGTTTGAAAAAGAAATTTTAAAATGGAGGGTAACGTAACGTATGAATTTGATTAGCCCTGTGCGGCAAATTTAATGTTACACATAGAAATATTCTTGTGCTTGAAATTACAGAATCGATTTTTGATTTCGTGAAACGGCTAGAGTTACGGAGATTTTTCCCAGTTTAGTCAGGCTATATATTTGTCGTACCATATAATAACTGCGTAATGATCACTCCCTGTGGACATTGCCCCATTATTTAATATTAAAAGGGCATTCAGTGTTATCATTGATTACCAAGAGCGCTATTTTGCCTTAAGATTCTACAGGACTCAAATAATTGCAAATGTAAACTCTGTGTGTTCATCATTGAAGCGTCAGAACATGGAAATTGAATGATTGATCGCAAGTTACTGGCAAATGTCAAAAATACTGCCTTGTAATGCATCCATTGTCGTCGAGCAATCGTCGAGGACATACAAACAATATTGCCGTGTGATGCATCAGTTGTGGGGCAGATGTCGAGGACATGGAGACAGTTCTGCCTTGTGTTGCATCAGTTGTTGTTAAGCGATAGATGTCGAAGATATAAAGACAATGTTTCCTTGTGATGAATCATATATTGTCGAGTAATAACTGTTGATTGTCGCAAAAGGGCAGATATCATTACAAATGCCGACATAGACTCCACATTTGTAGCAAAACGCTGAACATGATCAAGGTTTTGCTCAGTATCCAGACTACTGGGGCATTGCAAAACGTAAAGTTCATTCTGATGAAATAGATGTTACGATTAAAAATGCACATCAAACCACATTCTCTGTCGCATTTTCTTCCAAACAGCTCGAAAGCGAGGAAACCCTGTGCAGATTTTGTACTTTTCTGTTGAGTATTAATGTTCCAGCGTTATATATGTTACAAGCAAGGAAACCCGTGTTTGTTTCTTGCTGTCGCTTGTTACTTGATTTTTGCCAGCCTTCCATCCCGGTATGGATTGCCTTCCTTGCTGCACTGGGCAATGTCCCTGTTTATTCAATACAGCTCGCAACCAAAGAACCCCTTCTGTAGATTCTGTTCTTTTCTCTTGCTCATTAATTGATTCTACCAAGCCTTCCATTCCTCTGAAACCAGTCTGTCAATCTTCCTTTTTTGTTTCTTCTGACCTTGACCAGTCCTTCAACTGAAAAACAATGTTTATATAGACCATATTTGACGTCATTGTCTTAATTAATTGTTATGTAAAGAAGAATAGAATGAATTTTATTTAAAATTTTTGCTAAAATAAATGGAAAATATATTGCTCATGTTTTTTAATGTAAAACCACTCAGATTACACATGAATCAGTTATTCCAAAACAATTTTAGCACGACAAGTCACGATAAAATATCTAGAACAACGAATTAATTCTATACTCTCTATTGTTCAGGACAAACGATATGTCACGACAATCTTCCATCAACGTTTTGTTCCCTTTTTTTTGCAAACTGTGAAACATTAAACAACCTCGTCATTGAACCGCTTGAATAATTTCTTATACACCTGCGTAGTTCCATCGATTTTTACCGTTATTCTTGTAAGGGGGCCGTGAAACTATTCATTTGAGGCTTTAAAAAAGTCGCTGGAGATGTCTGGTGGGGAATATTTATCATTGACGGGGAACTCACGGGGGCAGATAGGGGACGAAACCCATCTACAGAGATTACCTGTCTTCAGATGTTTCGAAAATTGAAATGATAACATAGTATTTGTTTGTCCTGGATACAAGTGGTGGAGGTGATGTGGGGGAAGATTCTGCTATAAATTCCCTATCTTCGGATGCTTCAAAATCCAAATTGTAACATATGTATGTAGTTTGATGCACCTTTGAGGCATAGATGTGGTCCAAAGACAGACGTTCTGCATAAAATTCCTGTGTCAATACATGGTGAAATAAACATAACCTTTTCATGTTTCTGAAGACGTTTAGTCTTTGTAAATGTGATGTGAATAAGTTTGACCGAATCTTGTTCTCTGATCGCACGAAGAACCAATTTCTTCACACTAAGATTTTGCCGCGCGCAGGCTTACGCCATTCTTCGGGCGATGGATTAAACTTTCAGGACCTGCCCAAGGTGCCATACATATACAGTCATACGCTCTGATAAACCTTTTGTTCAGTCATCAAATTAAAGAAATTTTAAGCAATGAACTTTGTCTACAAGATAAAGTCCTTTGTGTTTGAAGATTATTCATCACGATTAAATATGTTTGCAGAATCAGTATGTTCATTCACGTTTGTTTTTATGACATTCGAATTTTTTCCTGGACAAATGTCATGAATAGGCAAGGAAGATTTGCTGACATAAAAAATTAACCCCATTCAGAGATTTGGAATGAAATTCACCACGGAGGTTGTGACTCAGTAACACGCGCCAAATAAGCCAAACCTATGTGTATGCGGTTTCGTTACACGATAGGAGGACGCCTACCTTTTTATGTTGTCACACCCTTACAGCTAAGATAACCACTTCAACATACATTCATCTTTTCTTCAAATAATCAATACATCTTCTCTTACGTCGCACCTGAGCCACACACTTGCAATAATTGCACTGAAGAGTTGTAAGATATGAGGCTTGCCTCCAGGAAAATGAGCCCTGATACGGATAAGCTCAGTCTCACCCTCTGCATCCCAAACCATACCTTCCCATATCTCTAAGCGTCAGGTTTCCATGGTTACAAACATTGAACGTTTGTTTTGAGAATCTACCTACATTGTTCGCCTGCAGCACCATATGTGCGACGTGCGACAAACTGACCTTGGCCTTTAAAGGTCATGTTATTGGTATGAGTTAACAGCTTTCGTTGGTGCACCCTCGGCCCTAAGTCAAGGTAGCTTCAACTTTGATGGCATTGTTCACCCGCGTGAATACAGTGTGAGGACACCCTTTGTCCCTTGAAGCTAACCTTTCTTTCTGATGCACGGTTATCTTCTCTTCCCTGAAATTTTTAACAAAAATACTTTCAGAAAAAGCGATATTGAATCAAATGGATGAAGCAGATGATCTGTAAAAATACCAGTCGCCGTACATCGAACCCTTTGACCGGGGAAGCTTCAACGCTGTTTACTGAGCAGAATGGCTATCAAGATTTAGAGGGCGCGTCGCTATACTAAAGGCATTGTGTGAAGAGGACAAGATTGGATCTGACGAAAAACCGAACAGATTTTTTTTTCAATCAAAATAGTCAGCAAGGAATTCTGGGCTTGCATAAATAACACTCTAGTAGGTCGAAACTATAAAATGACAGACACAATATTCTTGATAGAAACTTTGGGATGAATGTCTCAATTCATATCATGTTGAACTATATTTCATTCAAAAGTCATCTTTTCCCAGACAACATTTACACCTGAACATCTAACCAAGGGAGGATATAATATACAACTACTAAATATCAACGAGTGATAATTCTCTTTTTTTTTTACCAACCATTTATTGAATTAGTTTACTTTTCGTTGAAAATTCGTGATATGAAGCCCAGCGTACAAAAACCCAGAGGTTAAATATCTCACTCCTGCATCATGATGGTCTGTCGCGCGTCTCTGTCCTGTGTGCTGTGTGTATCCAATCTATCGTGGTTACCTATCTTTTTCAAGGTACAATAGTTGTATCATTGTGAGGGATTATTCGCAAAAGCTGTATGTTCTGGAGATATGCTACGAGGACTATCGTTTGCCACAGAGTCAAACTTATATTTTCCAAATTTGTACGTTATCCTGGCTAATGCATGAAATTTTATTTCTCTACCACTCTATTTCTATCTATCTATCTATCTATCTATCTATCTATCTATCTATCTATCTATCTATCTATCTATCTATCTATCTATCTATCTATCCATCCATCCATCCATCCATCCATCCATCCATCCATCCATCCATCTATCTATCTATCTATCTATATGTCTGTCTGTCTGTCTGTCTCTCTATCTATCTATCTATCTATCTATCTATCTATCTATCTATCTATCTATCTATCTATCGATTTATATATCTATCTATCGGTCGGTCTGTCTGTCTCTGGATCTATTCTACGATGACTGGCGCGGTGCTGTTTCATTGATCTCCCACCTGGCGGTGGATGATACAATGAGTTGGTGATGAAGCATGAACATAAATATGAATTAACAAGAGGACAGATGATCAGAAATAAGACAAACATGAATCTTTAAATTAAAATACATTGCAAATGAAATAAATGTGTTACGGGAATTGGTGATGATAACTTCGCATCAACAAAACATAGCGCTTTGGCTGACACTGGGATGGCACCAAGATTTTAAAAAACTTCACGTCAATCCTGTTTTCATGTATAGGAGGAGGCCCCATTGTTGCGGCCCCAAATGATAAACAAGTTGGAAGCTTATACCGCTACATCACGTATTTTGCAAAGCACGTAAATTGAATTCACAATTAATTTCCATTGGTATTTGAACTGATAAATCAACCTTTGAAAAGGAAAGGTCTTCGTTCCTTGTAAGCTGATGTCTAATGAAGGAACATACTCTATGTTACAGCATGTGGGGCTTCTACATTGACACAGAAAGGCATTTCCTTAGATTGGCAATTTTTGTTATGTGGAGGAGACTAACCTCTTATATAACTTCAAAGTCGGAGCAATGGCACCCAGAAAAAAGAAACCAATAGTGTGTTGTCAAATAGTGAAGACTACTATAGTTTTCAGTCAGACTCCTTTGAGATTCAAATTTTCGACTTTCGGCACCATCACCTAACCAAATGTAAAGCCAACGCTCTAATCTTTGAGCTATTGGGACAACCCCCTAAAAGAGTGACCGAGACTACACAACCTTACATGACTGCTAATTGACTGATAAAGAGTTACGGAATTGTACAGGTCAAATTGTGGCACATGACCCAAGTATACCTACTCATTTATGCTCCATAACGATGGTTCAGCCGTTGTCAGGGCACCGTAGATAAGATTGTGCTGGAAATGAACATTTTGGGATGCTTGATCTTTTTAAAAATTTGTGCAAATGCATACTACATAACGTCCATTTTGTCTGTTTTCATCATATTTTCTCTTTCAATATAATTTAGATTTAGAAAACGAATTGAACATTGAATATGTTTTGGTAGAACGGTTTTGGGTACCTGCGTAACGCATGAAACGCTACCAATCACTGTACGTGTACATGTAAAAAACAACAAGAAAAATAATAAAGTCTCTGCTCATCGAGCCTCAAGACTTGTTCCACGCCTTTGACTGTTAATCGTGAATAAATAATGTACTGCCCAAGATTTCTAGTGTATGTCCTAAGACTTGGCTTCAGCCCAAACTTTCATGTGATAGAAAATTGTTACACATGTCATTTTAGAATAAGCATTAATTCTCCTTTCTTGGGTCAGACAGTTGAATCAATCACAGTCAAGCTTTGCAAAACCCGAGAGCGGAGCTCGAGGGTTTTGCGCAGCTTGACTGTGATAGATTCAACCATCCGACCCGCGAAAGACGAATCAACGCTACAACCACCGTTTTTATAGAGGCCTGAGGGGAGTCCTACATAACTTATATATCCTGTGTCATGATGGAATACGCCTTGTAAGGAGTTGTTAAAAAGAAACTGGATTCGTATTTTCCATGAATCTTGAAATAACACAATGTTCAGAATGTGAATTGTCACTAAGGCTGGAGGCAGACGTAACCCAAATTGATAATAGGTACCGAATGGTTTACGATAAATGTGTAGAAAACTGCATGTAACCTTAATTGATTTTAATGAGATTTGGGTTTAGAGAGGACAGTATTAAGGGTATTTTGCAACACAGCAAAAGGACTGAGATAACGTATGTTATTTTAGGACATTTGCGAAGCTGAATACTAGGTTGACATACCTCAAGATCTATATTTTGTAAGCCAGTCAATAATATATACCATATGACCACTCTATTGATAAGGATACTAATATCAATTAAGAAAATCCAGAGTAACACAAATCTGATGCTACAGAAATCTGAAGATGTTCAAAACAGTTGGCTGGTGAACACTCAGTGAGATATGTGGGCTACTGAATCTTTGCATTTTCTCCTACATTTTGCTTAAAAGCCTAATTCATCATCTGTGTCTCCAAATTAACGCTCCCTTTGTTAATTTTCATCATAAATTTGGTTCAGATTTAACTCTTTTTGTCATGTGAATAATACCAAAAGGAGAGAATATTAAGTGGTAAGCGTGCACATATAAGCAAAGCGTATTTTCGGACACATGGGCATATAAAACGCCAATTGCTTTAACGCTGGCTTCCCTAATCTGGCTATATTGATATGTAACCAACATATGCTCAACAAAGTTGACTATTCATAAAGACAGATTGACTATTTCTTTAGCCGAAAATTAAAACATCGAAATTGTATAAATCCTTTTCCCTTTTTAAATTGTTACTGTTTTTTAACAAGAAGACTAAAACATCTCCGTTGAATAAGTCTTTTCTTCTATTCAAAGATTATTGAATCAATACGCCTAAAAGCGTATAATGGCACTTCGAAGAACTCCAGAGTTGCACTTGCAGAGAGTCCACTCAACAACCAATCGTGAATACTGTCACATCTCATCATCCTGTTGGTACAAGTAAAAATAAGAATCTCAGAGATCTTGTAATGAATAATCGGATCGCTCAGGGATGAAAAGAAATAATTTTTGAGCCTAAATTGATGGGAAAGCGTGAAAACTAGAATTACTCAGCCCCGAAAATGGACCTTTTAATAAAACGATATTTCCTCATTCACTTGTTGATTTGATATGTGCTTGTCAAAGCAATTCTTACTCGTGTGTTTGTAACGCGTGAGCAGGAACAATATTTGCACACAATGACAAAGTAATGTTCATGACCTTTGCGAAAAATAAGCAGCTACCCTGTGGCCACAAGACCTATTGACACCGGAAGGAAACTCACCTGAAATGTGCCAATTCGAAGGTAGAGAGGAATGACACGCAAAAACAGAACATCTAACTATCTACATTTACATCACGCAAATAGGTACAGTGTGGGCGGACAGATATGAACAGCTACGACAAGAGAGAGGACCCAGGTACAAGTGATGGTGACAGTCAAAGATACCACTTACATTAGCCAATGCTACAAAGCCATCTTTCCTGTGCAAGAGTGACCCTTGTTTTCGGCACTTTTATCACCTCGCACATGGGCACTGCAGCACAAGACGGTCCCTTATTCCCTGTGCAATTTTTCTAAAAATTAGCTTTTAGTCGCCTTTTCTTTCATGGCCTCAAGACTTGTCAATTTAGACTAAAAATAACTGATATACAATGAGCAAGGTCACAACGCTGTTCTTAAGAACAGAGGCGTTTCCGTTAAGTTCTCAGAATGAGCTACCGGAATTTTCTTTAGATTATTGAAATCGCATCTTTCTGTTAAAACATGATGTACGTTAACAATCGGGAAGCATGACTATGAACAAGTGGTATTAATAGATAGCTTTAAAGGCGTGACTAGTTTTCTTGACTTAAG
The DNA here is from genome assembly GCA_964020975.1 of Hermodice carunculata. Taxonomy (NCBI): domain Eukaryota; kingdom Metazoa; phylum Annelida; class Polychaeta; order Eunicida; family Amphinomidae; genus Hermodice; species Hermodice carunculata. The sequence continues at coordinate 96,170,160 of OZ026613.1, read as the reverse complement.
GTCCTGAGGAAATAATTCATGAAATAAAGCACGAACTCGTGGCTAATTTATGCGTGGACATGCGTTCGATCACGCTGTGGTAGAAAAACAGTTTGTTTTCAGACCCTGAAAGCAAATTTATGAATAGCAATATTGGAGCATGTAATTTATTTTGTAACTTAATCATTAACAAGAGCGGTGAAAACCAGGTTGGACGATATCATTACTTTTCTTTGTTCGGATTTGTTTTAACACCAACTCAAATGGTACATGTTTCTTCTATGTAAATCTTGAAAAAGATCACAGCTTACATTTACCAGAATTAAAGGTTATAGAACCTGAAACATTTTATGAGGTACAGGTAGTAAAAGTAAAGCAAAATATACCACCAAGAATCACTTCAGTTCTGCTTTAAACATTGTGGTGACAGAAATAAAAAGCCACGATTTGATCATTTTTGTTTTCCTTGCAATTCACAACAAAAGTTTAGGTCACACGACTGACTGTAATGATTCTAACTTAAAATTCCTGGAGAAAAAGATCATTCATTCTAAAAACAGCACACTTACATTTTTAGAAAAAATAAAATAAAAGCGCTAATCCGCGAGCATTGTGTTCATCGGTTCCAATTCGTTCCTAGTAAATCCATTGACTAGGTCTAACATTAAGCACTGACAGCCGAGTAAATCTATTGACTCAGTCTAATATTAAGCACTGGCAGGGGCTTTTTTAAAGAGACTGGTAGATTTGTGCTGCTGGTATATGTTCTCTTGAAGAGCGTATTACTTGTGAATATGGTGACACAAGCCAAAGGATAATATATTTGAACCCTTTTCTGGTTCATTTCATAGCTGAGCACTTTCTGCGTATCGCCAACATGTTTCTGCTGTGCCAGGCCGTGATCGAAGCAGAAATCCAAGAGATCATAAGAGCCAGAGACGAACATTCTTTGTATTTATGCAATGCCGCATGTAGTTGTTCCCACCACAGAGGGCATCTTTTATTTGCATGCTAAGCCATATCAAATGTTTTCTTAAAAATCGGAATATTGGACATGTTTCCTGAAATATACGCTTGTTATGCCATGTGAAGAAAACACGCATCGCTGGGAGCTGTACCTAAACTGGATTCATGTCTTGCAACAGTGTGCGTCTTCCTTTCAATCAATCGGACATAATATGGTTTGTTATTACAATGCAAATCGATGAATTATTTTTCGGAATGCTGTCTCCGCTGCAGTCATGTATATATCTCAAATTGTCAGTTTTATTCTGGTATACATCGTAAACAGAAAAATAAATTTCTGCCGCGTAGTTAGGTTAGTTCGTGATGCTGTATGATTTATTACATGTCATAATTCATGCAGGTAAATGTAAAGTGTGTGTTTGTTCAGAATGAAACAAACGTACTTGTGTTGTTTAATTTCAACCAATCTTTACCAGAGAATGATCAGAAATTGGTGCATCACATGTCAGATGTAAACCCATAAACACCGTCTCATTATTAGAACTGTTTATATAACGTCTCTCAAAACGTGCGTCTGTTTTAAAGTGATCCCGGCAATAATATGTTACATTGAGTATAAAAGTAAAAAAGTGTGGAAGAAAACTGAAGTCAAATTCATATTGTTTGATTCAAACAATAAGAAACAACAGAAGACAGAAGGTACGTTTCGCCTACAGCATATAGCGCGATTGAATGTTCTTCCTTTCCGTTCCCCTTATGCGATGATTTGACAAATTGGCATAGTACTATCAGTGACACGCATGTCAAATATACTGTCGCCTTTATCTAAAATACCTTTTTAGTCATTTATCTAGTTATGTTACTCTGAAATGCTGGAAGAACATATTGTCCAGCCAACTGAATTGTTACCATCTGGTGATTTCAGGGATGAAATGGAACTTAAAATCTATTGCTGGCGTCAATGTTACGGTCCAACTTGTCAATAATTTCCATGAATGACGAGGTCCAATGGACGTACCACAAGTTCATGAAATGAAAGTTTTAACTGTAAATCAATTGCCCTTGCTGCATTTCGTAGAATATAGACCATGTATTTTAAGTCGCTTGCCACATCATTCGCAGAATTATTCTTCGTAGAAGATAATGACCCTCAAGGCCTTAGTATTATTATTTACCACGAATGATGTATTTCTTGGTAACTAGCCTATACATGATATAAATTGTCGATAAATTGTTTGGCTGTGAATTGAAAATATGTAACACAACAGTGATAAAGCAAACTGGTCAGTATCATTATTTTCTAATTAGTCCGAAGCATGTATAAATTAAGAAAAAGAAGAAAAAAAAGGCGGGGGGGGGGGGGGGGCTATGTGAACAGCCCATGCTCAGCTGACCTACAGATTCGTCACAGTTTTGGTTCTGTGAGCGTGGTTACCCATGTACTGAGTAAGTCTAACTTTTATAAAAGACCACTAACACGTGCAACATCAAAGTCCATCATAAAAATCCGAAAACCACCGGAGCATAACCACTTGCTCCAAATAGATACTTATCAAAGGTATATCCCTACAAAGTTTGGCACAAATCTGACCAAAATTACTTAAGTTATAACTATCAGAAGAAATTCTTATGTAAATCTTTTATAAAGATTTTCCCAAGAAAAATCTTAAAAAATTTAAAAAATCACAGGAATGTGACCATTTGAGCAAACTTGGTAGAGACCCATCCTAGGTACATTGCCACCAAGTTTGAAGTTCAGCTGACTGAAAGTTTCTTCGAAGAAGTCCAAAATGAGAATAAGCGTCAGAATGCCAATTGGTTTACACAGTAACCAATAGGAAAGGTGCCTTTAACGATAAGTTCCCGAATTGAAAAAAAAACACAAAAACAAAACAAAAACAAAAAAACCCCACACTTTTATACACCAGGAAACAACAGCAGTACCACTTAATGAAAACTTTGTTGACCTTTCCACAAGGAACATATCCACCAACTTTCAGCTTTATCAGAGTGAAGGTTCTGGAGAAAAAGTCGAAAATAGCTAAAACACAAAAAAATAATAAAAAAAATTGAACAAAATTGCAGCACCACTTTGTGAATAAATAAAGAACTATGAGTCTATAGGAGTGTCTCTGTGTGATATCAAAGCAATCGCATGAGCAGTTTTTGAAAAGACGATTATTTTAAGCTTCCCCCCCCCCCAAAAAGAACAGGAATATCAAGAAGTCCCAAAATTGGTGGATCATGACCATTTGAACCAACTTAGTAGAGACGCACCCCAGGTACATGGCCACCAAGTTTGAAGTTAATCTGGATGGCGGTTTAAAAGAAGTAGAAAATGTGAATTAGCATTAGAATGCCCAATAACGTACATATTAATCAATAAGAAAGGTGCATTAACCGATAAATACCCGAATTGAAAAAAAAATCGTTAAAAATCGGGAATCGTCAACAGTGTCACCTAGAGAACACCTTTGTTTCATCCTTCGACCAGTAAAATATCCACCAGGTTTCAGCGTAAGCTTGAGGGCGACTATAGTGTCTGATACAAAATCCCTATTCTAGGGTCCACCGCTGCTTACAACTGCTAACCGCATGGCGTTGTATTTCCTTTTCAGGTAATGCTCACTCTGGAAAAGTCCCATTATATATCATGCATTACATTCATTCGACAAATTGACCTTCCCTTAACACTAATCACACATACATTTTGGATATTACCTTTTCCAAATATCGAATCGGGACTAACCCAAAATGGCTGCAATTTGAAAATTGTGGATTCCGCACCCAATGGTTTGTAATAAATGCTATGCTGTTTCCCCGGCCCAAGTTAACCCTCAAGACAAGCTGAAAAAAAAAATGTTGTGTTTGAGTTGACTTTAATGCAAAATAACTGCACATGATGGCTGCGAGATCGACAAAAATCGTTCAACCAGGACTATGCCTATGCTGTTTCACCGAACAATGTGGCTATGCAGCTATGCTCTTTCCCAGGCCCAAGTTAACCCTCCAGTGCAAGCAAGTTGAAATAAACCACTATGTTTGAGTTGACTTTATTGCAAAATAACGGCACACGACGGCCACTTTCTCGATAAAATCTTTCAGCCAGGGTTGATCAGGTTTGATTAGGGAAGGGCGGCTTGAAACTTTTTTTTTTATGTTTCATAAAATGACCTCCCCCCACCCCAAAAAAATGCCTAGGGTCAGGACTCGGGCCTTTTCAGTGGGGTTGGTCGGGTTATCAGAAACACGCATATATGTTTTTGTTGGGCCTCAGGTAACTTGACATTTGTCGAAATATGACAGTTATGTTTCAAATGCATATTCTTTCCCCTTTTACCCATTACTTCCTTTGACGTCAGTTGAATTTGTTACCTGGGCTAAGCCGAAGGCACTTGTAGTTATTGAACTACGAGGGGTGTCTAGAAGGATTTGCTGTAGTATTTTCACAAAAGTTGGCATCCTTTTCCTTCAAACTTCATAAGGACAGATGGTAGCCATTTCTCAAGCGCCATGGTCTACTCAGCAATCTATGTTCTTCATAGACGTACTTCAAACACATGACCCAGCCAATGGTGCGGCCGCCCCCTCCTCCAATGTCTAACTCGTAGCCTTTCTAGCTTTGAAAAAACTCTTCTGAATTAACATTATTCTGGTCCTCTGCCAACCATACTCAGATGATATTTTACCAGTTTTTTGTTTGCATACCAATTTGACAAAGATGTTGGATAAACTTCCTTGAGAATCCAAATCTTGCCACGCGGGCAGTCAAATGATGTATAGGAGGAGGACGCGCTTCACGGCAAGTGACAGCAGCTGTCACAACTGTGGTCGACATCACTCTTTGGAACTGTTGAAAAAGAGAGATAGCCAATACAAACAAGAATGCATTTTGTGCTATATGCAGTGATAATAATGAGTCATTGTCAAGGCTCCTGGGATGTACCTCATGCTGAGTGAAGCTGGAATCGGAGCGGGAAAACGGGGACGTACAAAAAGTACCGAACTTCTTCCTTGTCAAAATCTTTATGTGAAGAACACCCAGACTAATTAAACTCGCTATTCATTCATCTGGGTTACGAAGTTAACACGTCCGTCTAATCGCCAAATAACTGTTTAATGTTTCCTTAATGTAATCTCTCACCAATAAAATTGACATTGATCCAATTGAAATAGGGACTCTTTGATTTTTTTGCCACATTAAGGTGTATGTATCAAAGCATAAAACATTAGAGACACCATGGTTTTGGGGTATCCGATATAATTTCGTTGTATAATTGGTGCTAAACATATGTATGTGTGCAGACTGTAACAATCTATAAAGGGGGCCGATATTCCAAGTACAATTGTACACTATTTCTATCACAGCTTTCTCAAAATTTCCTTTTGAAATGTAAAGGACTGCGCTACTTAGAGAAGTATTTGGGATCTGGGGAAAGCTCCATTTCAGTCGAAGCATGTCAATAAAGGCATAGGGTCATTGGGCTATGCAAGGATCTGATCAGACATTCAATTATGGCTATCTGAAAATGAGTTGCTGCAATTATCTGCACATCAAAGCAAAGTTACAAGCTAAGCGGATCGCATTTTGTCTTTTACAGATTATCAAGATGAATAGCTCTCAGCTATACAAGAACGTAGAATAGAAGGGTGCCAGTGAAGCTTCCGTCACAAGGTCTCAATAAGAGCATTACCCAGTATTGCAAGTAGAGTCAAGCAAAGTGTGTGTGTGGGAGGGGGTGCTTATCAGGTAGTCACCTTGTGTTTTTCTCACTGAATGGAATGTTAAATATCTTCAAAGTCACCACCTGTTATATTACCAGCGTTCAAAGGGACTTTATGAGGACAATCTTCGTTTATACTAATAAAATACTAAGCTTTATTGTAAAAGTATCGAAGAAAACTGAGAATTACCCACACATGACTATCCGTCAACATCCTGTAATAAAAAAGGGGACGTTTTAGTCCCATTGTTTTATATTTAATAAAAAATGAAAAAGGATGAGATGGATTTTAAGGGAAATTGTTCCAAATAGGCTACAATCTCACTGAAAAGAGCAAATAGGGGATTCATGCCAAATGGTGAGTATGCATGTGTGACGTGTGTGTGTGTGTGTGTGTGTGTGTGTGTGTGTGTGTGTGTGTGTGTGTATTTGTGGCATGAGGCACTTTCTGTTTTTCGCATTTTTTCCTACCAAGAATCAAAGTGCCTGAGTCCCACCGTGTTACACTTTTAGAGGGCCGTACACCAAGTGACATCTTCTTGAGGTGGCCGGCTTGACAATTTCGATGCACCCGATTTACACGTATGGAGCTCAGACCTGAGGCTCATGTACGTGCCCACAGCAGCAAACATCGTTTGCATGCTTCAAAGGTTTGGTCCTGCAAAACGATCAAATCTTATGTCACTTATTTCTGTATCGTAATGGCAGAAAAAACTGCAGTTCTCTTTGGTGTGAAAAACTTATATATATTTATATACGTCAGCGTGTGGTACTCCCGGTGTGGTACTTCAGCGTTTAAAATATAAACAGAACAAGGCATAATCATATGTATATATCTATACTTTTGTCCTGTTTCACAGCAACATCATTCAATTTATAACCATCATGTGTACTTTCAGGCAATACCATTGATCTTTGTAATATGTGTAGCATTGAAACGTGAATCCATAACTAGAGATGCTATTGTCTAATTGTTGAAACTGTGGTATATCGATGGGGCTTGGTCTTTGAGATCATGGATCATAGCTTGTTGGCAGTCTTTGGGGATACACCAGTCGACCCTTCAAAATACGTAACGCGTAGTGAGTCTCTAGTCGTTCATTAGACGTCACAGAAGACAAATCAAACAGTAAATAAGTCACCATTGTGGTGTAAGGTATATTGTCTTGGGAACTAAGCAATGACTCTTGTCACTCAAAGAAGATAAGGAAACACCGCCTGAATTTATGGCCAATGTTATGAAACTCGTTTTTTTACACAGACCAAACAGTGACCAACAGCGGAAAAACATCCATTTGTTGTGCATTTTAATGGAGTCGCTTGACAGAAAATATTAGACACGGATACCCACACCCTGGAGATTCCTTCTGCTACCCTCTTGTACCCTGTGGGACACAACGATAACACTTGATCTATTGCGGCTTTTTTGTGTAAAGAAATAATTCTGATTGGCAATCAAGTTTTGTCAAGCCTTTCATACCCGTATATTATGTATCACGATAGCAATATCAGCTGTTATCTCTTCCCACCTGGCCCACATATGGAAATGGGGAGGTCTCAATTAACAATTGTATGTGTATTTGGCTGAATATGCAACCCAACACACAACATTCTTTGCGATAGAGGTGTGTATTCCTGTAAGATTCTATGTTAAAGTGAAATATATACGTTGAATAGTTTTGCAGTAAAAGTCATCAAATTTACAAGCGTATTTTAACTTTGTACAACCATTTAGAACAAGAAATTTGGTATTTCTGGGTAGAGCAGTTTTAAAGTTACATAAGTGCAGATTAAAATGGAATCTAATGGGAATACATACACTTAGCCCGCCTGCCTACAGTGCCCTCTACTGAAAACCCACATGAGCCAGTTGATCTTGACCTCTATTGTGTAACACATATGGCTCATATGGACATAAAGAAAAACACAGCGGCCTTATTAACTCTCAATAAGGAGTTGGCCAGGCAAATGTGAGGGCCTCCCATCGAAGGCTGTCCGTATCGATACACAAACAGTTTTCAGATACTAAGTAATGATGAGTTTGCATATGGCCAAACCATTAAAGAAAAGAAACGTGAAAATTTTAATAAACTTCACCTTATGCATCTTAACGGTAGAAGTTTACCATCGAAATTTGATGAAGTACATCAATTCAATCCAGATGTGTTTTCTGTTAATGAAACTGGGTTCGATGAAGTGTCTCCAATGTAGAATTACATATTGATGGTTATAATGTATTTCGAAATGACGGAAAATTACAAATTATTTAGGATCGGGACTCGGGCCTTTTCAGTGGAGTCGGTCGGGTTATCGGAACCACACTTATATTTTCGTTAGGCCTCAGGTAGCTTGGATATTTGTTAAAACATGTTTAAATGGATGTTCTTTCCCTTTCACAATTACACATTACCCCCCTTCACGTCAGTTTGATTTGTTACCTGAACACAGTCGAAGGCACTTGTAATATAACAAACGTGTGCTTTTTCAAGCTTTAAACTTTGTATGGTAGCTTCTCTATGTAAGGATTCATGAAAACAACTATTTGTATTAGGTTGATTCCTAGGTGAGCACATTCAGGCTGACTACGATTACTCGCCCAAGAAGCTTTCGAGTGTAGGTTTATAAGTCTCATCGTTAATTTCTTCAAAGCGTCCCTGAAATATTCATCAAAATTATACATAATTTTAAACCGGAGAACACGACAAATACATTAGAGGCATATGTTTTTGTATAAATATTCCACTTACACGATATGAATTTATATAAAAGGAAGTGAAATCAGCTCCAGGACATTGAATGCTGAATTAACAATTTCAATGCTAAAATTAAAGACATAAATGGACTTCATTATTTTTCTTTTTACATTTACAGCATTAAAGAAAAGTCGATTTAATGATTAAAAAAGAATTGAACATCAAGTGTTCGTAAATTGACTTCTTAGAAGGGTTTCCTCTGACCTAATCAACAATTAGGAAAATCATTAATGGGTGCATTTAGCAACACATTACAAAAATGAACTCCTATCAATGAAAACTTCGTCCAACCATCACAAGATCTGTAAGCCGTACACAGGTAAGGGAGGTGGCCGTGTAGCCTGAATCAGTCCAATCAATATATATATATATATATATATATATATATATATATATATATATATATATATATGTGTGTGTGTGTGTGTGTGTGTGTGTGTGTGTGTGTGTGTGTGTGTGTGTGTGTGTGTGTGTGTGTGTGTGTGTGTGCATTGAAAGCTTCTCTCGGCCATCACTGTATGTGTAAGCCGAGTCGTACATCACGTACCGGGGAGGGAAAGTACCCTGACGGAGTCCAAACGATTATATGTATGTATGTATGTATGTATGTATGTATGTGTATATATATATATATATATATATATATATATATATATATATATATATATATATATATATATATATACGGGTCGTGCACATGACCAAAAAAGTAAGCGAGAGTATGAAGCTTGCGCAACTGAACAGTTCACACACATAGCTCACTGTGTCCGCAAATGGCCTGTCCAAGTGGTTCTGCGCCTTAGTAAACGTCAGGACCTCTCTGCTCCTTAAACGCAAGGGACACAAATAGGGGTTATCCTTACAGTTAGGCGTATTGATTGAGTCATGACTGCTGGGCTTCCTTGCCGGGAAATGAGGGGAACTGTGCATCATTCGGATAAAATGGCTTTTAACAGATTACCATCTGACATGAGTGAATGTTACACACTCTTTATAGCTTATATCCGGCAGTTGCGAAAATGCGAGGAAGTAGCGTCAATCTGAGCAAGGGAGCAGAATCTCTAACTTGTTAGTGAGGCCAAGGGCGAAGTTTAACAAAGCAATCAGATTTCAGGTTAGCGTGTTTTGTTTTTGTTTTTTGTTTCTTTCTGTCACGTTTAATCGGGTGTTTATATCACATAAAATATTCAGTTGTCTTTAAAATCATCAGACATCTTCATTATGATTTATATCAGGTCTTACATGTACCTTTGTCAATTCCGACAAAATCTTTACATGACTGAAATATCAGTATAACACAAAATGCTTAGGTACATGTGTCAATCTCATATCGCCACTATGACTCGTCTAAAACATTTTCAAGTAATCACTCTGAAAAAGGTGATCTCCGATGCACTTCGTGATTTGCCACCAGACGTTTTAATCAAGCGATACATGGTCACGTGAGCATTTTCAACTGAAATATTTTTCAAAGGTGTTAAAAGCTTAATTTCATAATCTTATGAGTATATGATCACATATGATATGCAATAACATGATTATACTTAATTTTCTGCTTTCAAATAATTCACAGATTGATTTCCCCACTGTACAAACCTCAAACGTTTTGTCCAACAAACTGATATGCATCTTTTATTGACTGTATGAATATAAATATGTTTAGGATTAATTTATGTTGCTGGTGGTTAACTAAAATTTACTCTTTTGTGTGTGTGTGTGTGTGTGTGTGTGTGTGTGTGTGTGTGTGTGTGTGTGTGTGTCTTTCTTTTTTGTTCCTGCAGCTGGCATGTACGTCTTCAGGAAAATGCGCAGAAAATCAGAAATAAATTTATTTCTCAAAGGTGTAATCAGCCTTCCTTCTTCGCTCAAAAGTCAATAAACCATTTGGTGTGGTCACACTTTACATGGAAGTGATTCTTAGATGTAGGGTGACTGGATATTAAGTGCATTGATATCGACCAAAGCCCGCAGCAAAGGTCACCAGGGTCCAATATTGGGCTTAAGAAATTGCGTGCATCCATATTTCATTGAGATATATTCTGTCTTATGTGAATAAAAACTGTTATGTCCTTGAAATAGTATTGCATCCATCACGGATTCTACATGTAATTCAAAAGAATTGCTAGAATGACGAGTTTGCCCAATTGAAGTTTGAAGTTGAATGTAAAAATATTTGTTTTCGTTTCTGGTTAGACGGAACGCATTCAGCAAACTAAGACCACGCATACAAAGGAATTAGTTTTACTGATGTTTTACATGTGCGTGGTTTTAGAAAAATCCTAGAGTGTTGACTTCAGAAAAATCGGCACGTTGCTTGAAATGAAACCATGAGCATTGACATCAGAGAAATAACCGTGGTTTTCAGAGAAAATTTCAAGTGTTGACATTTCAGACATCAGCGTGTTGCTTCAGGGGGAAACCTTGAAAATTGGTGGTTTAAACATATTTTCTTTCAAAGAAACATTGATTGGGAAACAAGCTGTAAAGCTTCTATAGATCCTTCTCCATAACTACACAGCATCACTTGATGAAACCGAAACATCAGCAGAAAGTACAAATGTAGAAAAAAGGAAAGAAAGAAAGAAAAGAAAGAAAGAAAATGAAAAGAAAATGGCGAGGACAATCACTTAATCTCTACTAAATCTTTTTGTTTTAAAATATACCTTGCATCACTGTCAAATAACTTACTGTTCCAATCAATGGACTTGTTTGCATCACCATACAGCAATATTACCCTTTTAGCAGTAATTTCTTGCTGAAAAGGTCCTAGCAATTCCGTGCGGGGTTCGTTATAAAGAAAACATTCTGTCAGATTAAGACCACGCATACAAAGGAAATCGTTTGACTTGTTTTATATGTGCGTGGTATCACCAGAATATTGACACCAGAGATGGTTGGCTTAACAAAAATAAATAACAAGCGTGTTGGCCTCACGGTGCCTGGGCGGCAGCTGCTTGTGATTGACAAATGTAACAAAATCTTATCACACTGCCAATTTTATGTGCATAGAACTTTCTCTTTTATGGTTTCAGAGGGATGTCCATACAGCTACATGTCTTATAGTCTTTGAAATTCCACGGACTGCGTTATTTGGGACTGTGGATAGCGGTCATGTTTCGTGTTGGTATTGCTTTCTGTCTTCTTCTTCTTCTTCTTCTTCTTCTTCTTCTTCTTCTTCTTCTTCTTCTTCTTCTTCTTCTTCTTCTTCTTCTTCTTCTTCTTCTTCTTCTTCTTCTTCTTTCTTCTTCTTCTTCTTCTTCTTCTTCTTCTTCTTTTCTTCTTCTTCTTCTTCCTTCTTCTTCTTCTTCCTCTTGTTTTTCTTCCCTTCCTCCTCCTCCTCCTCCTCCTCCTCCTCCTCCTCCTCCTCCTCCTCCTCCTCCTCCTCCTCCTCCTCCGTTTTTCTCTGGTGGGTATCCCATATTTACAATATATCGTTTTTGGTCAGAGTGCTGTTGTCGAAAGGAAGTTATGAGTTTTCTTTTTCCTACAAGTATTGACCTTTCACGAGAAATTCCGTTTTATGGGTGCTGATGATCGAACGTTTTGGCGGGAAATTAGTACACATGCTCCCAATTGAGGAAATGCTGACCATTCTGAATACAGGATAACAAAATCTGTAGTCCTTTACAGCACGATTTACATCTTTGGCACAACATACACAACTAGGTTTACTTCGAACTATTTACTGTAAAAAGTAGCGATAACAGTACGCTCCTAATAAGCGTGGACCCCGGAAATAGGAACCAGCAAGAATAAAAGATCCTTGTGCCCATCATGTAGACACCATTTACAAGAAGGCAATACGGCCAAGGTGGCAACGGCTGTGTGCTAAAGCTACTTTTAATGTGGCTATTAACGTCATAAGATTTAACCTGTTCCATGTAGAAACACCAAATTTCAACTTCACGACTTTAAAAACTGTCGCTTGTAGAACACCAAATTTGAAAAACACCAAAATGGTAAATCTAAGCCTATAACTTAAACGTAATCTTAGTTGCAAAGGTAATCAGTGTACTTTGACATGCTATTACAATGGAACTATAAACCTGAAGGGCCACAGAAATTTGATCTGAATACAAATAAAATTACTAACTGTGACCTATTCTATTGTATGGGTCTCATGCAGGATGACGTGCATCGGCTCTCTGGCGGTAGAGGTCCTTGACAACAGACCGTGGGCATTTAACCGAAATATACGACCGATTACACAATTCCACTCGCATATTATATTTCTAACACATAAGATGGACATGGTCAACAACGTGTGATGAAATAAATGGAAAAAAGTCAATAAGGCGGTATTGAGTTCAATAGGTAAAATTACATTACCCCTCACAATCCAGTGGAAAAAATATGGTAATCTTCGAGACAAAAGCAACTGTCGAATATATCAATGAAATCACAAGAAGCAAATCAGAACTAGTGAATTCAGCCTGAGCATGATATGAAGTACCCACGCTTATTGCATTGCTACGAAAGGCTCAAGGTTTTGCGATGTCCCCAAACCAAGATTTTTTTTTTAAAATTTGGGATGCAATTTCTTTGAAGCGACGTGAAGAGATTTTTGCTGCACGTCTCCAGATTTAATGAAGCAAACAAAACTGGCTCATACGGTTACGTGTCTCATGTACCAGCGCCAACATATCAGCTTTGTTTAAAGTGTCACGAAATTCCATCAACATGGCAACGGACTGTAAACTTCACAAGCAATATATATAAAGACCTTATCAATCACTGTGCTATAGAGCTTTCATTCTATTTTAATGCTAAATAAGCGCCAGGATATTCAGCTTTGTTTAAGTGGCACAAAACTCCATCAAATATTCAATGCACTGTAAACGTCATATGCTATAAATATAAAGGCTTTATCAATCCTTATAGTGCGAAGCTTTTATTTTATTTTAACACTGAGTGATGTGCTCCCGTGGAGTGTGAAGCTCATCCCATTTTCGTGTCTATTTCTGAGCAGGAAATTCCAATACTTGCACGGAAGCAAACGTACGCCATGGCAATACTTTTTTTTCAGCAGCCAGCAATTAATTATTAACAATTTGGTCACTTTATTCTGTTCTTGAAATATCTTGGATGAATGCATGCAAGTATGGAATCTCACTGCATCGCTTAAAAGTGCTTAATCCTGCAGGGGCTACACTGTGAATGATCCCAATGATATCTAAGTCCATAGGTTGACATGACCGTCCTCCACACACACACTGAAGAGACAAGAAGATGTTGTTCAGATTTGCTGAAGTATAATTATGTAATAGGCAACATCCCCTCCCCCCCCCCCAAGATGCATGGCGGTGCCTGCACTCAATACATTTGCTCATTTCGTCACGTTTACCGTGGAGGGGTGTGGCCCATATCAATTGTTGTTATTCCATCTTGGTAGCAAATTCCTTTTTACTCCATTGAATGGCGAAGAAATACAATAAATCTAAATAACGAGCATTATTACATTTCTGCGGGCGTGACCCAAGAATACTATGAATAGCTCTTGCTGACTCACGTCCTTTGGCAAGAATGAGATGTTGTCACGTATAGTTAGAAAAAAAAAGCAACAGAAACTATAGGTATTTGCGTACGCACAGCGAGTTACATTTTGTTTTGCCCGTTGTTATATACAAGTCTAGAAAGAACAGATTGAAGTATCGTACGGGCGAATCAATGTTGAAAGTTCTGCTATAAAGTGACCTCGAACGCTTCTGCAATTAGCAACTCTAAAGTTTTCATGTTTGGTGCCTTTAATAAATTTGAATGTCTGTGGCGCTTGCCGAGTCCTAAACACTGTTTTTATTAGGCACCCTGGAAGTGATTGCATAGGACGCATCGATTGATCAGTATTTTTATACATTCAGCCCCACAGAGTAGTGTTAGAGCGCACATCGCATTCCACATATAACACTTAGTATTTGTATCCAAGCCAGGATAAACCATATCAATTTCGTCTGGTCCGAAAAAGTTACGTCTACAGGAGTTAATGCAGCGTTCCACATGATCACATCCCGACCCGTCTCGACATATATATATATATATATATATATATATATATATATATATATATATATATATATATATATATATATATATATATATATATATATACATATATACACATGTACACACACACACACACTCACACACACATACACACACACACACACATATACATTATGTGGTTGTGTTTGTGTGTGTAAAATGGGGAAAAATGGGAAATAGTCACTTTTATCGGCTGAATTATTTTGAAATATATGATGTAAACATATATTGTTCAAACAAAAGCGACTGGTTAACAGGTAAATCCTTTATTAACCCCCTTCCCCCGAGAAAAAAGGGACAGCGTAGAAACAGGATATACATGATGACATCAAAGCACACAATGAGGCACTATACAAAACAATGACAGATAGCGGGGCTGATGCTTATAATGCTAGAAATAAAACACAGACACAAACATGTTTCCAATACAATGTGAACCTGCCAAGTTTTATACACTTGCAATATCTCTGATTTCTCAATATATTCGTGACATACTTTAAACCTTATGGACACTAGGACTTGATAAGTACCTTTTTAAAAAGAGATTTATCCATCTTTACGAACTGTTGTAACATATTTTCGCATTTTCCTCATTTTACGGATGTTACTTAAATTCTGAATCATGAATACCTAAATAGCCTGTTCTTGACAGACAAAATTTGGGTTCTTTAAGCTATACCCATCTATTAATCCAGCGGGCCGCCCGGCAAATGAATACGAATAATAGCAGGTGGCCTAACATGTCACTTCAATTCAAGACCGTTATCTTGTGACGTAGGAGAAATATTGGCTCAATTGACTAAAAGATGCAGTGCAAGAAACGTACCTTTGTGAAAGGGTTTACAGTTCCAAGGTGCCCAGTAAGAATTGAAAAGCTCCTAGGACCGCAATTTAGAAAAGTAAACAGCTGCAGCACAAAGTTTGTATGACTGAATACTAGGAACAGCGCCGTCAATGATATGACTTAGAAATAAATAATGCTTCTATACGCTATCCCTATTTAAAGCCTGGGGTATTCAGATCTTATGGGATAACAATACATACAAAGCTCCACCATTGAACCATCTATTCACATTTAAACGGGCCACAATCAACGTCCAGAGCTGTGCTAAATACTGTAAAGGATAACGATTTTATTCTTATGTCAATGTCACTATTTTCAAAGCCCTTCTCTCCAGAGACTCTGTTTATTGAAAGCAGCTTGTACCTGTTCCTGGAAGGGGATTTGGAGAACAGTGTTCTATAGCTGATAACCAATAGGATCACCTCGGGGCACCTCCGCAATCAAAATTCTATGATCCAGATGGCCCTCTTGAAGTTAAGAGAGCTAAATTCTCGTAATTCTATGAGTGGGGTGAACCGAAGAGTGAAAAGTCTACTTTTGTTAATGCTAATCCTGCAGGACATGCCATCACCAGAGACGTGATCGGGGCAAGCAGACATATAATAGCTTTCATCTCCAGCCCACAAAAGAGGAACTACGCTATTTGTCGCCGTAAATGGCTTCATGAGGCGAGCGCCATGACACGCAGGCGGATTAGCACTTTGCGTAGAGAGCTGGCGTGAGGCGTCGTTGCGGTGTAAAGCAATAGCTAGATTGCCTGATATGGATTTCATGCATTGGTCATTTTCTAAATGAGAATTGGCAAAGGTTTACCGTTCACACCTTAACACAGTCTGTCTTGTTGCACAATTATGCATGCAATATGCTTGATTGATGTTTTGCTCTCCAGTCGGGCCGATTCATCGTCCATTCATGGTTGATAATGTGGGTGAAAGCTATCGTGAGGGGTTTTGTGCAAGGTGGCACATTCCAGTCCTTTAAAAAGAGCTGTTGAAGAAAAGCAAGAAGCAGCGCTCGTATATCATCATGCTCTTTTGGGTGTTTTTGATCAATAAGCTGCAGATGTATCTCCATGAATATACATATATGTATATATATGGTTGACAGCAGCTACACTTTTGGAGTACATTTAGAGGTTTCTTTGCGACACATCTCAGCGTTCTATGTGACCTGCTAGATAAAGCTGGAGTACCTCAATTATTAATAAGCATCTTATGTGCCAAAATAATTCAAGGGCAAGGAAGAGTACCGAGATAAAAGGAAAGTAGACTTGCCAGATTTTTCTCAAAATCATATTTTGATAGAAACCAGTTGTGCGTACTGGTATACGAAAAGATTGTCTCACTTGAACGACTATGCCTTCATGAAAGTTGCTTTGTAACCGTGGTAATTATGTCAAGGTCATCCATGTTCAGTTTTAACTTGCCCCCTATAGAGGAATATCATCATATGCAATTATGCAAACAGGAGCAACAGTACCACATTCCGCAATTAAAAAAAGAAGTTTAAAAATCCCATCTATCTTCTCTCCATAGCCAATCCAGTCACTGCCTATGTCTAAACCTATACATTAATTTACATATTATCTATTTGATTAAAACTTATGAAAACTTAAGGCTTCATCAGCCAAAGGAATTTATAAACAGTTCATAGATCAGCGAGAAACCATGAAGCATATGTTTCGCGAGCTTAAATTCCGGCACTGTTTTAAAGGCAGTTGCTTGCCTTTACATTGTAAAGACAACCCACTGGAAGTAAAAAAAGTTTGAAAGTGTGAAAATAACAAATACATAAAACATACTCTATAACAAGTTCTTGCTTATAATGCCAAAACGTAGAGAGTGTATATGTACTAGCATATGCACAAATATACCTAAAATTGGCAACATTCAATTTACACTTACCATGAGAAAGGGATTCCATATATATATATATATATATATATATATATATATATATATATATATATATATATATATTATATACATATATATTGAGGGAGAGAGAGAGAGGGACAGACAGACAGACAGACAGACAGAGACAGAGAGACAGAAAGAGAGAGAGAGAGAGAGAGAGAGAGATGTACCTTCTCAGAAAGGGAAATCAAATAGGTCAGACAGCAGAAACGTCCAAGCACAGAATGGCAGCCTTGAAAATTGAAATTACATGAAAGTGTCACAAATCAACCTGACCCCATGTTTCCAGTAAGAAAAGAACAATCAAACTGTATGCTTGTCTTGTTTGTTCTACTAAAATTGAAATGCTATGCTGTAACATAAGTAGCACAGTCATAGACTAGAAACACAAACAAAACCCCTTTCTCTCCACCAGAAATGTATGCAAACATTGGCAAAATTAAGTAAGGTGTCTTAACTGACTTTTGGAGTAATTATGCGTATGCGTGTTGTCTCTTTACTCTGTTAGTTAAAATCCTGGCTGTAAATTACGTCCATCTAAGCAAGAAAGTTCCTGTAGCTCTATCCTAATTGAATGAAATATAACAAAGAAACATGGAACATTTTGGATTTAGAAGTGAATTCATACGCCTGATACCATCTGTAGCTGGGACCCAGCTCAAAGCATTCTTCCAACCCATTGGTAATTTTACTCCACACAGAGGAGACCAGGCATGAAAATACTATCATAAGATACCATGTCAAAATCATATCAGAGCACACAGAGTTCTCGAGTTATCAAGCGAATAATAAAATGGCCGTGTGACATCAGGGTCTATCGAACAATTTTCATATTTGGACTATAAATCGTTGGGCAGACTTGGTGTGGACATATCATGGATGGATTTCTAACAAGTTTGCCAAGAGGTCATGAAGTTGTATCTTAGATATACGTATCCAAAACACGTTACCCACTTTCTGAAATGTGCACACAAACACGCCTGGGTGCCGAATAAGCGCCTTAAATGTTCATTTTGAAAGCTGTGCAATTTGTACTTCGGTAAAACCATTGGGTTGATTCTCTTCAGACTTGTAAAGAATTCATATTGACCAAAGATTTAGCACACGCTTTCACTTGGTGTCATCTATTATTCCCTAAATTTCAACAAATTTCTTAAATAATTTAACGACCAAAAAGGCCACATATTAGTTTGGTTAGCATAATTATACCAGTATGTTTTATACAAACAGGAGCAACAGCATGGCATCTTCCGTGACGTTGTGAAACAAACAAATGCACAATCCAATCTCCTTATGCTCTGTAATCAGTCCAGTTACTGTTTAAAGTGTGTTAAGTTTTCTCCCAAGACATTTACTAGATCTTTAAACTCGTCACAAAACCGATGTGCCTTTACCAAGAGTGTGATATAAGTCAATATTTCAGTATATTTGAACAATCATGTTTTTTGTTTTGTTTTGTTTTTCTTTTTTTCTTTTTTTTTCTTTTTTTTTTTTTTTACATTTTCGGAATATGGGCGACGTTTACCTATTTGCCAGGTCTTCGGACCAATTGAGTGAATTGTAATATATGTGACAATCCGAACACAATATGGCTTGCGAAAGTTGCTAGTTCGACACCCGGGCGTTCCGTGGTCCAAAATATTATATATATATATATATATATATATATATATATATATATATATATATATATATATATATATATATATATATATGTGTGTGTGTGTGTGTGTGTGTGTTGCACATAATGCTGGTTCCCTGCTAATTCTAAGTGTATGATTCATAAAGTCTGGACATTTTAAATAGATTACGACATGTTTTACGCCCATAACACATTCAGGCAAGTTTTAGTGATTTTCTTTTCATAGACCCATACAATTCTTTGGGTATACTCCGAGAAAGTAATTATGCTTTGATTACCACAAGTAACTATGTTCACCCACTATGTCACATGGTATGATTTAAGTTGAAATGATTTTAACTTAGAATTTAACGGAATAAAGAAAGCAATGATTAATCGACACTTTCGAATTTGAACCATCTGGTGTCGGAACAATCAACCAGAGATCTTAATTTCCCAAGAGTTGATACAAAATGTAGAATTCATCTTATATAAATAAATTGCTTTTTGTGGGATATCACCTTTTATCGAATTGAATTTTAAAATTTAAGTGTTCAGGAGTGTGAAAAAATGTCACCTTGCTTTGTTTGAACATATTTGAAGGTCTGCATTGTAATAAAAAAGGAAAAATGCATACACTACTTTTTCAGAGACTATAACATGGCTATGTGTCTATTTCACACACACACACACACACACACACACACACACACACACACACACACACACACACACACATGCGCCCGCGCACATGAAATATTAAAATCCAAACCTATCACACACACGCACCCGCACACAAACAAAAGAAATTATAAACGTGTACATAAAATATTAAAAAAAAAACAAACCTATCACGACCATCCGCAAACCGCACATCATATTTTTCACATCTCTGGTTCCGCCTGTGTCCCTAGAAACCCCATACAAAAGTTGTTTGCCGACTAACTAGAGATTATTTTGACACCATGTGGGATGTGGGTTTACCACTGAATCAAAAAGGCCCAGAGTTTACAAAATCAGGCTCCTATGATAGTCATGTGTAACTCTGATTTTATCATTTTTTGAGGGAAAGACTTTGTTCGTGTGCTCAGGCAGCAGACTTTGGAGGAGAGACGGACATGTTATATGCCGGTGTTATGTTTAAATGTGGGAATGGGCTGACACCAAATTTTCTTTGCGACAAGGTAAATCTCATTTACGGTAGGGAATCAATAATTATGAACTCTTAGTTCTAATCTAGTCAGATGGTTGCACTGCTGCGTAGGTTCAAATAGAAACTTTCTCGTAAGGCTCTTTCCAAACTTTTTCTTTTATTCGACCAATTCTCGAATATGGCTGTGTTCTCTTTGACAGTTGTGGTCAAGGCTTATCTGACTTACTCAAACCAATCCAGTTCGAAGACGCTAAAATTTGCACTGGTGCTCTGAGACATACCTCACATCGACGTGAACTTGGTCGGTCAACCCTTGCCACCAGACGCAAGTACTTTAACTGGTCTTCTTTTACAAAATGTGCCATAAATTAACTGCTCCATATCTTTCCAATCCTTGTCCTCCCCCTTTTCCATGATCGCAACCTTCGCCAACCTAGCTCCTATATACGCCCCTGCCGAACTACTATAATCTCCTTGAAAATTCTTTCTTCCTGACACAATCAAGCAATGGAATAATCTTCCTTCTGATATTCGAGATTCAATTTCCCTTCAAATATTTAAATCCAACCTGATAGAAAGCTTGCTTGCCGTGAATGGTGTACCTGACTACTTTTTCATTGGTAACAGATTTTCCAATATCTGTGATACCCAACTGTATGTCCTATGTATTGTGTACATATTTCGTGTGTCTCTCCATCCCTGGAGAACCCAATTTGTTAGTAGCATTTCGATGTAATATATGGCGATCCAGATAAAATGAATATATTTAAGTAAATAATTCTCTAGATGTTTTGGTTCTTATATTAAATTGAAATCTTAAAAAAAGTTTGTATTTAAAGGATACATTTATCAAGAACTCCTTACTCGATTGTCATAAGGAGAACTGAATGCGTTGATCATTTTGAAAATCTGCACCAAAAGCTTTCAATTTGATTAAAGTACCTCTTTGCGTTTTATTGAATATTGCCTCATTGTTAAAGTGGTGCTCACGCATCACTTTCAACTTAATTCATATTTATGCCTAGAATCTCTGTGCTTCTTTTCTTAATTGATTATGCATGGTTTTGTTGTTTCTGTTTAAAGTTTCTGGTTTGTTCCTAATCGTGTATATTATGCATTAACATCGTTTTGTTTATATACTATCTCGATGCATGCTGGGTTCGTGGCAGAACAGGATTTGAACCCTGACAGGATCGACCAGAATGCTCAGGCACACGCGAGGACGCTCCGATTTGAGCTGCAGCAGGTTGTTTTACGGTAAGTGATCAAGGAGCCGCTGTCCGAGTTCACTGTCACTGTGAGGAGATTTTTTAAAATTTGAACATATTTATTTAGGCTGGATTACCCTACAGTACAAGACCAGAATGCTCAGGCACACGCGAGTACGTTCCGATTTGAGGTGGAGCAGGTTGTTTTACTACTATAATGGGTTCTCCAGACATGGAAAATACACACAATATATATACAGTACATAGATAGAGGACATTACAAACTATGTTACCAGATCTTTTGTACATATGTAAAATATAAACATAGTGATATACAAGTAAATCGGAGAAGTAATACCCAGTACAGAATATATGGTAGAGGCTGTGACACAAGGCATACGACTATTCACTTTTGACAGGGGAAATAGGAAAACAAAACGAACAACAGTAATTGGAGAAGGTATATAAATCGATCAGTACATATATGATTCGTCAACAAGAGGTTATACATCATAATATTGACAAAAAAAAACCCCAAAGAAAATGCTTTTCCTATTTAACCAGTAGGTCGCATTACGGTTAGAAAACGAAACGTCTACCTTCTGCCATATAATTTTGTACTGCATCGGATGTTCGTATGTTCAGGACATCTGGTGATTCTTTACAAAAAGGAAAATACGAAGCAGTCTTTCATTAGCGATATGGATTAGCAAGTTAGGATGAACACCCGGAGCAATAAGCGGTATAGTAGTATCGAGAAGTTTTTTCTAGAGGGAAAATATTTAGGACAAAAGAAGAAGAAATGAAAATTATCTTCAGTGGGGAATGAGCAGGAGCAAGTAGGACTTGGAATAACATTTACCTTACAAAGGTCAGAGTTAAGTCTGGAGAGGCCCAGTCACAGCTGGGTCTGACAGATGTTCAGGTAACGTTGACCATGGGAAAAGAAGGCAGGGACAGCTAGTAAGGTTGCATTGAGTTTGGATTTAAAAATTTGGAGCGAAATGGAATTCCAAATATCAGAAGGAAGGTTGTTCCA
Organism: Hermodice carunculata; assembly: GCA_964020975.1. Taxonomy (NCBI): domain Eukaryota; kingdom Metazoa; phylum Annelida; class Polychaeta; order Eunicida; family Amphinomidae; genus Hermodice; species Hermodice carunculata. The sequence continues at coordinate 96,147,918 of OZ026613.1, read as the reverse complement.
AAGTATGATAGCATCGAGGAGGAAATATTTGTCAAAACGTTGAGTCCTGCATTGGATGTTGCGTATTGGGCTGAAATGGCACAGACCTCGACCAATGTAAGTAGGCGCTAAAAGGTTGGAGAGATAGGAAGGAGTAAGATTATGGGTCATTTTGTAAAATAGGATCAATTTGAAGTATATACGTCGGCTAGCGAGGGTAGGTCATCCGAGTTCATGTAATATAATAATAATAATAATAATAATAATAATAATAATAATAATAATAATAATAATAATAATAATAATAATAATAATAATAATAATAATAATAATAATAATAATAATAGTAATAATAATAATAATAATACAAAGCTGCTACCATAAAACATGTAAGAGATCAGTCGCACACAGATGAATGGATGAGTGGCGACTACTTCAGCGATGAGCTTGCAGACCTAGGAAAATAGCTGTTACACCGGCTTAGTGATGCATACTCACTAATGCTAAGGCAGCGATACAGCAGATTGTATTTAATAAATAAAAAGTATATATTAAACAAAAGTTGCCACACAGAGTACAGACCTACGACCTGAGACTATGAAAGTTGCTGCGTGACCAAGACCTCGCTTGTGAAAGCGAGCTAGCTTTCACTCATCTACCGTATAAGACACCTCGAAAGCATGATGCGCTGTGAAAGCTAGCTGGCTTTCAGGTCATCTCCCAACCCATGATCTAGACCTTGCTCTTCTGTCTTGAGCGCGAGATACTTTTCACGCGTGAAAAGTACCTCGCTTCCTGAGCATGCGCAGTTGAGAACTTATATTATCTGGTTCCCACTGCCGTTTTTTGCCCGACTGAGACGCTGTTCCCCTTAGTGTTTGTGCAACATTATATACATTATATGAAATATAATAATAACGCACACACACACACACATATATATATATATATATATATATATATATATATATATATATATATATATATATATATATATATATATATATATATGTATATATATTGGGCTATTTTTGCAAGCTTAACACTTGCTTGTCTTTATTAACTGTTATCATATATTTGATGAATTTTATCATTTTTTAACCCTGCCATGGGTCTAATGATCGTCCTGCGCTTACGTGCTCTGTTGGGGTACCAGTATTAAATACTATCTTGCGGCTCAGGTTCCGCGAGGTAAGTTTCACGGCGAAGTATGTCTCGAAGGGATCTGAGTGCTTGAGCGCGAGGCAAGTTTCACGCGTGAAGCAGACCTCGCCGACGAGGAAGCTTTAAAATCGCTTGCGAGGTCTTTAAAGCGAGGTCGCTATAATGCTGCAAAGTCTGGCGACTGCCACAGCGGTAATTAGCTGTGGTATCACGTGCAGTGGCCATAGAAAGACACAAACATGTGATATCACACAACGTGCAATATGGCCATAGAAGACCTTCAGTTTCTCTATTTAAACAAGCAAGAATACATGTATGACTGGACCTATTATCAGGTAAAAATTTCCCAAATAGAAATGATCCGAATGATAGCACAGACTTGCTCACAGATAGGTCATGCAGAGATCATTGGTAGCTCTATAGCTCAGAAATAGGTATACCGATCAAGGGAAACTAGCATTTAATGTAACTGAGTTGCTGTACAGGCGTTATGAGGATTTCCCTGTAAAAGCATAGTAGTGCTTAATTAAGTTACATATAATAAAGTAGAAATATATCTTGTACATAGCTGCTACGAAAAGTACAGACTTTGACATTAAGCTATGAAGGTTTTGCGACTAGCCAGAGCAATGATAAGCGGTATGATAAAGAATAGTATAGTTGCTTGGGTAGGTAGTCTACCTACGATATGGCTTCCTTGGGAAAGGGGCAACGATAACCTTCAGTTCGGATGGAAGCAACATTTCACTGCGACAGAGACAAACTGTCTGCATGATCCATTTTATATCTGTCCTTAAATATATAGCACAAACAGCCTGCACATACGACACTGAAAGCACAACTCTTGAAAAGTGATTTATTTTCTATGCACTCTACTTTCACAGCGAGTATTCGATTCACCACTAATTATCATAAGAAATTTTGAGGGCATTCAATCTTTTGTGTCATAACAGTGTTGCCGCTTCTATGAAAGCTCGACCAGGTGTGTCAGAAAATATCCATTGATCTAAAAATGTACGTTTCTTTCGGGATGGTTGACCGCTTCTCATAAGTTATCGCCACATATTCGTCATTGTGCAAATTAGTAATGTGATTGGATGTTCCTAAAGCTACAGTTATAAAATCATTCCTGGAGTTTTCGTTGTAGAAGTATTGTACCCCATCGTGACGTTGTAAAAGCAAACTTCTCTATCATCGAAACTGGCGGGCTTGACGCTTGATTCAGTAACGACATTTTAATCAAACAAAGATTGTAGAGAGTTTAAGGACAGTATAAGTACACCTGATCCTCCAGGACATGAAAATAATTCAACCTTCAACACTTTGATAAAGCAATGAAAAAAAAATCTGGCACAAAGAGAGACATGACATGCAGAGAGCAAACACCAATTACCCTTTCTTGGTAGCGTCCATAGAATACACATATTTGAAATGGTCATATTCTCTTTGTAACAGCAGACGCAAGTTTATGAAAGAATATCTTACATACAAGGCTATACCCGTAGACATATGACCAAGGTCGATGTGTTCATGACTTACGTATTATTCAATGGTTAAATGCCAATCTCTACATTTTTATGAACTCAATTCATTTGTTAACCGCTTCAAGGAATGATATTACATACTATAATTTAGTTTTACTTATCAGATGGCCATGCTGATGACTGCCAGTGTCCTTTATATACTTTACGGACAAAACAGGATTTACTTTTTCGAGTCTGTGTACACACACACACACACACACACACACACACACACACACACACACACACATATATATATATATATATAGTTCGAGGCAATGCCTTGAAAGAGGGCTGTACAAGTGGATTCAGTCTCTTATCTAGCACTGAAAGGGTTAAATGTGACTTTACTTGAGCTCTCCTGACCTGTATTGCCATGATATCGTGTTGAATTTGGATTTGTAACTAACGATGACAACTGCGTCAGGCACAACCGAGCAGGCATATTAAAGTTGTCATGTTTTACAAATACTTTAACGACTCTTTGCCATGGTAACTCGGAGAACGGACACCTGGAACCGAGCGAACTATTACGATAACGATCACCGTTATGCTGTTAAACCGAACAACCGTGGCTGTGCAACTATGCTGTTTCCAACGCCCAAGTACACCATCCAGGCAATTTGAAATAAACTGCTGTGTTTCAATTGACTTTACTGCAAAATAACAGCACACGCCGGCCACTTACTTGATAAAATCTTTCCAGGGTCGATCAATTTTTATTAGGGAAGGGTGGGTTGAAACTACTTTTATGTTTCATGAAATTTAGGGGCGGGCCTTTTAGTAGGGTTGGTCGACCTATGGGAACCAAATATATAATCTTGTTAGGTCTTAGGCAACTTGGATATTTGTTCAAACATGTTTGAAATGCATGTTCTTTCCCGCTTTACCCATTACCTCCTTTCACGTCAGTTTGTTACCTGGGCACAGGCTGATAAAGTGTTAATAAAGGAAAAGACATTCACACAGGTCATTGGGATTCCTAATTAGTAACCCATAGTTTCTTTATGGCATATCAATTGTTTCCACATTTGCCAAATACACGAATATATATTAAGATTTAAATATATATATATATATATATATATATATATATATATATATATATATATATATATATGCATATATGGACTCACCTTTTGAAAGCACTTCACATTCTACAGCATGGAGATGTTATTGCTCAGGACACTCTGAGCCCTGCTTCCTGTATATGCTGACTTAGCTCTCATCTTAAATCTTTATTCCCATACTTTATCGCCAGGAACATTTCTCAAAATACTGTTTTTCTGGGTGCCTACTTCCTGGGCTTTATCTACATGGGATCCCCTGTGCAGATGCCTTTTGTTTGTCCCAGTCAGATTGGACACATGCTTTGGAGAAGGGGGTCGTCGTCTGCAGGCTCTGATGGGCTTGTGAGAGCCTGGCAGACGTCATTCGGTGTTTTGATTTTTATGATAGACGGTCTCTTGCTGTTCACCTCTTGGGGTGTATTGGCTTCCTCGTAATCTTAGTGTTAGTTTGTTTGATCGGATATATTGATAATATAAGCATCATAGCAGTACATGCATTTAATGCGAGATTGTGCACCCAGCATATTTTAATTCTTAAGTTTATGAATACTTGTAGCTGCGGTGCTAGTCGCACACGAATGCAGTGGTGCATTTTGGCCTACTGTATTTGCCTTTGTATGTATGTCTCATGTACTATTTTATTCACCAGTTATTGTCGTTTAAATGTAATAATAGTAATGATGATAATAATGATGATGATGATGATGATGATGATGATGATGATGATGATGATGATGATGATGATGATGATAATAATACACACTAAATCCCCCATGTCCCGTGCAACAGGAACCGTATTTTATATTCCTAAAACAAGAAAAGGTGCGATATTACGCAAACACAGCCACGCACATAGGCACACACACGTGTGTGTGTGTGTGTGTGTGTGTGTGTGTGTGTGTGTGTGTGTGTGTGTGTGTGTGTGTGTGCAGAGCCCGGGTGGCTTTCTCAGGGTCCTTAGGTTTCCTCCACCAAACAAGTAGGTAGGAAAGTATACGCCAACATCTGTGCCATGGATAGTCATTATCAGAGGCTTGGCCTGTTTCGGAATCCGTGTTAAAGATATGGGTCCATGCTTTTTTCCATATATATATTCCTCACCCCAAGAGTTGATCGGAAGCTTGATGTTTGGGTCCAGCTGGCGTTTCGTTCTTCGTGACATGCGTTACATGCCGGGAAACTGAAAGAGTCGCAGTATTACGCGGGTGCCTCAATTTGAGGATATCATCGTCGTAATGAATGACGTTGCTATAGCGTCCATATACCATATAGAGCTCAGGCTTCGTGGTTACTGAGCACGGAACAATATCCATGAAGATAAATGTCGCCACATTTTTGGCATCTAAAACTTGTGTTTACAAATGAAATTGATTAGGATATCCACCATAAATTGAATCAAGTTCTTGGTAAAAAGAGGAATAATAAGACTACAACTAAAAAGTTGAAAGGTATCTGGCTATTCGGAGTTCTTAGTTATTGAAAATTGTTTGAATCCTGAAGGGGCATCGCTTTACATAATTGAAGTATCTTTGACGGTTGAAAAAGTTGCAGTTTTTTTTTAAGTTGTCACCTTTTCAAAAATTTTTAAAAAAGTTTATGTTCGTGCACACCAGGGGAATTGGTCGTAAATGCACAGAAGGAAAAACGGTTTCGTAGGGAATTAATGAGAAGTAGGTTATTCACAACAGTGGTCAAGAAATGGCTTCTTATCTTATAAAGATATCTGATGAGAACACCGGTTCTATTTAATAATGCCGCTGCGAGCTCCCCGAATCACCAATTTGTGCTCTTCCCGTAAAGTGTAAATGAAATCACGCCATGGCAAGCTCTTGGGTTATGCATGGTAATCGCAATTATACTTTTCTGGTCATTTTTGAGGAGGGTGAATAAGTTGACCATGCCACCCACGGCAGATAAGCAAAAAAAATACCGTTATTATGGATCGCAAAGTTGAGAGTCAGACCATCGGAAAATGGGAAGATTGGAGGATTGACTCTTTGAATTGAAATGTTCGATGTATAATAGAACTGACAAAGATTCCCACTGAGCAGAGTGATCCCTCAAATTAATGCTAAAACCTAAGTGAGAATTCTCCCGATTGGACATCGCTCACTGATAAATTGTGACCACCAGTAAACACCAGGTTAAATTAATAAATCAATGTGTAATTGCATGCTTTCACATGGGGTAAATATTACATGTCAGATAGTTTGCCCAACCCCGATTGAGCAATGCATAAACCCGAAAGTCTAGATGCGTTAAACTTTCCGCACATTTTGACGTAATATATCGTATTGTTGCGTGCAGTTTGCATGCGTTTTGGAAGATTGTGCATTTCTTAAGGTGTTGCGGTCTTGTGTGGTCTAATGCGTTTTGGCGCGGTTTTTTGATGCGTTGTTGCGCCGGTTTGTTTGGTTTTTTTTTGGTTTTGTTTTTGGTTTGTTTTTGTTTTTTTTTTTTTGCGGGAAAAATAAACACGGATCGAGCTGGGGGGAGCGTTGTTGTAGTTACATGCAGTTTCATGCGTTTGCACACTTTCATTAGCGATTTATAAACGAGACACTGCGCCAAAGTATGTAATTGCCTTTAGAAATATAAGGTTGGGATCAGTGCTATTCAACGTACACGCTTATTTTGTTTAACGGGCGCGATGAACAATAGCACGCGTATTTTGTCAATGGTGCGGTATGTAGCACGTCCCTGTTTTCTTTAACGTGTGTGCAGGGGTCAGGGTCATATGTACGATATTTCTTACGCATGTCATTCAACATAACGAAGCTTCTTTTGTTTAACGTGTACGATAAATGATAGCACGCATGTTTATTTTGTTTAATGCGTGTGTAATAAGGCTTAATGCATCCGCGATTTAAAGCACTCGTGTTTATTCTCATGTTTATGGCACAATACCCCCTTGACAATAAACCTGCGTGATCTTTTATCGTGTAGATACATGTGTGTTCAAAATTGGTTAACGTGTCTGCATTTAAATGGTCGTGTGCGAATAATTTGTACTATTGTCCATATTGCACACGTTCCTCTGTAAACTTTTGACATAGGCTGTATTAGCCCAAATAAATTAAAGGGTCTTCAGCGGGTAACTACTCAGAACATGTTTCGGAGCCTATTACCCTTAATGTCTCTCTGAGTAGCAGCTCCTACATATAGATTTTTGGCACTGATCCCTCTCCATACCTCTCAAAGGACGCATATGTAAAATAATGGACGTTACGATGCCTGTAAATGACACGTTCGTTCCAGCCTGCATCATTTGTTGAATTGTGAGGTCCAAACATTGTTTTAAACATATTTTTATTTCAATAAACGATTAAGAAACAGACTTGACCTATATAAATCCCTCACGCCAAAAAAAGAAAAAACAAACAAAAAACAAACAAAAAACAAACATTAAACAAAAAAAATTAAAAAAAACAAAACAAAAAAGACAAAAACAAACAAAAAACAAACAAACAAACAAACAAACAAACAAAAGAAAGAAATAAAAGAACAATACAAATACCGTACAAAAGATAAAGACGGACCACAGGACACCACATTGATGTAACATTGACAAGGACACACACTTAAGATAAGACTTCACAATTTCAAAAGGCAAGTATGGAACTATAAAGAGGCCAATTTCCCTGGCCTTAATGCTGCCCTTCCCGCCGCCCCGTGGGATACTGGCCGCGAAGTGTACGATACGGTTGATGATGTCGTGTCATACTGGTCTGATTTATTTTTATCAACTGCAAAAGATTTCATTCTTTTCAGGGAAATCGCTATCCGGCCTGGTGATAAACCATGGATAACCTCTGGAATTAGGAAACGTATTCGCCAAAGAGACCGAGCATGGAAACGCTTCCTGAGAGTGTCCCGTAGTCCACGTCCTGATACCTATGACACTAACACGAAAATTGATGGATTTTACCAACTGTACAAAAAATGTCGCAATAGAGTTGTCAACTTAATAAGACAATCTATTCGCTTATATTTTCGCAAACTGAGCCGTCAACTCGACGACAAGGATATTAATCATAAGCAGTGATAGAGTCTCTCGAAGTCCGTTCTGGGATTCAAAGTTCATTAAGACATTCCTCCTCTCATCGACATATATATATATATATATATATATATATATATATATATATATATATATATATATATATATATATATATATGTATATATATACACATATATATGTATATATACATATATATATATATATATACATATATATACATATATATTATTGTTTGTCTCTCCGTGTCTGGAGAACCCATTGTTATTAGTAATTTTTGTACTATTGGGTAATTCAGTATAAATAAATATGTTTAAACAATTACAAGAAGTATGTATTATCATATCAAATCTGACGTGGCCAGACAACGCTGTACACAACAAGTGCTGCATGCGGAAAAGCTGTATAGTAACGGTCCGCACATGACCTACCACCCGTCACAAGGAAAGCTTGTGCACCAACCTGGGATGAAAAAGAACGGGCCTTTAATCTGCCAGTATTTAAAATATAATAGGGTGCTGTGAAAAATAATTTGGTTTACTGTCTTAGTACACTTGGGATTTCCAAACATAATAGTTTGTAGCGTGAAAGGAGCCAATACTATGATTTTTGGTGTAACAAATTCCGCTTAGTCGTGTATTTGATACACTCAAAGTAGTAATAAAACGAATTTTCTACCTGGGCACCACAGGTGCAAGCAGGAGAATTTGCTATACCAATTGTTCGCATATCATGGTTCAACTGGTTGCAGCCCGTCCTAATTTTTTGTACATAAAATGGTGGCTTTCCTGTTACCAATGTAAAACAACACATTGGACTTCGGTTTCCCTTTATCCAATTTACATCTAAAAGTATGTATATCTACCGAATTTCGGACACTGGATAGTGGTTAATTACACTGGCAAGTCGTTGCGGGAATAAAAGAACTATTAAAACTATTAGTTTTTGTACGGACCTGGCTTATGTTCCGTTTGGATCTCGCGTTATATGCATTTCTGGTAGATACATTTTCTGTAATCAAATCGTGTAAGTATGCAGATGTATGTCCATTAATTATTTTATAAAGAAGTATGAGTCGGATGTTTTTCTTTACGCTTGGAGAAAGTCTCCCATCCAGTTTCATTGTACAGGGATGCATGACTTGTTCAAGAAGGCGCAACCGTCACTGCCCGGGCTGCAACCAGTTGAATATCTTCTAGAAGGTCTGCATCAGACTTTGTGCACCCCCCTCCCACCCACACACACACACAACACCACCATACTCTAAAATAGTACTAATGTGGGTAAAATATATTAATGCTCATCTGCTGAACCTATGTTGCAAACATTTCATTTCTCCAAATAATTTCCTTCCTTTGCAGACAATGTGAGGCGACCATGACAAATATGGACTGAAAAACTAGAAAAGAAGATTTGCTTCAAAGCAAATCTGTCTGTGTGCCTTCAAAAGTTGTAAATATTACGGGCTACAACTTTTGTCCTTTGGTACTTCACCTTCCATTAAGCTTATGGCTGTATGAAAATTTCAAAGTCCAAATGACATTCGACCTTTACAGGTCACATTTAAATTGCAAAAATGCACAGTGTCACATTACCCACAATTTGAGCCCAACATGAACCAAGTCAGATAAAAATTGACCAAATTATGGCAAGTTGAAACTTTCAAAGGGCCAGATGACCTTGACCTTTGCTCTTCAGAGGTTACTCTTGAATATCTTCTAAACCATAATAGGTACAGGTAACCAATCCTACTTCAATTAATATATTTGTAACACTGCACATTTTAAAAAATTACATGTGACCTCTAAAGGTCCAAGGTCAAGGTCATTTGAACCTTTGAAACTTTCATCAAGTCATAACTCGGTACATTTTTATCCAATTTTGATCATGTTGGGCTCAAAGTATAGCTATTGGTATACTGCACTTTTTGTAATTTACATGTGACCTCTCAAGGTCAAGGTCATTTGGACCTTTGAAATTTTCATCTAGCCATACCTTAATCAATTTTTAATCCAATTCCATCATATAGGGCTCAAATTGTAGCCATTGTAACACTGCACGTTTTTGTAATTTACATTTGACCTCTAAAGTTTAAAGATATAGGTTATTTGGACCTTTAAAATTGTCATCTCGCCATAACTCGGTCAATTTTAACCAATTTTGAGCATGTTGGGCTCAAATTGTACCATTGTAACACTTCATATTTTTGTAATGTATATGTGACCTCTAAAAGTCAAAGATCTAGGTCATTTGGACCTTTGATTTTTTTATCTAGCCATAACTCTGCCAATTCTTATCAAATTGTGATCATGTTGGCTCAAAGTGTAGCAATTGTAACATTTTTGTAATTTATATATGACCTCTAAAGGTCAAAGGTCAATGTCCTTTGGACATTTGAAAGTTTCATCCAGTCCTAATTTCCATCTAATTCTAATCATGTTGGACTCAAACTGTAGATATTGCAACTTTGCACATTTTTGTAAGAACCTGTAGCCTCTAAAGAGCAAAGGTCAAGGTCATCTGGCCCTTTGAAAGTTTCATCTTGCCATATTTTGGTCAATTTTCATCTGATTTGGTTCATGTTGGGCTCAAATTGTGGGTATTGTTACACTCTACATTTTTGCAATTTAAATGTGACCTGTAAAGGTCGAATGTCAAGGTCATTTGGACTTTGAAATTTTCATCCAGCCATAAGCTTAATGGAATGTGAAGAACCAAAGAACAAAAGTTGTAGCCCGTAATATTTACAACTTTTGAAGGCACACAGACAGATTTGCTTTGAACCAAGTCTTCTTTTCTAGTTTAAGTTTGGAGCTGTTGGACGTAACTAGCCATTGCTTAGACCAATTTTCCATGTGTTTAAGGTCATCATTCATAGTGACAGCAAAGCCTGTGGGATGATCAGTAGTGATGTACAAAGTTACATCATCGGCGTAGAGTCTTACAATGTCGACTATATCGTTACCATAAATAAGAAATAAGAGAGGTCCAAATCATATAAATTGTTGTCTCTGACTGATAGCCATGTCAATACATTTTTACAGTTCACTGGTGTCATATGGTATCCGACGGAAACATAATGAATCCATGTGATGAATTGATAGATGTGTTTCAAGGCACTCACTGGTGTAAGTCCAAAAGACAGCACTAGTGTCCCAAATCAAACTCATCGCAACGTGGACTATTCGTCCCAGCTTTTTCTAAGATACGACTTCATGATCGTTCATTGTTTTTCACTGAAGCAAATCAAGTTGAAAATATGCTTTTTAGTAGCAGTCATGATTGAGACAACAAACTATATATGTATCTCACGCATGAAGCAATCTATGAGGGCAAAGTGAGACAGAATTACCACATCTTATTTTCTTTTTACTGGTCACTGACTATTCCATCACAGAATTGGCAAACCTCGACGAACAGCCATTGTCGTAATCATACAGAAAAGACGGCTGGCCTGATTTTGAAAGGATTGCTATTCTATGATATTGAAAAGGAAAATGAAAGCTGCATTATTGATATGGAGGAGTACCTAATGGTGATGCTCTCAATGTACGATGTAGATTGCAAAGCGGATGGATCACCTACATAATCTACAATCTATATTCAATATTTTGTGACAATTGTTTATGCATGAGAATAAAGGAAAAGCTAGATCATCGCCTGAACCAATTCATGGTGAACACAAACAGCAATTATCGTGGAATTGTGTGCACCAAACTCTTGAAATCCAGTAGGGTTTTCATCAATATTTAGAGCCCCATGAGCCAAGTGCAGGGTGATAAGTACATATTGAAAGTGTAACAAAATAAGACATATTTGTCCCTCTGTGCCTGTGGGGCTTCTATCAGCGATATCTGACACAATACAAATGAACGGAAAATGTAAAGCACGAATTAATCAAAGATAGTATGGATCCTTAGAAATACAAAATCAAACTGGGGTTGGTTCGAATGAATGAACCTGTTTCATTGCTCTCTTTATACGCCACTAGAACTGGGTGATGCTATCGTGTCGTGTTCGATGTTTGGGAACTCAGTAGTGTTATTATGGCACTGATCTCTGAGGGAGCTTCTCCACAACGACCTTGCGTCAGGAAACTTTTTTTGCATCATACATTTTTAATTGAACCAGCTTAAAATATATATATAGTCCCGCTCGTTCCGAAGACACACACACACACACACACACACACACACACACACACATATATATATATGGATAGATAGATAGAGAGAGAGAGAGAGAGAGAGAGAGAAAGAGAGAACAGACAGACATACGTTCAGATACATTGCTAGATAGAATGAGCATTAAGTGGACTAGTCCCTAAAATGCAGTATAAAGGGGACCATCACAAGTACCTATACTTGGTATAATCCTAACCAATAAACTTATATAAAAAATTTTGGGTCACATTAACTGAGTATCAGATATATGTAAGCATATTTTTTCAGTATTACGGTGACCATATATAAATAAATATAAGCGTAAAGATGACCAGACTTAATGGGACCAGTGTTTGGTCCCCTCAAGTCTGTGGTCTGCGTAAGTCTTATATATTATGTATATATGGAACCCTAGTATTGCTGAAGTATTATATATATATATATATATATATATATATATATATATATATATATATATATATATATATATATATATATATAATATATATATACTAAATATATGATACATATATGTATATGTATATATATGTGTGTGTGTGTGTGTGTATGTGTGCGTGTCTGTGTTTGTGTTTGTGAGTGCGCGCACATACGTAAGTAGAGCTATGTTCAGAAGAGAAACATAATGCTATAGATATCATGTAGATCATACCGCTAAAACCAAAGATATGTTGTTTCTAACTGATACAACTACAATGCAAATATATATCATGGAAGATGTCCTTTTGCCAAAAACTTTATTCCATAGTGCAATTTTTACCAAAACCCAAAGCAACCTCTCAAAACCGTACGCTAGTATTATATCTTGTTAAAATAAATGAATGAATAAATAAATAAATGAATAAATAGACAAACAAACAAACAAACAAACAAACAAGCAAGCAAGCAAGCAAAAAAACAACCAACCAACCAACCAACAAACAAATAAATAAATAAATAAATAAATGAATGAATGAATGAATAAATAAATAAATAAATAAATAAATAAATAAATAAATAAATAAATAAATAAATAAATAAATAAATAAATAAATAAATAAATAAATAAATAAATAGAATAAAATAGAACTGACGTTAATATGGGCGTGAATGGCAATTATTACGCCATGCAGTTTTCGCTATTATTGCATGTTGTGATCTTTTTGGCCAGGATTACACTGGCTGTTGCATAGTGGGATTGATACTTGATCAAAATGGCTACTGCAACTTCAAGGATTCAAAATAGACCGAATTATTGGTCAATTGTTATTCGTTTTTTTTTGTGATAGAGAGGGAAAATCCACTGCAAATTTGCCGTTTATACCAGCATATGTTATATACAGAGCCATTTTAATCCCATGAAGCCAAAACTAGGTTTTACAGTCTTTGTTAAAGAAGGAAGAAGCATGGAAACACACCGCACTATGACTACAGTGGATATTATGTTCATGTAGTCACGAACTGACATTCATTACTTTCTTTTCCTGCGAATAAAAGACGGCTGCAGTTACAGTCACCATTCTGCGATGTCATTTACTGAAATTTGATGTTAGCAATATTCCTTATTCATTGTGTGGTAGCTAGCATGATCACTTACCATCGGAAAAAGGGTAATACACATTACATACACTCTTTTCATGTCCGGTTCCGACTCAACAGGACAAAAGACAAAGAGTATCACGTTCGTAAACAATCATAAACTTGGTTGGACAAGTCCCGAACGAGTAAATATTTCTTTGCGAGCTAGACCACAAAGTTACTGCGCAGAATTATGGTTCACAGATGCAAAAAGCGCAGAATTACACTGATTGCTATCAGTTCTGACAACAGAGATACTGTCTCAAAATATGCCAACCGACTCTTCAGCGTCCCAGAACCGATAAGCAAGTCATCCAACAGAGCTGTCTCTTTCTAAGCCTAAATCTACCTATTGTTAAATAAAACCCCAAAATAAGGTTAAATGCATATGCGCGCTACTCCTACACACACACACACACACACACACACACACACACACACACACACACACACACACACACACACACACACACACACACACACACACACACAGAGAGAGAGAGAGAGAGACACAGACACACACAGACACAGACACAGACACACACAATCTCTGTGATATCATCAGTTGTTGTCTCATTAAAAGTTAAAATTGTAAGCACTAAGCTTTCTCAGACAATACGAAACCTGTTTCTTGCAAAGTGCAGTAGTGACCCATTAGAATCATTTCAGACAGGTAAACCTGACATGGTACGCATGCAATGTCATTCTTATGTTTAGACATTGACAGTTATATGGCGGGAAAGGTGATAAGAGCTCCTTCCGGTTAGTACAACAGTCAGTTGTTCAAAACTTTGATGTCAAGTAACTTAACTTGCATCGTATTCGCACAATGCTAATGGTGTAGCTTGATAATGAGTCTCCTTCGTTTATCATATATATTTATATATATGTACACACACACACACACACACACACACACATATATATATATATATATATATATATATATATATATATATATATATATACATATAATTGCATATTGGTGCATACGTCAGCAGCAAACCAGCTGAAACTTACCTGTTAGACCTTGCGGCAGGTGTGCAATAGCGCGAGCTTTCGTTACTTTCGTGAGTGCAGTCGGTGTGACCACTATTTTGTTCGACATTAATGGCGTTGACAGGCCCTTTGCTGTTCAAAATAAACTAGAATATATCTTCACGTAGGGTTTCTATTTTATCGATCACAAGCCAATTACAGATTATCATACCATTGGTCATTTTTCACTTTCTTTGCTTGCTAGCACGGCTCAAGTTTGACGTTGTATACTCTTTGTTGGCCAGACAGAAGTTTCGGGTGAACATGACGGTACTTTATGAGCTCAGCTGGTCATGAATAATTAATATCGACATTCGGAGTTATTGGATACTTTTTAACATTGCGCGTACGCGATCATCCCTCCCTATGGCTAGTGCTTTATGCCCACATAAAGCACAAGACTAATAGCAATGGGCAGTAATATGACCTTAAACTGGGTGACGACCACTTTTGATGCTGTGCTGGGAACCTTGCCCTATCACTCAGTTGTACTACATAATCATCCGCACCACTGTTATTTTGGGTAACAACTTCGTAGGCCAAAAAGCAATATGCCTTACTAATGTGCTACTTGAATGTGTTTAGCTGAAGCATTTTGTCTTATTTTTGGAGGAAGGTTTGGAAGAAATCAATGACAGATTTGTCATATTTTAAGAACTATTTCTTCCGTTACGTTTTGTCATCTTGCTGCCTTGTGCCTTTGGCTATTTGTGGCTGTTTTAATTGCTTCAATACTCCTAAAGGGAATCAAACCTTAGCACGTGTTTGTGTTGATAATAAATATGCGATTATCTAAGGTGATGGATTTTTAAAAATGTAAATATAAGTACTGAATGTTAGGGAGTCGGGGTTTCTGGTCTTCATGAACAGATTTGCAGCTGTCTGCACATTTGTCATAATGATCTGACGTTTATTATGGCATATGCCATCTCTTCATTCCGACTATAATCCCTAAATTCATGACGTTTTTAATTCAATGTTAAATAGGTAGCATTTTTGGTACATCGCGATTTATATCTTAATTGGTATTTTACTTTTAAAACTATACCATAGACATATACATACTGGTGTGGAGGTACCTATTGAGAAAGTCAGGTAGGTTTCATATTCATATAGCTTTTATTTCTCTGAAGTTTCATGTGAGCTGTCATGGTTGGATATGGATATGAGACAGGAAGCCGTTACCACGGAAATATGATACGGGTGTGGACCCCCCAAAGAGTTTTAGCCTATAATTCTCCAGACTCGTGTTTATTTTTGAGAAGTGAATACTATAACCCATTGATGCGAAGCTGAAGAGGCTGCCATGATAGTCAATGAGCTGGACGGCACCCTATTTGACATAGTCAAAGTAAATTCTGTTTAGATTCGAATCACCCCTAAGTTGGTTTTTCATGGTTACATGCATAGTTACATACCATTTACTGCTGTTTCTCAACTGTCGTGCAACAACAAAAAACAAACAAACAAACAAACAAACCAAAAAAAACAAACAAACAAACAAACAAACAAAAAAACAAAAAACAACCCCCCCCCCCGGTGTTTATCACAGTATTGGTTGGCGTCAGCTCTTTTAATAACCTATCGGTATAGAATGTGTGTGATACTTATGGGTGGCGGCTGGATATCGTGATAGCCACCTGAGGCGGAGCCGAAGGTTGTCACGATGTTGGTTTCAACGTATTTTAGTCATGATTTTAAAAAATATAGGGTTTTCTTTACAATTATCAATGATAATTGGGAATAGGGGCTTTGCCCGTTACTTATCCGCTTGCAGACACACACTTCCACAGCTGCTGTTGGATGATGAGGGAACTTGTCGGAATGGGGAGAAGATGACACCATAAAAATGGGCCAGACAGAGGGGCTGCACGGCTGTGCAATCAATGATACAGGCATAGAAAGGCAAAATATTCCTAATCAACTCACTGCTGTAGGCTCGAAACGTTCTGGAGTGGATACTAATTAATGAACTGTTGTAAATATTTGAACGTCTTCGTGGCAGGCATTGCGCCACTAACAACACGACAGAACTTAGCTGAATATCTGCGTCAGTTTCATCGACAATGTCGTCAATATAAATCAGAAACAAAAGAGAATCTGAAGCAGATGTCTGACGTACCCCTCGATTTCATCCCAGCCCGAAGATAACGGCTTGTTGGAAAACATTACTTAGATAATCAGAAAACCAGTCAAGGCGATTTTCCGAAATTCCATTTTTTTCTGTAATTTGTGCAAGAAACCAAGATGCCACACTTTATCGCAAGCTTTGCTGATGTCATGAAAAACAAGAACTTCGTTTTGAAGATCAGCAGCGAGGCGTAATTCGTGATATGGATGGAGTAACTAGTTTGCTGTTGAATCAGCTGCAATAAATCCAAAGTAGTGTGGGGGAGATGACAAGATAATAAAGAAAGAAATTAGACACTTTCTTTAAGACGATTTTTTCAAAAACTTCCAGAGCAGCTGAGTAGTGGAATGGGCCTATAAATATTGCCATCATTTTATGACCATTCTTATGGAGAGAAGAAACATTTGCCTGCTACCAAATTGAAAAAAAAAACTTTTTTGACTGAAATGAAAGGTTAAATAATGAATTAAGAGACAGAGAAATTACTGAAGGAGCCTGTTTAAAAAGTTAAGCACTGATACTATCAAAGTTGGAAGTTTTTGACATGTCAAGGCTTAGTAACATGTCCAAACCTTCGTCTTCTGTTGTTTTTATAGTCTCGGTTAAACATAGGTAGATCGTTCAGCTCAAGCAGTCTAGCTTGAATTGTATGTATTTTACATTGCTGCAGAAAAAAATGAGTTAAAGATTTCGGCTGCAGATAAATCATCTGTAACATGTAACACCTTCGTGTAAAAGAAATTAAATTTGTAAAGACTGATTTTGATTTTACAATGATACAACATTACGCCATCAAGCTTCCCTTTTTCTCGCTGGGTTATTTAAATCATCAGGAAGTTTACTGTTGTAACCACCCTCCACATTTTGAGTTCTTCTTGATAAGAATTTTTCAGTTTGCACTAAGAAGTCCATGAGCTGTTTTCAAAGTGGAGGTGCTGGCTTTGTCGTATCGTTCTTTTTCTTGATTGTTAAGTAATTAAAGACGACAATTGTATCATTGAAGGTCAGAAGATCTTACGTCAATGTTTTGTAAGGAATACAGCGAGAAGCTGTATCGAGAAATAATTTTGATCATGAATCACAAGACAAGTTGATGTTAGCAGTGACAAAATACAAAACCAAATCTCCTTCACGAAGACAATTCCTGAACGTACCAAAATCTGCTTATCATATTCCCTTAAGCGGCGTTAATACGCAGGCTTTTGTTTTTACGACGAAACAAATAATAAGCCAAATAGAAATTTCGGCTGAGCATGCTCACTGGAACCCAGCCTCTATCTGGGACGCATATCATCAGAGAAAACGTTATGTCAGTGAACATAGCAACACAGGTCTAACTCGTAATAAGGGAGAGAACTACTATGGATGTAAGCTTGGATTATTAAGTGGTTTCCTTGTGTTTGTTATTATCAACAGGCTATACTGTTTAATTTTTTCACTAAACTTAACCCTTAAAGGTAATAAAAAGGAGAATCTTGATTCTGGCTACCAGGGAACTTAACAAGTTGAGTGGGAAAAGGTCCTTTCCTGTCCATAGTGACCTCCCTCCCAAACAGAGTCTAAGCTTCAGTGCTCATGCCCAGCTGAGATGTAACTTTTGAGCACCAACGACACAATGGTCAAAATTTAAGATTGGTAGTACCCGGATTTATTAACATAATTAGGAATGTAAAATATTTGATCTGAACATGCAATAGTATGGGTGGGCCCTTGAGGATAAGGGGAAAAGGTTAGAGTATACGAAATTATTTAATTTCTAGCCAGACGTGGTGGGAAAGTTCAGATCGCCTGTCAAAATTACATTCTCTACACCAGTACTTGTCGCAAGAGCAACGCTCTCTTGAAGCTTGTCCCAGAAATAGGTTGGTGAGTTAGGAGGTCTATAGCCTACAACCAATTAAAACCTATTGTTATATCAACGAATTTCATATCAAAGGAGAGAGAGATCTGGTATTCTAAGATCCAGGCAACGTTGTGCATAAAGTGACTTAGAAACGTACAGTGTAACGCTGCCAACTGTGGTGAATCGGCGATCACGTCGAAAATTATCGTGAAAACCTGACAAAAGAAGGTTGTCAACACGTGAGATTGGGGTGGGAAAATTTTCAGAAAGGGGGATAATATCAAAGCAAGATTGACATCAGTACGAATACACCTTAACTTCTCTTGAGAAAGACTTCGGACATTTAAGTGACTAAAAATAGTTTCTGGAAAATCATGGTTTGGGCTTGGGTTTTCAGGAGCATCTCCCGCCAGTAAAATGAGAAGAGGACTGATCGCTAATAGGTGTTTAATATTCACTTTGTATCTATACAGGGCAGTTTTCAGAGCAAAGAATGATTTTTTTCAGAGGCTGGTTTAAAATTAACTAGAGCAGCAGCAAAAACAACATATGTGAGAAAAGTGATCGCAAGAAATGGCCGCACGACCCTACTATAATCTGAAGGTAAGTCATCGTTAGCAGCTATACATAACAGAGTACTGGCATGAAACACAATAAAACCTTTGCGGAGCCGCCTTGAAATAAAGCATAAAACATATAACATTAACACAAAATAAATTAAAATATACATGACACGTTAGTGAAAATTCAATGTCAGCGCAAGTCTTGAATATAGCACTAGGAAGCACTGACAAATATGGCGTTGTTACCATGTAAGAGCCATTGCATAGAATGGATTTTAAATAATATGACTGAGATATACATTGTGACAGCCCCAACATTTGAACAGAAAAAGCAAACATAAACAGTTAAACAGAAATATGATTCAAAATAAGCAACAGTCGATAATGTCCTCAGATAGTATATAGAGGACCAACTACAGCAAAACGCACACAATGTTGTAAGAGAAGTGCCACATGATCGGATCGGCGACCCATAAGGTATAACTCACCTCCATTGACTTTGCTAATCTAACATGTATATGATTTGAAAAATTACGGCTTCAGTTCTTGTTAAAACATATATATAATATATTGACATTATCTGACTTAAAAAGTTACCTCTATTTTTCTATTAGTGATATGCAGCGACAGCAATGGACACTAGAAATTTTGCGTTTTCTTAATAGATCTCTGTATTGATGTAACGTGTCACACCTGTTTCTGTCAATTTGTGTTATGTAGTGACAGGAATGGATACGGACAATTTTGAGTTTCCGTGACGGATCTCTGATCTAAAAAATTGTGAAAATTTATACACGCAAAAATAAAGCAAGAGCAGTGGGATTTTTGAGAGCCAGCATGTTATGTTCTGCCTTCCATAAAACCCAGCTGCAGTGTATAATTTCAGAAACAGCCGTGCACATTCTATTTATTACAAGCACATTGTGATAGGCATTTTTTTAGATATTGTCCTCTGTTACGTTTAACTGCTTTGTGTTATGGAACATAATTATGGCATAAATAAAAAATGATAAGTTTGTTGAAAATCAATCTTTCGATCTCTTTCTAATTGAAAACTATTTTGTTTTTTTTGTTTTTGTTTTGTTTGTTTTTGTATTTTTTTCGTATGGATTTGTTTATACTTAGCATAGCCTATGAGTAATTCTATTGATATACCAGATAAAAGAGAGGAAAGAGCTGTTCTTCATTCGACAGTTGCTTGCAATGTAAGTTTTCGCCTTACTTATTTTTTTCTTATCTCTTGCCGGAATTTACCCTGCGAGGAATATGTCTACGTACACTTAGGACGACTTTTCGGAAGCATCTTTCAAATTGATCTGTTATCGTGGCCAGCAAGTCCCGTGTCGCCCAAACCCGACGCTAAGCCATAGTAACCCCCGCCACATTGGCTTTCCGTCTCAATGCACAATTGTGATGCGGCTTGATAACCACGATGGTAACTGACATTTTAAACCTATGATTAATGTTGATGACAACGGTTGGGGGTCCACCCAGGAATATAGATAACGTGTAACATAAAACAAGTTAAAACCATCAAGATCCAGATAATTTGCCAAGTCCGTATATAGTTTTATTTTCAACTTTCTCTTTATCGAAAGCTTTGATAAAGTGTGGCATTCATTTAATATTATGTAAGTCAAATTATTCTTATCTGAACTTGTGTTATACACATTTGGTAACTATGCTTGGTTTGACAGGTATTCTTTATTCATGTTGAAGCTCTGCATTTATAAGCAAAGCTTCACTTATTTAGCTAATGTATTGACACGTTCATACATTTTGTCATTTTTAAGTGAGTTGTGCTTGAAAATATAGTTTAGATAAGGAGCCGCTACTCAGAGAGACATTCATGGGTACAGGCTCCGAAACAGGTGCTACTGGTTTCTGCTTAATATGATGTTATATCACCTGCTTCATGTCTCATTTGTGATGTGAAAGATAGTTGTGTAAGATGTGATCACTATTCATGATTATTTTTCATCCAGCTTTTCTCTGACCTTTAAACCCAAACCATCCCCTATTGCATATTCAGCACCAGAAATAAGTTTTAAGAAAATCCTGCATCCCAGGAGGTCCATGCCATCATGCAGGTTCTATATGAGTAAAGTGCAGATTTTTTTTTCATAGCACTATGAACAATTTTTATCACCGATGCAATGTCAAAACTGGGTTCCCGTCCCCAAATTAGTACAAATTGTTGTATAATACAGGTATACATGCCAGATGTAGTGCACTCTGAGCAGCCAAATTAGCAGGAGATTCTGGCTACTTTTTCAATTGTCGTTAAAGAAATAAAGCATATCATTATTAGTAATGCAC
Organism: Hermodice carunculata; assembly: GCA_964020975.1. Taxonomy (NCBI): domain Eukaryota; kingdom Metazoa; phylum Annelida; class Polychaeta; order Eunicida; family Amphinomidae; genus Hermodice; species Hermodice carunculata. The sequence continues at coordinate 96,126,531 of OZ026613.1, read as the reverse complement.
GATACCTTAAATAAGGAAAGAAAATGTACAGCTACCATCTTGGTTTTTAAGGGTCAAAATGGCTGCCAATTGTTAAAATAACCCCACGAATGGATTCTTGATTATAAAATCAGCCAGTTGCGACTATTCACACATTCATTTTACTAAACTTAATAACTTATGTACCATTTTCTTCCAGATGCTAATAAGCATAAGCTATGCTAATAAGATGACTGTGAGCACTATTTGTGGCATTGTATCACCAGTACAATGTCAGAGCTGAGTCCCCACCCTTAAAAGTAGCATGCATTGTTGTATAATACAAGTTTCTAGCTGATTTATTTCTAAAGCGGTGCACTGTGCCTGAGGAAAAGAAAATATCCAGTAGCCATCTTGGTTTTGAAGGTCAAAATGGCCGCCTATTGTCAAAATAACTCCCAAAATGGATCCATGACCCTCAAGTTAGCCTGTTCCGACTACTCACACGTTTACTTCTGTTGTTTTGTTATCAAGTAAAATACTTCTTTCTTTCAGGCACTAATTGGCATAATATATGCCATTTAGATGAGTCTGAGCATAGAGACAGTGTTGGATTTTTTTGTTTCATTTTGCCCTAAGGAACACCTGTGCTAAGTGGGACCTTTGCACTATAAATGTAGTTCACACCCTCTTTGCAAGTCTACACGAATAACAAACCAGTTTTGATGCATATGACATTCATCCAGACAATGATGGATGTAAGGTATTACATTATAATAAAATGATACACTTAAATGCAAAACGTTGTTAAGTGATGGTGTCACCGACCGGGCAAAGGCATTGGCTGAAAGTGTCTATTGGTGAAAAGAGGTCAATGGTTTCATCTTTAAGAATTCAAAAACATCAACGTGTTTCAGTGATGACATGCCGATATAAAAAATAGGCAGCTGAAACTTAATTACTGATAAAACATCTTGGAAGCATGATGATTTACCATCTTAACAGCATCATTGATGCTTAATGACTTACGACAAAATACATGTCATCACAGGCAGCCCAATGGTCAAATTGTGAGTTTGTAGATACAAATACTGAGGACAGTGTTGATTTTAAAAATATTTATTTCAACTGGATCACCCTGTAGTTCATCAACATGTTTCTAATTAGGGGGTACTTCAGAACATGTAGTGACACACAAAATGTATATTACAAAACAAACAGGACAAAACAAGAACAAAGTTATCAAATTACCAAAGAAGGTGTACACATGTTTCCGATATGTACCCCATATGCAAAAATCAAAATAGTTACCAAAATGCAAAACAAAGAAAAAAAAGTTTACTGCAGGTAGAATGTATACATATACGTCGTTGTTCACAATAATAGGGACAAATGGGAGGAAAATTCATAAAGGACACTTAAGAAAAAAGTTTATGTAAATCAGACACCAATTAAATGAAAATGACTGCTTATGCATAACAGAAGTAAAATATGAAGCATTTTGTGTCTACTATGTGCTTGTGGAAGGCATCATAAATTTGTATGTTGAAGGGAATGGACAATTCGTTGCTACCAAGGAGAAGAATGCGAGCTAATCTGTTACTCGCTATGTGTGCAATCAGATTCGAGTGGACTCCGGCAGTAATAAGAGGGATGATGGAGTTGAAGTTTAATTCTGTAAGTTGATTACTTTGGACAAAAGAACAGAAAGTGCTGCAGATCTTCAGTGGGGTAGGTACAAGAACATGTAGGTTGTGCAATGATGTTGACTTAAAAGAGATCAAAGTTAAGTCTCAAGAATCTCAGACGTAACTGGGTATGACAAATGTTGCAAACTTGTGGCGTGGGTATAGTAAACAGGAACATTATCCACTGCTAGTAGAGTTGCTTTCGGTTTTAATTTGAATATTTGGAGGGGAATTGAATCCCTTATATCGGAAGGAAGATTGTTCCTCAATTTAATAGTGGAGGAAAGGAGGAAATTTTCTAAGTGATTAGTTTTGCTATTAATGGGACGTTTGGAGCTAATGTGGCGAAAGCTTCGAGCATTCATAGTTGGAAGAATTAGTTTAGACAGATAGGAAGGTGTTAAGTTGTGATACATTTTGTAAAGAAGAAAAAAAAAAAAAACTTCATTCTGCTGGCGAATGTTGTCCAACCAAGCTCACGTGAAGATTGGCATCTGATGTGTGTCTTAATGTACCTATACATATTTTGGCAGCTTCAAATTGTATGGATTCAATAAGATCAGAAAGGCCGTGACCACAGTTGTCCAAGAGCACACAACCACATTAAACAATTGGTCGAATCCAAGTTAAATTGACTTTAAACAGAGCTTTGCAGGAAATTTTATATTTGAATCTATGCAAAAGGGCTAGTCGCTGGCTAGCTTTTGTAGTAATGCGAGTAATATAAGTACAAAAGGATAAAAATTTACTGAGAGTAATTCCAAGATGAGTTTGTGAGTCTGCCGCAGGTATTTCAGAGTCTCCAAGACGAACTGGTGGATGGTGTGGTTTAACGAGTTTGGCTGAAAAAAAGATAGAAAGAGACTTTATAGAGTGAAAGATAACACGTCACAACTTCCCCCAGTTATTTATAATGGAGAGATTAATATTCACATGATTAGAGGATTCGTTCGAGTTATTAACAATTTCAAGTGGACTGGTGTCATCACCAAAAATTCTGACATCACATGTAATATTGTTAACAAGGCCATTAACAAAGACCAGAAGGAGAGGTGGGCCCAAAAGGGAACCCTGGGGCACATCGGCTTCTCTAGGTAGCCATGATGAAGATTGGCCATGACAAAATCAGTTGTTGGAAACGATTTGAAAGATAACTATCAGTCCATGCTACAAGATTATTAGAGATGCCAAGTAATCGAAGTTTAAAAATGAGGCCAGGATGCAAAACCTTATCAAATGCCTTAGACACATTGGAAACAACAATCTCCATTCTTTGGACTGTTCTAAGCCGTTGTAGATATTATGTAGGCTGTGCACAAGCACAGACAGTAGAGTCATCGGCCTTAAGGCCAGAATATTTGGAAGTGAGTAGGTATTTTGTGTTAATTATTTGTAGAGTGCATTAAAGACCAGTCCTTCAAACAACTTTGAAACATTACAGAGATTTGAAATAGGACGATAATTGGTTTTAATCTGTCTGTTGGTCTTTTCAAGGACAAGACAAATGTTAGATCCCTTCCAAGTATCGGGAAAGAGGGAAAGACTAAGAGAAAGTAGAAAGATTTTGTAGGTGGTTTACAGATCAAATCTGCTGTGTTCTTAAGTAGGATACCCCTTATATTATCTGGGCCTGATGCAGAGGATAGTCTCAGGGATGATAGAACTTTCTTAACAATGTCTTCATTGACGGTAATATTCTGTAAACGTGCCTCAGTTCGGGTGAAATCGGGGAGAGGTGGGGAATCAACATCTGGACATCCAGAGTAGACTGTGCCTTTAAAACACAATAAAGCACTTCTCGTAAACGAAGGAAGACGAAGGCCTAGGTTTGATGGTCAAGGCAAAGAAAATTGTCGTACATGCTATAATGAACTGCTGTAGTGTAATAGGAAAAGGGTGACCAAAAGTGATTTCAGTTCATCTCTGGCGCCACAATTCTATACGCGCTTAGCTTTGAAACCAGATATAACGCTCAATATATGCAGGAATATACAGGCATATTTTCAATTAATTAGAAACCTTACCCATGAAACCCTAGGCACCGAGGAATTCTTTTTGTAAATGTTTTTATAAGTAAATCTGTTATGCTGATGAGTGCGTCGAGAGAAGCCGTTGACTCAGTCTCCAAATTTGCACTGAAAGGGTTAAGTGTACTGACACAATGATCAGGTTTCCTAAACACGATAGAAACTTTTGAGTCAGACAACGAAACAATACACAAAAGATGCCTCCCGTGGAACAGGTGAGGAAAAGCCTGGTCACAAGGGCAAGAGTATTGGCCCTTCACATCAGTTATCCCAAGGCAGGTGTGCATTTAATAATAAATAAACAATTCTCTGACAAATTAGAATAGACGCAACTCGAAAGCGTTGCATTTACTAATGGTATAGGTTCCTTATAGTTTCCTTTTCGATCTATTTTGTTGGTGTTGTATACTGCAATGTGATCTCCATAATATTTGCGTGGTTAAAAAGGTTTTGTTTTGTTATCCCGTGTCTTTGCACTTTGATATGATATCATACCAGAAATTGTATTTACGGTCCTATGATAATTTACCCTTCCAAACAGTTTGGTGACAGAAACTAAAGGCTCGATTTTTTATGTTTGAATTGGACAAATATTTGCCAATAGGAAAATGCTAAAGACCTGCAAAATGCTTCACGGATTTCTGCATGCTGGCCAGATGGACGATAGTAGTTATTAAACAATACCTTCCCGCGCTGGGTAGAATTTTCAACCCAGATGCATTCGCAATCTAGGCTTTCAAGATCCGGGCATCTTACGACAGAGAAGAGTGAATAAACGTCAGAACTCTGCCGCCCCTCCCCGTTGTGTGATCAGTGCGATACGGAGGTTGGAAGTCATCGATGTGAAGGAGCTGATCTGTGTAATGTTCATCTAGCCAGGTTTCAGATAAAACCATAATATTAAAGTTACCTGTTTGGGCCAAAAGATAAATTTGTCAAGTTTTCCGGTACTTCGTATGCTGTGAACGTTAGAATGAGAAAACTTCAAGTGGTTGTTCGAGTTAGGACTGCGATCGGGGTTCGCTTGAACGTCGATTGAAGACAGGAAGAACGTGTAAAGGAACAATATAATGTGTTTTACACAGGAAAAGACACGGAGAAGGGTGTTTATGTGTAGAAAAGCCAATGAGGAGTAGGAGCATATTACATTAGTTGGTTTTCGACAAGTGGACCTGAATGGAAGTGTACCATAAAAGGGATATATTTGCTCGAGAAGAGACCAATGGTCATTCAGTATTGATCAATGCTGATGCCCATTGTTTATAAACAAGGGAAAAGTAAATACGGCAATAATTCAAATACTTCTCAGAAATGTGATATTTTGCACATCCATACCAGCAGCGTCATACGGATGGTGTAAAGAAGCACACAACACCATATAATTGTTTCTAATGTGTCGCTTGCATGTAAGCTTTGGATTGACTGACAAGAGTCAGTTTTGTGAATGTTGTTAAGGGTAGCATGGTAACATAACGTGGAACAAGAAAATGGACAGACAAAAGGAGATGCAAGAATGCAAAAATAACTGAAATTATGGTTGGCGCAATGTTAATGAGAGAAAAAGCGGTATATCTGGATGTAAATCAAAATTTAGGAAACTCTGTAACAATAGCAGAAATGTATGACTTACAACTAAAATTGTATAAAGAGGTCTATATACAAACATGAATTGGACTTAAATTAGTCTTATTCTTTCACGTAGACAGTTTCAGCATGAAAGTTCAAAAGGCGGTGAATTTCAATTTGATTAGGTCACTTAGTAAATGTACCGCTTGCTCCGGGTCATCTAAATTCACAAAGTATATACGAAGTGGGATGATAATGAAACAATCATGTATACAGTGTTTGGAGACCTTGCAGTAACCACCAACGTGTTACAGTACTGATGCAACGCAATACACATTGTCACAATACCTGTAAACCACCATGAGTCTGGCAAATTAAATAGACTTACCGGTGGACGGTTTGAGTTTTTAGAGTAAGTTTACCAGTTTCATTCAACAAAGTGAAGACCACAAAAAAATAAAGCACCAATCTATGGTTTAAGAAGGTGCGGGTTAGATGAATAACCAAGGCTTGGTCATATATAAGTAGCGGTTCTAAGAGTGATGAATGTCAGCATAGTATGTGACGACTACGATTACATTACGAATAAAGGTTTTCAAAAAAAAGCACAATAGTAATTACCTCGAAGCTTTAAACTTTGCGAGACCTAGGAGTCAATGTTTCCAGGTTATAATGAGGCACATTCATACAGTCATGATAAAATATCGAAAACATGTTTACATTTTGAACATTTTGATAATTATTTTTTAAAAATGATTTTAACTTTTTCAAGAGGTAAATATTGTTGGTATAAAGTGTTGAGAAATCAAATGTATGTATTCTCTTACCTTTCAAATTTTTAACTTTTGAAATAAATTCCATCGAATTATTAATAATTCAGAAACAATTGATATCCGTGTACCTTTGAATTGAGGAACAGTATTTATGAAAATGTTTTCTGATAGTAATTAAACAGAGAGTTACTTCCACTGATAATTTTTAAGTGCTACAATTAGCTGTGCCTGCGATGAATCGTGATTTATAAGGATTTTTATGCAGCTTAGGAATCCAGAATATAAAAGGAAGTGAATGATCGTTATCAGATGTTTTGATATTGCAATTTTGTAACAAGTTATTTTCGTGAAAATTTAATATGTCATCTTTATGTTGGTGTACTGGTACAAATATATAAATATCAATATTTAAGAAAAAAAACTCTTTTTGGTCAGAAAATATGAAGAAGGAAAATAATTGGAAATCTTACACTTAAGGACAATTTATAGATGCAATTCATTTTCTTTTAGATAATACATTTGTTACATTTGGACATCATATAGTTCAACAAATAAATGGAATCCCTATGGGTAGTAATTGCTCTCTTTTACTTGCCGATCTGTGTTTTACATGGCTTGAATTTGAATTTATGCAAAATCTAATGAAAGCGGATTTTTACTTAGCTAAAACATTGTCCTACATTTCAAAATATATCGATTAATATTGCATGCCCAAATGTTGCAAATTTCTAAGAAATTGCAAATAAAGTATACGCCAAAGAAATTCCTTTAAAGAGCAATGAAGTTGATCCTTATCATGATATATTTCTAGACTTAGATATTAAGATAATTGATAATAGTCTGGTGACTAAAATTTATCACAAAAAAGATGATTTTAATTTTTCAGTTACAAATTATCCTTTTCCAGAAAGTAACATCTCGGTAAAATTAGGTTTTAATACTTTTTTTTATCTCAAATACTACGTCTCAGTCGTGTTTCGACAAAAACGTAAAGAAATAAAGCTTGGACTTTATAAGAATGAGCTTTTTCCCCAACCGCCGATTTTACTTAGTTACCGTTGTTAGGGATCACCGGATTACAGCCTTTGCACACATGGTATCCGTGCACCACATAGTTCCATTGTTCATTACAGCCCCGCACTGAATAAAAACTATGGTGCGGATTAGAATTACCGGAACGTCGATTCCAGTTTATGACAACTGAAAACTATCAGTCGTTTAATTAGAAAAAAAATATGATAACCGCAACCCATTATCCTGGATTACCATAATATATATATATATATATATATATATATATATATATATATATATATATATATATATATATATATATCCTGAACAAGTTGACAGTTCTAAGGTTCGATCGGTCTGTTACCACTAACCGACATGTTGGACCGATATCCATGGTTTCTCTCTTGGTTTTGGATTCTCTCCTTTTCTATTATGTCTATTTCCATTTTTATCTTACTGACTTTTTTTTTCCATGAATATCAATCCCACTGGGTCTATCTCAAGACAGTCGTATCTTTTAAATATGAACCTCGGCAAGTTAAGTCTAGATCAGAATGTAGAGTTGTTGATGTCGTATAACTTTAATTACAGAAGTCGAACTCATATCTCGCAGCTACCTTTAGTACATGTTGTATGGTTAGTAGAATTGTTGCATCATATTGGCCTGCTTAGCCTTGGCTTAAAGATGGAATATGTGCAAGCTATTTTGTCTTTTATTCTAGTTAAAAATGCCCATCTTAAGTGAAGAAATACTGAACTACAAATCAAAATTGATTTAACCAAAATTATTAACCCGGATTCCCTGGGAATTAAATATCATGGTGCTAAAACAAAATATGTTAATTTTCAGGATTTACTTGATTTCTTAACTAGGCACAAAGATCTATTTACAATTTTTAGTTTCAATATAGAATCAATGAATGCAAAATTTGATGAAAAGAATCTTTTTATAAAAAGTTTAGGAGAGAGAAATGCCTTCTTTAGTGTAATTTGTATTCAAGAGGCTTGGCTCACTGAAAATATCGACAATTTGAGCTCCAACACTATAACCTGTTTTTACAATGCCATAATCATGAATGCTCCATAAAGGGAGGACTAATAATATATGTTAGAAATAACTTAAATGTAAAGACGCAAGAAAATGACAATACATTAAAAAACTGGGAAGGTTTATTCATCAATATTAAAGATGATAATAAAATGATATAATCATAGGCAACATATATCGTCCCCCATAGGGAACAATAATCATACTTCTGTAGATGCCTTTCTGCAAAAATTCTGTCCAGTTATTAACCACATTGATAACCATCGTAATAAGCTTATTTTAGCAGGAGACTTTAACATCGATCTGCTTGCAATTAACAATAATGGAAAATACCATCAATTTTATAATCGAACATAACAAGTTACCAAATATATCACTACCAACTAGATTGCCTAAAAGAAATGCCACACTGATTGACAATATTTTTTGTAAAAATTCAAATTCCTGTAATCCTGTTGAAACTGGAATGTTAGTTCATAAACTATCCAATCATATGGCAACAATCTCAGCCATTAATTATGACACAAAAGAGAATCATATTACTAAAAAAAAAAAAAAATTAGAGCATTCACCAGCAATGCCATCCATAACTTCCTTGATGGATTAAACAACACAGACTGGGAATCTGTCTTTGATCATAATGTTAACGCAAACCCACAAAGAACGTATGATCAGAAATTCACAATTAAATTGGGGGATTTGATTAACAAACACTATCCCTTAAAAAGAAAAAGATTCAATAAATATAAACATAAAAAACAAAATGAATCAGCCAGGATATTCTTCACAAAATAAAACATAAAGATATCTTATGTAAGAAAGTCCATGCTGTAACACCTGAAAATGAAAGATACAATGATCTACATAGAAGACTTCAAGAATGCTCGAATGAGGTCCGCTCTATAATCAGAAGAGCAAAATATGCCTACTATCAGACTGAATTTGACAAACACAAAAATGATATTAAAAATACTTGGAAAACAATAAAAGATGCGTTAAATAAATCAAATGAGAACAAATAGCTCCCTAAATATTTCAATGACTACGTCATTGTGCTTCTCCACGCACCTGCGTGAAAAAAAGGGTCTCTGAGCGTTTGGTCACGCATACGCATTACGCACTACGCTAACGCATGTATGGAACCACCTTCATTCAATTACACGGATACCTTGAATCACGCGTCACGCATCACGCACTACGCAAGCAAAATACGCACAATTGGAACCATGCCCGTGTTGAGTCTCCCTGGTCTAAACATCTATAATGTATTTTTACTGTATGGATGTATGTTCTAGAGCAAATAAAGCTGTTTCAACTTCAACTTCAAATAGGCCTATTTATATTACTGAACAGAGCAAAGTTGATCTGACCAGTTTTCATGTGTGACGCAATTGATTACGTGACTTTCCTACGTCACATCGTTACATTTGCGTTTACTTGAAGTTAAAGAACTGGTTTAATTTATTTCATCTGGTCACCTCGTCAGGTAGGCCTAGTTGGGTCTGTTCTCAGACGAAGCGCTGTAGATAAGTGTGGGGTTTATTATATTTAATTGATTTTATAATTCAATTTTGGTAGGCCTAATTATGAATATTAGGTCTAGACTTAAGTAGTTTCATTATATTTATGTAATGTGGGCTACATTTATAAGCAGGCCTATTTTGTTACAAAGTAGCATCATATTCGCTTTATTTAACACATCACTGTCATAAGCTTGGGATGTTTGTATTGGAAATGCAAACATGATGCCGCCAGTAAGCAGAATGACTTGTCCGGGGATTAATGGCACCGAAACAAGTCTTGCGCTGTTTCCCCGCTGATGACCCGATTTTATAAAGGCTAAAAAAGCCTAAAACTTTCTTCAAAATTTCAAATTTTATGAATATGATTTGTTCCTTTCAAACATTATTTTGCTCTGATGACTTAGAACCATGCAGTTTTCCAGTGAATTGTACGGAATAGGACTTTGCTTTTAGAATATCGGACTTGATGGCGTTCAGACGGTACATGGGCTTACAGAATTAGGTTTGTTATGTTTCTCTTTATATTAAATACCAAGACATATTGTGTGACTTATATGACATCCAAACTTCCTGTGCACTGATATTACGTAAATATCGTAAAACTCATAGATAGTCAAATCAGCAAACGACTCAGAATAATATAATCGAAAAAAGAAAAAGAAAAGCAAAATCCCTCAGTTCTTGGGGTTTTTCCCCCTCTGGTCAATACACAATACAAATCAGTGACGGTGATAATGTTTTGTACAAAATGTGATAAAAAAATGTTGGCATGTTCAACAAGGTATATATATTTTCGCGAGAGGAATTTGTATCGGCTATGCCTGTTTTCCAATTGCCTTAATAAAATATGTTTAAACCAAGGTATAGGTAAGCGGTGACGTCCAACGTAGAGTGCTGTATCCACCCATGTGTGCCGAGAGGAACGGCTTTATCCAGGTAATTCATGTAACAATACCATGGACATGGTGCATGGAGGAATACTTTATTTCAACAGCAACATTCAGACAGCGCAGGCGGCGGTTTCCGATAAGTCAGCAGTGCCCTCAAGGTCTCTTTTGCATTTTTCTTCATCGACAACAATGGGTAAAGATTTGTTCTGCATCTACCACTGTACGTCTAAAATATATATTATGCCTATATAGGGTATATTAAGGTTTATATACTAAACGTATTCTTTATCGAATAATCCTTCTTGTTTTAACGCCGGTGGTAGTTATTGGAAAGTTAAAAATAGTATATGTTATGATCGTTTCCCTGATGATCATCTTAGACAACAAACTCGTACCTGGTTAGGTTATGCGCCAGCTGATGACATTATCAGAGATCGTTCCATCCCATGTATTCATCTGACAGAAGATAGAAGTACCTTCCTGTGAGATTATTTGCAAGCTTATTGATGGATCAGATCATTCCATATAATGTAGTCATCTACATTCCACGCAATGAAGTCATCTGATGGTTGATTAATCGACGTTCTGTTGATATTGTGTGCTGCATCATGTCGCAATCAAAGGACATTCCATACGGTGAAGCCACCCGTGTTTGTTTCCTGTTAAGCCGAGTTTCATGCCATGTTTCAAAATTTAAGTGGTGGCTTAAGATCCCAGTTTTAGTTCTGTTAAGCAGGCAACTATCCCCGTGTAATTTGACTGACCTCTGTGTGTTGGGGTGGGGGGTAGGGGTGGGTGGGGGACGCCCTCCACGTCATGATGAATAAGCGCTTCAATTAACATCTGTATTTTTCATCACTAAATTGGCACTAATGAAAATGGAGGCATATATATATATATATATATATATATATATATATATATATATATATATATATATATATATATATATATATATATATTTCGTCAGTGAGGTAAATCTAATTTGTGTTCCATTCTTGTTGCCATGACAATTTGCGTAAAATTAAGCTGTATAATATATTTTGGTTTGGACATCTGGTGACAGAGGTCCATTGCTGACAAATGTAGATATTAAACGTGCAACCGAATATTTTGAGCGTACGATAACAGTATAGATTTCAAACAAAATTGATTTTTCAAAGCCGTTGTAGGCTATCCATGTCTAAAGAGCTAGTTGGTTGAGTTTCATTGATAGACACAGATGCTAAATACAATCTCATGTGTCATTGTTGGCTGTGGCTTTAATGTAGTTTTCAATTTTCAATGTCAGCAACATTGTAAATTTATATCCATACAAATATGAGTAAAATATCATACGCTTAAAGTTGCCTTCTTGTAGCTGTCGGTATTAGATCAGTCATGTTACGTGGCCTGTTCTGAAGTTATTCATTTTAAATATTGGCAAAATGTGAGTCATGGGAATTAAGTCTCCTAAGCCACCAGACGAGGGTTGTCGTAGGAAGCCTGTACATGCTTGTCATCGTTAACCTACCTGTGAGTACATGCACCAGAGCAGGCTGCAGGAAATATCGGCGCCTTCTGCAATGGTCCTGACCAACCCACACCACTGTTCACTATCCATGTGAAGGACCTGAGAAAGGCACAAAAGTGTATGTCGTCCAAGAATCAGCAACAGGCGAACAACAGAGGATTAAGTGTTAAGAAACATCAGCGCCGACTATTTGAAGGGGAACTCCAAAAGCATGGTTTCATATCACCACACATATTTTTCCCCCAACTAATACTTATGAGAAGACACGAAGGCCGGTTCTGAAGAGTTGGTTGTTCAGACGCTTGTGCTGTTGGATATCAACATCAATTTTTAAGCATTGAAACCGTCTGAGTACATAATTAAATCTTAGCACGAGCCGAGTTTATAGTAAAGCAATTGCCCTACTGTTTTGTCTTTCTCCATCATTGTGCAGTGGTACTCTTTCTAGTCGCCGCTTTTGTCTCGACGTCAATTACAAGTCAAAACATAAAGATTATTGAGTGGAGCTGAAGCCAGGACCACGAGGATGAGCACGTCGGGCTACTACCGTGCACGGCCATTTTATGTCACTCTGGTTCTATTCGATTGGTGAGTAAATCAATAGTGAAGACGAACCCGTGTTTTCACTTGAACGCATGTTCTTTCGACAGACAAAAAGTGCTGTATATATGGAGTTTTCCACAATTAATACGTCAGGCAAAGTTTCCTCTCCTAACCATTAACACTTCAATTCTTGACCAAATACTTTCAGCGAACATCACAGCCCATGCAACTTTTATTGTAATTAATTACCATGATAAGTAAAAGTGCAAGTGTAGGACATTGTTTCATGTTTGAAAAAGAAAGGCTTTATGGCTTTTGATCGCGGAGCTTGGCGAATGTCTACCCACTGTGTCGTCATTCTGATTTTAAAAAAATCAATCACCCTTTGTAATCTACCGCTTGGTGTGTTTCCAAGTAATTTTTCATGTCAAGTATTCAGGTAATATTACCATTTTAGGCATACATTTTTTAGGTATACAATCATGAAACTGTCAGTCCGTTCCGTTCTGGCATTTAAAACCCCTTATGGTATCGCTACACAAATTCCTGACCGTCTTTTGAAACTACACTGGAATTGCATCAGGGAAGCATTGCCAAATATCATAAAAATTTAGCGTTTTGAAGCAGAGATAATTCACGATTGCTTTTGCAAACGGGATGAAGCAGTTAATAACAGTTACTTCGAAACCACTTATATTTTCACGGGGTCTACTTTAACATCCAACATATGACCATCTTAAGACATATTCAGGTGGCAGATGGACAATGTTACATTCTTCTGGTCCAAATTCTGCCTCAAATTGGGACACACAGCACTCGACACATTTAGCACACTCGTACACAAAACTAATTTGCTGGGATCGATGTTCCTAAAAAGTACCATGTCTTGAAACAAACAATGAAATTATTTTTGCATCCCGACATTTTATTGATTGATGAGCAAATCTGTCTTTGCGTTTCAATGACCTGAAAGAAATTGTTCAAATTACATCCGATCCGTCCAGCTTTCAAACATTGATTAAAATCATGCAGTAATTTCCGATAAATCTTTGCTAGTTTTGAAAAAAAAAGCTTATATCCTTGGTCAAACAATCCAGGTGGCCGGTCATGAAAATGGTTTATGATCTATGACAAGAAATCAGCGTACTCTGGTAGTTGCATGTTTTCTCACATCCCCGATTTCTTTCCTGTCAAGAGTATGAGACCTTCAGTCTCACAAGTGACGTCGTAATACAACCCAGGGATGGCCTGTTGTTGACCTTCCATTAGAAAACTAGACCCGCTGTTTGGTAATTTTTCTCGTTCACAGGCATCTCCATTTTGTGGTCTGTTTACAGGATTGTTAGATTACTTCCCACGGTTTGCCTGGAAATGGTACAATCTCCTGCCCGGGAAATATGAACTTGATTAGCACCTGCCTCGATGCGGGCAACCCATGCCCCACCCCAGGCCAAGGAGACATATATTTGATATCCAATGAGTCCTTTTTCTGAAAGGGAAGCGTTGAAACTGCGGGCAGCAATAGATCTTGACATACGCCTATTTGCACAAGTAGAAACAATTATAACATTTTCAATCTTTATGCCCTGTAAAGCTGTGCTCTACGATTTATCATATATAAGTGCCTCCAGCGATTTCCAGGTAACAAATTAAACTGACTACAAAGGAGGCAATGTGTAAAAAGGGAAAGAACATCCATTTGAAACATGCTTTAACAAATTTCCAATTAACTAAAGCCTTAAAAAAATATATGCTTGATTCCGGTAACCCGACAGACTCTACTGAAAAGGCACACGACCCTAAATAACTTTTATGACACATAAAATGAAAAAAAAAATCAAGCTGCCCTTCCCTGATAAAAATTGATTAACCCTGAAGGATTTTATCGCGAAATTTGCCTTTGTGTACCGTTATTTTGCAGTTAAGCCAACTCAAACAGAATTTTTTTTTCAACTTGTCTGGAGGGTTAACTTGGGCTGCGGAAGCAGCATAGCTCCAGCAAAGCTGCATAGCCACAGTTGCTTGGTGATCGTTAACATAATATTTTTTGCTAGGTTCCAGGTGTCCGGTCTCCGAGTTACCAGGGCAAACGGTCATTGAAGTATCTTTAAACCATAACGTACTATCTTAACTTTATTCTTTAATCTGCCCACACACTTATGGTTGAAGCAGTTATCATTATTAGTTACAAATCCAAATACCACACGATACCCTGGCAAATCATGCATGTATTAGTGAGCGCCATTTTGAACATGGCGGAATGGATTGTGAGACATCACAATCAGAAACATCTGATTTGGATATCAAAGTGAATCGCAGCTATGTGTTTTCAGGCCTGTTTGCAATGTGCATGAATAAAAATGAACGAGGTGGACTGAACATATTCAAATGTAGCCAAGTTTGCCTACTATCGTGTTCAACCTCAAAATGCTTGGCGCATGGTTTTACACTGTTTGTTGACGAAATTTGTTTATTCATGGTCCGGCTTGCGAATATTTTCCTGGCTAGGGTTGTTAGATAGATTAAGAGGCCCCATAGATAATAAACACCATAAAACAGCATATATCCTATCATCATTAATGCTCTGAAATATTTGCAAAATATATACTTTTGGTTTCATATATTATAAACTGCCCAAGATGGTCCCATTACTGAATCTTATATGCGACGATCTTACTATCGATATTCAACTTCACAAAAGGTTTGTGAAATTCTTCAAAAAAAAAAAAAAAAAAATCTAAATAGCACAGATTGTCTTGTACATGCGTGTGGCGTCTTGGTCGTGGAAGGAAGCTGTTCATCTGCGTGAGAGTCATTAAACGTCAAACTGTGTCAGTATAATTTGAGCAAATATTCATTCTATACCCATGATCTTAACTTCAGTCTTGATAGACCTGGTTATTACTCTCTCACCGAGCCTGATTGCCACATTAAATGTAATGTTTTGCTCATTTGTGAACTATGCCAGGCTAGAGATGTACAATTGTCAACCGTCTTGACTCGACAGGAAATTGTTGAGTCCATCCATGAACTCTGTACTTTGTAATATGTAGTGGCTTGGTTCGTTTTTTCACAGCACCTATTATTTTGGAGGTCTCTTTTCATAAATTGTATGGTCCTGTATGTGCATGAATGATGCAACAGTTCAAGCCAATTTACTGAAATAGGCCTATAATTTCAAACAAAACTTTTTGCATTATGTCATGTGAAAACTAGATAAGGTTTTTTCCCCCTATGGACCTTTGCACTTACGTTTTGGTCTCTTTTGGGTAAATACGAACTATAAATTTATATGTTTCAGCTATACATACCAAGGAATATTGCCTTTGGTCGGAATTGACTTGGATTTGTTTCGTTAGGACTACGGTTTGGATATGGTAATGACACTGTCTAATTTGGAGCTTAACACCGCATGTCCAATGCTCAATACTGTTGGAATGAACTATTTCTTTTTTCTTTTGATTCCATGATGAGTTTCATTTCTTGATGGTGTTTTGTGTACCCTTTGTATACAAATAGATATACATATATATTATACAGATATTGGATGGCAGGGAGTCCAATATAAAGTTTACGGGACGATGAAATGTTATGTTGGGTGAGGCGAAGCCGAACCCAATATAACGTTTCAGAGTCCTGTAAACTTCATATTGGGCGACCTGCCATCCAAGATATGTTATATTCTGCAATTTGTCTGATTTTCCTGGTATAAATGTAGAAGTCTGAAACATTCTATAGTTAAATCACAAAATTTTTTTCCCACTGAAATTCTACACATTTTGCCTGAAGCTAGGGAAAAGCCCCAGTGAAAGTCATTTGCGTTATGACGTCGGCGCGCACACGGGGATTCCCTCGAGCTGTCCAATATAACAATCCAATATAACATTTACAGGGCAGGCACGTGGTACAAATAGACACAGCTGATTGGCTACTAATACACTAATGCAGAATATATATATATATATTATTTTCCTCAAAAAAAAACATTGGGTGCAGAATCCACAATTTTCAACATGGCTGCCAAGTCCGTGTGGGTTAGTGCCGATTGGATATTTTGAAGAGATAGTATACACACTATGTGTATGGTTAGTGTTAAGGGAAGGTTAAATTGTCGAATTAATATAATGTACAATATGCTATAGCAACTTTCCAGTGTCAACATTACCTAAAAGTGTAAATACAATGCCTTACAGTTGCCAGTTGTGGGCGGCGATGGGCCCAAGAATAGAAATATTGTGTCTGACACCAAAGTCGCCCAAGGTTATGAATTAAGAGGCAGCACTGGTCAGATAGGCCTAGCGCACCTACTGCGTCAAAGATGGAACTATGCCCAGATAATGGATACAGGTCCGAAAGTACGGGTTGGTATTTATATATTTGGTAACTAGTAAACTAGTAAACTAGTAAACTAGTAATACTGTTAATCATCCAAAGTGTGATACTCTTCACATAAAGTAATGATGTCGGACTGTTTGATCGACAAGACATTGTTATTCTAACATGCTACATTTCTAGCTTATGGTGCTTTGAGTGTGCACAAGAAAAATTATAATTTAAAAGTTTAGTGGGCATTATTAATCACCCAAAGCCGCATACCTTGGTCTTGTGTCCATATGTTTCGTCAGTCTACATTTTATGGCCACTTAATATTTTGGGGTGAATGTGTTTTTTTTTTTGTTTTTTTTTTTTGTTTGTTTGTTTGTTTTTTTTACTACATTTCAGGTTGACTGAAAATGTAGACGTTCACAGTTAGCGCCAAGCTAACATTTTGTTGCCGCCACCTAACTTTTGTGCCACAGTCGAAGGCTTTAAGTTATTTTATGATCAGATAACACTGAGGCATCAAGTGTTCATATTCTCGCACTTTTTGTTGTTGTGTAAACGTGGAATATCTGCTTACCAGCTTGAAGCTCTGTCTTCCTCCTCCTCCTCCTCCTCCTCCTCTCCCTCCTGCCAAAATTTAATGTTTCTCGTTTCTGCAATTTCAATGTCACTTGGTTGCACTGTTAACACAACTGTATGGGTGATAAACTACATTAAAATACTGCTTCAAATTATCAAATTTCCAACATAATTACCTCAAATTTAGAGCTGAATAAATTTTACACTGAAAAGTAAATCAGTGGCTCGGCTTTTTCAGGTCATGCGCGGTGTTGTCACCAGAGTTGATCACAAATATATTTGCTTTGATGTGTAATCTTTTTAACTTTAAACTTTTCCAGCTAAAGAACAAAAGATCAGTTTCTTGAATACTTGACAAGACATTGTTCTATATGTATCGACCAGTCAGTCTATTGCAAACGTCACTCGATCCAGACATGACTCCATAGAGCTCTTGACGAATGGTATAAAAATATAAATGACAATTTGATGACACAAGTCTGTTTTCTCGATGTTAAGCATGATTTAACACTATAAATCATACTATTCTCTCTGAAAACTAAGAAAAATATGCTGTTCTGGAAAAGTGAATTATGTTGGTTGAGGTCATATCTGGACAAGGAAAACAGATTGACAGTTGCAAAAGAAAGTCGCCCGAAGTTAAAGAAGTTTGTATTGGACTTCCCCAGGGTTTAGTACTCGGATCGATTTTATTTCTAATTTATATAATTGATTTTTCCCAACATGCAAATGATGCGTCAATGAATATGTTTGCTGGAAATGTATCTTTTGATACTGGTGGAAAAAAAAAACTGTCAGAGAAGTTCAGACAAAAGTACGAAAGGATGTGAATTAGGCAGGTAAATAGTATGATCCTAACGAGTTATAATTAAACGCTGACAAGTCTAATGTGTTGTTAGTAGACACAAAACGTAATCTAGAAATGGACAAGCAAAATATTTCTCTGAACAAGAACAGCCTAGAAAAATGTAAATAATGAAATACCGTGGCATTAAGTTTAGTAATTTGTCATGGTAAAACCATACAGTGTGTGTGTGTAAAAAAATATCTCATCAAATAGCAGCATCAGAAGATCATTGGGCAACATTCCAAGCAGTATTTTGAGTCAAATATATTTGAGAGCTATATACTTATATTTAAGAGTTATCCTACCAAACATTGACTATGGTACCGTCTGGGGGAAAGGCCCCGGCATTTATAGTACAAGGATTGCAAAATAATGCGGTAAAAAAGGTCACAGGGAATTTTGATTATACAAACTATTTAGGCATTGGTTTGGTGCGGTGGGTGGGACGGCAGGTTTTCAAAAAAAAAAAGAAAAGAAGAAAAAAAGAAAAAAAAAAAGAAAAAAAGAAAAAAAAAAAAAGAAAAAAAGAAAAAAAGAAAAGAAAAGAAAGAAAATGTATTATTCATTTTTGTTTACAAACCTATTTTACATTCAACCCCAATTAAGTACATAGACAAACCAGCACGACCGGTCTTTGCTGTCTGAACGAAATGCTTCTTTCTCGCAGAAGGCACGACACTTCTGCGACCAAGAAGCATCAAGTTCATACTGTACAGTAAACGCACGGTGGTGGTTATTTTTATTTCTCTCATAATGATACATGGATAAATAATTCAATTCTAAGATAAAATTACAAATATACAACACTGAAAAACAACTTTGATTACGATGCTTCGCGTTCAACTTTTGCGGGCATGAATATTAAATGTCAACAAAGAAATCCGCCACACATCCCGGCAGCAGCCTGTTCACTCAGTTGCAAATCCACGATCACCGGAAAGTCCCTGCATGTTGATGTTTACATGAATGCGCGCATTGTCTGCAAAATGGGTGCCGGCAAACATACCGTCAAATAAACTTGACGAGCTGGATCTGTTCTGAGCGTAAGATGCAGCAAGATTACCACGAGTTGATACAGACAACGGCGGAGATGCATCTGAAGTTGGCGGTAGCTCGGTTAAAGACAACATAGCTGACCGGCTTGGGGCGTTGACATTCAATGCGGACAGTCCATTGCAGGAAATCGCGTAGTTTGAATGGTTTGCTACATACAGTAACACATAGCCGTCATTGATCCGTTTATTCACTTATGAGAGAAAAAAAATTTACAATTGACGGAGTAAATATAGATGTTTTGGTGCCTCTACCCAATAAGGAAATTTTCAAAGTTCATTTTAATATAACGGTACCAAAGTGTGGAGTAATTTACCACCAAATTTAAGGGATGCGGAATCAACAGCACATTTGAAGAAATTACACGAAAAACATTTTTTACGTGAAATGCCAAGACTTTTGCATGAAGGCTCTTTTTATATTTATTGTATAGATTGTTTATATTTTTCTCTTAGATTAAGATATTATCCCTACATATTGCTCATGGGCTTTATAGAAGAACAGATGTTATAATTTTCAGAATGGTTTACCAAGTCAAAGTCAAACATGTTCATAAATTGATTAATTAATTTATTGAAAATGGAAGTAAAAACTTTGAAACTAGCGTTTTTAACTTGTAATATATTATTCAGTTTGCTACAATTTTCAAGTTGATATTGAAATGTATTAAAAGGTATGATAAAAATCAAATTGGTTTCCAATGATGATGAAAACGTTAACGAACCTTTAATATCACATTGTGAACACTCCATGTAACAAAACAGTGTTTATCGTTCACCCAAAGTGTTTGTGAACATGTTTGGATGTAGGTGCTGTCCTTGTATTTATGTCTGAGTGCCATTCTGTGAATTCTTTTTCTCTCTTTTTTCCTTTTTTTTCCTTTCTTTCTTTCTTTCTTTCTTCTTTCTTTCTTTCTTTCTTTCTTTCTTTCGTTCTTTTCTTCTTTTTTCTTTCTTTACAGGCAAATTTATCCGACATTTTTTTTGAAAAGTATTACATGTAGAAACTCCAAACTTGGCCCAATTATACTTCCAATGATGAAGTCTCGCCTTTTTATAATGAGCCGTCATGCTTTTCAAAATAATGCAAATGAGGGCTAATTGAAAAGTTAAATCTTCAGTATCTTATATACTATAGCAGGTGTGGTTCCGAGTGTAAAGGAGCTCGATCATAGCAAGGTAAAGGTCATCTCAAATGTCAAGGTCATGTCAAGGTCAAAGCTCATTTCAAGATCAAAGGTCAATTTCAAGTCAAAATGTAATTTTTAGGTCAATGTTTACTTCGGGTAGAAGTCATCTCAAGGTCAAAGGTCATTTCGGGGTCAAAAGCCACTTTCGATGGTGGCTTTCTTCTACCCATAAATTGGTCAATTTTCATCAAATTTTGATCATGTTGGCTCAAATGATAGCTATTGTAATACTGCACATTTTTGAAACTTACATGTGGCCTCTAAAAGTCAAAGGTCAAGGTCATTTGGACCTTTGAAAGTTTCATCCAGTCAAAACTTGGCCAATTTCCATCCAATTATAATCATGTTGGACTCAAATTGTAGGTATTGCAACACGGCTCATTTTTGTAAGAACATGTAATTTCAAAAGGGCAAAGGTCAAGGTCATTTGGCCATTTGAAAGTTTCATCTTGCCATAACTTGGTCAAGTTTCATCCGATTTGGTTCATGTTGGGCTTAAATTGTGGGTATTGAAACACAGTGCAATTTACATGTGAGCTGTAAAGGTCAAAGGTCAAGGTCATTTGGACTTCGAAATTTGCATGCAGCCATAAGCTTAATGTAATGTGAAGTACCAAAGGATAAAAGTTGTAGCATTTAATATTTGCAACTTTGAAGGCACACAGACAGGTTTGTTTTCAGGCAAATCTTCTTTTCTAGTTTATGTTTAATTTTTATCAAATATGAAATTGTCCAGAAACATGACAAATAACGTATTTTTTAACCCATGCATATTAAACGTTTATGTAACAACACACAATCGTTATTTATAATTAAATAATGATAGCCAAAGATGGCTTGATGGTAGCATCATTTGGAAGAGCAATTTACAACGGAGTGTCATGCTAAAATCACTGATTTTCTAAGTCAAATTTAATTTATTTATGGGGATTTTCTGTGGTATGATTTCAACAGAGATCCATTTTAAGCAGTGTCTCGAACAGGTTTTGGCAGTAATGTAAAAAAACAAAAATCTGTGTGAAAAAAAACACGGTCCCCCCCCCTTTCAAACACTATGTGCATTGTGCCGCTTACGAGTCGAAGTCTTGACCTGGGCCGTTCTCATCCGCCCCACAACTATTCGCATGGTTCTACTGGAATGACAGCCGCTTTAGCGAGCAATTTGAAATTGGGATCATTATACTATAGCTCAGATGATGAATACCACTTTTGTTGTGATTGCTATGGAACAGTTAATTTTTAGACCGGTCGTTCTCTGTTTGATACGGAAACACTGCAGTAATTATTTCAATGAACAATCAATACGTTGTGTGCCGGCTTCAGTACCAGCTTTTGTGTTCTTGGGTTGGAAAACAGGGGCGGTTGAGCTGCTTGGCAGTTCAAGGGGGAAGACCATCTCATAATTGTAACTTCAAATTTCTTTTCACAGTACTTTATTGAACGGAATCCATCTTCACGTTAAGGACACGTTATTTGCAAGAACAAATTTCTCATCTTCGTATTGGAAAAATGAACAAATCAGTTCAAATTTGTGTGCTGAATCAGGGTACTATGCTAATAAACATGCAAAAGTGAATCAAACTAGACATTCTTTATTGTATGTGGGCATTGGTATGTGTCTTTCTTCCATATTACATAAAGGGACAGACGGCGCAAAGCAGTCTGTGCGATTTCCTTCATGTTCATAATGAGAGACAGAACAAGCATACACGCAGACCATGGTCAATAATAGTTCATCAAATTGGTTTATTGATCGATTACCTTCTTCCACACTGGGACGTTTTGCCTCAGACTCCCCGAAACATGGAAAAATCACACACCTTAAGATTTAACTTTACTGAGGACTATTACATGACTGCGTGAAACATAGCACAAGGCAAAATGTTTCAGTCGGAACAAAATTATGACCTTCAAGTGCCAGTGAAGTTAATTTGAACAAGTTTCCCTTGAGTCATGTTCATTCACCTTCTGTCAATCATTAGTTTCTAATGTCTTTGAGAAAAATAAATTTCGAAAAAGTCTAATTGGTCATAAACAGGCTTTGCCAACGATGACTTCATGAAACTGTTTGAGCATTTGATCAATAATATTTACATGGTCTTCAGTGATGATGTCTCAAACATGGCATGTGGATTTCCATGGGTGCTAATTGTACTCCACTTTTGGCTTAACTCAATTTGTTTTATCGTGAGTATAATGTTCTCATGAAAATGGCAAAGAATAAAAATGACAACGCAGATGCATTTTATCTTATTTTATGATATATGTAGGTGATGTACCAAGTGTCAATAATATATACACTACATCAATTTATTCAAGTGATTTAGAACTAATTAAAGGAGAAACTACCGAATCTAATACAACATACCCGTGTGAGGATATATTTTTCTTCAGTGATCATAGTGAATTAAAATCATGAGTGCATGATTAGAGGGATGATTTCGGTTTTGATACGGTGAATTATTGGCATATAAAATACCTACATCCCCAAAACTTCTCTTCGGTTTAAACATATCTATCTCAAAAACGATTGGAAAAAAGGCGCCATGCCTATATAAATTCATCTCGTGGAATAACTTCTCTTTACGCACAGCTTAAAATATCTTGATTAGTCAAAAGGGAACATTCAAGCGAGCCATATAGGAGAGAGTCTGAAGACTGATTGGAGTCAGGTGAGTAATTATATAATGCAGACATACTCGAGGTCCATCACATTTTGGACAAATGAAAAAATTAGAAAACACGTCTTCATTAGGTGCACCACAAGAACACACAGGTAAATCTTTAACTCCAATTTTAAGTAATTGTGAATTTAAAGGTTTGCTTCCAAGCGGAGGCGTGGATGTTAAATGGAAATAAATCTATTATTCAGTTTTAAAAGGTGGGAAAATTAAGTAGATCGTCGAAAAGATCTAAGAATTTTATTTTTTAACTTTGAGATAGAAGCTGAGTTAAAAGTTTCGAAGAGCCGCTCATTCCAAAGTGTAACAGAAGAGGGAAAAATGATCCGTCAAAAGGTTATATTAAATCCCTAAAGTGAAGAATATCAAAAATGAAGAGCAGGTGTTTTTGTTTAGAGATGGAGGTTCTGCACTGAAATAATAGAACACGTAGGTTTGGGCACAAGCTTGTTCACAAGTTCATACGTAAGGGATATTTAGCTGACTTAGCGGCGTTTAGCGAGTTTGTGCCAAAAGGTTTCCTCAAATAGCTTATCAATATTGGTCACCGTGACAATACGGGCTGCATCACTTTGAACGATTTCAAGTCTTTTCGCTTCTATATCAGTACAGCCACTCCACACTGGACTAGTATGTTCTAAGAGATGCCGATTAAAGGAAATATATATAGTTTCTGAAGTTTGGCGGTCCAAAGTATATTTTTAACTCATGTGTCCATACTGATTGCTTCTGCAAGAAATTGTAATGATGTAAAGGATTTTTCCAGTTTCATTACTACTGAAAATAATGTTGAGAAACATTTATCAACAGTTATTCCGCGGGACATAGGTTTAGCGCAAAAATAAATCTTTTACATTGGTCTTCGGACACACTGTTGTTCATTATTTCAACAAAATGTAAGACCAAACCAAGCCCTATGTATGGTGAGAACTGAATAGTAACTTTTCTCAGACTCTGGTCCAGTTCGCACTAGTTCCGCGGCTAATTGTAACGGTATTATAGGTTTTCCATATGATTTTGTCTGCCAGCCTTTTACTTGGTAAGCAGCATTCTTTTGGTCCAAACATTAGTCAGTAAGTGTTTCGGTTATTGCGATCAGACTGGGCCTTTAAAAGACAATATAGCACTTCTCGTGAAAGACGGAAGACGAAGGCCTTGGTTTGATGGTCACGGTAAAGAAAATTGTCGTATATGCTATAATGAACTGCTGTCGTGTAATAGGAAAAGGGTGACCAAAAATGATTTCAGTTCATCTCTGGCGCCACAATTCTATACGCGCTTAGCTTTGAAACCAGATATAACGCTCAATATATGCAGGAATATACAAGCATATTTCATTGAATTAGAAACCTTACCCATGAAACCCCAGGCACCGAGTAATTTTTTTTTGTAAATGTTTTTATAAGTAAATCTGTAATGCTGATAGGTATTTACTCTTGTTTTACTGGAATAGTGTATCAACTGAACCTCTCATTAATGGGGGTGCAAGGTTGCAAGACTCCAACTCGAAAGCGTTGCATTTACTAATGGTATAGGTCCCTTATATTTTTTTTTTTTTCGATTAATTTTTTTGGTGTTATATACTGCGACGTGACCTTCATAATATTTGCGTGGTTAAAAAAGTTTTGTATTGTTTCTTCCGTGTCTTTTCACATCCAAAATTCCAAAATCAGTGGCAACAAGAAATTCTACGGCAAAATGATGATTCCAAATTAAGAACCTACAAATTATTCAAAACTGACTTAAAATTTGAAAGATATTTAGAGGTAATAAAAAATTTCGAGATTCGCAGAAATATTACTAGATTACGTATAAGTGCACACAATCTGTATATAGAAACGGGTAGACACAGAAGACCAGCCAAAGTTCCTGTAAACCAAAGAATATGTCCTCCTTGTAAACATATTGA
This sequence comes from Hermodice carunculata, assembly GCA_964020975.1. Taxonomy (NCBI): domain Eukaryota; kingdom Metazoa; phylum Annelida; class Polychaeta; order Eunicida; family Amphinomidae; genus Hermodice; species Hermodice carunculata. Next base: position 96,101,407 of record OZ026613.1, on the reverse strand, counting down.
AGACGAATACCATTTTGTTATGTCCTGTAATCGATACGATATACCAAGGCAAAAATTTCGGAAAAAGATTCACGACGTTTTCGTACATTCAACATCATTCAGTGATCAAGACATGTTTAGATTTATTATGAAATTAAGTGATACGGAATTAATAATAATGTTTGAGACATATATTAAAGAATGCATTACAATACGGCAGAAACCTCTATAGCCAATATAATCAATAGTATCTTTATACCGAGCGCCTTTATCTATTATGTTTTGTGTATCATGTGCAGATTTTTTTTTCTTTATTCCTTTGTATGTATCTGTTTTTGTCGCTTCTGTGACGTTTGCTTTATAACATAAATTTGTGCTGTATGTATCATGTGTGATTTTTTTTTTTTTTTTTTTTTGCTTTATAACATAAATTTGTACTGTATGTATCATGTGTGACAAATTGCTACTTTGTATATGTGGCGCAGTCAATAAAACACAATTCAATTCACATCATACCAGAAATTGTTTTTACGGTCCCATGATAATTTACCCTTCCAAACAGTTTGGTGACAGAAACTAAAAGCTCGAATTTTTTATGTTTGAATTGGGCAAATATTTGCCAATAGGAAAGCATAAAATAAATATGAGGCAGGTTCAGCTTTCGGTTGTTTCTTGCACACACACGACGTGACACCCGCTGAAGAAAACGGAGTGTGTACTCAGGCAGATAATGTGTGGTTCGCCCGCGACTGGCAAACTGCTGGCAAAATTGAACTTATTGGTGCTCATAATCATTTACACAGATCAGAGACAACATTGATAAAGTAAATGCCTCAACGTACTTTTTATTGTGTCAAACTTTAAACTGTGATCTTATGTTGTAAACCACGCTTTAAGATGATTTTAATTTGACGATGAAATATACAAATTGCGAGTTGACAGAAGCATTATCGTAGAAATCGGGAGATTAACGGCACTACACCGGCTCGCTCTCCAGTAAGCGTTAACGTTTATGTTTGTAGAATACACTCGATGTCTTCAATGTGGTCAGCCATAACTTTGAAAAAGTTCTTCACTGGCGTTAGCTGTCGCAAAGTATAGCATCAATCTGCCATGTCCGTGCACTTTCAAATAGAAAATCTGTATTAATTTGTTATACTTAAAGTGTGAGCAATGTGCTGAATATTCCCAAATAAACAACTTCAATCAGTATCAATATCTTTAAAGCAAATTTCCAATTGCCGTAATGGATTATTAATTTATCACACGGTTTCAAAGTTGATATGACGTAATCCTGTTGTTAAAATAATGATGCACAATTTGTATTTCTGAAATTTTGCATTGAAAAAAAAAATTATAGCACAATATTCAATCTGAAGGGCTATGGTTGCGCCTAGTGTTTGACCAGCAGAATGATTTAAAACTAGAAAAACCCGTGAATTTACTGTCAAATAAATAAATGAACAAATTAATAAATAAATAAATAAATAGATAAATAAGTAAATAATACATCACATTTTGCTGCAGATTCTGTGTTGCAAATTGCGAAAATACTAATGCTACAAATTGATTAAATGCATTTTCATCATTACAGAAAATGTCTGAGATGTTGTGGAGTAAAAGCAAAAACTATCAAGTAACTCGTGGCCTAAAGTACTCATTCGTGGGTGGTGACGATTAGAGTATTTGAAATATTATTAAACATATGTGGATGTTCTTGTTTTTCAAGTGCAATGAAGCCAATTTTCATATATTTTCAACTTAAATGGAACTTCGGTACTTATAGGAAAAAGAGTTGATATGTCTGAGATACGCATCAAAGACAAGGGTTTCAAGTCATCATTCCAGCACATAAAGTGTGGAGAAATGGCTGTTTACACAGCATTTCGTTTTGGTATTGGCGTACCTTTAATCATACGTATCGCTGCTGTCTGCACTTTTGGTTAACTCTATATTGCTTGCAAGGTCGAAATTGGCAGGTCTAATTCAAATGACATAAGCCAGCTTGACTGAGAAATACGCCGGCGTCATGTAGCAGATATCGATCTTTCAAGGTTACAGGGGTTCCCTTATTGTTCAGGGGATAATAACACGAGTAATCATCCAAGCTTAGCCTTCCCATCGATTTAGACGGTATCAACTTGTGAATTAATTCAAGAGATAGGGAAACTAACGTTGTCGTATCTCCAAAGCTCAGTTTTCCATTACGTTAGAATTTCTATGCATTTCAAGTGATCAAAATGATAAAGACAGGTAACTTTGACCTATCTTCAAAGCTCAGATCCCATTGATTTAGATAGAATTCTAGCTTTACATTAATAAGGACCACGTCCGTAGTGCTCACTTTATACCTCTCTGAACTCGTCTATTTAGGGCACTGCTTCATAACACTGAGTCAGATGTGGTGATAGCCTGCAAGGAACGTAGTTATGCTGACCAGGCAAATGCAAGACAAGCCTGCAAGGTAAATGTGTTATGCGGACGCAAATGATGAAGGCGTTTTGCGTGCTTGGTATCGCGCTAAAATTATTAAGTGAAAACGACTGGCCTATATTATCTAACCGTCCGTATTTTGTATTATTTTGTAGAAGATACCATATATTACACACAGCAAAATCATCAGTGCAAGTTCGTTTCACAACTTAGAGGCAAATTTGTTTTTGCGTACTACCCCAAATATCAAACCGGCATAACTTTTGAAACTTTACTAGAGATACGAGCTTCTATATTTTGTGGGACATTTCGCATAGATTTCCATAAAGTAACTTACATGTGCACATGTGTTGCACATATGAAGCTCATAAGCATCATATTAGATTTTTATGCAAAATAAGTTGCTCGCATACATATGAAGCTGGAAAAGCAATTTTGTCATGTTCAATGGTGGAGAACTTAATCCCTCAATTAGATCAGTTTTACTGTATTGACGCAGTACAATCATGCACGCAAAGTACGGTCGCTATTAGTTCAATTTACACGATGACTTACACGTTTCATCGGTTTCAAACTGGAGCAATGAGTCAGAGACTACGGCTATCCAAACGGTGCAAACAGAAAATTCCACCATAGTTAAATGACAGTTACAGGCAAAGAGAATTGCATTTTACAGAGGCAGTCCACATCCAGTTCAATGTGTCAAATGTAATATAACATTGCTCAGACCTGGCACATGGCTTCATTTGACCCAGTTTGGGGATTCCAGTCAGTAGGGCAGCAGCCTCTAGGGAGAGGATTCGCGTGCCCAGGTTGCCCTGCGGCTATCGAGAGGCCCTTGACTTATGTCTGGTCAGGTTTATTGCGCTGACCTGGTGGTGTTACTGTGAATGTAATACGTAAATTGCCCAACAAAATGACATTTATTTGTAATCTTAAAGATCATGTTAGTGTAAATCAATGGAAGGGGTTATTGAATGGATATATAGTCTCAAAGAGCATTTAGAACGGTATTTTGGCGTGGACAAATCAGACATCGTAATTGACAAACGAAACCCAACGGCAGAATTCTGAGGACTTTTTTAAACTTTCCAGCCGGCGAAACGAAAGAAACATGCTCTCAGTTTGTCTTTACATGGCTACTTTAGTTGGGTTACAGCAAAAAGGCATGTGAATGAGATAAGAAATCAAACGATTTAAGTAACGCAAAGCGAAAACTGATGGGCCCCCAGTGGACACTGTCATTAGGAATGTTTTGCATGTTGATGCCTGTAACTTGTTTTCTTATCGGAGGTAAAAGCACTATTACCAAAATGTGTGCTCATAGAAAGTATAAATTACACCAAAGTTGGGACCCAGCGTTCATCTCCTTGATTAAGATAAAGACCAGGCAAACATCTCGGAAAGGAACAGAAATAAGGTGTTTGACACTGACAAAATGAAACTTTTATATCGAGCCCAATTTGCACACCAAGCGTTGGATGAAGGAGCAAAATGTCAGACAGAAATCGTCTGACTTGACGGTGGGCGTCAACAGGAATATTTACTTGTATGTTCTAGACGTCAACCGGAATATTGTCACATACATGCACAAGGAAATTCGAAAATGATTGAATAGATTAACAAAACAGTATCAAATGAGACACGAGTAAACAAGGACACACTGTCTGAGAGGAACGTGAAATGGGAACTAGACCTGCGGTGAATCATCATAGAAATAGAACGCTGTAAAAAAAAAAAAAAAAGATGGGGAAGAGGCCTTGCAAAATACTTAAAATGGACAGCTGCAACAACTATTAAGAAACATCTATGTGATAAAGACGTGTAAAAAGCAGTAAAGAGACTAAGCAATGCTCTTCTACAACAGGAAGACGACAATGCTGATGAATATGTGATAAAGACGAATACAAGCATGCAAGAGTATAGATGGTAACAAATCAGCTTATTGAAAGAAGGGAGGGGGTGGAGATAGGAAATTTTGAACTTGAAACAAAATAAGAATTTATGGATTATTATCACATTTTACAACATTGAAAATGAATGAAGAGGGCATTGCTATAGAAAACAGGGATGTTCGTCTGTCACATTTTGGGTCACTTTATCAACATGTACATCGGCCTACGCAACAAAAATGTTTGCAATGCACTAGATGTCACTGTGTGGAGATGCGTTTCTGCAAACATGATGAAAATATTTGGAATGCATCATTGGAAACTGTAAATGTTTAGATCTAATAAAACAATAAAGAAGTTTGTGTCACTTTGTCGAAGTGTGTTTCTGCTAGTATAATAAAGATGTTTGTAATGCATTATGGGCCATACTGTCAATGTATAAATCTGACAACACAATACAGATTTGTGTGATGTTCTATGTGTCACCTTGGCGAAGTGTTAACAGAATAACAATGTTTGTAGCGTACTATAGGTAACTTTGTCAAGGTGTACATTTGCTGACACAATCAAGATGTTTGGAGTGTACCTACAGTACACTAAGTGAATGTGTAGATATGAAAACAGAATACAACACGCAATTGTTGGAAATAGACAGGCGCTATATCCACCAAACACGTGAGTGTATTAATAGCGTTCTTGGCTGGCTGACTGAAAAGGAGTAACATTAATGAACAAACAAATTAGTGTCCTTTGGTTCTACGCTCAGACACACACTGTGTTTTGTATGTATTAAAACTAAAACGATTGAATGGGTGAGTGCCACCATTCTAAATTGACAAAGAAATTGAGTCTCCTTCGTTCTGGAGTAAGTATTCTATGCCTCAACTTTGATTTGGTCTGTACAACAGACCAAATGAGAGATGTGAAGAATGTCACATTTGACAGGCGGAATTACAACCAGCGTGGTCACAACACACAAAAATTTAATTATTTTAGCATTTAATACCATAAAAAGTGTCCACAATACAATGCTATATTAGATTTGGGACCATAAAACGTGTCCACAATGCAATGTTATATTAGATTTGGCGCCACTAAAAGTGTCCACAATACACAGTAGACAGGTGATTACTGTAGATGCAGGCAAGAAGGATCTTCAATTTTTATCCATGACGTAATGTAGTGTTTTGATGAATAGTGTTGCTCTATCTACAATCATGATTGTAATGATTATGTACTGATTTGCATATTTTGATTGGACCCTGTGTTAATGAACTACTACTACTACTACTACTACTACTACTACTACTACTACTACTACTACTACTATTACTACTACTACTACTACTATACTACTACTACTACTGCAGAGGTGTCATTCACACTGAACTGATAAAGGAGTATTCAGTTCGAGGAAAACTGTCCAGAATTACCCACAATACTTAGGTGTCCACGGTGACCTCTTTGCTGTATTGCGAAGTCACTAAATGTGCAACATGACACAAGAAGAGTGGCATCGTAGGTGGAGCCTGGAACTGTTGTCCATGACTGCGTAGTTACTAGATGTTCATGAGAAAACATGTTCATGAAGCTCTGACCGGGTAATTACCAGGTATAAATTGGGGGAAAAGGGAATACCAGCGTAATAAATATGAACCAGAATATGAGTCTTCAGTTGGAACAAAACGTCGAAAGTATGCACATTAATTGTAGGTCATGGTGGCCTCAAATAAATTATGTTGCCAGCAAAGCAAGGAGAATAATTGGAGTAATGAAGTTTTCGCAACATAGGCTCAGCAGAAGCACACTAGAATTGATATATTTTACATACATTAGGCCTATTTTAGAGTATCGTGATGTTGTGTGGGCGGGATGCCCAAAGTCTGATGCAGACCTTCCAGATGTTCAACTGGCTGCAGCCCGCACAGTGACGGGCGCGTCTTGTCGAACAAGTCATGCATCCCTGTACCATGAAACTGGACTGGAGACTGTCTATAAGCGCAGAGAAAAACACCGACTCATACTTCTTAATAAAATAATTAATGGTCATACACCTGCATATTTACACAATTTGATTCCAGAAAATGTGTCTAACAGAAATGCATAAACGTGAGATCCAGACAGAACATAATCCAGGTCCGTACAAAAACTAATACATAATATGGCTCTTTTATTCCCGCAACGATTTGCTAGTGGAATTACTCCCATCCAGTGTGCGGGATTCGGAAGACATAGATACATTTAAACGTAAAATGGATAAAAGGAAATCGAAGACTAGTGAGTTGTTTTATATTAGTAATAGGAAAGCTAGCATTTTACGTGCAAAAATTAGGATGGGCTGCAGCCACTTGAACCATAATATATGCACAAAATTGGTATAACAAATTCTCCTGCTTGTGCCTGTGGTGTCTAGGGAGAAAATTATTTTCATTACTTCTTTGAGTGTATCAAATACACGATTGAGCAGACTTGATTGCATCAAAAATCATAGTATTAGCCCCTTTCACGTTATAAATGATTATGTTTGGAAATCCCAAGTGCAGTAAGGCAGTAAACCAAATTATTTTTGACAGTACCCACACATATATTTTGAATACTGGCAGATTCAAGTAAAGCCCGTGCGTTTTCCACCCAGGTTGGTGCACAAGCTTTGCTTGTGACAGGAGTGGGTCACGAACGGGCCGGAACAAAACAGCTACCGCATGCAGTACTTGGTGTGGACAGAGTTGTGTGGCCACGTCGGATTCGATATAATGATAATGCATACTTTCTGTCATTGTAACTGTGATATCATGTCTTCTTTTATGTGTGTCTTTGTCAATGTAGTGTCCTGTGACCCGTCTTTACTTTTTGTACAGTATTCGTATTGTTTCTTTTATTTCTTTTTTTCGCCAGAGGCATTTGCATAGGCAAAGGCTGTTTCCCGATCGTTTTTTTTTTTCTGAATAAAATATGCTTAAAACAATTGTATGGATGTATGAATATAGTCGCTTGTATGACTATGAGTGTGACAACCTATGACTGTATGGTTACCAATATAACAGCCGTCTACTGCATGGTTAGCACTATGACAACTCATTGATTATATTGATATCACTCGATGATTAGCTCACTGCACTCAGAAAACATTTTGGGGGGCATAATATTCGAGTGCATGGTGTAAGCAAGATCGAAAAATGTTTTTCTGATAGATCATTTGGAACTTGAATTATATACGAACTGAAAGTTAAATCACAGTGGGCATGAATTTAATTGTACATTTTCGCTAGCATAATTCTTTCTTTTTAAACCTGTTCTTCGTGTGTCAATCACAAGTTTGAAATAAAGGTGTAAATGTACATATATGGCTAACATATGATTTACTCTTTAAATGGTCATGTTGTGGTGACGTGATGCCAGTATAAATGTTTAAGTAGGCCGTTAAAACAATATATCTCACTGAAAAAACGAACACCCTATTACAACATGTGCATTGACATAATCGTCAGAATATAAATGCGTGAATGTATGAGTACATGCAACCTGTTCATTCATTCATTAATTCATTCGTTTATGTAAAAAATAGATAGATAGATAGATAGATAGATAGATAGACAGACAGACAGACAGACAGACAGACAGACAGACAGACAGATAGATAGATAGATAGATAGATAGATAGATACATAGATAGATAGATAGATAGATAGATAGATAGATAGATAGATAGATAGATCAAATCTTCTGTTCAGCAGGCAAGAGAAACGCTCCCCTGAACAATGGTCCGATGTACAGACAAAGGTCCCTGTGTGATATATTTTTCGGACACCGGAAATACGCTGGCAGCTAGAATGCTTTTTTCTTTCTTTAACTGGAACTGGTCTTTCTATGTTGGAGCAACCTGAAGCATAAATTTAGGTTAGTTCCCCATGTTTCATTTTGATGTACCCCTCGGGCAAACGAAACGGACATAAATTCTGGACAGCGCCATCAGCCAGTGCATGACACAATAAAGTGAATACCTCTTCAGTTAGATCATACACATAAAGTGCGTGCATGGCGTACCTTTGCCCTTTGGCCTGACAAGGTGAATGTGACACATCTGCATGGTCAGATCAAAGGGTGCAGGTTGTATACCATTATGGTCGGCTGATCTGACGCATAAAAAAGCAATTAATATCTCTTCTCAGAGTGTATATAATTAGTATCTATTCCCGGCGGGCATTGCGCGAATCAAAGTGACATGCTCTCAACACAAAATTATGCAAGTTTCACCTTGTAAGCGTTAACTTTCAATATGGTAGACGATATCCAGAAAAAAACCCAATTGACATGACATGATAGATGCACAGGCACGATTGACTGTGTAACAGTAAAATTGTTAAATATGTGCCGTAACATTTCCATCCGACATTAAACGATATCACACATAGTACACTTGAAGCTTCCATGAATGATATCACAAGACACAAATTATTTTCAAAATAGGCATGAGAGGACACAAGCAGGTATTTTCGTAAAGCCTGAATACTTCAACCCGTTTCTGGTAAAAGAAAAAGGTTAAAAACAATCTGATCAAAAAGACGAACAGCATACGTTTTAACATAACCGTAAAATTGACCAACCATTTACTTGCAAAATGTAAAAGTGTCTCAAAACCGTCATCTGATTGATCGTAACGTGTAAACCGACTTTTCAACTTTTTGCTTAATCAGAAATTGTGTAGAATATTTTCTTTTGCCGTATAGCGTAAAACTGTGAATTATCTTCTTATTTTAAGTTCAAGAAAAAGCCTAGACACCCCTTCAAACTGGTAAAAATCTGCCAGAGGTCAAATCTAATTTTTTATGACTGGCAATCGCCCCGAGAATACAGTATACTTTATACCCAATCACGACTTAAGTTTGCTGGATGCTGAATTTGCATTGATTCAATATTAGCGATAAAAATCAGAATCCTATCAGTATCTCTAACAAGGCGTGCACATGATCAAGTCTCATGAGTATTCCAGGTTCTGAAAGGTACTTGTGTTCCAACTTTTTTCCCATCCTATAAGACTTGTGTAACTTGTGGCCCTTTTGTTGGAGTGATCACACTCACAGACACTGCGCAATGATAGTTTAATCCACTTATTGAAGCCATCAGTAGTGTGTGCATATCAGCACAGCCATAACATAAACATTAGACCAAGTACATATACTGAAGCAAATCCTCGAGTATGCCAGGAGGACCGTATAGGCCTATCGGCAGTGTGTTGTACTATATGCTTAGGAGGCCAGACTGTTTGGAAGACTCCAAACTGAACACACTGCACCGGTGGTTAGAGTAGCCGCTTTTATACAGACCCAGAATACGATCTGGAGCAGACACTAGTGGCATATTAGTAATAGTATGTTAAGCTAAAAAATTATGTCCTGATTTGCATGCTGAGATAAACCTGTAGTAATTAGTCTAATTTGAATGCTAATTTTAAATTGTATCACAACACAGCACTGTTGACAGCCAAGTCCGCCCACCATGAGGACTACATAATGTTATATACGAACACATGTGGAGCTTATATGATATCCCAGAGAGCTATACAGTCTAGCACATATCCCAATAGGTGGGATATTTTTGTGTCATTAGCTCCCAGTGGGGCCGTGATTTGGCTACCCGAGCGTCCCACATGTAATGACCCCAAGGCGACATGACAGACAACAACAGATGAAGTGTACCCCAGCCAGCAAAAAAGCAAAGGTAACATGATTACAGATGTAAATGTAGATGTGGATATTGCTAAATTTGGCTGCAGATGAGACTGGTACTGCCGTAAAAGGATACCTCAGGTACTTTGATGTTTGTGACTGCAAATATAATACAAGCAAAGGGCTTCTGGTAACACCGTTCACATAATTAAATATGTTGATACGTAACAGGAAGAAATCACTCAAGGGTCCAGACCATACACAAATCACAGTCACACCAGACTCACTTAGGGATGATACACAAGCACGTGCACATCATTACGCAGCTACTATATAGTACAACCGCCGCCTACCAGTCAACAATAGACTTCTCCATACAATTATATTTTCAAATTCCAAACGCATTTCCCATGATTCTGAGCAAAAGCAAAAATTACAATATCGAACTTGTATTAAATATATACAGATGCATTTTAGTGATCCAAATGCTCTTTGATCATTGGCATTTTGTTTTTTTGGGGGGGGGGGGGGTTGGGGGGTTGGGGTTGGGGGGTTATTAGTTGTTTATGTAACTTAACGATATTGCAATTGAAACCCAAACCTTTGCCAAGTATATAATATGCTATTAATGTCAGGCACCATGCGTTTCACCCTTTTTACGTTCCATCTATGAATTTGACATGCACACAGATGTTTTCAGATTTTTTTCTCGAGAGGGGAGGGGGAGCAGATCCCATTTTTTTCTTCTTACATCATCAACAATTATTCTTCTGGTGAACATTTATTTTTGTGAGCAAGTATATTTGATCCCTTTCAGTTGTTATATTAACTATGAGTATAACATCTGAACAGTATAATATGTGATGGAGTTAAGCTGCTGTACATACAGGCATTGGTTACACTTGCATAATTTCATCCATGGGAGAGCTCAGCAAGTAAACCTTCCCAGTAATTGTATACAGTATAGATAGTGTTTGGAGCAATTTTGTCCAAATGAGCCAATCACATTATCCAACAGGGATCACGGGACTTTCTCTTGGCAACTCAAAAGTTAGATAATCCATTGTTGTGTTTTTGGTGATTTTGGCTACAAATCGTGCTTATAATTGCAATTAAACGTATAGATTAATATGGAACTCCTAGAGATTACTTTTGAAAAACAATGCCTGAAACAAAACAACTGAAAACATGACTATATCTGGCAATTATGTCTCACAATGCACAACACCAAAAACAACCCCTCCCTTTTACATTTGTCTGCTTGCACTGTCCCATCCGGAGGCTTTTTAGAAACTTTACAGAGGAAACACATTTCACACTCAGGTTTCCACGCCTCAATCTGTATCTTTTCCAGTGCTTAATACCAGCACAATATCTCAACATCTTAGCCATGCTCACCCTAGAAGCAGATGCAATTCCATGTAACACAGTGACAAGTATTGGAATCAACACACAGGTAAATATGGCATACAAAAGAGAAAGGCAAGTTTGACTACCCCTTCTATTTTTTCTGCATCATTTCTTTCATTTCTGCAGGCAGCTAACCAGGCTTACCTCAATGTTAAGGGTACAACATCATCTTCTTCTGAAAAAGATGGACACTTTTTCTGACACTTCCCCCACCCACCACATAGCAATTCACTAAATACAACTTGTATTGTTTCACCATCATGACAATCACATTCATCAAGGTCACGAAGGATTTGTGATACGCCATCACCATTACTATGGTAGACCCCAGATCTGTGTACTATTGTGAAGACGTATTGTGACAATACGTCTATCCAGTATGCCATCTGATCTATCGGATCCTGGAAGCTCTTCATCCAATGCAATGCACTATGGCCTGAGTGGATTATGAACTTCTACCCCAGCAAATAGTCCCTGAAATACTGTACATAGAACACAACAGCCAACAATTCTTTCCTTGTCACACAGTATCATCTCTCGCCTTTTGTCAGTGATCTACTTGCAAAAGCTATTACTCTCTCAATATTCTTTCCAAGTTCATCACACCATTGATGCTGTGAAAAGGCTGCTGCTATCACAATGTCTGAAGCATCTATGTCGTTTGTCAGGGAAAACTTTAGTGTCTAAAATGCTTTTTCACAGTCTGCAGTCTGCTCGAATAGTTGGCTGGTCTTCAAGAGACATGTAAGTGGGTTTTTAATTAAAGCAAATCCCTCCACTAATCAAAAAGTAATATGAGCACAATCTCAGAAAAGAATAGATGTTGTGTGTTGTTTTCAGAGTGGACCACTTCCCATTTTGGATCTGGTTTTATGCCATCTGCTGTAACTTTGTATCCGAAGAATGCAACTTTAATTTGAAACAAATGACATTTTTGGGGTCCCAGCTTGAATCCTGCTTTGTTGTGCTCTGGGCTGTGATCTCCTACTCATAGTTAAAATGGAGGTAGGGCGTGTTTATAATGTTGCAGATTCATAAGTATCACAAAAAGTGGGCCTACTTTCTTCTTTTGCCTTAAGCTTGGTTCGCTGGCAGGTTGGGAGAGCCAGAGAGTGACAGACCTGCCATGTCTCTTTGCCACAGGTTATCAAGTTTGGGTTTTGAGTGGTTTGGCCTATGTGTTTTGGAGAAGCTGAAAAGTCTGTAGTTAATGCTGAGTCTTCAAAGGGTGAGGGGACCAGTTTAAAACCATTGGTTGCATTTTATTGATGACTGCCAGCCTCAAGTACCGAGTGATTGTTGTATCGTCAGGTTGGTGTTGGAAGATGATGGTAACTCATGAATATCTTTTTTGGCTAGGCGAGTGTGCCGAAGGTAGTGTGTTCGAATCCCATACAGGTCGACATAAATTTATCGTATTTTTCATTTGATGTCATTGTTGAGTTGAAATTAGTGAATATTGATAATGTTTTTCCGAACTATTTGCTCAACCTGGTTAGCATTTCTTCAGGTCTCTGCACATGCTTGGAAAATGTGGAACTGTAAAAAATTACGGGATCCAGATAGATTATAAGTATATAACATTATGAGCCTCTGAGCATAAGTTCCATGCACTGTTCCATTGTACACGTTGCATTTGAAAGCCCGAAGGGCATGGTGACTTATTGATATAACCCATGCCAGGTTACAAAGATCATCATCTTAGTAAATGTCTCCTTTGTTTATTTGAATTTGCCAGTACAACGAGGCCAGATCCGTAGTTGAATATAACTTGAGCAGCACTTGGTCTCATTTTTTTCAAATATAAACTATTGGAGGTGACCAGCGAGAAGTGGATTCTTCAATAACCCCTTCCTCAAGCTGTATCATTGCAATCTTTCATAAATGTGTGAAAAGGGTGCAATAAGGGCTGCTTGATTGGTTTTGTCTGTCCTGTATCTATATAGTGTGTCACAACAAATGTGCAACCCAGATCTTTAGGTGACTTAGAGAAAGCGTCCTTGTGCTTGCCAAGTGGCATAGCCAGCTCTGTTGCATTCCATCCAAGCAGCACTATTGTGGGCATACAATTTTGAAGTGACCCATGCCACTTGCTGGGGTCTACCATCTTTGTGCTAGATCTACCCTCTTGTTGCACAAGTAGACTTGTGGCCTTTGCCTGTCTCAAGTGAGGAGTGAAAATTATTTCTTCGCATTGATGTTTTTGGAAGTCTTGAATCTCTGCCTTTTACTTTAATTAACTTTGTTCTCGTTGTGTGGTTGAAAGTTATGAATATGGGTAATGTTTTTTCTTAACTTTTATTTATGGGACACACAGACAACACCCTATATTGATTGTCTGTTTCATTGTTTTTTGCATCAACTATCAAGTTAACACTACTGAATTCACAAAGGCAATAGTCATTTCTCTATACAGCTCAATGGTTTCTGCACAAGTGTTCCCCTGTACTAGTATCCCAATCTCAGTCCCCTGAGTGTCAAGAAGAGTACTTCCCTCTAAGACATCAGGGCAACTCAATCCTTCAGGCTTATGTTCCAATGAGCCATAACTTGACTTGAAATACTTCAAGTTAGAGCTACAGTCCAGACTCTTGTATCCACACACAAGCAGAGATTTTGGAATATGTGGAGAGGTCACTCTGCTGTACAATTTTCCAGGTATTGCAAGTCTCTCATCCAGTGAGTTAAAGATCAATCTCACCATTAGCTGCCAACAAGTGAAAGGTACCTGTTTTTCAACTATTTTCTCATCCTGTAAGTTCAAGTCCAGACTTTTTTGAAAGAGTGATCACACTAACAGAGACTGCACAACGAGAGTTTAATTCATTTATTGAAGCCAGCAATGGTATATGTACTTCAGCACTGACATAACAGAAACAGTAGATAAAGAACATATACTGCAGTATATATGCCAAGTAGTCAGGAAGGACCATATAAGCCCCTCTGCAGTGTGCCCTACTGCATGGTTTGGAGTTTAAACTGAACACACTGTCCTGGTAGTGAGAATGGCCATGCTAATATAGGCCCAGAGTGCTATGTGGGGCAGACACTAGTGAACCATGGTAAGCTAAAAGCGCATTTCTTCATCTGCATGCCAAGTTAAGACTATACTAAGTAGTCGGAGTTGGAGACTATTTAAAGGGTATCACAGCACAGTGTAGGGTTGTGAACAGGCAAGTGTGACCACCATGAGGACTTCATAATGTTACATAACAATAAATGTGGAAGTTATGACTAACTGCAGATCCAGCGGATCTATAGTTTCAGTGAACCTGGGTTGATATTGTAGACTTACTGAGATACACTAACCTCACACAGGTAAAGGAACTTTCAATATGTTGCATAAAATATAGCAAGAAGACAAAAAGTGTTAATGAAAGAGAGAGCAGGAATGGCTCTGCATTTGTCCTGGGTACAAATTCAAGTCATTTGAAGTTTGATCTTTTCCTTCTTACTTAAAGGTTCACATTGTTAGAATCGTGTAATGTGGGTCTATAAATAATTACAAACATAAAAGATATATTATACTAATCATTGAATAGACACACCACGATAGAAGATCTCAACACACAGGGACATTGTTTTTTTTTTCTTTTATTTTATGTCTCTGTACCTCTCTGTGACACAGTGGTGAAAATAATCTTTTTTGTTCCAAATATTACTGCTCGTAAAGGTTTTCTCTGTGAATCTCACATCAGGAAATATAAACCTTCAAAAGTCATTTCGCGCACAACAATCTTGAAATATTGACTTTGTAGTCTCAAATTTTCAAAACTAACGCAGCAAATAGCGCTTTTTTGTATTACTTAAACCTTCATATTCTTCTCAAGACACGGACGTAGTTTTCCCTTGTTTCCCTTTAGGAGTCATCCTGAAAAAATTAAATAAAGATTAATGTAATTTCAAAGCTCTATCACATTTTTGTGTACATAGTGACGATGCCTTTTGTCTTTGCACCAATCTATAATTCAGAGTAAGACAAATTTAAAAGTATATAGTTTTCCTTTATGCAAAGCAATAGATACAAAGTTGCACGCAAGTAGTGCGAAGACAAGACATTGTATTTTGAGTCTTGATTCTCCGTTACATCTTACCAGGGAATCTGAAACTCTGAGTTTCCTTGTTGCTGTCTTATCCATGTATGGCTTATTCGTAAATGTGCAATTTGGTTATTGTTATCTCCGGTATTGAGTAACACGGCGGGTCTTGTGCATTTGTGCAGAGTTTATATGCTACTAGTGGTACATATCAAATGGGATTTGACGTGGCCAAAGGAAACTACATGGTCCTTGATCGTAGCCATTTGTATTTCATTCATTGCCTGGAAAATCATGTAGAAACATGGTGTGTAAATGGCCGTTCTGCAAATATAAGTTGACTTGATATGCACGCACGATGTTTGTACTTTGATAATGGGCATGGACATCATACCATTTTACCAATATCAAGTATCATTTATTTGTGGCAATAATAAGAGAGTAAAACAATGCACTGTGCTTCTCATCAGGGACGCTCCATGGTCATGTATCTAATTAACCGATTTATACTCGCACAACCACCGTTTTTTTTAGGTGGAGGAGAGAGTTTACACAGAGAAGCAATCTTTCTAAGGATATGCTTTAGCTTAACAATGCTCTGTTATTTGTCAAATAATGCCGAACTTACTAAATTTTTCATTGCTGGGATGCATTATGCGTAAACAACTTTCCTGGGTGCCTTCGAGGAAAATGCACCCAGAGCGTGCCCAGGAAGGCTGTTCATCTTGACCAACCCCGAGACTATTGATTTAAGACCATGCGTGATGGTACTTGAACAATCGGTCTTTTCATGAGGAATCTGAATGTAGAAAAAATACCTCAAATATTCACATGCAAAAACACATGAACAGCTTTCAATTGCAAGTTAGATATAGAGGTGGATAGCTAAATTGAATATTGCAGGAGAAAGTAATGAAATTTACTGACAATTTCAACCAAAAGTTGATCTTGTGATCAGCAGGATATACCCACAACAATTGGGATAAAACTCTTTCTAGAGTTTTGTCCCAATGAGTGGTTTATCTCTAGTTTTGGTGCAGAGGACACACATCACTTATTATTAATTATAGTCACTAAATTTTTAACGTATACATATTATCTGTGTCAATAAGGATGACGGATTACACTGTACATATACGAGGGGCGGTCCATAAGTTCATAGAACTGATATAATAAATTGCACCTGGGGGAAACTTTTATACATATTTGGATAGCTTAATCATCTATTAGCTGAGATTTATAATAGTTTTTGCTGACGGCTTCTTATTGTGTTCTGCTGTCAGTGTTGAATAGGGTAACCCTGCAGAAAATATGGAAAATCAGAAAATAGTGTTTCGAGCAGTTATCAAGTTTCTGACTAAGGAAGGTGCAAATGCTAAGGAAATCCACAGACGTATGACTGATGTGTATGGTGATTAAGGGCCTCAATACTCCACATTGGCAAAATGGGCAGCCGAGTTTAAACGTGGCCGTAGCTCACTTCAAGATGACCCACGGTCAGGTCGTCCTGCTGATGTCATCACAGAGGATATGATCCAACTTGTGGAGAACCTAATTATGAACGATCGTCGAATTAAGGTGGATGAAATATCTAAAGAGTGTGGCATATCACATGGTAGTGTTTCCACTATAATCCATGAGCATTTAGCTATGTCCAAGGTATCTGCTAGATGGATCCCCCGAAACCTAAATGTACAGGGTCGTCATCAAAGAGTTGAGTCAAGTAGGGAGCTACTGGAAATTTATAATGAAAACCCAGAGGGCTTTCATGCACGTCTGGTAACAGGATATGAAACATGGATTCACCGCTGGGATCCGGACACCAAACAGGAATCTATGCAGTGGAAGCACCATGGATCACCTCCACCCAAGAAGTTTCGAACACAACCATCTGCTGGCAAAGTGATGGCCACAGTTTTTTTGGGACTCAAAGGGTGTGCTGCTTATAGACTATAAACCGCCTAAAAGTACAATTACTGGGGCCTACTATGCTGAGTTGATGAAAAAGCTGAGGACTGCCATTAAAGAAAAACGGCGAGGAAAGATAACTGCTGGTGTGATGCTTCTCCATGACAATGCCCCTGTGCACAAGTCCCGAGTTGCCCAGAGTGCTATTCGTGATTATAAATTCCAACAATTGAATCATCCTCCTTACAGCCCAGATCTGGCCCCCATTGGTTATTTTTTATTTCGACATTTGAAATCACACTTGCGTGGAACCAGATTTAATGATGATGATGATGATGATGAAGTCAAGACTGCCACAGAAGCTTGGTTTAGGGACCAACCTGAAGCGTTCTATTTTAATAGGATTGATAGCCTCAAAGACAAATGGGCCAAGTGCATTGAGGTAAAGGGGGATTATATTGAAAAATAAATTCATAATTGTTCAAATATCTGTATTCCTTATATCCAGCTCTACGAACTTATTGACTTCCCCTCGTATATTGGACGCATCATGGAATTTACCCCGTTCGATTGGTGCTCCCGATGTAAAGGGAAAGTTAATAAAATAATAATAAATAAATAAAAAGTTTTCCTGATAATAAATAAATAAATATGCAGCATGCATTGTTTACAGACATGCTTGATTCCATCACTCACTTGTCCGCAGGGTGTAGCTTTCACTGTTACCTTGGTAAGATGTACCATTTCTGACGTTTTAATCACTGTAGCTTAACAATAGCAGGCTAGCGATAGAAAAAAGACGTTATCCGAGCATAGGTGAACTAAGTAATGTGTCAATGGTGTAAAGTGGTAAATCTGACTTTACATTCCTGCGATTTCCGAAGGTGATTTCTCAACTTGCCACTATATGTATTTTCCTGGACTGATCGACCTGCTCAAAGTTATTATATATCAAAGAAAATTAGTTTGTTTTTGTTTGTTTTTCAAGTAATGGGTTGCAAAATTGCATCCTTTGGCACTTGAAAACTTGCTCTTTACATTGTCAGCTGAAAATTAAGCCTGTATGAATGCAACATTCATATTTGTCCTGTTTCCATGCTTGCTCACCACCCACTGTCTGTTGATAACATCAAGCTACTTTTTGTGCTGAAAATGAATACTTTATTTACAGACAGACACATGGGAGAGAGAGAGAGAGAGAGAGAGAGAGAGAGAGAGACAGAGACAGAGACAGAGAGAGACAGAGAGAGACAGACAGAGACATACAGACAGACACAGACAGACGGAGACAGAGAGAATTTTGACACTGCTGCAGAAAGTAATAAAAATTACTGAAAAGTTCAGCCAAAACTTGATCTTGTAATCAGTATAAAATCCAAACAATAAACATCTGTTTTGTATTCGGAATCTTACTGATGCTGTGTCACAGTACCTGGTCTTTGACGCTTTGGACAGGATATTTCTTGCAGTTTTCAATAGCCCCTACCTGATGATTAACAACTATCTATGACCTTAATAGTTTTATTGACGCACCACTGATTCATCTGAGTAATACAAATGTACACTAAACTTGGGTATCCCTTTGTATCAGGCGAATGTCAGTCAAGTTTATTTCTGTGTTCAGGCGTTGCGTTACTGACTAAAAAAAAATAGAAGGTAAGAATGTTGATTATAGGATGTGCAAATTTTAAAAACATATTTAGCAGTTTTGACCCGGAATTATAAAAGACAACGAGACCATGAATGATTAATACCCCGGGCGGATCCAGAGACATCAGAATCTGTGGGCGAAGACATTTTTACATTAAAATGAAATATGTGGCGTGACGAGAGTGTGCGCGCCAGGAACACCCTCGCCCTCCCCCCCCCCCCCCCCATTGCTTGTGCATACAATACTATCAGTGGTAGAAAATCCATGCCGATCAGGCTTTCGTGCCGGATCTCGAATATATGTTTATTTATTTATTCATTTATTTGTTTGTTTGTTTGTTTGTTTAGTAATTTATTTATATTGGATCCCCAACGATGTGACAAGTTACCAACAAGACTGGCTCCCAAGACAGAGAGAGACGAACACTAATATGTAAAAGGCACACAGCACAATAAATTGCCGGGGAAAGTACAATTGTACAAAGTGATCTTACCTAATGATAAGAGTAATCAATGATTTAAATTATCTGCAATATGAATCGATATGTCCTGGTCCAATAATTTAAGAAAAGTACCAACTTAAAATCATCTAGAATCAGTAATAAAATTTTGAATAGAAAAAAAAAATAAATCTAAATTTTGACAAATGGAAAGATCATCACCGTCTGTCAAATAAGTAAGCAATATCACCTGCTATATGCACAACTAATTGGGGATTGACTCCCGGTGCCAGGATATGGCAAACCGTTTTCTTTAGAAATTCTCTATGGTAGCTTTGACATAAAAAGAGATTTCAGTATTTTCACATTTCTGCATATGTTTTGTAATATTCTATTATAATGTGCAGGAGAGGTGTGTGCAAACGATAGAACGATTTCTCGTGATTTCATATCTCAGCCTCAATGTCCAATATCTTTTTAGTACATATATATATATATGATATGTGATAGAGAGAGTTCAAAATAACAAAATAATCTTTTCTAATTTTGTCCAAATTGTAACCAGTACAAGCCCACAAGCAGGGATTTGCCTAAAAGGCCATATGAAAAAATCAATTTCATGTTTTAAAAAACTGTAAAAAGTGAACGGGTAAAGGATACTTCAGCTCAATCCCAGGCTTAAAGACGGAGGAACACTCCGTTCCCTGTTCCTACTCATGAGAGTTAGCAGAAGGTACGTAGGTACAACATGAGCTCTTGTCAAGCATGTGTACACATATATGTCACCAGCATGCCACTTCAATGCCAAGTACTTCACCCGCAGGCAAAACAACATTTCAAAAACTAATATATCTTTTCATTTTGACAATGACACCAGACCACTTGCGCAGGGATATATGGATTACAGAGAAGTAATATCTGTGTGCAAACCTGGTCTCTTGTACGCAACCATGTGTGTAGATTACAGAAAGCATATCCAATACACAACTTGCAATACGGATTTATAACTTTCTAGTACGCAACGCGGTCTGTGGATTACAGAGAACCTATCTAGTACACAACTTCTGTGGCATGCAAGGGTTACTGTTGTATACTTACTCAGTCAACCCAGTCGAACCCGAGAATGTTTTACCTCGAAACTACGGTCTTGTGAATTTAAGCACCCTTTGTAACAATATTTACTTTGTCTAGTCTGTGTACTTTTTAAATGTTTGTGTTCAAGGTTCCGAATTGTCCCTTGCCTTTTCATTTTCTCAGTGAAAAACTAACAAGAATAAAAATTTTACTGAAGTGTTCTGTATCTAAGCTGCATCGCAAATCATTTCCCTGATTTCTGTAAACTGCAGGTGTATTCAGTACAGGCTTTGTTTTTCCTCCTCATCGACCAAAACCTGGGTGGATATAAATTGTGCAAGCAGTGCTTTGTGTTCGACAACTTTTGAAATCAATCAAGCAAAGTCATGTGTTTGGCTTCCCATTTGCATAGGTAAGGCTTTCGGTACAGCAGAGCTTAAATGTCCATGTATGCTTATACTAGCGTGCCGTGGATTTGTATGATATATAACGGTAGTATGTGGGCATTATATATGTCTGTTACAAAACGGGACGAGTGAGAAATACTGGATGCAGAGTGTTCGACATTACATTAGCAATTCAGTGGAAGATAGCGAAGATTACATATAAAAACGTGCCCCATATATTTTTCCTACCAGAAGTCCAATGACGTGTCTCATAACTCATATATATATATATATATATATATATATATATATATATATATATATATATATATATATATATATATATATATCATCTGGATGACCATAGAGTACGAAATGACTAAGCTCTCCAGAAGGATATCTACACATATATATCCTCAGACATTTTATTTGTAATATAATAAGAACTTGTATCTTTCTGGGCTCTGTTATAATTAAGGCATGGTCCGAAAGCTAATTTAATTGTATATATATATATATGTATATATATTGGACGTAAAGAGACCTTATCATATTATTACAAACAATCCTTTTTATTATATAAAATCTTAAATTATATCCATATTAAAACCACATTTAGTCCCTTAGATGGCTATACTATGGGGATTCCACTGTATATTCATATGTACATGATAACACTACAAATAAACTGAACACTTATAATGCGCAACAGTTTGGCGAGGGGCATTGCTCTATATTAGTGCCTTTTGTAGAGTGGCAGACAACCAATAAACAGGACTACATGAGACACATATGAGCCACATGATCGTTGCCTTTCTGAACTTTGTCCTAATTGATCCGTAAAGCAGCAGTCCTTTTTGGTGTACGAAATACTCTTGACGACCAAGCGTTGCTTCCTGAACCAGTCCCAAAGGATCTATAACAATAACAGTCCCACAGATGTGCAAGATACTCGTGAAGACAAATCGTCGTTCTTATGTTAGCCCTGATTGATCTGTACGACAAAAATCCTGTAATGCGTTGCATTTTTCCCTGCATCACTGTACTCGGTATCATTTAGGTAAATACAATGCTAGGGTCGGGCTGACGAGAACTGAGCATCTCCAAATGGGAACGATGGCCTTGGCTCAAGTGCGATATATGACGTTATAATATTGCACAGATTCTTTTAGCATCCGTGCACATACTATGGGTGGTGAAGGGGAAGGTGGATTGGGGCAGGCAATCATCTTGCCATCTGCACATAATGTCATGTGTGCTTAAATATTGTAACGTATCACTCACTCAGGATACAAAAACTATAAGTAGAGCATAATGATGATTATCATACTTCTACGCTTATACCATGCCATATCATGGAATTATCAACGAGACAGGTCCATGGTCATATTACTTTCTATATTTTGGGTTCGAGGTTATGACATGAACAATAAGTTCCACGAAGGAGAAAATGACCCAAGTTCCATGGGTTTATGATCATTATGTGCAAGAATATGCAAGGTAAGTTTGTAAGCAATTCTTTGGCATTGATCTTTGAAACATTGACAAATTATGGCATGGCATCCGTGATTTTAAAACAAAACAAAAATCAGAGCACATCATACCTATATTACATAAAAGCGGCAAATGTCTAGTCGCAGAGAGTTTATTTTACTTTCAAACATTCGTCTGGAATACATCATGGATATCAACCAAAGATATTTATGTGCAAACATAGCAATTCGAGAGCAACAAGGCATCTTCGTACTGATAAATAAAATCAGATTTCAATGCCTAGGCAAACCTTCGAGGCCATGGGTATGCATTTTCTAGATGTTCACCGGATTTTGTTTATAGTATCTGGCAAATCAAATCACTTTTTGGGCAATTATGACCGTACCTTCGTATGGACCTGTATCTCGTTTGTCTTGCGTAATAACCATAAAATTCTTATTCAGATAAAATGCAAATTTTTGAAGACTCTTGGACAGTTGCTTTTGATGAATTTATGACTGAATTCATATTTCAAGGTTATAAGTTTATCATTTTTTTTCAGAAATTAAGGATTTGTGGGAACTTTGTGTACCTGACGGTTATATTTTAACATATTCTAACAACCCTTATCAATTTTGGCACTATTGGCCATTTGGAACTCTATAGCAAAATTCATTACCATGTTTAAAATGTGATAATTTGAAGGTTATATATGTTTCATACGTCAGGTCTTCGGAGCATGTGTTTGAGCTATTTTAGAATTCGCAAATACGTGTCTTTTTAGATTTGTCATATGAACATTCCATATGAGATGTTCTTCAATAATGTCCTTTTTTCTAAATTTGTGGCGTTCTCGGTGTTTTCTTTGCTTCATGAAATATAATGTATTTGGTCTTAGTTATGTTGAATATTAGTTTGTAAGGTGCAATTAGGCCATTTGGGATATCTATATTGAAGGACCAAATTGCGTTTTTCACAAATATAATATCAAACCAGTAGATTCATACCGCCATTATTCGTGACATGGTACAATACATCAAGAACTCTCAAAGTTTCATATACATATATATATACACATGTATATATATAATATATATATATGTATATGTATACATATATATTGAAATAACATTTCTGTGAGTGATTGACGCTGAGTTGAAAGTAATGCTAACGACATTTCATAACCAAAACCTTAAATTTGGCACGCACAGAATCACTATTTGTACTAATAATTGTAACAATTTCTGAGGCAACATATTGACTGTTTTATCACCTTACAAATAAAAACACTAACAATGCACATCACCAACTGTACAGTCTTAACAGATTACTAGCGGTATTAACTTGAAAAAGACTTGAAGACGGACATATCATAATCTATTAAAGAACCCAACCAAAAACTGGAACTGGGCCTCAAGTTATGTGGAGACAGTTAGTCTTTCATTTGAAAGATAAGTAGATACATGAACTACAAAGAAAAAGAACTGTATGATTTTCATTTTGGGTATTATTATTTTGGTGTATATGAAAATGGTGGGACTGGTGGTGGTAGTAAAACCAATAAACAAGTAAAACAGTTCTCTTAGATTGTTTGAATGTTTGAACATACCTGACAAAATAACCTTCACAATGGGATATGATATGGAGAGAACAAACATCGGATATCTTTACAAAGCCTATGTTCTTTTGAAAACAATGTTTTGTATTGCCTCCTATACGAGGTAAACAGATCTTTGCACGAAAATATCTGCTGTGAAATTTGGCTTATCTACAAACAATCAGTTACCCGTCTAATTCATGAAAATCATGAGGAGCTTGAATCACCTTCCACATTTAGAAGATCATTACCACTTATATAAAAACTTGCCAGTACTTTCGGACCTGTATCCACTATCAGGGCAATTTTCTCCATTGAGCTTCGTCTTTGACGCAGTGGGGCGCTTGGCACTCAGCCTGTTGCTGACTCTTATTTTATTGCCTCAGGGCGACTTCTATGTCTGATACAAAATCCTAATTCTGGGGCCTACAACTGGTCACTATTTGTCGTTGTATTTCAGGTTATGCTCATTCTGGAAAAGTCCCATTATATATTGTATATTACATTCATTCGACAAATTAACCTTCCCTTAACACCAATCACACATACATTTTGGACGCTACCTTGTCAAAATAGCCAATCGATTTGGCTGCCATTGTGAAAAGAGTGAGTTCCGCATCCAATGCTAATGGTTTGTAAAGGAGCATTGGAACGATCTTGCCCAGTGGGGGTGGGAACAGGGTTATGATATATGAAACCGAAAGTATATATTTTGCAATTATTTCAGAGCATCAATGATGATATATATGCTGTGGTCACGATTCACTTTGATATCTAAATCAAGGGTACTTTTGTGAGACTGTCATGGGATCAATGCATTAATTGTGCAATATTCAAAGTGGCGCTCGAGTGTGCCGTTTTGCATAAAGACTTGTAACTAACGATTAGAACTGCATCAGACACAACCTAGCGGGCAGATTAATTAGACAGTGTCATTACCATATCCAAACCGTAGTCCTAATGAAACAAATCCAAGTCAATTCCGGCCAAAGGCAATGTTCCTTGGTATGTATAGCTGAATCACATTAATTTATAGTTCGTCTTTACCAAAAATAGTCCAAAACGTATGTACAAAGGTCCATAGGGTCCAAAAAGCCATATCTAGTTTTAACATGAGAGAATGCAAAAAGTTTCGTTTAAAATTATAGGCCTATTTCAGTAATTTGGCTTGCACAGGTGCATCATTCATGTGCATATGGGACCATACAATTCATGAAAAGGGACCAAAATTTGCAGCACATCAGAGAATTATTAAGCGCAGGTTCCTAATTTGTTGGAAATGTCAATAAAATCCAGCATTTAAAAAGGTACAAGTTGCAACCACCATCTCAACAATGCTCATCATCCATATAAGTCCACAAAGTGACACTAACACCAACATCAATCCATCAGAAAAGCCTCGTAGGCCTAAAGTTAAGATAGTAAGTCATGTTTTAAAAGTGCTTTAAAGACCGTTTGCCCTGGTAACTCGGAGAACGGAGACCTGGAACTGTGCTGAAAATGCGTGGCCACGTTTCACTGTGATTTTCCTTTCCCACAATGCATTGCACATGTTTAAAATGGCGCTCAACGTGTGTACATGCATGCCTTTGTATTGCAATTATAGCTAAAGATGATAACTGCTTCAGACACAACCGAGCGGGCAGATTAAAGTTAAGATTGTAAGTCATCTTTAAAAAATACGTTAACGACCGTTTGCTCTGGTAACTCGGGAGAACGGACATCTGAAACCTAGTGATACTAGACACCGATACCGCACCCATTGTGGCTATATGCGGCAGCTATGCAGCAGTATGCTTTTTCCCCGGCCCAAGTTGAAATAAAACACTGTGTTTGAGTTGACTTTACTGCAAAATGACGGCATACGCTGGCCAGCTTTTGTTTTAACCTTGTCTTACAACTTGGTTACAGTTGATTTGAACGACCAGGTTTTTTTTTTTTGTTTTGCTTTGTTTTGTTTTTTTACGGGTGGTTGTTTGTGGGGTGATTTTGCCGGTCGGTCGCGTGTTGCAGTTAGTCTAAGGCTGTCCAGCTGGAGCATTGTAGCAAAATTTTGCATCACAGTTCAGATGGGAGTACTGGAGATGGACCGCTTTATATATTTATAGTTTCAGTATCTGAGTGTTATCAGGGTCCTGCAATTTATAGATATAGCAGGTCCCTGGAGTCATAAAAATTACGCCTTGGGTGCTTATATTTATTTATATATCAATTTATTGAAAATTTAGATCAATGTTTTAATTCATAAATAATCAAAGCACTTCAGCTACAAACCTGTGCAAAGCAACTTCATATTTTCCAATTTCATACTTGCATTTCTGCTATTATCATGTTGTGGTCCACCATGATAATAAGCCAAGGCAAGATTCCCTAGGCATTTCGTACTCCCGTTTCATGCACCATAGTTTGGTGTGCTTTCAGCAATTATACTGCACCATCCTGGCATATGTGTGCATAAAATATTATCAATTAACACTCAGTGATGAAAGTTAAGTACATTCAGGCCTAGTGATTATCTTAATGTATTTTTTCTTCTTGCTTTTGTAGAGAAAATACACAACTTACTAGTTGCGGGATAATCTTTCTGTTTTTTCCCCCGAATTAATAAACATAATATGTGTGCAAAAATTCTTTACAGCCTTACATGTATGAATACAAAATTTGTCTTATCTTAATTGATAACGTGGCGATGGTTTTTTTTTATTTATATTTTCTAATTTTCATCAGATTTTAGTACAATCTGAGGGAAAATAGCTAAATCATTACAATAATGACTAAAACATGTGAAGGCAAGACACTCGAAACTCTCCAGAATGCACCGTTTTGCATGCTCAAATTCAAAATGTTTCGTAGGGGATGGGAATGCCTCCAGACCCTCCCCCCCCCCCCCCCCCCCAGCATGCCTTCGGCCCTTTGGGCCGTGTAGGTCACATTTCGGCCACTGAAAAAAATTAAGGACTTTTTTGGGCCACTTGGGTCTCTGACTGAGTTGGCAGCACTGGCCTGGGTCAATCAGTATTTATTAGGGAAGGGCGGCTTAAAAGTACTTTTTTCCCATTAATTTTAGGGTTGGGCATTTTTAGTAGGGTCTCTCAGGTTACCGGAGCCACACATATATTTTTGTTAGGCCTTGGGTACCTTGGACATTTGTCGAAACATGTTGAAAATGGATGTTCTTTCCCCTTTTACACATTACCTCTTCTGACGTCAGTTTCATTAGTTACCTGGGCACAGCCGGAGGCACCTGTATATGAAAAAAATAATATTTTATTCATTGGCACTTTCAATCAGCGCCATCGAAAATAATGGTTCTCTCCATATCATATGCACCTGTT